>CM056053.1:348790868-349998368 GCA_029574335.1 Rana kukunoris | reverse complement strand
TGTTTGTTTCCTTGTTTTGGAAACAAACAGTCTATCAGTGCCCATCAGTGCAGTCTATCAGTGCCCACCAGTGCAGCCTATCAGTGACCATCAGTGCCGCCTCATCAACGCATATCAATGAAGGAGAAAAATGACCTGTTTTCAAAATTTTATAACAAACTATGAAACATCCTTTTTTATTTCTAAATTTTCCATCTTTTTTTTAGCAAAAAATAAAAACCTCAGTGGTGATTAAATACCACCAAAAATGCCTTAGGCATACAATCATAGCAGAGGACAGGAAGAGAGGATGGGAGAAGACATCAAGGAGCGTGGAGGACACCGCCGTGAACCGCTGCCCCACCGAGACAGGTAAGTTCTGGGCGGATGGGGGATGCACACTGGCAGCAATTGATGGGCACAGTAACGGCAATTGATGGGCACAGTGTCAGCAATTAATGAGCACAGTGTCAGCAATTGATGGGCACAGTGGCAGCAATTGATGTGCACACTGGCAGCAATTGATGTGCACACTGGCAGCAATTGATGGGCACAGCAGCGGAAATTGATGGGCACAGTGGCAGCAATTGATGGGCACACTGGCAGAAATTGATGGGCACAGTGACAACAATTGATGGGCACAGTGGCAACAATTGGGCACAATTGCAGCAATTGATGGGTACAGTAACTGCATTTGATGGCACAGTGGCGGCAATTGATGGCACAGTGGCTGTGTTTGATGGGCACAGTGGCTGCATTTGATGGCCACAGTGGCTGTGTTTGATGGCACAGTGGTGGCAATTGATGGCACATTGGCTACGTTTGATGGGCACAGTGGCTGCATTTAATGGCACAGTGGCGGCAATTGATGGGCACACTAGCTGTGTTTGATAGGCACAGTGGCTGCAATTTATGTTTTTTTTCTCAGTTTGTTTGCGCCCCCCCCCCCCAAAAAATTTGAGCACCAACCTCTACTGTATAGGAGACAGCTACACAAGTCCAGATTGCTGGTTACAGCATAAAGGTTCTTTTTCTGTACTGTGGTCTACCTTTCTACTTTTTGTCTAAAGGTTCCAACATACTTCAAAATGAACAAGTTTGCAAAAAATCCAACCATGTGTACGCTCCATCGGACACATTTTTTGGGGTTTTCATCGGACAAAAATTCGCTCTGCAAACGGACAAACTTTTCGGCAACAAAAGTCTGATGGTGCAAAGTCCGACCATGTGTACAGCAAGCCATCTTGGACTTTTGTACAAAGTGCAAATACACATGCCCAGAACCAATGTTAAAATCAACCAACGATAGTAGAAGTTGACCAAAGGGTGGCGGTAAAGACTAGAAAAAAGCTGAAAAACCATGTGATGTTTGGAAAGTTTTAGGAACGTTTACAGAAAAGTCAGAGCGTGTGTATGCTATGGGTGTGCCCGGCCAACTCCCTTTGGACAAAAATCCAAGGAAAAGTTTGTTTGAAGTCCGATCGTGTGTACGATGCTTTAGTAGTCTTTCAGTCTGCTAAACTTCTGTCTTACTTGACTAAGGGTGTACTGTCCCCTACCTCTCTCCTTCTCTCTCTCTCTGAATTGTTTGTTATCATAAGCAATAAGCTCACCTTTGTTCAGCATAAAAGTGACTGGCACCTATCTTTTCTACCTTGTACACCTTGTACAAGAACTTGTTTTTTTTTTTTTATTAAATTAAGCTGGTTGTGTTAGCATCATATAAAATATGTTAAACAGATATTAAAACTGAATGAATATTAAAATGGTTGTAAACCCTTTACAACCACTTTAACCTACAGGTAAGCCTAAATTAAGGCTCAGGCCGCGTACACACGATCAAATCTATCTGCTGAAAACGGTCTGACAGACCGTCTCAGCAGACAGATTCGATCGTGTGTACGGGCGAGCAGACAGATTTGGCCAGCCGACAGATTTTAAAGCCTGCTTTAAAATCTGTCTGCTGGGAACCCGTCCGTCCGACTTGTCTGCTGGTTAGTACGCTAACCAGCAGACATATCTGCCCGCACATGCGTCGAATGGATTCAACGCATGTGCGGAAGTGTTTTACTTCCTGGTGCGGTGACGTGACGGCGTCAACGTCACCGCCACGTCACCGCGCTGTCTGCCGGCGGGGATTTTGGTTTGATCGTGTGTACAGCGATCAAACCAAAACAGCCAGCAGACAAATCTGATCAAATCGGTCTGTCCGACTGATTTGAGCAGATTTATTTGCTCGTGTGTATGGGGCCTTACTTGTAGTTGCTTGAAATATCTCCCAGACCTGCACGGTCTAGGAGATATTTGCAAATTGATGTATGGTGATTTGTTCTGCGCATGCGCCTTGGGTCATGCCATGAGTGAAGGCTCCCGCATGCATGCGCCGGCTACTATGCGATGCATAGTAGCGCATTTTGCTTTACCTTTGCAGGGAAACAAAGAGGAAGTAACACCCAACAGGGTTTACTTCCTCTTTAAAGACACACATTAATGAAGTTCTGTAATCATTAATACACCATTAAATGTATATTTTAAATGCAAGCAGTGTAATTGCTGGACTTGACCTAATATCATTCCCTTGAAGTCCTCTGTACAGTAAATAAATTGTATGGGCCAGATTCAGGAACAGTTAGGCTGGCGGATCCAGTGATCCTCCAGCCTAACTGTGACTTTAAGCCGGCGTTTCTGTTTTCTGTAACCAGAAAACAAGAAACGCCGGGTTGAAGCTCCGATGCGAGCAGCGTAACTGAGTTTCGCCATCGCATCGTTACTTCAACTTAAAAATGGCGCCGGGGGCGTTCCCGCCGATTTCCGCTCAAAAAATATGTTAATGAGCGGAAATCGGCAATTCACGATCGCATTCCGGCGCGACGCAGTGACGTTACGACGTTTCCGGACGGGATACGCGGCGCATAGTTATACCTACATGGGGTTGGAATATCCTATGTTAGGTATAGGCGTCGTCATCGCGTCGGAAAAAAAAAAAAAACGTCGCTTGCGTAAAACGTTCATGAATGGGAATGTGACGTCATTGACGTTCATTCACAGAATTTGGAGCATGCGCACGGGGATGTTTTGACACTCGACGCATGCGCAGTACGTTCGCGGCGGGAACGCGCTTCGTTTTAATACTACACGCCCCGTACCCGCCCAATTTGAATTCCGCCGGCTCATTTGCGATGCGCTGCCGCAACTTTAGGAGCAAGTGCTTCGTGAATGACAGCACTTGCTCCTAAAATTTCTGCAGCGTAACGCAAATGAGAAGCGTTACTCTGGAGCAAAGATGCTCCCATCTACCTGAATCTGGCCCTATGTTTTTTTCCCCCCGTTTTAATGGCTGAACTAGATTGACTTGTGTTGTTTTTCAACCAGATTACTATGTAACACAGAGATAAATAAAAACTGCTTTTCTTTAGAGGAGTAATGCCTTGTACACACGATCGGAATTTCCGATAAAAATAGTCAGGCGGAATTTTTTCATTGGATATTCTGACCGTGTGTGGGCCCCATCAGACTTTTTTCCGTCGGAGTTTAGAAATAGAACATGTTTGTTTTTTTTTGGAAATTCCGATCGTCTGTGTGGAACTCAAGTCGACGCATGCTAGGAAGTATTGACCTTAATTTTTCTCGGCTCATCGTAGTGTTTTACGTCACCGCGTTTTGGACAGTTGGAATTTGGTCTGACAGTGTGTATGCAAGACAGCTTGAAAGGAATTCAGATAAAAAAGTTCCATCAGATTTTATCCCATTTTATCCCATCGGAAATTCCGATCGTGTGTACAGGGCATTAGAGAAGGCTAGAACCTCCATCAGATGTTTTTTCTCTGAATTATTAAGGTCCCTAAGTTACTAAAGGATATGCACATACACTGTCACATCGATTACATGTAAACAAACAAATCATATGCTTAACGACTTCCTTACTGGGCACTTATACCCTGACCAGGTGAAATTTCAGCTTCTGGCACTGCGTCGCTTTAACTGACAATTGCCCGGTCGTGCGACATGGCTCCCAAACAAAATTGGCATCCTTTTTTCCCCACAAATAGAGCTTTCTTTTGGTGGTATTTGATCATCTCTGTGGTTTTTATTTTTTGCGCTATAAACAAAAAAAGAGCGACAATTTTGAAAAAAAAAAAAACTTTCTCAGTTTAGGCCGATACGTATTATTCTACATATTTTTTGTTAAAAAAAAAAATCGCAATAAGCGACTGGTTTGCTCAAAAGTTATAGCGCTTAAAAATAGGGGACAGAATTATTATACATTTTTATTATAATTTTTTTTACTAGTAATGGCGGCGATCTGCGATTTTTATTGGGACTGCGATGTTATGGCGGACACATCGGGCACTTTTGACACATTTTTGGCGCCATTCACATTTATACTGCGATCAGTGCTATAAAAATGCACCGATTACTGTATAAATGTGACTGGCAGTGAAGGAGTTAACACTTGGGGGCATGGAAGGAGTTAAATGTATTCCCTGGGTGTGTTCTAACTGTGGGGGGTGACTGGGGGAGGTGACCGATGCTGTGTCCCTATGTACAAGGGACACAGATCGGTCTCCTCTCTCCCCTGACAGGACATGGATATCTGTGTTTACACACAGAGATCCATGTCCTTGTCCCTGTAACCGCCGATTGCGAGTGCCTGGCGAACATCATTGCCGCCAGGCACGCGTATCGGTATCTGAGGAATGCAGCGGGCACGCGCACGCCGCTGGCGGCGCTCGCGCGCCCTCTAGTGGCCAGGAAGAGCGCTGGACTCAAATATGCGTCCAGTCAGAGATTCAGAAGCACCCGACGGCCGCATATATTTGTACGGTCGTCGGGAAGTGGTTAATATGTTTTGATGAGGACAGACATGCTTACACATGATACAGAATATATATATATATATATATATATATATATATATGTTGAGCCAGATTCAGATACAAATGCCTATCTTTATTTCCTTATTCAGAAACAACTTGTGCCATAATTACGGCGGCGTAGTGTAAATGTGTCGGCATAAGCCCGCACAATTCAAATGTGGAAGATGGGGGCGTGATTTATGTTAAATTTTTGTGACCCCCACATAAATGACGGGTTTTTTTAACGACGCATGCGCCGTCCATGGACGTATCCCAGTGCGCTTGCGCAAAAATCACGTCGGAAATACTCATTGATAACGACGTGAACGTAACTTACGCCCAGCCCCAATCTGAATCGGCTTACGCAAACGACGTAAACGACGTACAATACGACGCTGTCCCGACATCCATACTTAACATTGGCTGCGCCTCATATAGCAGGGGTAACTTTACGTCGGTCCAACGCCTTACGTAAATGATGCAAATAGATACACCGGTAACAACTACGTTCGTGAATCGGCGTATCTACCTAATTTACATATTCAATGCGTAAATCGACGAAAGCGCCACCTAGCGGCCAGCGTAAATTTGCAACTAAGATACGACAGCGTAAGAGACTTATGCCGCTCGTATCTTAGCTAAATTCCGGCGTATTTTGTTTTCTGAATACAGAAAAAAGATACGCCGCCGCATCTTAGAAGTTACGCGGCGTATCTCGAGATACGCCGATGTATCTTGTTTCTGAATCTGGCCCATTGAGTTTATTAACAAGCGTGGTTGTTGGTGAAATGTATACTCCCTAGTAAAACATATGGTAGCTAACCTGTAGCTTGCCTAAAATAACATCATTGTTATCTCCATTTTGTTTGCATCTGTCTAACTGTTGTTTGCACCAACTGCCCTATGAGATTCTATATACTAGTGCTTTAAAAAAGAAATTCCAATGATAAAATACACATGCAAATGTTGTCTTTTTTTCCTATGACAACACATAGTACAATAGTATACAGGGGTTTTTCTAACATGTTATTTTTAGTCTTTTTGGACTGTGTAGTCTCAGGCCGCGTACACACGAGGAGACATGTCCGATGAAAACGGTCCGACGGACCATTTTCATCGGACATGTCTCTTGGGATATTTTGGTCTGATGTGTGTACACACGATCAAACCAAAATCCCCGCGGACAGACATCGCGGTGACGTTGACGCCGCGACGTCCGCAAACCAGGAAGTAAAATGCTTCCACGCATGCGTCAAATCCATTCGACGCATGCGGGGGATTTCGGTCCGCTGGTTAGGCATATTAACCAGCGGACATGTACGACGGACAGGTTTCCAGCAGATAAGTTTTAAAGCATCTTTTAAAACTTTTGTCTCCTGGAAACCTGTCTGCTAGGCCGTACACACGATCAGATATGTCTGCTGAAACTGGTCTGTGGACCAGTTTCAGCAGACATGTTCGATCGTGTGTACGCGGCCTCAGTGTTAACATCCCGTGTAAGCCTCATATCCCCAGATAACTCTGGTTACAGAGAAATGTGCGTATTGGGAGGAGCCTCACACGTGACGTTATTCCGCAGGTCAGCCTGACCCCTTGGACCTGCTGGTTGTTTGCAACACATGCTGTGTAATTACTTAAAAATTCTTGGTTTACGAGATTGTCGAAGGTTTGCATGCAAGATAGTGTATATGGCTGCTATGCAGCAAGGCGTCTTATGGTCTCCTTGTGGGATCAGAGCAGCTTGCAAGGAGCACATTTAATTGCTTGTGGTGATTCCTTTTTGGAAGCACTTGTTGTTTGGTGGTGTGCATTATCATCATTCCTTCATGGCAAAGAAAGAGGGACTATTGAAGTTTTGAAAATCTGAGCAACTTTTTGCACTATATATATATAGTGCAAAAAGGAGCTCAGATTTTATATATATATATATTTAGAATACATTTATTTAGAACTCTAGTTTAGAGTTCATCATATGTTTGATGCACTTTTATTGTGTCACTTACAGTATGTTATTTATTAACCTACTGTATACCTAGCACAAGGATAGTGCACTTTTTATTTTTTGATTGGAGCTTATTCCACATCCTTCTCAGATTGGTGATTTATATTCTGTTGTTCGTTTGATCTAATTTAGTTTTTATTGCATTTGTTTTATTACTAAGGTCTACAGTTTTTTGCAAGTGCACAAATATCATCTTGGGTTTAGATATGTTTTTTATCTTGTCACATCACAATACATGTTTTAAAGGATACGTTCACCTGTTTATAAATAAAATAATAAATGCACATCTTTTTGCAGGTAAAAGAAATGTCCAATTATAATTTTTTTACACTGCAAACTATAAAGAATTGCCCTGCCAGGCTCCTGCAGATTTTTTTATTCAGCTGTACCTGCCATATGGGAAGACAGTTGCTGAAGTCCAAGAAGAATCAATGACCCACGAGGGCGATCACCAGCACCCTTGCAGTTCGTTAGAGACCACATGCCGTCTGCCGGGGTGGACGATGGTATTTGTAGTTCAGTCATTCACAGAACTGTATGAATTAAAGACTCAATTGTGTGGACCTAGACCCATACAGCCATATTGTTTGTAAAGTGTGACAGCAGGTGCAGGGAGAAAAAAACTGCTGTCACATGAGGGTGAGGGGGAGTGCGGGCATGTGCTCTACTGTAACATGTTACATGTTACATCCTAAACATGGGTGTAACATGTTACGAAGGGGAACTTATTCTTTAAACTTTAATCTGTTTTATAGAAAAATTTTGATGTGTGCATTCTGTTGTGCGCCTTCAAAGAACCCTGGGCTTAGAAGCAACATTATTTATAAGTTTGACATTCCCTGCTGGTACCACACTTTAAACATAGCGTATGATTAGCTAGATTGATCACAATTACTGATTGCACAGCCATTCCTGTGCTCACGCAGACCTAAGCGTACCACTTTAGTAAAGCAGGTCCATCAAAAGGGCTGCGATGAAGAGATTCCATTGAAGCTAGCTACAGGAAATCCATCTTCTTTGGCTTCATGTGTTTTCCAATGGTGCTACCAGCAATCATGCCACATCTGTGATTTGTAGCTGCATAAAGAAATGCGGTGACCAGATACAGAAGTAACTCCATGACAAGCGATGTAGTTAGAGAAGATTACCAGAAAGATTTGTAATGCTGCAGAGTTTCTGGTGTGACATGGCTCTATGTAGTTTAAAGTAACTGCAGCTCTGCAGTGCCCACACAGCCCCTGCAGATTATATCATTGTGTTCCTGCACATTTCATGTCAGGAATGTAACAATAGGCTGACATTACAAAAAAAAAAAAAATATTACGCTGCATTGTATTTATTGATTTTGTCATTTCCATTTAGAACCATCTATTCCACTTTTCTTGCAAATAAAAAGGACAAATGTATCAGTCTTCTGTTACATAGGGAAGCCACTTTGTTTTACACTCACACTGACCTGATTGACAAATAAAAGCCGCATTAAACATTATAACCAAACACATTAGAGAACTACCATAAATACTCATAGATTCCTCAGTGCATATTTTACTGCTGCACAGAATTTCAAATGGTGCTTTTTTTTAAAACGATTGGGAATATTTTTTTAAAATAACATTCTTTAAAATTATGCTATTTTCAAAATTTTCAGTAGATAAATAAGAAATGTAAACTGTTCACCACGTGTCATTATGCACTATCCTACTTGATATGATATAAAAATGAAAGAATATTGCTGACGTTTTTTATCCCAAGTAAGTTAAGAGAAAATGAATATATTTTTAGCTACTGTATATATAAGAATATACAATGGGTAGTTTATGTATGTGTTTGATATGAGTTTATGAAATGTTTTATACGCTAAAGTAGTCAGGTAGCTTCACTGATCAGTTCCTGCAATCTAATATTTATAAATTCAGGGAGTCAGAGCGACTTATAAAAGGTTAAAAAGAGCTGGTAGAGTGATTTAATTCGGGGTTTCCAGCTCATACCGCAGTATCAGTCTCTGCCCTTACTTGTCAAGAGACTTTCTATGTTCTGTTTTTTGAAATATGAAAACATGAATTATTTACTGCATAAGGTTCCAGGTGGCTAAGTACTAACATTGCTATACTGTATGCCAGCACTTTAAAGGTGAAGTGAAGGAATGCAATGTAGATAGATAGATAGATAGATTTACAGGTATACAAAATGAATCACAGAACTGGAAAATATAGATGCACCATGGATGTTAATATTTGGTCAGTCTATTTCCATTTTATTTATCTAAGGCCTCATTCACACGGACGGACCATTCGGGTCCGCCTGTCAGTTTTGACGGCGGACCTGAACGTCCCCATCCGTCCATGGCGGATCGGATCGCGTAAGATCTGATGAAAACATGCTGTCCGTTTTCATCAGATCGCTCCATAGGAGACAGCGGTGCCCGACAAGCCCCTCCCCGCTCAGTGAGCAGAGAGGAGCTTGTCATCCGTCGGCTCAGCAGAAATCTACAGACTGATCTCTCGCTGAGCTGGCGGGAGCAGGCGGACTCTGTATTGGTGGAGAGCGACAGAGTCCGCCTCGTGTGAATGAGGCCTTATAAAAATCTGCCTTACCAGAATTTGTGTACATTTTTTTTTTCATGTTTTAATGCCGATTTCATGTTTTAATGCCGATTATTTATATCATGAAGTCAGGATTTACAACTATTCATTCTTAAAGAGTGACTTCACATTCATTGGGGCAAATAAAACAAAAATAATATAGCGTAGACAATTGTGACTCAAGTCATGTTGTAACGTTATTAAAATTTACTTTTCCTTTTTAATCTGGAGCTCTGTCATTTTCTGTAAAATGCAATATGGCTACCTGGAGGTGTTCTGTAGACAGAATGTGAACAGAATACCCCCAATAAACATAATTTCCTGCTTGTGATTGGCTCACTGATTTTCCCAGAAGTCAGATTTTGGGCATCCTCTGCAACAAAAATGTCAGGCCTCGTACACACGTCCGAGGAACTAGTCGGGCGAAACACATCGTTTTCCTCGTTGAGTTCCTTGCTAGGCTTGCTTTGCGTACATACGTTAAAGACCAAAATATGATCAAAACATATGCTTGGCACGAAAACAACACTGCATATCACCAAAAGAACATCATACCCACTGTGAAGCATGGGGGTGGTAGCATCATGCTTTGGGGTTGTTTTTCTTCAGCTGAAATAGGGGCCTTAGTCAAATATCAGTCAATATTGGCACAAAACCTTAAGGCCTCGTACACACGAGCAGACAGATTTGTTCAAGTCTGTCCGTCCGACAGATTTGAACAAATCTGTCTGCTGGGATTTTGGTTTGCTCACGTGTACACACGAGCAAACCAAAATCCCCGCCAGCAGACGGCGCGCTGACGTGTCGGTGACGTGGCGGTGATGTTGACGCCGCCACGTCACCTCACCAGGAAGTAAAACACTTCCGCGCATGCGCCGAATCCATTCGGCGGCGGTGCGGGACGACATGTCTGCTGGTAAGTGTACTAACCAGCAGACATGTTGGGCGGACGGATTCCCACCCGATAGATTTCAAAGCATGCTTTGAAATCTGTCGGGTGGCCAAATCCGTCGGCTTGGCCGTACACACGATCGAATCTGTCTGCTGAAACGGTCCAGCGGACCGTTTCCAGCGGACAGATTTGATCGTGTGTACGAGGCCTAAGGCTTCTGCTAGAAAGCTGACCATGAAGAGGAACTTCATCTTACAGCATGACAACAACCCAAAGCATACATCCAAATCAACAAAGGAATGGCTTCACCAGAAGAAGATTAACGTTCTGGAATGGCCCAGCCAGAGCCCAGACCTGAATCCCATTAAAATCTGTGGGGTGATCTGAGGAGGGCTGTGCACAGGAGATCCCCTCGTAATCTGAAAGATTTGGACTGTTTTTGTAAAGAAGAGTGGGTAAATCTTACCATGTCAAGATGTGCCATGCTGATAGAATCATACCCAAAAAGACTGAGTGCTGTAAAAAAATCCAAAAGTGCTTTAACAAAGTATTAGTTTAGTGTGTACCAAACTTATGCAACCATATTATTTTAGTTTTTTCATTTTACTTCCCTTCACCTAAAAGATTTCAGTTTATTGCTCAACTAAGTTGTACAGTTTATAGGTCACATTAAAGGTGGAAAAAGTTTTGAAATGATCTTTGTCTCATTTTTTTACAAATCACAGAAACCTGACATTTTAAGGGGTGTGTAGAATTTTTATATCCACTATATACATACTATATTTTGGGAATGTGCCATTCCATTTACTTTATTGATCCCTGTATTTTTTTCAACTGAATTAAAGTAAAAAAAAAAAAATAAGTTCTGGTGAGTGTGGCATTAAAGAAGGGGATCACAGAGTGTGTCACATACAGCTCTGAAGATTGTGATATTTTAAGCACTTGTCATTTTAACCTACTAGTGGATTTGGCACAAGGGGTCTATAACATTGGGACTTTTAATACATTGATTATATACAGATTAATAAGCACAAGTCACTTTTTGAATTTACATTGGTTTGGATTTTTGCACAATAACCGTTTAACATATGTAACTTTTTTGTTTATATGCAACAATTCAATTATGTTATAGTTTTGCACATGATAAATGTGGAGTATAATCAGGCATTGTTTATATATGGTATATAAATATCAATCACGTAGCACTTTATAATTTAAAAAGTAGCACTTTAATGGAATTCATACAGTATTATGGTCCTTCTTGTTGGCCGTACTTAACCACTTAAGGACCTGCTCATGTATATATACGTCCTTTTTTTAAAGATGGATATCTCAGTAACGGCAGCAGCTGCTGCCACAACTGAGGTATCCAACTTTACCATGAGCGGTCCTTTAAACGATAACAGCAGTCTCTGCGGCGGATTCGCCGCAAGATCACCGTTATCGGTGGCGGGAGAGGGACCTGCCCCTCCTGCCGCTCTCCCGAGCCGTCGGTAGCGGCGGAGGCGATCGGGTCCTCTCTCGTGCTGTGTGGGGATGCAATTGAGGGCAAGATGGCCCCCACCCATCCCCATAGCACTGCAGAGCGGAAGTGACGTCAAAACGTCAGTCCCGCCCATGCGTCTTAACCACTTCCTTACTGGGCACTTATACCCCTTCCTGACCAGGTGAAATTTCAGCTTCTGGCACTGCGTCAGTTTAAATGACAATTGCGCGGTCGTGCGACATGGCTCCCAAACAAAATTGGCATCCTTTTTTCCCCACAAATAGAGCTTTCTTTTGGTGGTATTTGATCATCTCTGTGGTTTTTATTTTTTGCGTTATAAACAAAAAAAGAGCGACGAATTTTGAAAAAAAGTCAATATTTTTTACTTGTTACTATAATAAATAGCCATTTAAAAAAAAAAAAAAAACATATTTTTTTCAGTTTAGGCCGATACGTATTTTTCTACATATTTTTGGTAAAAAATCACAATAAGCGACTGGTTTGCGCAAAAGTTATAGCGCATACAAAATAGGGGGACAGAATTATTATTAATTTTTTATAATTATTTTTTTTACTAGTAATGGCGGCGATCTGCGATTTTTATTGGGACTGCAACGTTATGGTGGACACATCGGACACTTTTGACACATTTTTGCCGCCAATTACATTTATACTGCGATCAGTGCTTTAAATATGCACTAATTACTGTATAAATGTCACTGGCAGGGAAGGGGTTAACACTAGGGGGTGAGGAAGGGGTTAAATACTGTATGTGTCCTGGGTGTGTTATAACTGTGTGGGTGGAGGGGGGTGACTGGGGGAGGTGACCGATGCTGTGTCCCTATGTACAAGAGACACAGATCGGTCTCCTCTCCGCCTGACAGGACATGGATCTCTGTGTTTACATACAGAGATCCATGTCTTGTCCCTGTAACTGCCGATTGCGAGTGCCTGGCGGACATCGCGGCCGCCAGGCAAGCGCATTGGTATCTCAGGAATGCAGCGGGCACGCGAGCGCCGGCGGCGGCCACGCGCGCGCCGCTGCCGCCGCTCGCGCGCCCTCTAGTGCCCATTAACAGCACAGGACGCCTATTTGCGTCCTGTCAGAGATTCAGGGCCGCCCGAAAACCGCATATATTCATACGGCCGTCGGGAAGTGGTTAAAGAAACATTTTTTTTTTTAAATGACAACATTTCCTTTTTTTTTCTTTTTTGCATTTAAGTCTAAATATGACATCTAAGGTCTTTTTGACCCCAGATCTCATATTTAAGAGGACCTGTCATGCTTTACATTCCTTGTAATAGGAATAAAAGTGATCATTTTTTTTTTCAGTGTAAAAAATAATATAATAAATAAAAATAAATAAGAAAACAAAAACTATTTTTTTTAAAGCGTCCCGTCCCGACGAGCTTGCGCGCAGAAGTGAACGCATACGTGAGTAGCGCCCGCATATGAAAACGGTGTTCAAACTACACAAGTGAGGTATCACCCCAATCGCGAGAGCAATATTTCTAGCCCTAGACCTCCTCTGTAGTTTAAAAGATGCAACCTATAGAATTTTTTAAACGTCGCCTATCGAGATTTTTAAGGGTAAAATTTTGATGCCATGCCATGAGCGGGCGCAATTTTTATGTGTGACATGTTGGGTATAGTTTTACTCGGCGTAACATTATCTTTCACAATATATAAAAAAATTGGGCCAAATTTGTTGTCTAATTTTTTCCAAAAAAAATGCGTTTGTAAGACAGCTATGCAAATACGCTATGAAAAAGTATTGCAATGACCGCCATTTTATTCTCTAGGGTGTTAGAAAAAAATATATATAATGTTTGGGGGTTTTAAGTAATTTTCTAGCAAAAAAAAATATTTTAGTCTTGCAAACACCAAATCTGAAAAACACCCAAGGTCCTTAAGTGGTTAATTGGGAATTTTAAGCGCCACACCAGCTTTAACTCTTTGATTTAGGTTACCTTTTAGGGAAGTAATCCCGCTGTGGGATTTTTATTATTTTTTATAATTTTTTTATTCACTGACCCGCTAAATGGTAGCAGTCATTAACTGCTTGTCCACCACCCACCGTCACATGACCCTCTTGTTCTGGGCAGACATCATATGACGTTGCGCCTACTTAGGTCACTAGGGGGCGCACGTGTGTGTCTGCCGCGTCACTGGGGACCCGTTGTGATGGCTGCCGGGCACCCGCGATTGTCCAGTAACTGAGCAGGACCGTGGATCTGTGTGTGTAAACACACAGATCCACATCATGTCAGGGAAAGGAAACCAATGGTGTGTCCCTTGTACATAGGGACAACCATCGGTCACCTCCCCCAGTCAGTCCCCTCCCCCCACAGTAAGAATCACTCCCTAGGGAACACATCAACCCCTTGATCGCCCCCTAGTGTTAACCCCTTCCCTGCCAGTCACATTTATACAGCAATCAGCATTTTTATAGCAGGGATCACTGTATAAATGTGAATGGTCCCAAAATTCTGTCAAAAGTGTCCGATGTGTCGCCACAATATCACAGTCAAGATAAAAATCGCTGATCGCCGCCATTACTAGTAAAAAATAATAATAATAAAAATGCTATAAATCTATATCCTATTTTGTAGCTGCTATAACTTTTGCGCAAACCAATCAATATACGCTTATTGCGGGGTTTTTTTTAACCAAAAATGTGTAGAGGAATACATCGGCCTAAACTGAGGAAAAAATTTGTTTAAAAAAAATGGATATTTATTTAGCAAAAAGTAAAAAATAATGTGTTTTTTTTCAAACTTGTCCCTCTTCTTTTGTTTCTAGCACAAGAAAAAAAAGAAAGCTCTATTTGTGGGGAAAAAATTATAAAAATGTCATTTGAGTACAGCGTTGCATGACTGCGCAATTGTCATTCAAAGTGTGACAGCGCTGAAAGATGAAAAAATGGCCTGGGCAGGAAGGGGGTGAAAGTGCCCTGTAGGCAGGTGGTTAAAAAGGTGGGGTATACATTGGCAGGGCAAGAGGCAGGGGTGGAGTCAAGGCGTGGGGTGGCGACAAAATGAGGTTTCGTTTAGGGTGTCAAAAATCTTTGCACCAGCCCTGCTTCTACTAGGCAGAATATTTACAATTAAACAGGTAAATTACTACAGCTTTTGTTCAGTGGGGTTTTCACCATATAAAGCCAAATAAACAACATTTCTGATCGGAGTTACTAAAATGCTACTGGGCTTGTCAGATGACTTATAAAATAACTATCATGTGTATTCATCTCCTCAGAGATGAGTGTGTCAGTTGTACTGTAGGCTGTTCTATATGTAAGTTTTTGTGGTATGAAGTTTCCTTCCAAATAAATTATAATAATGGATAAAATAATCAATCCAAGGCACATAATGTGCAAAAAGCATACAAGTGCAGCCAAGACATCTGTTCAGGGAGAACTACAACTACCTTCATGCTTTATTGATCATGTAATCATCAAAACATTCCTGCAACAGCTGTACACAGATCTCTGTACTTTCAGGTAGTGCTCAAGACTATAATTTTACTTACCATGCAAAAATGTAATTAGTCATATATTTGAAGTGTTTTCATGTATTTACTTAGATAGTCAATGACAGCAGATTTCATGTATTTGCTCTTTTTCTGAAGGAATAATTTTACAAACTTCTGTGTTCCAAGTTAACAGGTTTGGATCCTTAAATCCCTAATGCAGTTTTAATGGTATTAAACTATATGTGAACCCTCACCTTGCAAACCAACCCATTCAGTTTGAAATAGAAAGGCAAATGAAAGGAAAAACAGTTGTGTATACATACAGAAAAAAAACATTATAAATACCTTTTTTCACCTTTTTAAAAGTGTTCTTTTTTTTCTTACAGACCTTTCTTTTGGTGGTATCTGATCACCTCTGTGGTTTTTATCTTTTTCGCTATAAATAAAAAATACAGAGTGGCACACTGTCATCACCCCATTGGTCTACTCAAGGTTTTCAACTAGACGGGTTTACCTGCATGCGAAAGGCCGCAAATTGTGAGTCTTTTATTCATATGAATTTGTATATAATACATTTTTAAAAAGGTTTTACACTATCGAGGCATCCTTGTCTCTTTCCTATTATATGTGATACCGGCATTGGAGCCACTGATAAGGAGATGATCCACGCCAGACTGTGCATTCCCTATTGAGCCTAGCAGTTTGCCAATTTACGACATTCCATCTTTGGTCTCCTATAACCAAGAGACCCATTTGTTTTGGTAAGCAGACTTGCATGCGTTGTGGTGGAGGTCTCCAGCTAAACAGCACTTATCAACTCTAGTCACCATCCATTGTTCCAGTTTATTCTACTAGGATATTGTTGCACCAGGGTGGATGAGAATCTGCATCTTCTCTCTTGTTCCTTCTCAATTTATGACTATTTGGACATTGTTGCATTTGTTAGTATTAATCTTATGTTAGCCCCCTCGGGCAGGAGTTTATGGGCGATTTTCACATATGAGGACACCAGCACGGACTCACATTTATTTGTTTTGGGTTGCAGTTTTTTTCTTTTTTTGTTTTTTATGTGTTTCTCCTTAGATACTTATATGCATATTTGTTCACATTTATTTTATGTATATTGTTTGTTTGTTTGAGTCAGCAGCACGATTTTTTTTCTTTTCCATATTGTTTACTGTTTGTATATTACAGCAAATCGCAGCTCTAACACTGTTTGCATCATTGCAATTAACATTATTTTAGCACATGTTTATCACATTTGTTTTTTCGGTATTAGCGCAGTTTACACCATTTTCTTTCCAATAAATAAAAAATAAACTGATGATTTTAAAAAAAGAAATAGAAAACAAAAATGTCTGCTATAAAACATGTAAAAAATCTAAATTTCTTCATCAATTTAGGCCAATATGTATTCTGCTACATATTTTTGGTAAAAAAAAAATTGTATATTGATTGGTTTGCAGAAGTTATAGCATCTACAAACTTTTTTTTTTTTTATTGGTTATGGTGGAAATCAGCAACTCATAGCAGCATACTAACCAGCAGACATGTCGGGCGGACGGGTTCCCAGCCGACAGATTTCAAAGCATGCTTTGAAATCTGTCAGGTGGTCAAATCCGTCGGCTCGCCCGTACACACGATCGAATCTGTCTGCTGAAACGGTCTAGCAGACCGTTTCCAGCAGACAGATTTGATCGTGTGTACGAGGCCTTAGTCTGTAGTCATCTTTTTGCTGCGTAAAGTTAGGGAAGCAAAAATGTGGTCTAACGTTAAACAGCCCATGTTAAGGATGGCCGTCGTTCCCGCGTCGAATTTCAATTTTTTTTTGCGTAAGTCGTTCGGGAATAGGAATGTACGTAAACGACGCTACTCAAAAAAAATCTGACGTAACGACGTAATTTCGCACAATGCACGGCGGGAAATTTCTGAACGAAGCATGCGCAGTTCGATCGCCGCGGGGACGCGCCTAATTTAAATGCTTCACGCCCCTAATCGCGTATTTCGATTCCGCCGCGAGAAATACACTACGCCGCCGTAACTTACGGGCCGAAATCTACCAGAATTCGTCTTAGAGCCAGGTAAAATACTCTGAAAGTATCTCTGATACTCTGCGCCAGGGCAATTGTTCCTGAATCTGGCCCATAGTTTTTACTACTTATTGTCTTTTGACCTAACAGACAAAAGTGGCAAGATTATCAGTATCAAAAAAGGAGGCTGTCCTGAAGTCAGTCACTGGGGAGCCGATCACATGACTGGACTGGAGCGCCCTGAAAATAGATACAGTAATTATAGGCTTCTTCCTTCTACAGGGTAGATAGAATGATGCCACATACACACAATCTGACATTCCGACAACAAAACCGACGGATGTTGGCTCAAACTTGTCGTGCATACACACGGTCGCACAAAATTCCGATCACCAAGTACAACACCTACAACAGCACTAAAAAAGGGAAGTTTAATACCAAGTGCGCCACACTTTGGGCTCCTTCTGCTAATCTTGTGTTAGTAGAAGTTTGGTGAGAGACGATTCACGCTTTTCAGCCTCGTGCTTTTCAGTCCGCTACAGTGTAACAAATGCGCTATCTCCATTACGAACGCTAATTTTACCAGACTGAACGCTTTGTCTCATACTTGATTCGGATCATGATTGGAATTTTGTGCGTCGGAATTGTCTACACACGATCGGAATTTACAAGAATGGATTTTGTTGTCGGAAAATGTGAGAACTAGCTCTCAAATTTTTGTTGTCGGAAATTCCGACAGAAAATGTCTCATGGAGCCTACACATGGTCGAAATTTCCGACAACAAGCTCCCATCGAACATTTATTGTCAGAAATTCTGAGCGTGGCATTAAAGTTTAGTTAGAGCTAGCCTGGATTTGCACTTTAATATCTCTGTGTGCTCTGAAATAAACACATAGAACAAAGTAACAATTGAAGTTAAAATAAAATGATGGAATTATTTGTTTAACAAGCTTTCATTCAAATTGTTGGTAAATGTTTGACTCATCAAAGTTGTGACCCCCCACCCCTTCAACCTCTGCAGCAATGCTTTCAGTACTCATGTGTCTATTTTCCAAAGACAACCTCTGCATATGACGCTGAGCACATGCACTCAACATCTTTGGTCAGCCATGGGGAGGTTTGTTCTGAGTGGAACCTGTCCTGTTAAACCACTGTATGGTCTTGGCCACCATGATGCAACTTCAGGGTCTTGGCAATATTCTTATAGCCTAAGCCTAGACCATCTTTGTGTAGTGCAACAATGATTTTTTTCAGATCCTCAGAGAGTTCTTTGCCATGAAATGCCATGTTGAACTTCCAGTGATCGGTATGAGAGAGTGAGAGTGATAATACAAAATTTAACACACCTGCTCCCCATTCACACCTCAGATATTATAACACTAACGATTCACATGACACCGGAGAGGAAAAATTACTAATTGGGCCAATTTGGACATTTTCAGGGTGTACTCAGTTTAGTTTAGTTTAGTTTAGTTGCCAGGTGATGGACTGGCCAAGTAGGTCTCCAGACCTAAACACTATTCTGTGGGGCATCCTCAAATGGAAGATTGAGGAGTGCAAGGTCTCTAAAATCCCGCAGATTTGTAATGTCATCATGGAGGAGTGGAAAAGGACTCCAGTTGCAACCTGTGAAGCTCTGGTGAAGGAAGGTTAAGGCAGTGCTGGAAAATAATGGTGGCCACACAAAATATTGAAACTTTGGGCCCAATTTAGACATTTTCACTTAGGGGTGTACTCCCTTTTTTTTGGTCAGAGGTCTAGAAATTAATGGCTATGTGTTGAGTTATTTTAAGGGGACAGCAAATTTACACTCTTATACAAGCTGTACACTCACTACTTTACATTGTAGCAAAGTGTATTGTCTTCAGTGTTGTCACCTATCACCAGCATTTTCATGTATCTGACCTGTGTTATTAAGATACATCTATATTAGAGTGTGCTATAGGGGGTCTTTTATAATCATTCAGTTTTAGATTTATAAAAAAAAAAAAAAAAAAAACGTTTTTTTATTTTTTTATTTGTATTTCAGTTGTTTTTACTTAGTGTTTTAATAAAGATTTGCTTTTATAGGGTGTGGCTTATATTTTGGGCTACACCATACATCAATGCTTTTTGCTTGACTTTTTATTGTTTTTTCTCTTTTTCCTTTTAAGCTCTGGTTTTAGCGTTGCTCGTTCATTTGACTTCATTAGAGAGCTCCACAGTCAGACGCATGTACACCAGATATTTCTCTTTACTAATTGAAGGGGCTTGCTTTGAAGTGTGACACAAGGTATATCCATACTCCTACACATTGACATTTGGAACCAGGACGGCTCCTTGTTCCCGAGCCATCACTCACAACAGTGTACCAGGACTAGCCCCCTTTCCTAGTCTGTGCGGCTCACACACAAGGTTTTTGATCACACTGGGTCTTCAGTTTGTTAGTGTATCTAACTCTGCTAGTGCATCTAGCATTTCCTACCCCCAGACTGACAATTCTGCTATCCAAATATGCCCCTGTGCCCGTTCATCCAGAGTGGGGGCACTCTAACACAAAGGGTTATTGGCCAGATCACCAGATGAAAACAGGTAAAAAAAGAAAATAATGTAGTCACCACATCTAATAGTTGGTAAGCGGCAATATATAAAAAAAAAATGTATATTTGTAATGTCATCATGGAGGAGTGGAAAAGGACTCCAGTTGCAACCTGTGAAGCTCTGGTGAAGGAAGGTTAAGGCAGTGCTGGAAAATAATGGTGGCCACACAAAATATTGAAACTTTGGGCCCAATTTAGACATTTTCACTTAGGGGTGTACTCCCTTTTTTTTTGTCAGAGGTCTAGACATTAATGGCTATGTGTTGAGTTATTTTAAGGGGACAGCAAATTTACACTCTTATACAAGCTGTACACTCACTACTTTACATTGTAGCAAAGTGTATTGTCTTCAGTGTTGTCACATGAAAAGATATAATAAAATATTTACAAAAATGTAAGGGGTGTACTCACTTTTGTGAGATACTGTATGCCTAGGGCACATGTGCTTGTGGTCTTCAGCTGGAGAGGGGGGTCCCGGGGGGGGGGGGGGACTGCTCCTCCGTAGTACAGATTGCCATGCAACATCAGGTGGTTGACCTGAGGGCCGGAAATGCTGAAGCTTCAACCCAGATGTCTTGTAGAGCTGACTAGGAGGGAGATGACTGTAGAAGGATCTGTTTCTGGCTACTGTGAGTACAGACCTGCATCTAGGGGCCTGTTCTGTGATGCCATCCCTTCAGGCTAGTGAAGTCAGTAGACGGGTGTCAGCCAAAGGGGATACTGGTGAGTGTTCTGAAGAAAAGTGGTGCATTGAGTCTGCTGCCAGAGAAAACAGAGGACTTATCCTCCCACACTGCTGTAGTGTGGTACAGCAGGGAATCTGCTATCTGACTCAATTTAATAGGGTCAAATGAGAGTTCTCGTATAGTTAAAGTTGGAGTATCCCACTAATCCCTTCTCCTATCCAAGTTCTACCAATAAATACCAAAACAACCCAATACCCTAGACTGATCATT
Organism: Rana kukunoris; assembly: GCA_029574335.1. NCBI lineage: Eukaryota > Metazoa > Chordata > Amphibia > Anura > Ranidae > Rana > Rana kukunoris. The sequence goes on along the minus strand of CM056053.1, from coordinate 349,977,533 downwards.
GGATAATGAGCAAAAGAGTGTGCAGGTGATAGTGTGAAAATACCCAAGTATCTCTTGCAGATTAATCAGAGGGAAGGCCAGACAATACTCAGCGACCCCTACAGGGGGCAGTGCTACACCTGTTACACTGGCAGCGTACCCATTGCGTCTCCACTTACCCTGTGTTGTGGGACCCCTCTTGCTGCAAATGTCACTAATTTTCGAACTTTAACTCATATGTAATCCTTTATTGTTGTTCTATATATACACTTGGACTATGCTAGACAACCCCCTGTATATTCTACTTTTCCCTCTTATGAGAAATAAATGACAATCTGCTTCCTCTGTGTAACACCTTTTTGTCTGTCTGTAACTTTTCTTGCCTGCTAAGAGTTTTTCTATCTTCTACTGCTGCTGTAGTCTTCTGACTGTCATAGATCAATATCTTTATGACCTTAACAAGAATTAAACTAGTTATCTACCGTCTACAAACTGTTCTCCCAAAGCCATCAATTCTCTAAATCATTTTGACTTTTATTGTAAATTCAGAAAAAATATTGGCTTACTTTGCTTTGACTTTTTGATCAACATTTGGCTGCAAACTTTTCTAGCAAATAGACTGGAAAATAACATACTTGGCAATTCGTTTTTGCAATATTTTTTTTAGCTACAATGTAATATCTTACTCTTTTATAGCTACATACATGCACATTTAAAGGTATATAAAAAACAAGACTAAAGTTTTAAAATTATTTTCCTTTTTAAATTAGATCTGTCATCAAAAATCTATTTCCCCCTAAACCTGGTTATTTTTTTCAATGCAAATAATAAAAAGGGTAATAGCAAATAGTGGTAGTAAATCAAATACCTATGCACTTGTCAAATGGTCTCGAAAATCATTCACAATTATCCAAGTGTTTTTTGTTTTTTTTTCAGTTCTTCTGATGGTAAAGATTTCCCCAGTTTAAAATCTCTTATGGGTTAATAGGTTAATCATCCTATTTTGAGCAGTGTATTTGAACAATTGTTTTAATTGTGCATTTGTTATTGCAATGGACTTAAAATACTGTATTATTTGTTTGATATTAGATATTTTGTGTGTACAAATCTTTCTAAATGAAATGCTAGGTTTGTCAAAAATCCTTATATGTTTTTCTAATACTACAGTCTAAAATGGCAAAGCTATGTTATCATTTCGCTTTTGTGCGCAGAACAGAAGGGATAAAATAGCTCTGTTGGTCTAAATTTTTAGATATTATTGGTTTTAACTAAAGTCCTGTCTAGTTAGTGTCAAGTATTGATGAGCACAGAGTTCTGTCTGAACAAATTTTAGGCATTAGTCTAAATGCTGGACTTACAGTAAGCTCAGGGGAGCTGAACATCATATAAAGTAGTGGTATTTCTTCTCGTATTTCCTATCTGTCACTGGTTGCTAGGGAAATGGCGCATACCAGCACTCACAACATCATTAGCAACCAGTCACATCACCCAGCTCCATTAATTTACTGTCTGGAAATCCTTGACCATGTAAACTTATTGGCAGGGATTGGGTGACATCACTAAGAATTTTTTTTCTTCTAATTTTTGGGCAATGACATTGATAAACTATGGCCGTGACCATATTAGTTTAAATATGTCCCCAAGGAGACCCTGCCCCTTTGATTACTTTTAATAGTGGGGCCCTAAAGATGTTAGTCAGTGATAGGATCTGACATGTCCATGAAATTGTTTTCTTTCGTTGGGTGTCAGCCACAATTCATGATCATGATTGATGTAGATTTGGATTGCTGGGTGACGATGTTTGATGATGGATGCAGTGGCGTAACCAGAGTTATGGGCGCCCGGGGCAGAATTTTTTTTATTATATTTGCTCTAGGGGTGTTGGGCAACTCTTTGTCATTACTGTCCTGGCGAGAAACAAACCAGGGAAGCCCCGCAGCACCACCAACATCTTCATCCTCATTCCAGTCCTAGACTAGGCCGTTCTCCACCCCCCCCCAGTCCCAGACACTTCCAATCCAGTGAATCCACACATCACATGTCTGGTGACCGTCTCAGTGACAGTCTCATGGTCACAGTGGTCACCGGTCCTCACCTGCTCTGTCTTCCCTCGACCCACGTTATGTGCCGACGCTGCCTGCAGTGCCATGGTCGTCGGTGCTTTGATCCGGAACGGCAGAGCCTCCACGGGGGAGATGATGACGGCGGCTGAGCTCTCTGAGTGACTGTGACAGGCGGGCGGGAGACTCCAGGCATGCACCCACGAATCACAGACAGGCCAGCTCAGACGGGCCTGTGGCCACATGACCCGCCGTGACCAATCACAGGCCAGCTCAGGCCTGTGGCCACATGACCCGCCGTGACCAATCACAGGCCAGCTCAGGCCTGTGGCCACATGACCCGCCGTGACCCAATCACAGGCCAGCTCAGGCCTGTGGCCACATGACCCGCCGTGACCAATCACAGGCCAGCTCAGGCCTGTGGCCACATGATCCGCCGTGACCCAATCACAGCACGCCGGCTGGCCATGTCGAGACTGAACATGGCGGCCGGTGTCACGGATGGTAAATACAAATTATTAATAGAAGACAGAGTGACACACAGTCCACACTGGCGCGGTGCCCCCCTAAATGAATTCGCCCGGTGCAACAGCCCCCCCTGCCCCCCCCCCGCTACGCCAGTGGATGGATGTACATCATGCAACTTTTTTTTTTTTAATGACTGACTACTGTGGCAGGCACAGCACTATGAAGTGCCTCATGCGCTGTGGCATTAGAAGAATTGTGATATCTCTGACTTTTCAGTCCAACAAGACTGTCTATTACTCTGAAATTCCTCTATTGCCGTTCTATGGAAGCAGTAGGTTTAAAGAGCACACCAAAATGCTTAAAATAACTTCTTTAATAACTTCACTTTTCTTCATATAAGATACTGCTGCTTTGCAGCAGACAGTCCATGTACAAAAACACGTGATGAATAAGTATAACAGAAAATGGTGGTTCAAATATTCAATCTTGTCATTTAACATAAGATGGTGGATATAGTTCTTTCTTCAGTATTTACTCTCTCTCTCTCTCTCTCTCTCTCTCTCTCTCTGTAAGTTATCAAAGCATTCTCTGATTTCTCTAAAAAGGTATAACTGTGGTTTGAAGGTATGAAGGTATGATATGGTTCGGGTTTGATATGGTTCGGGTTTGATATGGTTCGGGTGCGATGAGTGATTCAGGTTTGGTGGAACTACAAGTGAACACACAGCTAAATCAGTATACAGTTCTAATCACACTATTTACAATAAGAACATATATATAACTGTATAATTACCAAATTTTGCCCTCTGGCTTCCATAAGAACTGATCTCTGTATGTCTCTGTGTGTCTCTGTCTCCATGTGGTTCTGTCTCTGTGGAACAATCTAGCAGAGCACATGTACAGCACTAGGAACCTCCCAGACAGAGTAGATGCAAAGCTGGATGTGACTGGTCAAGACTCTGCTCAATGTGAGATTGGCTGTGATTGGGCCAAGGCCTGTGATGAGTCACAAAAGCTTAACTCTATGCTTTCTGGTATGAATTAAACTGTGAATAACTTTGCTTACCTCCTGCCCCATACAAACAAATGACTCTTAAAGGCATATTTTTTATTTTGCTTCTGTGAACACAACATACAACTGTTATATAACATCCAAACACAAAACCACAGTGAATAATTCTGCCTTTGTCTCTCACATATAAAAATGTGCTCTACATTAGGTTCTTAGCAGGTTTAGCTGTATATACATGTAAGTTATATTAGCTACCTAGGTCAGGTTCTAACTGGCCAGCTACAACCACCTTATTGTTAAAGAGGGCTTCCAGCTTCCTCCCACTTGCAGACCCCACAACCACCAAGGGTTATGGGGAAGATGTCCTTGTCCTCATCAGTAGGGGAACACAGTGCTTTGTCAGGGGCAACTTTGGGTGGGTTGAGGGCATGTGGCCTGGTATAGGATAGTACAAACACCCCCAAATGACCCTTTTTTGGAAAGCAGACACTCCAAAGTATTTGCTAAGAGGCATGGTGGGTAGTTTGTAGATCTTATTTTTTGTTATAAGGTTTTAAAATATGAAAAAAATAAATTAAAAATAAGTTGTTGTTTCTTTATGATAAGAAATCTAATTATATTTTCATTTTCCAAAAACTTGTGGCAACAAATAAGATCTTCTAAAGACTCAACATATACATTACCTTAAGATGTCTACTTTCCAAAAGTGGATAAGAAATGGGGTGTTTAGACTGTCCTGGCATTTTAAGGCCTCTGAAAATGTGATAGGAATTCTGGAAATCCAATGCGTAATTAACACCCTCTGAAATCCGGAAGGTGGTTATTGGATTTTGGGCGATTGTCGCTCAGCTGCCAAACAATTGGTATCCCCATACTCAGGAGCAGAGTTGTGTGTTTGGTTGTGTAATTCCATGAATACACATGGCATGTTTGAGAAATATCTCATTAAAGTGACAACTTTGTGTTCATTAACTCAAGAAATAAAGCGGTAATTCTCCCACTCTACAAGACTCTGGTTCAGTCGCACCTGGAGTATGCTGTCCAGTTCTGGGCACCATTCCTCAGGAAGGATGTGCTTGAAATGGAGCAAGTACAGAAAAGGGCAACAAAACGAATAAAGGGACTGGAGGGTATTAGTTTTGAAGAAAGGTTACCAGCACTGAACTTATTCTCTCTGGAGAAGCGACACTTGAGAGGGGATATGATTTCAATTTACAAATACCGTACTGGTGAGGTGACCCCACAATAGGGTTAAAAATTTTCTTGCAAAAGGGAGTTTAAAAAGACATGTGACCACTCATTAAAATTGGAAGAAAATAGGTTTGACGTTAAACTGCGTAGAGGGTTCTTTACTGTAAGAGCGGCAAAGATGTGGAATTCCCTTCCACAGGCGGTGGTTTCAGCGGGGAGCATTCAAAGTTTCAAGAATCTATTAGATAAGTACCTGAGCGATTACAACATACAGGGATATACAATGTAATACTGACATAAAAATCACACACATAGGTTGGACTACGCCTCCCATTTTAGCGCCTCCCATTTTAGCTTATAGTTGTGGACACAGAGGCTTTTGAACAACACCAGATGCTGTGTATATTTGGACTGTCATTTCTGGGTGAAAAGAAGATAAGATGAATACATCACATTTGTCCTTTTATTTTAAAAACTCTCTCCCCTTTCTAAGTAGGGTATTAAAAAGCCGTTGGTAGAAGCCCCTGTGATTAGATTGGTGCCACAGCAGCTAATTTTTTTAAAGCAGAAGTAAACCCATCCATAAAACTGTTTCATTTACGGCATGTGCCAGAAATGTAACATTCTCATTGGCCGTGCTCTCAACCAAACTGTCAAACTATCCAATGGCTGGTGTCATAACTGATCACATGTGCAGCATCATGGCAGTTGTAGATTAAACAGAGGCAAAGATGGCAGCTTCTTTGGCTGAAAATGATAGGCAGGTTTACTTCTACTTTAATGAACAAATTTTGCGCATGCATTCATATTGTCAAAGTAGTAAGTATAGTAATCCATATTGAACGAGAGTGACAACAAGTCCCAGACTATCTTACCACTGCTCCTCATGTAGTCCGGGCATCCTGGGGCTCAAGTTGACTGTTTTTTCCATCATAAATTCTAAAGTATTAAAATGAGGACCGCCGCATGACCATATACGTTGACAAAATGGCACGGCTGGGCACAAGGGCTTACATGTACGTCCCCTTTAAGATTCCAGCCTTGTCTTAAACCCGGGGCTCCTTAAACCGGGGGCTCCTGAAGTTGCTTTCTGGAAGGGGCTGGTGAATGCAATGATCCCATTTTACAAAGCGACGTATATATCTTGAGGCTGAGGGGGGAAATTTGACAAAGTATGGAGGGCTTGATATTAATCGGATCTAACAGTGGGTTAATTTAAGATAAATGCTAAATTGTATGAGGGATCCTGAAGTATGTCGGTCATTCTCCTAGTCCGGGTGCACCAGGTTCTGGGTATTTTAATTCCTAGGTGGGTGAAAGAGGAGGCTTTTCGCTCATCCGGTTGCTATATATTGTTTAAATGGGGGGGAAGGGAACTGAGTATGGGGTAGTAACTTTCGTTTTGTCTGCTGTCAGTTGACAGCGAGGTTACTATGTTAGTATGTTCTTTGCCGGTCATGTTGACCGAATGTTTTGCTTGGTGTTGTGCCAAGTAAAGTATGTCTTGTATGTCTATGTCTTTTAAAATTTGCAAAAAAATAAAAAAGATTCCAGCCGTGGGTCGCGAGTAAGAATCACTCCCTTAGGGCACACTTAACCCTTACAGTGCCCCCTCCTGGTTAACCCCTCCACTGCCATTGTTATTTTTACAGTAACCAGTGCATTTTTATAGCACTGTTCGCTGTAAAAATGTGTCTGCCATAATGTCCCAGTCACAATAAAAATCACTGATCGCCGCCATTACTAGAAAAAAAATATTAATAAAAATGCAATAAAACTATCCCCTATTTGATAGACGCTATAAATTTTGCGCAAACCAATTTAACGCTTATTGTGATTTTTTTTACCAAAAATATGTAGAAGAATACGTATCGGCCTAAACTGAGGGAAAAAAAAAAACATTTTTTTTTAATATCTTTTTTGAGTATATTTATTATAGCAAAAAGTAAAAAATATAGCATTTAAAAAAAAAATAACTCTATTTTTGTTTATAGTGCAAACAATAAAAAACACAGAGGTGATCAAATACCACCAAAAGAAAGCTCTATTTGTGGGAAAAAAAGGATGCCAATTTTGTTTGGGAGCCATGTCGCAAAACCCTGCAATTGTCAGTTAAATTGACGCAGTGCCGAATCGCAAAAAGGGGCCAGGTCCTTTAGCTGCATAATGGTCCGGGGCTTAGGTGGTTTAAAATAACAAACATGTTATACTTACCTCCTCTGTGCAATGGATTTGCACAGAACAGCCCATATCCTCCTCTTCTCGGGGCCTTCTCTGGCAGTCCTTGCCCCTTCCTCCCATCAAGTGTCCCCACAGCAAGCAGCTTGCTATGGGGGCACCTGAGCCAGTTAATGGGGGCTGAGGGGACTGTGGCATGCTGACGTTTTTTTTATCTTGATGCAAAGAATCCATTAAAACAAAAAAACTTCTTTCTTTAGAATCATTTTTAAAAAGAATAACAACGGGAATTCAATGTATTATATCAATCACTGTTGTTGTTACTGTTTCACCAGTCTAAAAAAGGAATACCTGGCAGATCCACTTCTAAGCTATTCCAGGCATCCAATTTCAGATTCTTTTTGCAGCCTCCAATAAATATCTTTGTGAGCTAAAAGATGTTAGAATGATTGTCTGCTGTCCCAATATTTCATCTTTTAAAGTGAGCTGGAAGCTATCATTGATGTATTTTCCTTACAACCCTGCCCTTGACCTGTGTCATGTAGTAATGAAGAATGAGGATAAATGTGGCATGCAGTAGTTTATAGTTTAGTTCAGAAAGTGTCCCACAGGGGAGACCATGGTGCAATGTAAGGATGTGGGATATGCACAATGCTAGCAAGAATTGTAGTTAATTTCACATTCGTACCTGTTTCTATTCTGGAAACATCACAAACAACATTTCCCCATGGAATACTCATGTTTTTTCTTTCAGAAAGCAGCCTCAAAAATATACCGCAAATTATTCCAGCTACATAGGAACCAGAATTTTGCATGCAGATAAGATTGGTTAAGAACAGAGCTTTTTAATTAGTGTAGCAAACTGTCTGTGTCTGTTTCTTTACTATGTCCACTGTGTAGACAACATAAAGACATAAATTGTTTGAGAATCTAAAATAACTCACTAGAGACTCCTAGCTCTAAGGAACCCTTTGGACAATTTTCAGTGCTGTTATAAGTGCATTTAAGCTGAACTGTATCTTTAATATACAGTACGTGCCTACAAACTAGGCTACCATGACAGCAATACATAGCTTACTACTATGTACTAATACTATGTCTTAGGCCGCGTACACACGATCGGTCCATCCGATGAGAATGGTCCGACGGACCATTTTCATCAGTTCACCGATGAAGCTGACTGATGGATTGATGTACCTACACACCATCGGTTCATGAACTGATCGTGTCAGAACGCGGTGACCTAAAACACAACAACGTGATGAAAAAAACAAAGTTCAATGCTTCCAATCATGCGTCGACTTGATTCTGAGCATGCATGGATTTTTAACCGATGCTCGTGCCTACTAACGATCGGTTAGCTGTTCATCGGTTACATTTTTAAAGCAAGCCCTGATAACAGACCGATGGGGCCTACACACGATCGGTTTGGACCGATGAAAACTAACTTCAGTCCGTTTTCACCGGTTTGAACCGATCGTGTGTACGTGCTCTAGCTTTTCTGTTTTTTGGACTCCCATAACTGTGGTTAATGTGCAAAGGTGTGCAATATTTCTGCTCTGTCCTACTAAGGAACTCTTATGCAATTCCAAAAACATAACATTACCCAAAAGGCAATTAAAATTTGCATCCGGAGCAGCCATTCAATGCCACTAAGAAGTAAAGTAGTAACTTTGCAGCCCTATCTTGATCCACTCTTATTGATTTTGAATTATTTTTATTTTTTTCACATAACAGGAACTTAGTCTACTCGGTATGAAAATGCCACCTTACTGTAGATAGGGAGGGGGGAGATTCCGTTAAAGTCTAATTACAGCTTTGCAAAAAAAATAATAATAATAAGTTCAAATGAATTGCCCTGCCTTTGTTAAAATTAAAATAGTTGTCTTGTTTCAATATTCACCCAATGCTAATTTCTAATGCTGTGCCTGCAGACAGTGCTGGATTTAGAGCTTGTTGGGGCTGGGGCACTTCAACAAAGAAATTAAATTACTGTATATGACAAATAAACAAGTGAATTTAAATGAGCGATAAACTGTATTTGCAAAACATATAATAGGCTCGAAAGAGGACACTTGTCTGATTTTTTTCTCAATTTTCTTAATTTTCTATTGTAAGAATTACATTACACATTGTGGCCCAGATTCACAGAGCGATTACGCCTGCGCAACAGGAGATGCGCGTGCGTAAGTCGAAATGTACACGTGCGTTTCGATGCACGGCATCCCCAGAACGAGATACGCAAAAAATCTACTTATTTTTGTCCCGCGTAATTTCGTTAGACTGGCGCATCCGTCCGCGCAAAAGTGCGCTAGAGAGACATTGATTTGCTAGTCAAATATGCTAATGAGGGACTTACGGGGATCCACAAAAGAACGTTGGGGCAGCGCAGGCGACGCAGTGTGCGCAACAGCAAAATGTTCTGTCTAAAATTAGACCATATAAAAGCTGGTCTAAAAAGAGAAAAAAAGTCTACTTGTTAGATAAAGCAACACTGTTAGTGAGGAGCTCAGCAGTCACACGTGTTGCACAACAATCTGTATGCCAACATGCCAGGGGCATCGTCGCGCATAGCTATACTACTGACTTTAGATGAACAAAGAAGGATGAGGGCACAGAGGATGGCACGGAGGATGGCACGGGAGAGGATATACCGCACCCGCATTGACCTGTTTGGCATGAGTGATTCTGAGGTGTATCGCATCTTCAGATTCACCCCTCATGCCATCCTGGAATTAACCACAACCCTGCAGGAGGACATCACCAGCCCAACACAACGCTCACATGCAGTGCAGCCACTGGTGAAGGTCATGGCAACACTCCATGTCCTTGCCAGTGGCTCTTTTCAAAGAACAATTGGAGTGGTGGCTGGGATGTCACAATCCTCCATGAGCAGATGTGTGCACCAGGTTGTCCCTGCAATCCTCAGATGCATGGCCAACCAAATCATCAAACCCACCACTGAGGAGCTGCGACTGAAGGCAATGACAGATTTCTACAGAATTGCCAGATTCCCACGCACTGTGGGGGCCATTGATTGCACACATGTGGCACTCCAGCCCCCCCAGGAGACAGAGCACATGTACCGCAATCGGAAGCATTGGCATTCCATCAACGTACAGGTGATAGTCGATGCCCAAGGCCTCATATGGCACGTCCGTGCCAAACACCCAGGGTCCAGCCATGACAGCTACATATACAATCAATGCCACATCCGAATGGAATTCGATCAGAATGTGTATGGGGACACCTGGCTGGTTGGTGAGTGACATGGGAGTCAGGCATGACTATCCCCTCCCATGATGTACACATCACAAGGGGCACATGCATGACTAACATCCTCCTGTCTTTTCCCTTACAGGTGACTCTGCATATCCACTGGGACCCCATCTCATGACTCCTATCCGGAACCCCCAAACTCCAGGAGAGGAAAGATACAATCAAGCACATGCCCAAACACGAGCAGTGGTGGAGCGCACCTTTGGCCTACTAAAGTCACGTTTCCGATGCCTGGATAAGTCTGGGGGTACCCTCTTGTATTCCCCAAACTTCGTGTGCCAGATCATCGGTGCATGTTGCATGCTGCACAACTTCGCAGTAAGAAAGGGCCTGCAGATTGCCCTACGTGATGACCTGACCCCTGAACCAGACAATCCCCCCCTAACCGAGGCTACCCCATCTTCTGAGGGAAGAGCAACCAGGAGACAACTCACATTGGGCATCTTTGCACGTTAAACACACACATTAATCATGGCACAATGAGAATGCATGCATGCACACCACTGTGGTCCCTAGCACAGACACATCACATCCACATCAAATTGGATTGGCACCAGTCCACCATGCTGGACTTGTGAGCAGCAACGCCACGCCAAGGCTCCAATTATGTCACTGTACATTCATACACCATTCACACGGACCTGGGGATCACTTCTCCCTGGTCCTGGGGAACCCTACTCCACCAAAATTGAGGGTGACACCCCTTTTCCGGCAGGAATGTCACCCCTACATTCAAACAGCATTCACAACCCCAAAAAAGAAAATTACCTGCAAAAGCAAAAATGTTCCAGCAAAAAAAAAAAAAAGGGGAAAAAACAAATTATTGCCCCTTGCGTGAGCCACGCCTGGGGCGCCCCCGGCCACGGCCCCGGCCCCAGCTTCTCAGGGGAGACTCATGGGGGAGGGGTAAAACCGGGGAAGGAGGAGCAGCCCCTGATCTCTGCCCACCTGGCGGCCTGCCCTCCAAGGCCACGGCTATTCTGTCCAGGGCAGCACCAAGTGTTGCCGTGTTGGCCTGGATAGCCTGGGTGAGGGCCCTCACATCCTGCCCAACGCCTGCTGATGTCGTCTGCAGTTCGTTTAGGCAGGTTGTGAAAGCCCGGGAGTGGGAGTCCAGGTTCCCCAGAGTATCCTTGATGGAGAACAGGCTCTCCTCCATCCGCACCAATGTCTGGCTAACCTGTCCCAGATGGCGGGTCTGGAGGAACTGGTCCCTTCTCAGAGTGGCGGGCAGGAGATCGGCCACCCCCTGGTGTTCTGGGATGAAATCCTGCCTCCAGCTGATGCTTGTGGCCGGGGAGAAGGGGAGGCCCTTGTGAGGGGAGCCATGTTGGGGGAGGAGGGGGGGGGGCCCTTAGGGAGGGCTGCCTGCTGCCAGCCAGAGGGGAAGAGTCCTCAAAACCCAAACGTCCAGTGCCTGACATGGACTCCTCCTCCTCATGATTCTCCTCCTCCTCATGATTCTCCTCCTCCTCTTGAACCTCCTCCGCGGACTCCAGCCTTGTTGGGGGGGCCTCATTAGGCTGCTGTCCTGGGGTTGGTGCGGTCAGGCCAGATGGCCCTGCACCCTCCTGCACATCTGTGGATGACACAAAACATTCACAGGTTGGAGGATCCACACACTTGCCACATATTCCCTTTCACCCCCTCCCCCACACATGCTACACACCTGATATTAAAAAAAATACTTACCTGGCACCATGGGCTCCGGACTTGAGTCAAAGCCAGGCAGGCCCTCAACTTCATCCTGATGAAAGGTCAGGGGCCACCGCACGCTCCTCCGCTGCCAGCCTAATAAGGCATGGTGGGCCCCCTCCTGTGCCCCTGGCATGGGCATGCATTCTGGCCAGCTTCTGTTCGACCAGACGCCGGAGGTCATTGATTTTTTTGTCAATCCCAGACCGGGTCCGTGTCTCCCCCTGCCCCGCTGAATTTACCTGCTCAGTGATCATATCCAAAATCTCCCTCCTCCTGGCCGGGGTGGTGTTGGCACTGTCTGGGCCGTGGAGGAAACGCCCATACTTGCTAATGGCCCGGGCAAGAATTTGTTTTTCCCCAACTGTAAAATTGAGCTTTCTCTTTCACTCTGTCATACTTCCAAAAAAACTCACTCCCAGTCAACTAAATTCACTCACACAAACAAGCACAACCAATCAAGCAAGAACACACACAAAGAGAAAAATATGCAAGAAACAGTCACAAAAAAACAAAACAAAAATACAGCAGGAAAACAAACGAACAGAAATATATCAATCAAACAAACAGTCTCTCAAACACTTATCAAAAAACACTTTCAAAGATCTACTAACAAACACTTGATCACACAGAACACTAATCTGACAACTACAAAACACACCGCAACGAACAACAGGACAAAAGCACTTGGTTAAATGGGAAGGGACAAAGGGATGTACTTTTGCAATGCAAGTGCGTTTGTGTGTGTCTATTTATGCTGTTTGCGTAGTTCACAACGTTGCCCTAGTCCATTTCCAATTTCACTGATTGCGCCGCTCCCGAGTTGTGAGCATGCGCACAGCGGAGCTGACCATGGTCTCCTTCAAGCGCGCATGCGCGAGCCGGCCGGCCCTTCATTTGCATGGGGTCACGGCTCATTTCAATGTAACACGCCCACGTCCTTCCCAATTTGTATTACTCCTCCTTACGCCTCGGGAAAAACATTACGCATGCGCAATTTCCTGCGCAAAAGCTACGAGAATAGGGGGATTACGCGGCAAAATTGCGCAAGTCTAACGTAAAGGCGGTGCGCTACGCCGGTCCAATAATGCGCAGATGTACCTGAATCTGGGCCTATATAGGTAAATGGAACTAGCAACTCATACATCACAGTTATGCATGACACTACAATATTTACAGAAAGTAATTTTTTCCTCCACTTAGCATCTGCAAAATCTTTAACTAAATCATCAAAGTGTATGAGGACATTGCTCTCCACAACCAGTAGGCACACAGCACTTAGGGCTCATTTACACTTGCTTCATATTGCGGCATTTGACATGCTTTAAGCCACTCTAAATGCAAGTCAAAGCACCTCTCACTGAATAAAATGGTTAGCTAACAGTCCTGCTCAGAATGTTGTGTTGGCTTTGCTTAAAAAAGTATACCTTCACTTTCTTGGTGCTTCAAAGCATCGCCAAAGCCTCCATAGATGTCTATTGAGATGCTCGCTAACAGTACCTTCTCTTTGCTTCGGAGGTATTGTATGAGATTTTCCAGGATGCACTGGGGCACCAACAAGCGAACCAGAAAGAAATCATCAGTAGGCGCTTCAGGTTCATGTGTATATATTCTGGGAGTGTTTTGGTGTAGGCATCACATCTGCTGTGCAGCTTGGAGCAGCAGGAATGTAAGTGGGGAGCAACTAGCAGACAGCACACATGGTGTGGAATGTGGGAACGGTATTGCGGAAAGTGAGTGGGCACCAGAGAGATAGGAGTGAGCAGTGGAGGATTAGCAGAGTCTAGGGACCAGAGGAAGAGAAACCAGCAGATGTCATGGTGAACAGTAGTGGAGCAATATAACAGGAGGTGAGGATGGACTGGAGAGAGAAAGGACTGAGTGGACGAGAATCAGCAGAGCTGGGGGACAAGAGTAGGACAAGCTAGCAGATGTCAGATGTGGTGTGCAGTATTGGAGCAATATAGTAAGAGGTGAGTGGGGATTGGAGAAAGAGAGAGAGGCGGATCAGCAAATCACAGCATCAGCAGAACTTGGGATTGCTACTGAGTGGGGGATCAGCAGAGCAGGGGGTTACCACTGAGTGTATACTGGATGCTAAAACATTTTCTGCATATTGATGTGCTTGTTTCTCATCCCATTTCTCTTCAGCCCCATTGACCGACTGACTAGGGTATTTCTATGGGTATTATTGAGTGTGATCTTATGTAGTGTCTCTTTCCATTACTGGACAGTGTGGTATTATTGTCTGTGTTTACACAGGAATACACTGCCCCATTTTAGGAATAAATTGGGTCCAGTTTTAGTTGGCTTTAAGTTAATATTTAGGTATTTGTAGGGGGTGCTTCACATTGGGGAGGGTGGGTCTGTTTTGGGGAGGGTAAGACCATTAAGGAACTCCCATGTCATATAGGGAATCCTCCTTTGGTGTACATGGGGGGATCTAGGGTATTGTGCTAATACATTTTTTGTACATCGCTTTTTAAGCAATAAATAATTTTGTAGTTTAACTCTTTAGGGTGTGTACAATTTTTTTTTTTTTTTTTTTTCTGTTTATTGGCTTAGTATCTATAAGACTATATACATGTATCTACTCTTTATCATATTAAATCATTCCTTCTGCATTCTACTATAATGCCGCATACACACGACTGTTATTCATGTCATGGAAAAAAGTTTTTCTCAATGTAAATCCCCTCAAGCCTGCCTTGCATACACACAATCGTGATAAAAAATGCTTGATCAAAGCGCAGTGAAGTACAAGACACGACAGCCATATAAAGGGGAAGTTCCATTCGAATGGCCCATCTTTTTGGCTGATTATGCTAATTTCCCGTCTCATAACTTGCTTCTGGGCATGCGTGTGTCCCCCCCCGCGCGTTAAAGCCTACACGTGACCGTTTTTCACGATGAGAAAAACGAGGATGTGAAAAACGAGGAGAAAAAATAGAGCAGGTTCAAAATTTTTAATGCCCATTTTTCTCGTCTAGAGACATGCTCTGGAGCCTACACACGACCGTTTTTCATGACCAATTAAAAAAATCTAATTTTTCTCGTCATGAAAAACGGTTGTGTGTACGTGACATTACAGTTTTTTGTAATAATTCAAGACTAATGCCGCGTACACACGGTCGTTTTTTGCGATGAAAAAAAAACGACGTTTTTTGTGAAGTAAAAAACGACGTTTTTGAAACGTCACTTTCAAAGACGATGTTGCATACACACCATCGTTTTTTTCACAAAAAACGAGGTTACGTTCACCACACTTTTCCATTGAAGCTCGCTTCATAACTAGCTTCTGGGCATGCGCGGGTTGAAAAACGTCGTTTTAAACAACGTTTTTGCTACACACGGTGACTTTTTGTGAAACAAAAAATGACGTTTTGAAAAACGACACAAAAAATTCAAGCATGTTGGAATTTTTTTTTTGTCGTTTTTTTTAAGACAAAAAACAACGTTTTGCCCACACACAATCAATTTAAATGACGTTTTAAAAAACAACGTTTTTTTTTCATCGCAAAAAACGACCGTGTGTACGCGGCATTAAGCTGTGAAGGTCAGGTACAGACTGGCACGAAGCCCATTCACGCTCCTGTAGAAGATGACGCAAGTCTAAATAGGAGGGTCACACCGCTGGTATTATCCACGAGAGACTTTATTGGGAATGTAATGTTCTAAACACGGGAAACATGTACCACTTTACAGGCATACTATAGACACATCCCAGGTATGAAATTTAAAGGAATATTTTACTTTTATTGTTTCACTTTAACCATTATTAAAATCACAGCTTCACCCCAAAAAAACGAGCGTAGCTATACGTCTGCTCTAAAGCGGCCGCTAGGGGGTGAGTGCGCGCCACCAGCGGAGGTGCGCGCACTTCCCCGAGTCCCGCGCATAGCTCCAGGTTCTGTCAGCGGGGGAAACGCTGATCTTCTGTTCATACAATGTATGAACAGAAGATCAGTGATTTCCCCTAGTGAGGCCACCCCCCATACAGTTAGAACACACCCAGGAACACACTTAACCCCTTCCCTGCCCCCTAGTGTTAACCCCTTCACTGCCAATGGCATTTTTATAGTAATACATTGCATTTTTATAGCATTGATCACTATAAAAATGCCAATGGTCCCAAAAATGTGTCAAAAGTGTCCGAAGTGCCCGCCATAATGTCGCAGTACTGAAAAAAATGCTGATCGCCGCCATTACTAGTAAAAAAAAAAATATTAATAAAAATGCCATAAAATCCCCCTATTTTGTAAACGCTATAACTTTTGCGCAAACCAATCAATAAACGCTTATTGCAATTTTTATAACGACAAATATGTAGAAGAATACGTATCGGCCTAAACTGAGGAAATTTTTTTTTTTTAATATATTTTGGGGGATATTTATTATAGCAAAAAGTAAAAAATATAGCATTTTTTTCAAAATTGTCGTTATATTTTTGTTTATAGCGCAAAAAATAAAAACCGCAGAGATGATCAAATACCACCAAAAGAAAGCTCTATTTGTGGGGAAAAAAGGACGCCAATTTTGTTTGGGAGCCACGTCGCACGACCGCGCAATTGTCAGTTAAAGCGACGCAGTGCCGAATCACAAAAAGTGCTCTGGTCATTGGACAGCAATATGGGGCTAAAGTGGTTAATACATGTTCCCTGGGGCACGACCCAGGTCCCCGTGACAATATCATGCATATAAGCCTTTAAAATTAGCACTTTTGATTTTTCATGTTAATCTCCCATAGATATTAACAGTGTTTTGCGGCTTTCGAATTTGCCGCGAATACCGCATAATGTTCGCCCGATGTTCCAGTCATTTTATATTCAACTCGAACATCGGGCTCATCAATAGCAGCCAACCATTGTCTATAATAACTGCCACACCATTACAATGTCACTGTTGTGACATTGCACTTCTTAGGCCGCGTACACACGGAGGGACATGTCCGAAGGAATCGGTCCGCGGACCGTTTTCATCGGACATGCCTCCTCAGGATTTTCGTCCAGCGGTGTGTACACACCATCAGATCATAATCCCCCACGGCATACAGCGCGGTGACGTGGCGGTGACGTTGACGCCACCACGTCACCGCACCAGGAAGTAAAAAACGTCCACGCATGTGTCGCATCCATACGACGCTTGTGCGGGCAGATATGTCCGCTGGTTAGCATATCGCCGGCGGACAAATTTTAAAGCATTCTCTAAAATTTGTCTGCCGGTCAGACATGTCCGCTAGCCCATACACACGATCGGATTTCTCCGCTGAACTGGTCCGTCGGACCAGTTTCAGCGGACAAATTCGATCATGTGTACGCGACCTTAGGGGGCTGTCATCAGATTATCATATTTTTTTGCCAATCACTGTAGTAGCACCTTGTTTCCTCTCACAGCTAATTGCAATGAAAGGAAATGGTTCAAAGGCTGCCAGATGCCTTTGTTTTTAAGTGTGATTGTTTTGATTAGTCACAGCCACCACATGGTAGTGGGCCAATTTCAGTGGCCTTATACCCCAATCTGTGATCTGCTGTGTCTAGAGGGTGTGTAGGAGTGGGAGGACATGCAGAAACCTAGTCAGAGATCCTACAGTGGAAGGGTGGGAGATGGTTAAGGAAACCGATTAAATAATCACTCAAGACATAAGCTTACTGGGAGCTGCGGTGGCTCAATGCGATTGGCACTGCGCTGACAAGCTGTTCACCTCTGCAGCTAAGGGATCGGATCCCAGTCTCAGCTGCATGTGAATTGAGTTTGGTGGTCTCAGCCTGGCTCCCGGTGGGTGTGCTATGCGAGGTAAGCCTGCGCTTAGTATGCCCACCCCCCTCCCACAAAACCACCACACTTACACGCACTCGAAATTGGGTTAACATGCACGCACTTTGGCCATGCAGTCTCTAAAAAAGAGAGGCGAAGGACTAACAGGGCTGGCTGAGCGGGCTAGGTCCTCTCACTCCCTCATAGGGGAGTCCCTCTGCCCCGTTGGGCTTCAAAGTGGAGCAGGTAGGGCGGGCTGTGGGGGAGGACCCCCTCACACCCGTCATTGCCACCCGGGGGCATGGAGGCAGATTGCATCTGGGGGAGGCCTGCCTACTCCCAACTCCTGCAGTCCGGCTCCTCTCTCGAGTACACGCAAAAATATACACTTAAAAAAAAAAGACATAAGCTTACTGAAAATGCTGAAAATACAAGAAGATGCCAGTGCTGGTGAGTGAGCAAGCTGATATCACATTGCTAGAGTGGACATGTGTATTTGTGTACTTTGATTCAGTTTTAAAAGATGGATGGAGGCTGCAGACGGACACGCTGGATGGAGAGGGACACCTGGATGGAGGCCGCAGATGGACACCTTCAAAGCCGCAGATGGACCCCGCGCAAGGAAGCCGCAGACTGACACCCACAAGGCCGCAGACGGATGCCGGATAAGGCCGCCGATGGACGCAGGGCAAAAATTTAAGTTTTCTTTTTTTACCTTGCTAAGCTTGGGGTGCGCGTTATACGCCAGGGCACGGTATACCCCAATAAATATGGTAATTTCTCCGGCATCCTATGCCCCTAGTGGACATAGGATGACTTTAGGCACAAGAGTCATCATTGAGGCAGAAACAGGAGTACCACACACCCTTCAAGAGCCTCTGGGTCCCACATTTCAAAATGTTACTGCACATCAAAGCCTGCATTTTATGGTCCATTCAAAAAAGGCAAGCCATAGTGTGGAGACTGCAATGTCCTATGATTGGAGCAGAGCCAGTCACATAACTGGCTGCACTGGCTGGGAGTTTTGAAGGTGGTGGAACACATACCCTGTTTCCCCCGAAAAAGGGCCCTACCACAAAAATAAGACCTAGCCTGATTTTAGGGGATGGCTGCAATATAAGCCCTACCCCAAAATAAGCCCTAGGTAAAGTCCTTTTTGTAAAAAGTTGATATAATGTGCAGTGTGTTTCCTTGTGTAACTTTATTGTTACAAGCAATGTGCCGTCTATCATGCGTTAAAGTATCAGGATCTTTTTTTTGTTTCCAGAAGAAGATGACATGACTGTATTTAAATAAATGTAGATTATTATACCGTAAATAAATAAGACATCTCCTGGAAATAAGCCCTAGTGTGGTTTTTGTAGCCAAAATTAATATAAGGAAAAGGAAAAAAGCTGCGCTGCATCAATAAAAAACAAAATGTGTTGCATAAATATACCAAAATATTGTTTAACTAGTGCATAAATACACCGGTGCAAAATTCAAAAAACTTAGAAATAAATCAAAAGTCCGTGTAGAATAGAGAAAATAATCCCCAAAGTTCAGAGAAGGATGTAAAAGACAACAAAAGAAGTCCGAATGGGTGTTGAACAGCTCCAAGGAAATCGTGTGTAACAGCCAGATTGATACAGGTTATCCTCCACCACTTATGGTTAAAACTGCTTACCAGAGAGATCAGACCTCTAACGAGATCAACAACACATGGATTCAAATTAAGCCAGCACGAGAAATCCAGGAATCCTGTCACCCTGTTTGTATCACCTTCTCCTTATAGCCAGAATAGCGTTCCTCCAAAAGCATGACCACCCAGAAGGAAAACATTGACATGGCGTAATAACGTCTAAAAAGTTCTTTATTAAAAGTAAAGTACACTCACATTTATGTAGAACAAAAGTTGCGTGTAACTAAAATAGCCGGGCACGTGCCCCTGGAAGAAGTCATTGTTGTGACGAAACGGCGTAGGGTAAGCGGCGTGCTGACGTCACCACGAATTGTACCACGCTGTCAATCCGGAAGGACGAGCGGATGACAGAGCCGGCTGGCTATTTTAGTTACACGCAACTTTTGTTCTACATAAATGTGAGTGTACTTTACTTTTAATAAAGAACTTTTTAGACGTTATTACGCCATGTCAATGTTTTCCTTCTGGGTGGTCATGCTTTTGGAGGAACGCTAATCTGGCTATAAGGAGAAGGTGATACAAACAGGGTGACAGGATTCCTGGATTTCTCGTGCTGGCTTAATTTGAATCCATGTGTTGTTGATCTCGTTAGAGGTCTGATCTCTCTGGTAAGCAGTTTTAACCATAAGTGGTGGAGGATAACCTGTATCAATCTGGCTGTTACACACAATTTCGTTGGAGCTGTTCAACACCCATTCGGACTTCTTTTGTTGTCTTGTACATCCTTCTCTGAACTTTGGGGATTATTTTCTCTATTCTACACAGACTTTTGATTTATTTCTAAGTTTTTTTAATTTTGCACCGGTGTATTTATGCACTAGTTAAACAATATTTTGGTATATTTATGCAACACATTTTGTTTTTTATTGATGCAGCGCAGCTTTTTTCCTTTTCCATATTGCTCTATGTTTATATCTGACATATTAGCTGCAGCAGCATCTATTCATTATTTATTTAATTTCACAGCTTATTAATATAGACCTGCGCAGTATTTTTCCAAAATTAATATAAGACCTGGTCTTATTTTTAGGGAAACACGGTAGCATGTAGGCAGATCTCGTCAAATGGAAAATAGGGGTAATTACTGTGCTGACAAAGTTGGCATGACAAAGCTGCTGACACAAACAAAAGACTATGGGGTAGATTCACGTAGAGCGGCATATATTTATTCCGGCGTAGCGTATCGTCTTTACTCTACGCCGTCACAATGTAGAGAAGCAAGCCTGCTATTCACGAAGAATATGCGCTCCACGTTGCGCCCGTGTAGCGTATAGTTGTCGGCGTAAGCCGACTTAAGTCAAAGTAGGTGGAAGTGGGCTGGAAGTGGGAGAACACTGCCTACGATGTGAACGTAACCTACGCACAGCCCTCTTCACGTAGTACTACGTAAACGGCGTACGCGATGTAAAATTTGACGGCGTCATTCCCTGGCTCATACCTTTGCATTACCTGCGCCTGCTATATGAGGGGTAACTTTACGCCGGACGTAAGCCTTCTGTAAATCACGTATATATGAAGCGGCCGGGCGCATCTACGTTAGTGAATCGGCGTATCTTACTCATTTGCATATTTAAAATGGGAATGCCGAATGCATCCAGCGTAACTATGCGCCCACAATACGGTGGCATAGGCAAGTTATGTCGGGCGGCTGAAGCCTTGCTTTTCGACGTATCTAGCTTTGTGAATCGCCGCAGAAATGCGACGGCGCACATTTGTACTTACAACGGCGTATATTTTGATACGCCGATGTAAATCCATCGTGAATCCGGGCCTATTTGTATTAGAGAATGAAAGAAAAATGTGCAGCGCTGAGGAGAATAAATGTGCAAGAATATATAGAAAGGAAGGTAGGCACTTCCTATTATGAACAATACTAATGTACCCACTAATTGTGCATGTACCAGTATAAGTGTATAAAATCAAACATATACCTGTACATAGATCATGGACTCATCCATAAAATATCACTATAACACTGAGGGTGAAATGCGTGATAACAGTCTTCACACTGATTAGTGCATAAATTCAAAATATATATAAATCAAGCACATAAGTAGCATTGACCAATAACACATAGAAAAAAGTCCAATATAATGTCATTAAAGTGCAAATTTTCTAAAGTGAAAATTCATAAATTATAAATGATCCCCAAAGCAATGAGGGATGTTGACTCAAACAATGTGTGGTAAAGTCCTCCGGAGATATTATAATATACAAACAGGAATTTGTTTTTTCAAAGAAGCTTGTAAGTGGAGATATTCCAGATAATCAACCATGTTGTCACCAATTGGGAGTTGTGATTCAACCACCTGGGGAAGGGGTAGGTACTCTTACCATGAGATGTGGACTCATCCACCGGCAAGTGGTGAGTAACAGCAAAGATGTAGATGCCTCCAATCTGGTTGTGACCTCCTCACACGATCACAAGGAATGCACTCCAAACTTCCTTAAGGCAGCAGCAAAAAAAAGAACCAGTGACACGTACTTCAGGAGCATCCGTAGCAAATGGTATCCAGGGGGAAATATTCACCCATCAAGGGAACAGAGCCATACACGATAAACAAGGAGAGTAGTGAAATAAAGGGGGGAAAAAGAGAAGCCTCCACATAGCATAGGTCAAAAATGGCAAAAGGTTTTATTAAAGAAATAAAAGTACAAACACCATCAGATGTGTACAGATAAAAAGTGATCACATGTAACAAAAAATGAGTACAGTGTATGTGCCTTTAGCAAGCATAGAAACCCAACATGTTTCATCCTATGGGACTTCCATTGGGGTAAACCTTAGCTTGCTTGTACTGCGCTTATATATCAAATGTAAACCACTAATTAATTGCCATCTGGCAAATCCTCGTGTCCGCAAGTGAGGAGCAGCTTGTGCTCCATGCCTCCAATCCACTTACCAATCATGACCGGGCAACAAAGGGGACGTACACTACATCAGCTGTCAGGGTTGAAGGGTGAACGACGACGTAGGATATTAGATAGTAGTACCAAGCCTCGATATGGGGGTCATGGATACACAGCGTTGGCACTTGTGAGGTGCATAACGTACGTAGCCAATGTAACATCGTCATGAATGATGAGAGCCCTCTGAAAATACAGAGATCATGTGACTATGGACAATACATGGGGAAATGCTACAGATGCCATCATTGCTACGTACATAGTGAAAACATAGACAGGGAAAATATCTAGGGCCAGATTCAGGTAGATGGGAGCATCTTTGCTCCGGAGTAACGCTTCTCATTTGCGTTACGCTGCAGAAATTTTAGGAGCAAGTGCTGTCATTCACGAAGCACTTGCTCCTAAAGTTGCGGCAGCGCATCGCAAATAAGCCGGCGGAATTCAATTTGGGCGGGTACGGGGCGTGTAGTATTTAAACGAAGCGCGTTCCCGCCGCGAACGTACTGCGCATGCGTCGAGTGTTAAAACATCCCCGTGCGCATGCTCCAAATTTTGTGAATGAACGTCAATGACGTCACATTCCCATTCATGAACGTTTTACGCAAGCAACGTTTTTTTTTTTTTTTTTCGACGCGATGACGACGCCTATACCTAACATAGGATACTCCAACCCCATGTAGGTATATCTATGCGCCGCGTATCCCGTCCGGAAACGTCGTATCGTCATTGCGTCGCGCCGGAATTCGATCGTGAATTGCCGATTTCCGCTCATTAACATATTTTTTGAGCGTAAATCGGCGGGAACGCCCCCGGCGCCATTTTTAAGTTGAAGTAACGATGCGATGGCGAAACTCAGTTACGCTGCTCGCATCGGAACTTCAACCCGGCGTTTCTTGTTTTCTGGTTACAGAAAACAGAAACGCCGGCTCAAAGTCACAGTTAGGCTGGCGGATCACTCGATCCGCCAGCCTAACTGTTCGTGAATCTGGCCCATAGAGGCGACATCCCCATACCTACCACACCACTTAGGCCTAAGTATCGTCACTGTGAAGTAAAAATAACTACGGTTGAGCGAACCCGAACTGTAAAGTTCGGGTTCGTACCGAACTTTGTTTTTTTTTGGACCCGAACCCGAATAATTTGCTAAAAGGTCAGGTTCGGGTTTGGAGTTTGGCTATGTAACGGCAGCCAATCACCATTTGTTTTACTTGTGTGACCTAGAAGCCATCACAGCCATGCCTACTAATGGCATGGCTGTGATTGGCATGTGACCGAGCATGTGACCCAGCCTCTATATAAGCTAGAGGCACACAGTACAGCTCATCACTCTGCTTTAGCTAGGGTAGGGAAAGGCTGCTGCTGCTCTTCTCAGGGACAGATTTAGATAGGATTGTGCTGCTTCAGAAGTGAAATTACAATACTCAGCGACCTACATAGCATTAGCTACTGTAGGTAAAGGTTCCTGATGTTCTTATAGGGGAGAATTAGATAGGAGTCTGTCCTACTTCACAAATCTAATTGCAGCTGCACTGCATATTTTCCTGTCAGATAATCTGCATTAGATAATTTAGGGTGAAGGTTCCTGATTGTGCTTATAGGCAGAAAAATATATAGGAGTCAGTCCTACTTCACAAACCTAATTGCAGCTGCATTGCATATGTTCCTGTCAGATACTCTACATATTTCACCAGCATTGCATATGTTCCTGTGACATACTCTGCATATTGCACCAGCATTGCATATGTTCCTGTAACATACTCTGCATTAGCTACTGTAGGGAAAGGTTCCTGATTGTTCTTATAGGGAGAGAATTAGTTAGGAGTCAGTCCTATTTCACAAATCTAATTGCACCAGAATAGTGTCTCATCATTGGTATCATTGGCAGGAATAGTGTCCCATCATTTGTGTCAGAAGAAGAAATAGTGCCCCATCATTGGTATCAGTGGGAGGAATAGTGTCCCATAATTTGTGTCAGTGGGAGAAACAGTGCCCCACCATTGGTATCATTGGGAGGAATAGTGCCCCATCATTTGTGTCAGTGTGAGAAATAGTGCCCCACCATTGGTGTCAGTGGGAGGAATAGTGTCCCATCATTTGTGTCAGTGGGAGAAATAGTGCCCCATCATTGGTGTCATTGGGAGGAATAATGTCCCATCATTTGTGTCAGTGGGATAAATAGTGCCCCATCATTGGTATCAGTGGGAGGAATAGTGTCCCATCATTGGTATCAGTGGGAGGAATAGTGTCCCATCATTTGTGTCAGTGGGAGAAATAGTGCACAATCATTGGTATCATTGGGAGGAATAGTGTCCCATCATTTGTGTCAGTGGAAGAAATAGTGCCGCATCATTGGTATCAAAGGGAGGAATAGTGTCCCATCATTTGGGAAGTGTCCTACTTGTCAAGATTTTTTTTATGTTTATGTATTTTATTATTTTATTTATTATAAGTTATTTTCCACATTTGATTGCAGAGTACTTGCCATGCTCCTGCCAACATTGTGCTGCCATCTTCAGCCCTCTAGCCCTTTCCCTTAGATTTTTAGAGACATTTTAGTAGTCAAAAATGTGGGTCCCCATTGACTTCAATGGGGTTCGGGTTCGGGTCAAGTTTGGGTCCTAAACCCAGACTTATTTCCGAAGTTCGGCCGAACCTGCCGAACCCGAACATCCAGGTGTCCGCTCAACTCTAAAAATAACTATAAAGGGGCTGATATCAATATCCTGACATAACATGATAGCACAAATGATATGGCACATAATAGAACAAATACCAAAATAATGAGAATAAACCATCAATAATGAATACTATTATTCCAAGCCAATGTGTTAAAATTAGATAGATGTGCAAAGGTGAAAAAACAAAATGTGTAAGGGAGCAACTCAGAGGATAAATGTGAATTGGTGCATCACGATTGGTTAAAAAAAACATTGATGTCCCAATCCACATTCATCACATGAGGCGAGTATGTTTTTAATTGATATATCCAGAAAGTCTCTAATCGTGAGACTCCCTTGACACTAGTGTCACCTCTCCAATGGGGGATGAACTTATCTATGACTTGTGCCCAGAGGATTTTTGTTATGGCAGTGAAGGTAGTGTCTGGGCACACTATGGTTAATTTGTGCTTTTTTTTATACTTGCGATATGCTCGTTTACTCTTACTGAAAATGTACGTATGGTGCGGTCCACATACTGCTTCTTACAGGGACAAGTAATTAAGTATACAATGTAGCGCATAGCAAACGTGGTGAAATGTTTCATTTGATACTGTTGAGATGTAATGGTTGATGTACAGGTACGTGCTTGTGCCCAGCCGTGCCATTCTGCCGACGTATATGTGCAGGAGGCGGTCCTTAAGTGGTTAAAGGGATCATAAACGTTGTCGACAGATCTCGATTTGAGAATAGAAGTCCACTAAACTAGTGCTGTTACGTCTAATGTGTAACAATTGGCCACATGGAACAGACTTAAGCCAAGATGGATGGTGGCAGCTGTCCACTGGAATATATCTGTTCCGGTCTGTGGACTTGAAAAAAGTTTTGGTGACCAGCTGTTGATTTAAAACAGAAATTTCTAGGTCTAAAAAAAGGTATGGACGTAGTACTGGCTTCGTAAATGAGTTTAATCCCTCTATTATTACGATTAAGAGTCGCCATAAAACCACATAAAGAGGTTTGTTCACCTTGCCAAAGGAGGAGGATGTTCTATATGTAACATACCCAAAGGAACAATTCTGGTCTATTTAGGGCATAAACGACATTCTTCTTCCAGCGGGCCATAAAGAGATTGGTCAAGCTGAGGGCAAATTTTACCCCCATGGCCACTCCCCTTTGTTGTAAATAGAAATGGCCTTTAAACCAGAAATAGTTTTGTTTAGTAGCACAATCCGAAAGATACATAATGTACTTCAGTTGCCTTCTAGGTATTTTGTCACTCCTGGCCAGATAGAATTCTACAGAGGCCAACCCCAAATCGTGTGGTATACATGTATACAGTGATGCTATATCAGCTGTAACAAGTAAAAGATTAGTGGTATAATTGACCTGCTCCAAATGATTAATAGTAGCTTTGGTGTCTTTGAGGTAGGATGGTATAGTTTTAACTAATGGTTGCAGGTGGAAGTCAATAAACCTCCCTATACGGGATGTGACAGAGTCTATCCCGCTAATGATAAGACGACAGGGAGGATGTGTAGCATCTTAATGCATTTTTGGGAGATGGTACATGGGTATGGGTATATGTGGGGCCAAGGGTACTAAAAAATCCCTTTCTTTTTTATCAAGATTGCCCAACTGTACTCCTTTATCTACCAGACTAACCATAGCTTTCTTGTAATCACTTGTAGGATCTTTGGGTAGCAGTCTGTATGTGTCAGAATCGTTAAGGATTTGAGTCATCTCTACATAGTAAGCACACTTATCACGAATGACAAGTGTCTGTGTTTCTTTTTCCTGGCACGCCTCCCCCACATTTTGTTCTGGACCTCATTTGCAGACGTTCATCTCTCTCGGAACCCCCCCCCCCCCCCATATAGGGAGGTCCAGAGTTAGTTTGATTGTAATTGAAAGGGAATTTATTGTAATGATCCCGTTCTCTCTCCGTATATGAATATTGTGAATGGTGGGGTTCTTGTGAGTATTCTTCTCTCAATGGTGAGAACCTGTTCTAGGTATGTATGGGTGTCCTCTGGGAGTGGTACACATCTCTTTGATAATCTCCTTGATTATCATACCACCTACTGGGTGATCTTGAATTCTCATAATATTGTATTTGGGACCACTTGGAGTGATGGGTTGGTCCCCCTTTCCTATATTGGGTATAGGTCCAGAATATAGGAGTGGTCCCGGGTTGATTTGTGGATGGGACAAGGACTGAAGTGTCCATCTGGGGCAAATCATCATTAGCATTGTGATCTTGTGAAATCCATGTACTGCTTGGGCGAGTTCAGCAGTATTTTTTCCAGTATGCTCTGGATCTATGCCTGAACAATGAAACACAATTCTCCTGCGCTCTGGTGTTTCGCCAAACCCGGGTGATGTAGTATAGTCTCACAGCAAAGTCAATAATCTTGCATCCCTCCTCCGAACAAAGGGTGTTCATAAAACTAGAGAAAAAGAAAAGAAGGGGAGGTGAACCGACCTAGTGCATTATCACTGGAATTTTATTAAAACCCACAGAAGAGAGCTATCATCACTTAGGCTCTGAGGAAGGAGGTATGTCCCAGAAACGCGTAAGCCATCTACATGTCTGAGGTTCCACTGAGGTCCAGTTCCTAGCTGTCTGAAAAGCGCTTATTTCAGCTCTCATTGTGAGTAAGACCATTGTTTTTATTCTGCTGGATCTATGCCTCCAAAAGCTAGAAATAAACAGTGGTCACATAGCCCCTAGCGTGATTCTATCCACAACACTGAGGCCGCATACACACGATCAAATTTTCCTGCTGAAACTGGTCCAATGGGCCATTTCAGTGGACATATCCGATCGTGTGTACGGCCTATCGGACATGTTTTTCCATCGGACAAATTTCAAAGCATGCTTTGAAATTTGTCCGCTGGAAACATGTCCGTCGGACATGTTCGATGGTTAGTACACAAAATCATCAGACCAAATGCGCTCGTTCAGGTAAAACTCACGTTTGTTTGGGACATGGCACATTCGTCATTTTAAATATCTAGTGTCTCGTTTCTTGCCTCGTTTTTTTTTCTTCGTTCTCTTGCTAGAATAAACCCGTTCTATTGCTGATGCTATTTAGACTGAGTTGTCCCATACTGAAATGTTTCATTTTTTGCTTGTGTTTTTTGTTTTTGTAAATGTTTGCTAGCCAGATGTCCCAACATTTTTTTGGTCCTCCACATGAATATATTTTTGTTCTTTTTACTTAATGTTGATCTTATCAATTTTTTTTATTTGCAACTTATGTCAACATTTTTTTTAATTGCATTTTTTTTGCAACTTATGTCAACATTTTTTTTTAATTGCATTTTTTTGCAACTTATGTCAACATTTTTTTTTTTATTGCATATTTTTTTGCAACTTATGTCAACATTTTTTTTTGATGGTTTACCAAGTTCTCCCCTCAAGGAGTTTGTGTCTTTTGTAAATGACACATTGTATTTTTCAAATGTTTGATGCCTAATCACCACAGTATAAAACACAATAGACAAGGTTTGAAAGTAAATAAAAAAAGTCATTTATTTTGGCATAAAACAAAATTAGAACTAATCAGACAGCAGCACTTGATCAGATAGCAACATACATGCGGACTTGGGAATTCCAACATGATCAAGGATAAAATTAATAACCTTAGGAGACACGAAAAAAATCAGAATCAGCAGCACATGACCAAACGAACCCAAGCTGTGGTACTCCAACAGGCTCACTTTTTGGGATAATCAACTGGAAGGCATGGAATCACTATCTACTCTTCCTTCCAGCCTTCCTTCCAGGCTGCCTTGCAGCGGAACTTCCACGGGCCCGTCCACGGCCCCTTGCATTTCGAGGCTCTTGTCCTCCACCTGCCTCTTGCGCCTCCTTAGGCCTGGTCGCCTCATCTGGAGGGGAGGCACCTGGGATATGGTGCTGAGCCTGGGCCTGGGGACCTGCTGACATCCACTGGGCCCGGCCTCCTCCTGGCTGCCACTCACCTCTTCCGCCTGGCTGACATGGTCCTCAGGAGCTGCCACCTCCTGTCTGGTCTCTTCCTGTGTATAAAAAAGGGACATGTTGTAATATTTTGCACAATCAATCACACACATGTTCTTGCTCTAGGCTGTTTTAGTTTTTCTTCATTTAAATTGAACAGAATGTCCTTCTGATCCCTCAGTTGCCATCCCTGACACCTATTTTTAGGCCCATGACTTGTGTTTTTCTTTCCAAGCTTTGTTTTTGGTTTATAATATCAACTCAATAATCAAACAAAAATTAGCAGCCAAGAAATATGTTGTAAACTACTATACCTCACTGAAGATGGCCAGATGTGGGTCCATGTCAGCCAGACCCTCCGCGGACTCTGCAGGAGTATGGGGATTCGTGGAAGTTCCGCTGAAATGAAGCGTGGAAGGAAGGCTGGAAGGAAGACTTGAAAGTGACTCCCGGCCGTCCAGTTCATCGTCCAAAAAAGTGAGCTCCTTGAAGTACCACAGCTTGGGCTCCTTTGGCTCACGTGCTGCTGATCCTGATTTTTTTTAAGCTCTTTGTAGACTTTTCTGTACGTGCCCCTGAGGTTATTCATTTTATCCTTGACCATCAGGTCTGTGCAGTCTGGAACCCAAGTCTGCATGCATGTTGCTACCTCCTTCAGTGCTGCCGCTCTTAGGTCTGTCTTATGGTAGTCCTGGTGCCTGGATTCCCAAAGTATGGGCATCTCTCTATATTTTTCTATTAACCTTAATGTGTTTTCTTTGATGTTCAATAGGTCCATATTCGTTTTTTTTCCCTCAAAAATAATGTCTAGAATATCATAAGATAAATAAACAGAAAACACGAATTAAAAAATGCTCAGCTTTGACATTGTCAATATGTGCACAATCTTTTTAAAGCTACTATAAAAACACATTGTTTCCTGCTGCTACAATGCTGGCCAGCTCTGCCCCTTTGTTGGACAAAAAAAATGATTTTACATGCAGACCCATTGGTTCAAATTGACTAAATACATGGCATCTATAACCCATCCACCAATATGATTAATGCTAGCAATCATCAAGGCACTATTTCATGTGTAGCTATCATGCCCCTCAGCATTGATGACATAATACACTACCTAATTACCTCTGTCCAACCAACACAGAACAATACTTGCATGATCTGACTGAATACACAAGACTACAAATAAATAGGGTAGAGCATTCTCACATATATCTAGATTTTGTGATGTGTCCAACCACTTGGAGAATAAAATAGCATGGTGGGCCCCAAGATACATAAATAAGTAGCGCAAAGGGTGCAAACAACATACAAAACCCCCATCCCATGGCTATCAAGTTTCTAGGCTTCTGCTGATCCCATGTTGTCATCTACCTTCGTCTCTGTAGCTCCTCGCTTACGCTCGATTAATCTCCGCGTAACCTATGTAATCACGTCGTTCTCATTATATACCCTGTGCAAGCATGAAACGCCGCCCACTTCGTCCGCATATTCTACGCCCGCTTTTAACCCCCCCCCATGCCATGCCTCAACTTTCTAAGCCTCATAGGTTGTAATTTACCTTCCTCTGTATTTCCTCGCTTACGCTCGATTAATCTCCGCATAACCTACGTAATCATGTTGTTTACGTAATCACGTCGTTCTCATTATACGAGCGTGCATTACCCTCTCATCAGGATCAGGAAGGGACAGAGGCAGGAACGTCCCCATCCTGGCCAAAACAATACAAGGCAACAAATATGTCTCTAGAAGAGATGGTGGAGATGGTGGACATCCTGCGTCGTAAAGATTATGATGGGGATCATGGGCCATACAGCACCCCTAACCGGAGGAAGGCTAAAATTATGGAGAAGGTTGCAAGGAAACTTTATGACATGTTTGGGGTCACCAGGTCAAAGGAGCAGCTCCGTAAACGATGGTCGGACTTGAAACTGCGTGAGCCTGACCAGTATCGGAGGATAAAGAAAATTATTGATAAAAGTAGGTACTTTAAAAACTTATTTTGATTGGAAATTGTCTTTCTGAATTAGTTGGCATGTATATTTCTACATCTGCCTCGTTGGCCTGGTTGTACTTTTGAACACATGTATTAAGTTTTTAATGTGTTTTTAGTAATTAGGAAGTTTTTCACAATTGTTGTAGTAAACATCGTTCCATCACATCGTTTCTCAGAAATCCGATGTTGTTCCAGGAACATCACACCTGGACATGGCTATTTGGCGTAAAACAACGTTTATAAACAATGGGAAAAAGATGATGTGTTTGTTCAAACTTTTACTAGAATGTGAGTGCAAACAGGATTCATTCACACAGTGATAATACTAAGCAGCTGTTTTCACATCTGGACTCAAGAGCACCTGTGTCTCCCCCATAAAATATGAAGTAGAATATTTTTTTAAGGGTCTCCGACAACTAATTATTCTGGGGGCCATCCATGTGTGTCACTTCACTAATAAGGGGCAGTATCACAGCTTGGGAGAAGTCATATAAAAAATAATAATTAGGTTTGTGGTGGAATAAGCCCAAAAAAACAATTGTAAGCCACTTCTAAGCAATGTTTGCGAATTCTGCCCTCCAAAAATATCTGTGTGCTGATGAGTATCCCTTTTGTTTCATGTTTTTTTAGGGGAAAGAAGAGGACATCATTTGGAGGAGGCAGGGAAGCCCAGACTGTCTCATAAAAAAACACAAAAGCATGTGGAGGAGGAGGATGTTGAAGAAGGAGAGGAGGAATGAAGAGAGGAGGAATGAAGAGAGGAGGAATGAAGAGAGGAGGAATGAAGAGAGGAGGAAGGAAGAGAGGAGGAAGGAGGATTTATGGAAGAAGGAGGATTGGTGGAAGAAGGAGGATTGGTGGAAGAAGGAGGATTGGTGGAAGAAGGAGAAGTGGTGGAAGAAGGAAAAGTTGTGGAAGATGTGGAGATTATCAGTACAACAGGTCAGTGACACCCCAGCTTCACAGGGAAAAAGAGATGTAGATAGGCCAGCACCTTACTAATTTTTATTTTTTAGGGGATGACGATGGTGTTGTTGGGATTATAAAAGGTTGAACTTTGTAAGTTCCATTGTTTCTGATTTTGTAAAGTTGGATTAAAATAATGTTTTGGATAATCCATAACAAAATAAAAGTTAGTTTAAAAATTTAAAAAAATTTGGGGAAACCAAAAACTTGAAAATATTTTGTTTTATACAACAAACCCAAAAAAGAGTGGCTTCTTCTTTCTATGCTCAATACCAAGTTTTCAAGATTTCCATCAGATGAAATGGCTGTGGTGATTACTAAAAGGCAGTGAAACTGATCAAATCACCTGTGCAAAATAATGGAAAGCCTGAAAACATGACCTGTTAGTGTGCCTTGAGGACTGGAGTTGAAAAACACTGCACTAGTTGGAGAACCAGGAAGACAGATCAAAGAAAAGAAAGCAATAATGACAAACAACTGTATAAAGTCCAATGGTCAAATTCTTTATTATTTTTTGGAATATTTCTTTATTTTGGGGGCTGAATTAGAAAGAAATATGATCTGGCATAGCTATGGCCCCCCGACCCATGAAGTACTCAACATATTTGTTGCTTACCTCACAAGCAGATTGGGTGGCCAAGCCAGCGCGACCAGTGTCCAGCCCAGAAAGGGTATCTGAGGGTAGTCCTGTCTCAGCACGGATGTTGGGTAGGTACGTCTGGGAATGCCTGCGTAAAAAATTGTGCAATATGCAACAGGCAAAAACAACACTGTTCAATTTATATTCCACCAGGTGTATCGCTGTCTGGAACAGGCGAAACCGGCTGGCGAGTATCCCAAAGGCATTCTTGACTACCCTCCGGGCTCTGGCCAGCCTAGAATTGAACACCCTCCGCTCTGGGGTGAGGGTCCTCTGGGGAAAAGGCCGCATGAGGTGAGGTCCAAGCCCGAAAGCGCAAGTCCTTCCTTATTGTCTTCATCTGGTGGCAGTTCCAGACCACCGGTTTGTAGACGCTTGTAAAATTCTGTCCGCACGAACACTCCCCCATCAGACAGCCGGCCATTCTTCCCCACGTCCACATACAAAAATTCGTACTGTGCCGACACCACCGCCATCAACACGATACTATGAAAACCTTTGTAGTTAAAATAGTACGACCCTGAACGAGGTGGCGGCACTATGCGGATGTGTTTCCCATATATTGCCCCTCCGCAGTTAGGAAAATCACACCGCTGGCAAAGTGGGCAGCCACAGTCTGCCATTCCTGTGGCGTGGAGGGAAACTGTGGGGACAAACAACAACAACAAAAAATTACTACTTTGGCACATTATAAACATTGCAAACACAATCCAAAAAGCATCCTTGTGCAACATCACAGTATTAATATTTCAGAATATTATTGTGGAGTGAGTATTTCTGCCAACAAAATTAGGCCCACTTATTATCAGACTCCACATCTCTCTGATGGGGCAATAAACATTTTTAGGGGGGGGGGGGGCAGAACTACAATGGAGCAGACAAAAAAATGCCTCTAAAAAATTATACTAGGTGTGTTTGTCCCTAGGATATCATGCTGGACAGGTTATTAGTGATGAAGGTAAAAATATGCAGGTAGGCCAACAAAAAGAACATGGAAAGCTTACCAACATGCATGGGGAGAAAAGGGAACATTCAACACACAGCATATTCCAATCATGGTAATTAGGGAAAAATCATAAAAAATAAAGACATTAGCATACATTATTAAAGACATAGATTGTCATGTTAAAGGAGGAAATGTACCTTAATATACTCCTCCTGCATCACTTGTATGATAGCAGAACACGTCTCCGGTATGATGATCCCAAGTGCCTGGGGAGAGATGCCTGTTGAGAACTTGAGGTCCTGCAGGCTCCTCCCAGTCGCCAGGTACCGCAACGTGGCAATAAGCCTCTGCTCGGCCGTGATCGCTTGGCGCATCACAGTGTCCTGCCTCGTGATATAGGGGGACAGAAGATCCAGCAGACGGTGGAAAACGGGGTCCGTCATACGGAGAAAGTTCCTGTAGTCATCAGGATTATTCTCCTGGATTTCCCTAAGCAGAGACATATGAGAGAATTGGTCATGCTAGTGCAACCAATTCTTGGCCCAGGAACTCCTCCTCCCCCTGTTCCTGGCCAAAGCCCTGGAATGCTGATAAAATCCAGAACCAAGCCCATAACCAGCACAAACTCGTGTAAAGTCATGCTGCTGCTCCATCATGGCTTCAAACCGGCCGGCTGGTCAGTCAAGAACTGACTCAAAACAGAAAGCACCCCCAAATCCAGCAATACCTGCAAAGATTGCACGTCAAACAGATACGAGCGTACAGGATGCCACTGCAAAGCAGAAACGACCCGAACGCCAACACTAAATGCCAAATACAAACCCACAAGCACAAACTGAACCCGAAAATATGACCTATAAAGCGCGGAGACTTAAAAGCGCGAATCGGCTCTAACCAAACCTTCGCTAACACGTAATTAGCAAAAGCGGAACAGAGGGCGGCGCCAAAGGCTTTGGCATTCCCCTTTATAGTGAAATCGTACGTGGTTTACATGCCCGCGTTCTGGCCCGAGAGGATTTTTGTCCCTTTTTATATCCCAAAATCTATTTCAGAGTGTGGGCAGAGCTGTATTAATAGCATCATGAGCCCCATGGGCAAAGTAATGCATTGTCCCAAAATGCACGAACACCTGTGTGTGCATCCCATAGCTGTGCAGGAAAACACAGCCCTCACCCAGGATATACGCTTAACTATACCCATCTGAACAAGGCCCAACAGTAATGTACAGACTTACTGTACATAAACACACATGCATATAAATATCATTCACCTGGTCCCCTGCCCGGGGGGGGGGGGGGGGCGGCATACATTAAGACAGCTCTGAGTGTGGGTCCTATGCCTTCCATGCTCTGGACATTTTGCCTTAAGTTGATAATGTAGCATGCTGATAATATAATATAATTTGTGATTAACTGACAGACTATTTGCTACCTGTAAGGCACATAGTTGGGAGCATGGGTGCTGGAGCAAAATATTAGTTTTTAGAAGCTGGCTTATTTAAACAGAATAAATATGAGTATATCTTGTACACAACTCATGCTGATTTAACCAGATGATTCCAATGTAGAAAAAGCAGTGTGGTTTCTAATTATATATAAGTACATGACAGAAGACTGATCACTGGAGAGCTGTCAGGTGAGTTAGTTATGGACAATAACATCAACAATTGCATTTCATTGATTTTGTGTACCTACATTTATCTTTCTGCCATAATGTATAATAATGGGCAACCTCTCTCTCTGTACTTTGAAGTATAATTCATTTTGAAGAAACATTTTCCTAAAGTTTGTGTTAAAAAATACAGGGTTTTTAGAAGCGTAAACACACTTTGGAATACAAGATATGTTAAAGCATTTGTAAAGTATATTTTTTATAATAATAATGTTATACTTACCTCTACCCATTCACCTAAAAAGTGTCATAAAACAAGAGAGTTTTTAAAAAAAATCCTTTATTAACCACTTCAGCTCTGGAAAGATTTACCCACATCCTGACCAGGCCATTTTTTGAGATGCGGCAACTGACAATTGTGCGGTCGTGCAACGTTGTACCCAAACAAAATTCCTGTCCTTTTTTCCCCACAAATAGAGCTTTCTTTTGATGGCATTTGATCACCTCTTCTTTTGATGGCATTTGATCACCTCTGCGGTTTAATTTTTTTGTGCTATAAACAACAACAACAAAAAACAACAATTTTGAAAACAAAGCAATATTTATAACTTTTTACTATAACAAATATCCCCCAAAAATATATAAAAAAAAATATTTATTCCTTAGTTTAGGCCAATATGTATTCTTCAACATATTTTGGTAAAAAATTAAAATAAAATCACAATACGTTCATATTGGTTGGTTTGTGCAAAAGTAATAGCGTCTACAAAATAGGGGATATATTTTTGGCATTTTTATTATTATTTTGTGACATTGCGGCGGACAGATCAGACACTTTTGACACTATTTTGGGTGCTAAAAATAGCCACTGATTACTGTGTAAATTTCACTAGAAGGAAAGGGGGCGATCAAGGGGTTAAATGTGTTCCTTATTGAGTGTTTCTAATTGTGGGGGGATGGGAGAGACTGGAGGAGGAGGCCGATCTTTGTTCCTAAGCAGTAGGAACAACAGATCAGTCTGCTCACCCCTGACAGATCAGAGATTTGTCTGTTTACATTGACAGATCTCCGTTCTGTCCTTCTTAGGAGCAATTGTGGGTAACAGGCAGCCATCGTAGCTGCCGGACATACGCATTGGCTCCTATATCATGCAGCAGGCACGCACGCCCACTATACTCCTTAAAGCACCTAACGTACAGCTACGGTGATTTGCGCAGGTGTGCCATTGTGACGCCGTATTTTGACGGAGGGCGGTTGGGAAGTGGTTAACAATTAAAAAATAGCGTTCCTCCACCTTCTAGGATGGCCTCCTGCCGGGGGCCTCCTTGGTGCTTTGACATTTCTTATATAGGTAAGGGGCAGGGCCACCTGGCTACATCACCTGGTGGCACCGCCTCCTTCTGACATTACAGACTGATGCATGCTGGGCCTGTGTCATCACAAGGGAGCAGGGCCTGTGCCATCACAAGGGAATGGGCCACCAGGTGACATTGCAAGGTGACCCGAACCCTTACCCTTATAAGAAATGTCAAAGAGCAAAGGATTTGTCAAAAACTTGTTAAAGGTGGCTTCCAAATTCAGATAAGCCCCCCCCGCCTGCAAACTCCCACCGCCACCGGCTATGGTTGTGGGGAGGGGGCCCTTGTCCAAGGAATTGAGAATGCCAATTAGCAGTGTTCAAACTCTAATCAATAAGTAAAAAATTAGGGCTTCTGTTGAAACCAAACAATGGTCAGATAGACCAACTAAAATTTCAGCCACAACTACCAGGAAAATTGTTAAAGCGGAGTTCCACCCAAAAATGGAACTTCCGCTTAATCCCCTCCCCCTTACATGCCACATTTGGCATGTAATTTTTTTGGGGGGGGAGTGGGGGCTTCAGTAGGAGTGGGACTTCCTGTCCCACTTCCTGCTTCCGCCGAGGGGCTGGTAAGGCGATTAGGCCTAATTGCCTTACTGCAGCTCCTCCCTTTGGCGATCGTCTAGGACACTGACAATCAGCGGCGAGCCACACCGCGCGCGCATGTGCAGTGCGGCTCGTGCATGCGCAGTGGGTGTCCGGCCTTGAAGCCGAAGGCTGGGGAGGGGGGGAGAGGAGCGGAGCCCCGGTCGGCGTGTCGCTGGAACGTGGAGAAGGTAAGTGTCTGTTTATTAAAAGCCAGCAGCTACACTTTTTGTAGCTGCTGACTTTTAATAAACATTACATTTGGGTGGAACACCCCTTTAAGGATGGGCCGCATGGCCGAGTCGCCAGAAGAAAGCCATTACTACGCAAATGCCACAAAGTATCCTGCTTATAATACACCAAACAGCAAAGAGGCAAGCCTCAAAACTTCTGGCACAAAGTCATTTGGAGTAATGAGACCAAAATTTAGCTTTTTGGCCACAACCATAAACTTTACATTTGGAGAGGAGTCAACAAGGCCTATGATGAAAGGTACGGAGGTGGATCGCTGATGTTTAGGGGTGTGTGAGCTACAAAGGTACAGAAAATTTGTTCAATATTGATGGCAAGATGAATGCAGTATGTTATCAAAAAATACTAGAGGAACATTTGCATTTATCAGCCAGGAAGCTGTGCATGGGACATACTTGGACATTCCAACATGACAATGATCCAAAACACAAGGCAAAGTCGACCTGTCATTGGCAACAGCAGAATAAAGGTTCTGGAGTGGCAATCTCAGTCTCCTGACCTCAATATCATTGAGCCACTCTGGAGAGATCTCAAATGTGCAGTTCATGCAAGACAGCCCAAGGAATGGGCAGCTTTACCATCTGAGAAGACTTCAAGCTGCCATTGATGTTAAAGGGGGCAATACACATTATTAAGAACTGGCTTATGGTCATTTTGATCAGCGTCATTTGGGCAGTTTCTGCTGTCATGATTTAAAAAGAGAACAACACAGTTGATTGATAATAAGTGGCTTCAGGCAAACACTAACCATGAGTAAAAGAAAAGTTTTTGTGTTATCATTCATATTCTCTGAAAAATAGCCAAGAAATCATAAATTCTGCCAGGGCATCTAAACTTATGAACACAACTGTATAATGTTCCCTAGACTTACAAGTCTGTATTTGTTGCTACATTAAAGGACTACTCATAATTTTTAGCATTACTGTCTGCACTGTTGTTTTAGTCCCAGAAGGTAATTAGCTATTTCCAAACTGTAAACAAAATATTTTTTATTTTTTTTATTATTTACCAAATACTCTTATATTGCATACACATACTCATTAAAATTTCAGCAGAAAAAACACCATATTTCTCTGCTCGGCCTGATCGCCTCAATTAAAATGACGATACTCCCGAAGCTTCTTAATCTTTTTCAAATGTTACCCATCCCTGTCCCCTATAAAAAAATGAGAAAACTTCAATCCGACCTACTTAAATTTACCTGAAATTACAAAAGACATAGGGTTCCCCGGACGGTACTAATGGCAGAACGCTCCGACGGAGGCCTTGCGTTTCCTAACCTTGTTAAGTATTACCAGGCCACTTTACTCTGTGGTTATCCCTGACTCACCCTAATAAACTGCTTTGGAGTGCGGATGTGGAGGTTCCCCCTGAAAGCTTACTGGGTTCTGTGTCACAGCTCCGACGACTTTGGCGTCGGCTGTCACGACCATGTGGACTGTCTTTGGAGCGCTCACTCTTGACCTCATTCATGTATAATCCCAAGGTGCCAGATAGCCTCACTCACCAAATGTCTCATCCGTGGACATCCCGGAATCTATTCCATTTTGGGAATCTAGTAGACCCCCTATTACGCAAACGAATGCCCTTCTCTAGCCTCCAAACTAAATTTGATCTCCCTCGGCAGATATTCTATAGCTACTTGCAAATTCGCCATTACGCCCTGTCCATAGCACCTAACCTGCAATTCTCCCCTCCAACTCCCTTTGAAAGGCTGGTCTTGGCCGGATCGGCCCAGAGGGGCCTAATTTCAGATATTTACAAAATACTAAATGCCTATCCCCTAGAATCCCAGGGTAAACACTCTTACATGATCCGATGGGAAAAAGCCCTTAACGAGTTAATACCCATAGAGCAATGGCGGACTATTTGGTCCCATGCAGCTAAGAGTTCACTTTGTACACTCTACAAAGAAAATGCATATAAAGTCCTTCTATTTTGGTATATGACCCCTGACGTGCTTCACACCATATACCCCACTAGTTCTGATCGCTGCTGGTGATGTCAGGGAGACAAAGGCTCCCTCTTTCACATTTACTGGAGTTGCCCAATGATCACCCCTTACTGGACAGCGGTACAGCGACTGTTGGGCCGCCTTTTGGACACACAGGTCCCCATGTCCCCCAAATTCTTCCTATTGGGCCTATCTCCCCTGAGAACCTCCAAGCCTTACAAAAAGTTAACATGCCATATTCTCACAGCTGCCCGCTGTCTTGTAGCCCTAAATTGGAAAAAACGCTCTCTCCCTACCCCAGAGGCCTTGCACGCTAGGATCAAAGATGTGGAGCTGATGGAGAGAATGACTGCCAGGATGCAGGACAGATTGGAGGCCCACGACTTTGTCTGGGGGTCATGGCGCCTTCGGGAGGACCCGCCGTGACCAGGTAAATGAGCTAATTCGATGACCTTTCCCTCTTCTTCCCTCTCTACCCCTCATTTTATTTTTCCCATTTCTTCTTTCTTTCTCCCTCTCTCTTATTGGGACTGTGACTCTCCCCATGTTTAACGTTTTGCAGTGTACTAATATATGTTACTATGATATAGCATCCTCGACCTCAGTTATGTGCTTGCTATTGTCTAGAAGCATGGAGACGGTCCACATTAATCACAACCTCAATACCCGATATGTGCCTTAGCTCCTTATTTCTCCTTATGCTATATCATATGTTCCTGTATGTTGTAAGCAATCTTTTCTTTTCAATAAAAAGTTATTTGAGAAAAGATTTCAGCAACTAACAACTTATTTGTTCCAAACTCATTATACTAAAATATTCAGTTGTTTACTGCTTCAGCCATGGACCATTTCGCTGGCCAAAGACCAGGCCACTTTTTGTGATTTGGCACTGCGTCGCTTTAATTGACAATTGCGCGGTCGTGCAACGTGGCTCCCAAACAAAATTGACGTCCTTTTTTCCACAAATAGAGCTTTCTTTTGGTGGTATTTGATCACCTCTGCGGTTTTTATTTTTTGTGCTATAAACAAAAATAGAGCGACAATTTTGAAAAAATTCAATATTTTATTGTTTGGTTTGCGCAAATGTTATAGCATCTACAAAATAGGGGATAGTTTTATGGCATTTTTATTAATATTTATTTTTTACTAGTAATGGCTGCGATCTGTGATTTTTTTATTTTTTTATTTGTGATCTGTGATTTTTATTGTGACTGCTACTTTATGGATGACACATCAGACACTTTTGACACATTTTTGGGACATTGTAATTTTTACAGTGATCAGTGCTATAAAAATGCACTGATTACTGTATAAATGTGACTGACAGTGAATGGGTTAAAAAACTATAGTGTGGGAAAGGGTTAAGTTTGTCCTAGGGAGTTATTCTAACTGTTACGGGGTATGGATTACTGTGACACATCACTGATCGCTGCTCCCGATGAGAGGGAGCAGGCGATCAGTGACATGTCACCAGGCAGAACAGGGAGATGCCTTGTTTAAAAAGGCATCCTCCATTTTGCCGTTCAGTGACCCGAACGCAGGACACCGGCAGACATTGAGTCTGTGGGTCCCACAGGCATGCGCTCGCTGGGGGTAGGTTTAAAACAACGGATATATACGTTGCTTTAATATAAAAATAAACTTCGCCAGATGAGAAACCAGCTGTTCAGGCCAGTGTAAACAAAGTCTTACTCGCCCAATTGGATGAAAAATAGGGGTAGATATAGATTGCTGATAAATTAAATAAAACGCATCCAGTCCAACAAAACAAATTGTAGCGGCACCACCGTGAAGACAGGGACTTCTGTGAGAAACACCACCACCAAACCAGAGCAACCTAATGTTTAGGCATGTAGACATTAAACCTCATCCACAGACTGCGCATCAGACTAGCAGCGAGGAATCCAAGAGGCAGATGTCCAAAGTGAAACACACCGCTCATATAAACAGGTCCTCAGTGTATGAGTAAGAGAGAAAACGGACCATAGTGTGATTCCATAAAAAAAATTATTAAAAGAACAATAAAATGGGTACTTAGAAACAATTCATATTGTAAAAGCGTGTATCATATGCCGGCCGGCACTAGGAGCCCTCCTCCTTCGAATTGAACGAGGTGACATCAGTGTACGCCTTCCCAGACGATGTTTCGTCATTAACAGACATTCTCAATGGGGATGGGCGATACACTGATCCACCGCTATAAAAACAGGACCTCGTTCTGACGTGCAAGGAAGTGGCGAAGCGCGAACCGCCATCTTACTTTTGGGAAAAACCGCCACTAATCTGACTCACTGATGTCAGAAGCAACAAACGAGTAATTCTAACTACTGGACCAAATCCGCTAGATGAACAAGTTAAAAAACAACCATAGGGTTTACCCTTTTGTTTAATTTTTTTTAAATACATTTAATTATAAACGTATAAATTGCGACCAAGAGTGTCAAGTTTATAATAGGTTATACTATATCAGCACGGCTGGGTATCGACCAGCGACCTCTGCTGGAAACCTAGAAGAACTACCTATATCCATATATTCAGACAAAATGAACTGCACCTGTCATTCAAATTCTGTCTTAATACAGAAAAAAGGCCAAAAAACATTTCCTTCTACAATAATTTAAGGGACTAAATAGTAGGTATTAACCAGTGGTTCTGATGGTTAAATTTAATACCAAACGTGAAATTAAATAGATAATTTCCAAAAAGACCAATCAAGGTCAATTTTCATGTACATGAGTGGCTAGTCTAATGAAAGAAACAATAAAAAATATTAAATAAACTAAGTGTTAATCAAAGTAAATTGTGTAATAATTAATAGAAACATTTGAAATATATGAGGGGATATCATATCCCACTAATGTGCAACATCATATTTACACTAATTCATAAATATTTCAAGTGAGTCGTGTAGACCATATATCTAGCACCAAAAAAGAAAAAGAAAAAATCAGGGTATATACTACTGTACAGGTGGCAATTAAAGCAACCTAATTAGAGTACCCTATAATATAAAAATCGATCCCAAAAGTGATTAACTAAATCTATATAAGTGAAAAATATGTGAATAAACGGGTAGTTTAGTACCTCATATAGATAAATGAAAAAGAAAAAGAAAAAAAGGCCCATCCTTGCATGACACAACAAGTACACATAAAAATTCAAACATAAATGACATCAAGCATTGTTGATAAATGCATTCACATATGTATCAATGTTTAGGCCATAAGGGGTATAGGTCTTAAGTCAGTGAATCCAGGCCATTTCAAGTATGGATATCTCCCTAACCAAAGAGCTCCCCCTCCAGTGAGGCCTAAACTTGTCTATCCCAAGGAATAAAGTGTTAGAAGCATCCTTATTGTGTACCCTGAGGTAATGTTTAGACACGGAGTGATTTTTGAAACCTGTAATAATGTTCGTAATGTGCTCATTAACCTCTTATGGACGTACATTTACGTCGGCAGAATGGCACCGACAGCCACATCAACGTATATATACGTTGGTGCCTTGAGGTGGGTCGGGGGTCCGATCGTGACCCCCCCGGTACATCTCCCCTGGTACATCCGGTACATGCGGCGGTCCCCGTAGCTGGCCGAGCGATCTGGGATGAGGGGGCGGCTATTTGTTTTTGTCCGCCCCCTCCGAATCGCTCCCAGCCAATCCGTGCGCTCCTCCTGCAGTGCACTTCCTCCTCCTGTGTAAACACAGGAAGGAGGAAGTGATGTGATCTCTCCCCTCAGCGGTTTTTTCAACCACCGCTGAGGAGAGATCACATCGCACAGTAATTCTGCACAACACTACACTGACACACACTACACATAGGCACATTTATCCCCCGCGATTGCCCCTCCCCCCTGTCACAGTGTCACTGAATGCAGTAATCATACATTTTTGATTACTGTATTTAGTGTCAGTGTGACAGGCAGTTAGTGTTAGGTCCAGGGTAGCCCCGTACCCCCCCTAATAAAGTTTTAACCTCTTGATCACCGCCCTAATTAACCCTTTCACTCCCTATTGCCAGCATCACTAAGCGATAATTTTTTCTGTTCACTGCAATAGTCACAGATCCATCCCACAGTGCTGCTGCCATCCACGCTCCCCCTCTCACACTGTACCGGTTTGTTTACATGTGATCGCTCCGTCATTGGACGGAGCGATCACGTGGTAAACGGCCGGTATCAGCGGCAATTTATCGCGATCCGTGACCCGCCGCGTCCCCTGGACCCGGCGGTCACGGACATTCCCGGGTGTGGCTGGTTGCTAAGTGGTTAAAGATAACTCTCGGTCTCTCAGGTAGGACATCCTTCAGGACGATGTCATTCCTGGCTAGATGCCAATGCTTATTGTTCATTACTATTTGATGCATGATTCAGGCCTACAAGGCAAACAGGTTGAATTTATTATAAATTTACTTTATGCTGCCTTAATTTATATTTA
Organism: Rana kukunoris; assembly: GCA_029574335.1. Classification (NCBI taxonomy): domain Eukaryota; kingdom Metazoa; phylum Chordata; class Amphibia; order Anura; family Ranidae; genus Rana; species Rana kukunoris. The sequence continues at coordinate 349,933,940 of CM056053.1, read as the reverse complement.
AAAGATTTATATTTATTTATATGTATCTTTTTGTTTAGCACAGTTTTTTCCTTTATATATACGTTGCTTTGCCTGTTTTTCAAAGATTTTCAGCTGTTTGAGCTCTAGGCACTGTGCACTCAGTACATTAATAGTACAGTATATATATATATATATACAGTGCGGAAAATAAGTATTTGAACACCCTGCTATTTTGCAAGTTCTCCCACTTGGAAATCATGGAGGGGTCTGAAATTGTTATCGTAGGTGCATGTCCACTGTGAGAGACATAATCAAAAAAAAAAATTCCAGAAATCACAATGTATGATTTTTTTTACTATTTATTTGTATGATACAGCTGCAAAGAAATATTTGAACACCTGAGAAAATCAATGTTAATATTTGGTACAGTAGCCTTTGTTTGCAATTACAGAGGTCAAACGTTTCTTGTAGTTTTTCACCAGGTTTGCACACACTGGAGGAGGGATTTTGGCCCACTCCTCCACACAGATCTTCTCTAGATCAGTCAGGTTTCTGGGCTGTCGCTGAGAAACACAGAGTTTGAGCTCCCTCCAAAGATTCTCTATTGGGTTTAGGTCTGGAGACTGGCTAGGTCACGCCAGAACCTTGATATGCTTCTTACAGAGCCACTCCTTGGTTATCCTGGCTGTGTGCTTCGGGTCATTGTCATGTTGGAAGACCCAGCCTCGACCCATCTTCAAAGCTCTAACTGAGGGAAGGAGGTTGTTGCCCAAAATCTCGCAATACATGGCCCCGGTCATCCTCTCCTTAATACAGTGCAGTCGCCCTGTCCCATGTGCTGCTTCACAGTAGGGATGGTGTTCTTGGGATGGTACTCATCATTCTTCTTCCTCCAAACACGGTTAGTGGAATTATGACCAAAAAGTTCTATTTTGGTCTCATCTGACCACATGACTTTCTCCCATGACTCCTCTGGATCATCCAAATGGTCATTGGCAAACTTAAGACGGGCCTTGACATGTGCTGGTTTAAGCAGGGGAACCTTCCTTGCCATGCATGATTTCAAACCATGACGTCTTAGTGTATTACCAACAGTAACCTTGGAAACGGTGGTCCCAGCTCTTTTCAGGTCATTGACCAGCTCCTCCCGTGTAGTCCTGGGCTGATTTCTCACCTTTCTTAGAATCATTGAGACCCCACGAGGTGAGATTTTGCATGGAGTCCCAGTCCGAGGGAGATTGACAGTCATGTTTAGCTTCTTCCATTTTCTAATGATTGCTCCAACAGTGGACCTTTTTTCACCAAGCTGCTTGGCAATTTCCCCGTAGCCCTTTCCAGCCTTGTGGAGGTGTACAATTTTGTCTCTAGTGTCTTTGGACAGCTCTTTGGTCTTGGCCATGTTAGTAGTTGGATTCTTACTGATTGTATGGGGTGGACAGGTGTCTTTATGCAGCTAATGACCTCAAACAGGTGCATCTAATTTAGGATAATAAATGGAGTGGAGGTGGACATTTTAAAAGGCAGACTAACAGGTCTTTGAGGGTCAGAATTCTAGCTGATAGACAGGTGTTCAAATACTTCTTTGCAGCTGTATCATACAAATAAATAGTTAAAAATTCATAAATTGTGATTTCTGGAAATTTATTTCTTGATTATGTCTCTCACAGTGGACATGCACCTACGATGACAATTTCAGACCCCTCCATGATTTCCAAGTGGGAGAACTTGCAAAATAGCAGGGTGTTCAAATACTTATTTTCCGCACTGTATATATATATATATATATATATATATATATATATATATATATATATATATACACACAGTACAGACCAAAAGTTTGGACACACCTTCTCATTCAAAGAGTTTTCTTTATTTTCACGACTATGAAAATTGTAAATTCACACTGAAGGCATCAAAACTATGAATTAACACATGTGGAATTATATACATAACAAAAAAGTGTGAAAAAACTGAAAATATGTCATATTCTAGGTTCTTCAAAGTAGCCACCCTTTGCTTTGATTACTGCTTTGCACACTCTTGGCATTCTCTTGATGAGCTTCAAGAGGTAGTCATCTGAAATGGTCTTCCAACAGTCTTGAAGGAGTTTCCAGAGATGCTTAGCACTTGTTGGCCCTTTTTCCTTCACTCTGCGGTCCAGTTCACCCTAAACCATCTTGATTGGGTTCAGGTCCGGTGACTGTGGAGGCCAGGTCATCTGACGCAGCACCCATCACTCTCCTTCTTGGTCAAATAGCCCTTACACAGCCTGGAGGTGTGTTTGGGGTCATTGTCCTGTTGAAAAATAAATGATGGTCCAACTAAACGCAAACCGGATGGAATAGCATGCCGCTGCAAGATGCTGTGATAGCCATGCTGGTTCAGTATGCCTTCAATTTTGAATAAATCCCCAACAGTGTCACCAGCAAAGCACCCCCACACCATCACACCTCCTCCTCCATGCTTCACGGTGGGAACCAGGCATGTAGAGTCCATCCGTTCACCTTTTCTGCGTCGCACAAAGACACGGTGGTTGGAACCAAAGACCTCAAGTTTGGACTCATCAGACGAAAGCACAGATTTCCACTGGTCTAATGCCGTGTACACACGATAATTTTTTGCGATAAAAAAAAAACACGTTTTCAATCAAACTTCGTTTTCCAAAACGACGTTGCGTTACACACCATCGTTTTTCTACAAAGCTCTAGCAAAGCGTGGTGACGTACACCACGTTCGAAGGCATTCTTTTCCATTAAAGCATCCGTCTCATAACTTGCTTCTGAACATGCGTGGGTTTAAAACGTCGTTTTCAACATCGTTTTGCCCACACACCATCATTTTTTATGACACAAAAAACGACGTTTTGAAAAACGACACAAAAAATTCAAGCATGTTGGAATTTTTTTTTGGTCGTTTTTTTGAAGACAAAAAACAACGTTTTGCCCACACACAATCGATTTAAATGACGTTTTAAAAAACTTTGTTTTTTTTCATCGCAAAAAATGATCGTGTGTACGCGGCATTATGTCCATTCCTTGTGTTCTTTAGCCCAAACAAGTCTCTTCTGCTTGTTGCCTTTCTTTAGCAGTGGTTTCCTAGCAGATATTCTACCATGAAGGCCTGATTCACACAGTCTCCTCTTAACAGTTGTTCTAGAGATGTGTCTGCTGCAAAAGGTGGCTACTTTGAAGAACCTAGAATATGAAATATATTTTTAGTTGTTTCACACTTTTTTGTTATGTATAATTCCACATGTGTTAATTCATAGTTTTGATGCCTCCAGTGTGACTCTACAGTTTTCATGGTCATGAAAATAAAGAAAACTCTTTGAATGAGAAGGTGTGTCCAAACTTTTGGTCTGTACTGTATATATATATATATATATATATATATATATATATATATATATATATATATATATATATATATATATATATATATATTAGGGTTGTCCCGATACCGATACTAGTATCGGTATCGGGACCGATGCCGAGTATTTGCGGGAGTACTTGTACTCCCGCAAATACCCCCGATACTAAAATAGAATACTTCCCCCCCCTATTGCAGCGATGGCCTGTCCCTCATACTTGTATATATGATGCCGCTGCTGCCGCATACCGCCGTTAAACTCCCTGCATTATAGCGCAGCGCGCATTACAAGCTTTCGTTCTGAATACTTGTAATGGTCGCGCCGCCGTGTATTGACACTCCCCTTCTTGGGATTGGATGGATCTGTTCAATCCCGAGCAAGGGGGAGTGTCTATGTACGAATCCAGATATAGACACCCTTGCGTGGGATTGGACGGGTGGCATCATCATATCTACAGGTATGAGGGACAGGACATGGTTGCAATATGGGGGACATGACATGGCTGCAATATGGGGGACATGACATGGCTGCAATATGGGGGACATGACATGGCTGTAATGTGGGGGACATGACATGGCTGCAATATGTGGGGGACATACATGACTGCAATATGTGGGGGACATGCATGGCTGCATATGTGGGGGACATACATGGCTGCATATGTGGGGGACATACATGGCTGCATATGTGGGGGACATACATGGCTGCATATGTGGGGGACATACATGGCTGCAATGTGGGGGACATACATGGCTGCAATGTGGGGGACATACATGGCTGCAATGTGGGGGACATACATGGCTGCAATGTGGGGGACATACATGGCTGCAATGTGGGGGACATACATGGCTGCATATGTGGGGGACATACATGGCTGCATATGTGGGGGACATACATGGCTGCAATATGTGGGGGACATACATGGCTGCAATATGTGGGGGACATACATGGCTGCAATATGTGGAGGACATACATGGCTGCAATATGTGGGGGACATACATGGCTGCAATATGTGGGGGACATGGCTGCATTTGGGGACACATTTAAAAAAAGTATCGGTATTCGGTATATACTGCTCAAAAAATTCCAGATGTGATCAAATACCACCAAATGAAAAAATCTATTTGTGGGAACAAAATGATAAAAATTGTGTTTGGGTACAGTGTAGCATGACATTGTCATTCAATGTGCAACAGTGCTGAAAGCTAAAAGTTGGCTTGGGCAGGAAGGGGGAAAAGTGCCTGGTATTGAATTGGTTAAGAATATCTTTATACACTTCCTGATAAAAAGTTTGGATGAAAGGGACCTTAGGAAAAGTAGAATTAAAAATAGACTTCCAAGCCCTCAGAAGAAGTCGTAAAGACAAAACGCCAAGGTGACCTTACGCTATCAAGAAGTTATGTATGGACGGTGAATGATCCAGCCGCATTCCACTCTTAAGGGAGTAACGGTGTGTTAATTTGCAGTGGACACAATCAGCATCTACTAGTTCACACACCTGTTTGGAAGGCTAAGGACGGCACATCTATTTTATATTATATTTTATTTTTTCTACAACAAACGGCACTGTGCCGACCCTGTGGATGTCTTGGAAGTTTTTTGGGGAATAAAGAGAAGTTACAGAATTACACTATTGTGTGCTCTATTCTCTTTTATAACCGGGAACATTTGAGGAGATCCAGTGAACCAGTCGGGGATATCGAGTGCAGTGCTGTGATGAGGAGAGAGGAGTGATTATACCATGTGTCAACGCTTATCAAACTCAGCTTTGTGGTGAGTACAAACCCGAAAAGGGTGTGCGATACACTGTGGAAGCTATCTGGATTCAAGAGCATCTTATAATTCTAAAGCACTATTGTGGACATTTGGATTTACTTAATTTTTTTTTTTTATATTTTAATAGATTTTTATACTTCATTTATTTTATACTTCTTATGAACTACAATATAAGGAAAGATTGGTCACACTGAATGGAGTGATAATTAGCGCTGCTATAGTGAACCACAGGACTGGAACAGACTTAATTTACTTTTTTTGTTTTAAAAATAGACTTCGAACAAGTGCGTTAAATGGGAGGAGAAGTGGGCAAATGTTGAGTTAAAAGTTCAAGATATTGGTCATCATCCTCTGTGTACAGTTGTTCCAAGTAGGCCAAGTCATTTTAGAGGGGATGTGGGGGGTTACTATCTGTGGAAGCTGGGGTGGGTAGACTGGTCTCATGTTTATGGGCTTTCATAGTGTAGTAATGTTGTGCTGTCAGGTTTCTCGTAAAGCCTGTTAAGATGAATGAAAAGTTTAAATGGATTTGGTGCTGCAGAAGGAGCAAAGGTAAGAACTCGGCTTAATAAAGATATTTCAGAAGATAACAATTGGTAATCGAATAGATTGAATATTTTTATTTTCTGCAGATTTTTTTTTATGTCTATGATGTCCCCCTCTCCTACCTCATCTACAAGCGTTCTTTTTGACGTGTGTAGGGGGGTATGTTCTAAAAATGATGAATGTCTGATATTGAGGGTGAATGAGCTGGGGGTGTAATGTGGAATGGGGGATAGGTACCCTGTGATGCAGTAGTATTGGGTAATGAGGGTAGAAGATGTGTGGGGAAAAAAGAAGAAGGGGGGCCATTGGATGGTGTATCAGTGTTGACAGGGACTAACTGGTATGTCATGAGATGATCCGGACAGCTGGGATTTGGACAAAGCAGGAGTTGGGATGGGTGGAATGGAAGGGGGACACACCTTTGTGGAAAGGTGAGACAGTTTAGCTGAAAAGGAATGGTGGTCCTGATGTCTTGGGGCCAAACTATGTCTAGGCAGGGGTCTAGGGTTTATGGACTTATTAGGTGGAAAGAACGATTGATCTAGGAGTGTGGGAATGTAAGATCGGGGCTGACTAGAATGGCTTTGGGGATTAAAAGGGGGCTGAGGAGGGGGCTGTGAAGGGTGGGTGGGGGGTGGGAAACTCTGAAGTCTTTTTCCAGCAAAAAACACAGTTGGTTTTATAATCATCCAAGTCTGTGCGTATTTTGCCAAGTTTTATTTTAATAACGTTATCATCATAATATTTGGTATTGAGTTTGAATTTCCTGAACCAAAAGGCAGGAAGTTGAGGAGTGTTCTGGATGATTGTACCTAGAAGGGATTGTATACTGGTGAGTGCCTCAGAATATTTAATATCTCTTTGTTGGATAATGATATCTATCCACTTGTTGGTACAAAATAGAACCACCATTGAAAGTGTCCTTGATTTTGCGAAATTAGGCACAGAGGTGGGGAACTCTGGAGTCAGAAGAAATACCTGTCCCCACAGTTTTTCCACAGTAACACTTTTGGGCTCCGGTTTTTTAATTGTTGTTTCTTCCTTTTTTCTTGGAATGTTTTTTTTCTTCTCATTCTCCTTTGGTGTCACCCTTTGAAAAAGTCCGACTTAGGACGAAACGTCAGGGAAACTACTTATCCTAACACCCAGAAGTGATGAACAGGCGGTTGTGAGGCTTACCCGAAAGTGTGTTCCACAGATGGACGGCTGACGGTAACGTTTTCCTGATCAATTCGCTGACATCACTTTTTCATGCTCTTTCCATTTTATTTGTGTATGTGCATTATAAAGGGTGGTCTGAGGGAATTTTATGAATAAACAGTATTATGCTATGTTGGCACTTTTTTGTCGTTATCATTTACATGATCCTGAGGTTCACCCAGACCCACAGACTTCACTAAGAGATTCTTAAGAAGGAGAGATTGCTGATTGATGTTTAAAAGGTCTGCTACACTGTATCTTTCTGGTAAGCGTATCCCCATATGGGGCCGTTTGATGTCACAGGGTGTCATATTGGTGGTATGATTAGAAGATCCTTTCAACCCGGCTATCTACTGAGCACATCTTTTTGACCATCTTTCATGAACTTTATCTCTTATTGTCTCTGGCTGTTTTGTCCTTTTAACCATCATCGTTTATAAGGATTATTTTCTCTTTACGAGAATTTTAAGCGCTACTTCAACTGATACCTGGACTATTTGTGAGTCTCACTTATTAGTTGTCTTTTGGACATATGTATTATTTTATTTAAGTGGCTGCTATTGTTTGTATTTTGTGACACATCCTTACTGAATATAGTGTCAATTGTTCCATATACTCCTGCACTTCAACCTAAGCGCTGGGCGGTGCTTAGTAGGAAGGGTATAGAAATTTTGTTAGCATCATTGTTTTGTGCATTTTTCACACTCTACCTAGTTTCTTGCTTCTGACCGGAGACATCATCTTTTATATCAATTGTAGACAAAAAGATGGGATTTAAGCTTATGTCATTGAACATCCGGGGCCTGAATCATCCAGGAAAACACCACTCTTTTTAGAAAGAAGAACTCTCCAGCATATCAGATTTGGTTGCTACACAAGAGACTCACTTTCACAAAGACACAATGCCTATTTTCTCCCACAATAACTTTCCTCGTATTTTCCTAGCCTCTATCTCTGCCAAGAAGAGGGGAGTTTTGATAGATATGATAGCTATCAGAGATGCTGTATCTTTTTCACTGTCTACAGCCATTCTAAATCCCGGGGTAGATATATCATACTGCTTAATCTGGTAGCCAACCCCACCATGGACGCCTCCTCACGTATTACCAGACACCCTCTTTCCTTGAATGGGCTTCTACATGCAGAGGACATTCATGATGTGCGGCATTGTCAACATGCGAATGAGCGTGACTTTACATTTTTCTCCTAACTTCATAATTCCTACCCACGCAGAAATATGTTTTTGGTTGATAAATTATTGATACAAAAAATCTCCTCTTCTACCATTGTCGATATTACGTAGTCCGACCATGCTGCTATTTTTATGTCTTTGGTAATCCGTTTACTTTGTGGAACACCCACAAGGCCCACATAAGAGATCTGCTAATCCACTCCTTAGATGCCCTGAATAACGTATATATATCTACTGGTACAGCAACCTCTCTTTCCCAACTATGAAATAACTTAAGAAAGCTAGTGTGCGACCACCATGACAAATAACTGCGGCATTTGAAGTTAAACTACTACTACTACCAACAACTGGACGGGCAAGTTTCTCGCTCACAGGTTGAAAGCCCAGAGAACTAAGTCATAGATCCTTTGTATTTTTCAACCACATACCAAAGAGAAACTCTTAAACTTGCAGATAATTTCAGACGCATTTGCTGACTATTATGAATCCCTCTTTAATTTGAACCACGACCCTAACACATCTCAACCCTCAGACACAGATTAACAGCAATTTCTAGCCAGGCTTAATCACCCAACTAAGTTCTTTGAATGCTCCATTCTCAGAGCTGGAAATCAAAACAATTGACTCTCTTGCCCTAGGTAAATCATCTGGCCTGACAGAGCCCCCCACCCAAGCTCCCACCTCCCAAGGCATGTGGCCTGGTATGGCTCACTCGTCCCCCCCTTTCATGGCCTGCCAGGCTGCAGTGCTGGATAAGGGTCTGGTATGGATTTCGGAGGGACCCCTCATTGTTTTTTATCTTTTTTTGATGTGGGGGTTCCCCTTAAAATCTATACTGGACCCTCATTAGTGCCCTAATTACAGTATAGTAATTTAGTGTCATCAATTAGTGCCCACTATTGCCCACCAGTAGCAGTAATCAGTGCCCACCAGTGGCAGCAATAAGTGCCCACCACTGCCCACAAGTGCCACCAATCAGTGCCCATTGGCAATGTCAGCCAGTTCTGGCTATCAGTTCCACCTATCGGTGCTGCTCATCAATGCCCATAACTGCTGTCAATCAATGCCCATCAGTGTTACCCATTAGTGCCACCCATCAATGCCCATCAGTGACCATCAGTACTGCCTATCCATGCCGCCTATCAGTGACCACCATTGCCACCTATCAGTGCCCACCAGTGCTGCCTATTAGTGCTCATCAGTGACACCTAACAGTGCCCATCAGTGCCGCCTATCAGTACTCATTGGTGCCACATATCAGTGCCACCTATAAGTGCTCATCAGTGCCACATATCAGTGTCACCTATCAGTGCTCATAAGTGCGGCATATTAGTGCCTCTTCATCAGTGCCACCTAATCAATGCCCATAAGTGCCGCCTCATCAGTGCCCGCCAGTTCAGCCTATCAGTGCCCATCAGTGCTGCCTCATTAGCACATATCAGTGAAGGTGAAAAATTACTTAGTTACAAAAATAAAAAACCCAGCAGTGATTAAATACCACCAAAAGAAAGCTCTATGTGTGTGAAGAAAATGATAAAAAATGTGTTTGATAACAGTGTAGCATGGCTGCACAATTGTCATTCAAAGTGTGACAGTGCTGAAAGCTGGAAAATGGCTTGGGCAGGAAGGGGGTGTAATGCCGCGTACACACAACTGTTTTTCGGGTTCTAAAAAATTACGTTTTTAAGGGTCTAGAAAAAACAACGTTTTTTTCAACCTGATCATTAAAACGGCCTTGCCTACACACGATCGTGAAAAAAAAATGCTCTAGCAAAGCGCAGTGACGTACAATATGTACAACGGCACTATAAAGGGGAAGTTCCATTCATTTTACGCCACCCTTTGGGCTGCTTTAGCTGATTTTGTGTTAGTAAAAGATGATTTGCGCTTTTCTGTCTGTTACAGCGTGATGAATGTGCTTACTGCATTACGAACGGTAGTTTTACCAGAACGAGCGCTCCCGTCTTATAACTTGCTTCTGAGCATGCACGTTTTTTTCACGTCGTTAAAGCCCACACACAAGCATTTTTTACAACCTTAAAAACTACAACGTTAAAAACATTGTGAAAAAATAGAGCATGTTCGAAAAAAAAATTGCCCATTTTTTTAGAACCCGGAAAATGCTCTGAAGCCCACACACAATCGTTTTTAACAACATAAAAAAACGCGGCATAAGTGCCCTGTAGGCAAGTGGTTAAAGAGAAACACACACATAAAGGGCCAGATTCAGGTAAAGTTAGGCTGGCGGATCAATGGATCCGCCAGCCTAACTGTCACTTTAAGCCGGCGTTTTTGTTTTCTATAACCAGAAAACAAGAAACGCCGGGTTGGAGTTCCGATGCGATCGGCGCAATTGAATTTCGCCATCGCATCGTTACTTCAACTTAAAAATGGCGCCGGGGGCGTTCCCGCCGATTTACGCTCAAAAAATATGTTAATGAGAGGGAATCGGCAATTCACGATCTTTTTCGGGCGCGACGCAGTGACTTTACGACATTTCCGGAAGCGATACGCGGCGTATAAATAAAGCAGCCCCCTAGTGGAGTATCCTATGTTAAGTATAGGCGTCGTCATCGCGTCGGAAAAAAAACAAATCGCGTCGCTTGCGTAAAACATTCATGAATGGGGATGTGACGTCATTGACGTTCACTGACAGAATTTGGAGCATGCGCACTGGGATGCATTGACACTCGACGCATGCGCAGTACGTTCGCAGCGGGATCGCGCTTAGTTTGAATACTACACGCCCCGTACCCGCCCAATTTGAATTCCGCCGGCTCATTTGCGATGCGCTGCCGCAACTTTAGGAGCAAGTGCTTCATGAATAACAGCACTTGCTCCTAAAATTTCGGCAGAGTAACGTAAATGAGAAGCGTTACTACAGAGCAAAGATGCTCTCATCTACCTGAATCTGGCCCAAAGATGCATTTTTGTGAGTAATATGGTGAAATAAGCTGTGTTACAGTATCACATTATGTGAGTTGTTTTTCTCACTTTTCAGGTCTCAACACCACTGTATTGTGGTGAGGAAGGAAAGAATATGTCTAGAGGAAAGGTTGAGACAAACAATGTGTTATATATATATATATAACACATTTGGATCTGATGGAGATTTGTTTGATGTGAGCACAATATATTTGTATGTTATATATTAATGGTATCAGGCATACTTTACCCTATATAGTATTTTTTTCTTTGAAGATTTCTCACAGATAGGAGGCAGACATCACAAAGAAACTTCATTGGAGGCGTTATCACTGGAGTTGTTTGACCTATTTTGCACTTTTTTTGGACTGAGACTTTTGGTTAGCTCTGTTTTTACTTATGTATGGTATGTACAGAATGTAATTTAGAATTTGATCGATAACTTGGCAAAGCTCCACATTCTATGAAGTAATGTGGGCTGTATGGTGCCCCACCAAGAACAGGTTGAGGCTGAGGAGTCCAATTTATCAATCACCAAGCACATGAAAGCTTGATGTGGTATCTTGAATTGTGCTTCCCTACAATTTTCGCTAGTTATTGAACTGCAAATTTTTTGATATTCTCCAAGAAGTTTATCATCTAATGCCTCATCTAGAAATGTTAAAGTACAAAAATGCCTTTGGCAATAAAAAGTCTTAAAGGAGTGATATTTTTTTCCCATGTGACCCTATCAGTGACATTCCTGCTCTATGGTACTTTTCAAAATTGTCTTTTGTTAATTGTCCCCCATGGCAGTGCCCAGCTCCCTATGTCTTTTTTTGAAAATATATTACCTATTAGCATAGGTAAGCGCACAGGGTCTGCAGAGTGGGCCTGGGCACACCCTAATCACCTTGTGCACATTAGCATTATTGTTCTGTGTGCAAGCGGGGAGATGGGAAAGAACTACCTCGTACTGGCTCTGCCATAAGAGAAATGCTTATGGACTTCTCCTTCACTGTGCAGGCAAGGAGATCAATGAGTCGGGCCATATAAAAGTAGACACACACACATGCATGTGTGTTTCAGCTTTGAGGGGCACACCCTAATGTAACAGGCTGCGCACATCTATGCCTATAAGCCACAAAATGCAAAGGCCCAGATTCACAGAGCAATTACGCCTGTCTAACTGGTGTTAGACAGGAGTAATTTCAAATTTTGCGCGCCGTATCACTAGTTTGAATCCTCAAACCATGATACGGCGGCTTCGGGCTTCGATCCGAGAGGCTTACGTCTTCGTAAGCCTTCGGATCTACGCTGTGATATTTTTGCGGCCGCTGGGAGGAGTTTGCGTCGTTTTGATGCGTCGGGATATGCAAATGTGTTTTTTTACGGCGATCCACGAAGATACGAGCGGTCTTCGCAATCGCTTACGTCTGTTTTTTTTTACGTACTGTTAGACCAGCTTTTTGCTGGTCTAACGGTGTGTAGCCCATGTTAAGTATGGCCGTCGTTCCCGCGTCGAATTTAATTTTTTTTTTTTGCTTAACTCGTTCGGGAATAGAAATGCCTGTAAACGACGCTACTCAAACAACGAATGACGTAACGACGTGATTTCGCGCAATGCACGGCGGGAAATTTGTGAACGGAGCATGCGCAGTTCGATCGCCGCGGGAACGCGCCTATTTTAAATCCTTCACGCCCCCTACTCGTGTAGATAGATTGCGACGGGAGAAATACACTACGCCGCCGTCGTTTACTGGACAAAATCTACCTGGATTCCATGTAGAGCCAGGTAAAAAACGGCGGCGTAGTGTATTTCTGATACGCTACGAGAATCCAATTCTCTCTGAATCTGGGCCCTAGTTTTTAGCATCAAAATTTACTATGAATAACATATAATGGGGTTCACTTCTAAACTGGGTATTTGTATAAAACTGGGTATCAAGAACCTCCCAAAACCTGTTAGATTCACGTCAGTCATGGTCTTATTTTATTATTATTTATTTGGGAAATATGATAAATTGATATAATACATATTCTGTGAATTTCATACATATCATCCTAAACTAAAGTACCAATCAGCTTCACACTATTTATAGCTTGACAACACTTCACTCTGCTGTGATTCATCCACCTTCATGCATGCATCTATCTGCAGATAATTAAAATAATTAAAAGATACGTAGAACATTAATTAGATCATATACTGTGTGTGTGTATGTATGTATAGATATATATATATATATATATATATATATATATATATATATATACTGTACACACATATTACTGAAACGTGATTGCAGGCATAAATTATACATAAAGTGCAGCTACAGTATAATACCTTCATTTGATTAATGCATCAATAGCAGTTTTGAAAGCTTTTTGCAGTTCTAAACATTGTATAAATGCAAGATGTTATTTACTGTAGTACAAGTTGTGAACTACCCAATTAAAAGCCAAATTGCATTATGGGAAGTAGATTCAATATAACAGAATCATGTTGAAAAAGAGGAATTAAATAGTAAAATTATACAATCTACATAGATAAGTAAGGCAGAATGGCAGCCACTCTGTAAATAAGCCTTATTTTTTGCAAAGTAAAAGGATCACTAAACTCCTTCCCTGCCAAGCAGCATACAATCAGCTCCGTTCAACCATTAGGATTGCGTAAATTAAGTCTTGTGAAAGCATTTTTGATGGTACCTTTTAACAGTTCTGGGCCAATCTGGAGGCACCTAGTGCCTTTAGTAGCTTCAAGGGGAGCTTAGTCTATTGCATATTGAAGAGATTACCCTCGGAAATCCCATACTTCTGTCCTCGATGGGTGCTGCTCCTAGTAAGTATCCACGTATAGAAATTCAAGAAAACACAGTCTGTACACTGGATATAATCACGTAGGTCAAATTATGACTGGACTGGAGAAAAGTAGCCCAGTGCCAGCAGAGAAGAAATATCTTATACTCAACAATTATGGTAAATTTAAAGGCTAAGTTCACCTTTTTTACCCTAAAATCCTGCTCCTCTACGTACCAATATACCAGTAATGTACCTCGGTTGCAGAAAAAATACCAGCTTTCTTTTATTTTAAGAACATGGCCTTACCTTAGTCCTTAAAAGCTTCACTCCCTGCTATACAGATAGAAACAGAGGAACCAGTAAGTCACAGGAAGGAGTTTACCAGCTGACCTCATTAGCACACATTCACCCATCAACTAAGTTTTCATAGCAGCCCGGAAATTCTCCATGCATGCATTTGCCTAGTTTTCACAGGGTCCATTCAGACAGGCTCAGGCTGCATGTTAAACTCCCTGGGACTGCATGCAGCCCATGGAACACCCCTGATGTAGTGCAAGGGCCTGTCTGATTTTACACAGAGTGATCGGATAGATGATGTGTCCTCCTATTATATAGTTGTGGTAAATCTAATGCGGATTTACAGAGCTTGTACAATCTGATTGCATAGTGTATAGCCTTTATACAAATACATAGGTGGGAGTGGACAGAGACACCTTCCACTTTCCACCTGAACAATCCAATTTAATTATATCAAATCAGACAGGCCCTTGTACTACATAGCTGATGGGAGATCAAATGAGATTGTAAAGGGAGTGGGTGGAAGGTGGTATTGTAATGAGGGAGGTGTGATCCAGAGTGGTAAACACACCCTATCACAACCTCTTCTGTGATGCAACAAGGAAGTTAGGGCTTTTGGGAAATTACCTAACAGGCAGTGAAAGCTGAATAAATGATGGAATGTGAAAATCCTTTTAAAACTACAAATAAACTGACAAGATTTTAGACCTCCTATGGATAAGGTAAGTGGGAAAAAAGCACTTTGAAATAGCTGGGCCAGAAATGGCATTGGAAAATGTTTATATTCATTCTGAAAACTGAAATTCTGCCCAAAAAGGTGAGCTTATCCTTTAACCACTTAACCCCCGGACCATATTGCTGGTCAAAGACCAGAGCACTTTTTGTGATTCGGCACTGCGTCGCTTTAACTGACAATTGCGCGGTCGTGCGACGTGGCTCCCAAACAAAATTGGCGTCCTTTTTTCCCACAAATAGAGCTTTCTTTTGGTGGTATTTGATCATCTCTGCGATTTTAATTTTTTGCGCTAGAAACAAAAATAGAGCCACTAATCAATATTTTTTACGTTTTGCTATAATAAATATCCCCCAAAAATATATAAAAAATCATTTTTTTTCCTCAGTTTAGGCCGATACGTATTCTTCTACATATTTTTCATAAAAAAAATCGCAATTAGCGTTTATTGATTGGTTTGCGCAAAATTTATAGGGCCAGATTCAGGTAGATGGGCGAATCTTTATTTTGGAGTAACGTTTCTCATTTACGTTACTCCGCCGAAACTTTAGGAGCAAGTACTGTTATTTACAAAGCACTTGCTCCTAAAGTTGCGGCGGCGTAGCGAAAATGAGCCGGCGTTATTCAAATTGGGCGGGTAGGGGGCGTGTATTATTATAACTAGGCGCGATCCCGCGGCGAACGTACTGCGCATGCGTCGACTGTCAGTGCGCATGCTCCAAATTCTGTCAGTGAACGTCAATGACGTCAATCCCCATTCACGGACGTTTTACGCAAACTACGCAAATTTTTTTAAATTCAACGCGATGACGACGGCCATACTTAACATAGGATACTCCACTATGAGGCTTGTTTTTCTTTACGCCGCGTATCGCTTACAGAAAGTCACTGCGTCGGGCCCGAGTACGATCGTGAATTGCCGATTCTCGCTGAGCGCCATTTTTAAAATTGCAGTTCCGATACGACGGCGAAATACAATTACGCCGCTCGTATAGGAACTCCAACCCGGCGTTTCTTGTTTTCTGCTTACAGAAAACAGAAACGCCGGCTCAAAGTGAGAGTTATGCTGGCGTATCACTGATACTCCAGCCTAACTCTACCTGAATCTGGCCCATAGCGTTTACAAAAAAGGGGGTAGTTTTATGGCATTTTTATTAATATTTTTTTTTACTAGTAATGGCGGCGATTTTTTTCAGTACCGAGACATTATGGCGGACACATCGGACAATTTTGACACATTTTTGGGACCATTGGCATTTTTATAGCGATCAATGCTATAAAAATGCATTGGATTACTATAAAAATGCCATTGGCAGTGAAGGGGTTAACACTAGGGGGCAGGGAAGGGGTTAAGTGTGTTCCTGGGTGTGTTCTAACTGTATGGGGGGGTTGACTCACTAGGGGAAATCACTGATCTTCTGTTCATACATTGTATGAACAGGAAATCAGCGTTTCCCCCGCTGACAGGACCGAGAGCTTTGTGTTTACACACAAAGCTCCCGGTCCCCGCTCTGTAACAAACGAGCGGCCGCTAGAGGGAGGACGTAGAGCTACGTGCTCTCGCCCAGCAGTGCCGACCTGCCGCCGTATAATGACGGTAGGCGGTCGGCAACAGGTTAATAAAAGCTACAAAATTATTAATCATAGTAATTTAATTAAACATTAAAGTCAACAATTAAAGTGGAGTTCCACCCATTTTTTTATGTTTATCTGTGCTGCATGCCCTAATCTCATAGTGTTCAAAATGGACAATTTTTATTTATTTTGTTGCTTGTAAATACCTTTATTTTGTAGTCCTTCATTACTTCCTCCTCCTTATTAGCCTAGGCTATTAAGTCACAAGTCCATTTGCAAGGGTTTCTGGGATAGGCATCATGTTTCCCAGTAGTCCTTGCAAACCTGACTGAAACCAAGTGTGCAGCACCGAGCATGTGCGAGATATGTAAAGCTGAAATCCAGGAAGTCATACAGTCTGGCTTCATGATGCCCACACTTAAGATGGCCACGGTCTATTTCTAGATAATAAACTTATAAACTATCTAAATGCTTTAACAACCTAACAAAACGGACCTTAGTTTACAGACTAACTTTACTAGAATACATTAAGCTTGTGTATTACAGGGGTATTTATATTTAAAAAGTGAAATTGTGGGTGGAACTCCCCTTTAATTCTTCCAAAAGCTGCCTCTGGTAAAGCTTATTTCATAATGTTGAGAAAGTAGTTTTTTTTTTTTTTTGCCGTTCCAGGTATGCCACAAGTTTTTATGTTATTTCGTCATAACCTGTCTTCCAGGGATGCTAGCTTGGCTTTACTCCATTATATATTATCATCTTTTTTATTGTGTGCATCCAACAATTAATTAAATGTGAAAGCAAGATTACACGGGGGGCGTGGCTTGGCGCGAGTGCCGGATGGACGTGTGAGCGCGGAGCTCCGGCACAACGGGGATACCAGCGGCTCGTATCGACCCTCCATTGGCAGATTTCCACCCTAGTCTCGAGCAGACACCGCCTGCAGCACCTCCGCCATGCCGGGGAAGCGGAGATCGGTGAAGAAACCGCACCGCTTAACGGACTTTTTCGCTCCGTCCGGAGGTCGCGTGGGGCAAGATGGCGCTGAGGCCTACTCTCCTCAGCAGGACTCCTCCAGAGTCCAGGCAGCTGCGAAAGGTACTCGCTCCCATCCTACACCGCTGACACTCTCCTCTCCCCCGCCTACACCTTCCTCCTGTAGCCCGGCCAAATCAAAGCCCCGCATGGAAGGTCAGGAGAACAGATCTATCAGCCCGTCAGCTAGCCAGGCCTCAGACTCAGGGGAGGACACCAGGGATCTGCCTGAGTCCATAATATCGTTCCCCACACAAAATCAGCCTGTATTGGACACTGTCCTTAAGGACATGTTGATTTCTCTGAGAAGCACCTTGCAGGCTGACATGGCATCATGCATGCATCGCTTATCAGGGGACATACAAGAGATGGGTCATAGAGTACACCATATAGAATCCAAAATGGAGGAGTATGCCTCTACAATTAATGATTTGGTGGATGCTAATGAGGAGAGAGAGACAGATGCAGACTGGATTAAGGCCAAACTGGCCGACATCGAGGACAGGGCCAGAAGGAATAATCTGAAAATCAGGGGAATACCCGAATCTGTTTTGCAATCTGACCTACAACATCATGCCATATCTTTGTTTAAGGCCTTGCTACCAGACCTCACTGATCTGGACGTCACTATAGACCGCATCCACCGTCTACCAAAGCCACCTCATCTGTCGGATCAGGTTCCGAGAGACGTGTTGCTCCGCCTCCATTTTTTCCACGTTAAGGAACAACTCATGACCGCTATGCGGAAACGAGAACAGATCCCGGAGCAATGTCGCAATGTGCAATTTTTCGCTGACTTATCACAATACACATTGATGAAGAGAAGGAACCTCAACTCTGTAACAAAAATTCTTCGCAACCATAAAATAATATACCGCTGGGGATACCCCACTAAGCTATCAATCACCAAGGACAACAGGAACTATACTATTTTTTCCTTGGAGAAAGGTCTTGACCTCCTTAGGGAATGGAACATCCTTCCTGATGATGATGAGGCGCAGACCATGACTAGCACTCCACGCCAGGTGGACTCCGGCTGGAAGCAGGTGACACCAAGAAATGCAAAATCCCATGCTTAATGTAATAAGAAGGGAACTCTGGAGATGATATTGTATCCCTTGCCTACCCTGGACTGGTCGTCAGTGACCTTTATACCCCTTTAATGTTGCAGCTGTTCGCTGCCCGGTTTGACTTGTCACACACTCTAGCTGCTGTTTTGATCACAGCAGCATTGTTTTGCTGTTTGAATATTTTTTTTCAATTTTTTACCTTTTGTTTTTCTTTAATCCTGCCTTATTCACACTTTATCCTTTCTCCACCACCCCTACCTGAGAAGATGAGTACGCAGATGTCAACACCTCATTATAGGCGATCAAAAGAGGACATTCGGCTGAACCTGACCCTCATTGAACGTCCATCGCCTCGACTCTCAAAAAGTGAGTACATCGTTGTTGCCTGTTGCCATCTTACCACTATGGTCATGGATTATGCTACGCGCTGGTCCCGTGAGCGGATCGGCCTTCATAGCATATACTCTGTATCTCTATAATGCCGCTGAGAGTTGTATCTATGAATGTTAAAGGACTGAACCATCCAGTGAAACGAAAATCTATGTGGAGAGAGGCCTTATTGCATAATGGGGATATTCTTTGCATTCAAGAGACTCATTTCAGCAGTAAAGCACCTCCAAAGTGTTCACATAAGTGCTTCCCCCACGTATTTACGGCCAACGCGGACACTAAAACCAAAGGGGTATTGATTGCTATAGGAGACTCGGTTGCCTTCTCTTTGCATGCACAGATCCAAGACCCACTGGGGAGATTTCTTATATTAATCTGCAAAGTGAACTCTGTTATTTATACCATAGCTACCGTATATGCCCCCAATACTCACCAAATCCGTTTTTTCAACAAAGTTGCCAAGAAAATTTCTGCAGTCCGAAAGGGTTACCTTATACTCTGCGGGGACTTCAACATTGTTCCTGACCCCGGAATTGACTCTACTTCTAAATCCACATGCCACCAACCTTCTCTATTACCACTATTACACCGCCAGGGTGTCTTCGACGCCTGGCGCTGTTTGCACAGCAATGAGAGGGACTTTACCTATTTTTCTCCACCGCATGGGGTATATACCCGAATAGATCTTTTCCTGGTGGATCAACAGGTCTTGTTGAAAACTAAGTCAGTTGAGATTAACACTATCACGTGGTCTGACCACGCATCACTGGTTCTGATGGTGGAGGACTCTATTCCCTCCAACGGAAGTCCTGTATGGAGGTTTAACAATTTTCTTTTACAGCATGCTGATACAAGGGAACAGATTAAATCGCATTTGGTAAATTTTTTTGCTGACAACGTGGGTTCGGTCCAAAACCCTTATGTAGTGTGGAACGCCCATAAGGCGTATATGCGTGGTATAGGCATTCAGTTGGGGGCAAGACTTAAAAGGCAGAGGCAGCAGCGGGTAACTGAACTAACAGACCATATCGCCAAATTAGAAGTATGTAATAAGTCTAATACTACCCCAATAGTTACTGAACAATTAAGTAAACTTAGATATGACCTTAGGATCCTACTTTTAGATGATTTTGAACGGATAACCAAAAAACGTAGGATGTCCTATTATTCTACTGGCAATAAGGCGGGTAAGTTATTAGCAAATACTCTTAAAGGTCATAGGTATAAGACCAAAATCCCCTTTCTTTTCCACCACAGGTCAAGTCAGAAACTATACCACCCCCAAGAGATGGCAGATGCCTTTAGTGAGTACTATAGTTCTTTATACAATTTGAAGGATGATCCCTCAACTACTCAACCCTCCACAGAGGGCATTGAACTATTTCTGAGCAAACTAGATATCCCTACACTGTCACCAGAGCATCTCGCCTTTTTGAACTCACCATTTACTGCCCAAGAACTAACCAAAGTTATTGAATCCCTCCCTATAAATAAATCACCAGGTCCAGATGGTTTCGGTGGTGAATATTTCAAGGTATTCAACTCAATTCTCTCCCCTCAGTTGTTGAAAGTTTACCACGCTGCTGCTGCCTCTGCCTCTTTTCCAGCAGAAATGTTAGAAGCATTGATTATTACCCTGCCTAAGCCAGGGAAGGAGCCCACCCAACCCTCTAATTTTAGACCGATCTCTTTATTGAACATCGACGTTAAGATATACGCAAAACTTATAGCTTTACGTCTGGTGGATATCTTGCCATTGCTGATTCACCCGGACCAAACTGGTTTCACGAAACACAGGCAAACATCAGATGCTACTCGGCGGATGATTAATGTTATCCATTTGGCACAGGTACAGCGAAGGCCTTCTCTGCTCCTCTCTTTGGATGCAGAGAAGGCCTTTGACTAAGTGCATTGGTCATACATGAAGAGAGCACTAGAGTATTTTGGATTTGGGGGCAATATATTGTCCGCTATTCTGGCTTTGTACTCCACACACTCAGCCAGAGTTCTTACGTCAGGCATCCTATCTACTCCGTTCACTATTTCTAACGGAACGAGACAAGGATGCCCCTTATCACCTCTTATATTTAATTTAGTAATGGAACCTTTCGCCATACACGTGAGGTCCCATCCGGAAATTAGAGGGTTCAAGGTTGGTAGCCGAACACACTCGATAAGCCTTTTTGCCGACGACATAATATTAATTATGTCCGAGGTGGGTCCTTCCCTTGCTGCGGCATCTGATGCGTTAAAACTATTTAACAGTGTGTCGTACTATAAAGTTAACGAAAGCAAGTCTTTCATTCTGGGGTTAGGTGTTAATTCTACTACACGTACCGTACTTGAGTCCCGATTCCCCTTCAGGTGGAAGGATGACGGCATTAAGTATTTAGGTATAACATTGACTGCCAAAGTGGAAAACCTAGTGAAGGCTAATTACACCCCCTTCCTCCTGGAATTGAGCAATAAGTTACAGAATCTCTCCTGGAAGGAATCGACCTGGTCAGGGCGGTTAGCTGCATTTAAGATGATGATCTTGCCTCAATTTATTTTTTTGTTTAGAAACCTCCCTGTTCCGGTACCTGAAAAGTTCTTTGCCTCAGCACAGTCTCAAATTAATAAATATCTATGGCAGGGTAAGAAAGCTAAGTGCGCTATGCATAAATTGTTGAAATCTAAACTAACAGGAGGAGCAGGTCTTGTCCTCATTAAAGATTACTATGCTGCCTCCATCCTGGCCCAGGCAAAGCAGTGGTTTCCAGGAGGGACCACCTCTAGGTGGTATGAATTGGAGGCCTCTCAGTGTCTCCATTATACCCTATACGACTTGTTGTTGTCTGTTAGGAATATACCCGGTCCCCCGCCGGGTCTGTCACCTACCATTGTGGTAACTTTCCGGATGTGGAAAAAATTTCTGGATGACACCGCTGTAGACCCCGACCATAAGTCCCTCCAACTTCCTGTCTCTAGTCTGCATTTACTTATCCCTAATCTAAACATACGTACATGGATAGCTAGAGGAGTTTCAGTGCTTGAGGACCTAAAGGTGGGGCCAGCGCTCAAAACTTTCCGGTCCCTCCAGATTGAATTCGGACTGACAGGTGGAGACCGTTATGCCTACAATCAGATCTCACACCTATTAGTAACCCCTTTAATGACCCACATTGAAGTCCCTTGGCGGGTATATATATATTTATCTAATGCCCATACCTCTATCAAAGGCATATCTCTTTTTTACAATTTGCTTGGGAAGAAAAATATTATGGAAAAAACTCCATCTATGAGGACATGGGAACTAGACTTAGGTAGCACGTATGCACTATCCCAATGGAAAAGTGCGGTGGCTTCCACCTACAAAGCCACGAAGAGCGTAAATTTATGGGGACAGTCACAAAAAATATTGCTTCGTTGGTACCTAACCCCGGCTAGGTTAGCAGGGTTTAGTAAGACATACTCCCCTCTTTGTTGGAGGGAGTGTGGGGCTAGAGGGACCCTATTGCACATACTGGGTAAATGCCCTAAAATAGAACATTTCTGGGGAGAGGTGTTTGGCCTTATGGGTCGCCTGACAGGTTCACGACTGACCTTCGATTTGGGTCTTGCAACACTTTCCCTAGGTATTGACAGGATCCCTAGTAATCGTAGATGCATAATTTCGCAAGTACTACTGAGTGCGAGACTGGAGATAGTAAGGAGATGGAGGTCTACAGAGCTGCCTTCCCTTAAGGAAGTAATCAGGACAACTAATCTTCATATTACATACAAACAAATGTTTATGGCGTCACAGAACAACTTTGATGGTGGTTGGCAGACCTGGAAACCATGGTTTGACTGGTATAAACGATGGGCAGACAATCCTTGATATTCTGATGTACTCTATATTGGATCAACGTACTTTCTCAGGATTCCCCTTCCTCCCCTCCCCCTTTCCTATAATATTTCTCTCTTTTCTTCTTCATCTATCTATGTGCACTAGCTGCCTATTATTCTTCTACTCTTCTCATCTTTTTCTTTTACAGTTACGGTTATGTTTAGCGACTAAGTATTAGAAGTGGGAACATGTGCCTCAGCTATGTTTACTTTGAAAATGATAAGCAGAAGCTGTGGGGGCGGTGGGGGTCGGCTGGGCGGGGGGTGGCTCCCTGGGAGCAGTATGTTCCCTATCGGGGCTCTCGGGGGGCGTCTCCCTGTCGGGGGGGCCTCTAAAACCTCCACTAGATATTCGGTGTGTCTCCAGGCTACTTGGAATGGATGACACGCTATGGGTATAAGTGTTATGGGATTGATGTGACATTACTAATGTCATGTCACTGCTGTTTGGTTTGAGGATAGCAATACACAGAGTTGTTGGTTTATCGGTGAGATATGTAAGTCACACCATATACATGTTTACGATGTAATTCCCACCTTCTATATTACTATTCTATGTTACTATATTATATTATATGACATCACATGTAAATCTGTTTTCTTTTTACATTACATGCGAGTTGGTTTCATACTGTATCTTGTAAATGTTTCTGTACTTATGTTCTATTGATATCTGTTACTAAATAATAATAAAAATCTATTGAAATTAAAATGTGAAAGCAAATTTCTCCATTTAATTTGAGTGTCTCTCTCTCTAACTGCTTAGAATTCAGACTTAAATTGTTGTGCCAAAGTTAGTATGTCTGTATAGATGGTGCTGTGCAAGAAAACCAGCATATCTTTAAATGTTATATCTAGGAAGGGGCTGATCTTTCAAAGGAAATTCCAATACGGAGTCGTGCAATTCCCTAGTGTCCTCAAGAGAAACATCTATTGTCACTTAACCCCAGGACAGTATGAGAAGCCTGCATGTGTTTCTGTTTAGATTTAATATTATTATTATTATTATACAGGATTTATATTGCGCCAACAGTTTATGCAGTGCTTTACAACTTGAGGGTAATAGGGCTGGAGGATAATGAGAAGGGCTGTGACCTGAAGTCATTCCCTTGATGGGAACTGCTGTTATGAGAAGATCGGTGTGGAACGTCCTTATGTTCCGGAGGGCTGCCATGTGGTCCCTCTGCTTTCTTGCTGGCGCCATCTTTGCTGTGGTTGAGGCAGGGCTGCATAAAAAAATTTAACCGGTATTGCTGCATATGCTCCAGTAAGCCACTGTGGATTTGAGCTGTGACATACTCTCCAGCTGCCATCCCCAAACGATTTTTTCGCCATATAAGATGCACTTTTTGTTCCCCAAAACTGGGGGGGGGGAGTTGGTGCGTCTTATAAGGTGAATAGACAAGTTTACCTGTCAAATCGGCGATCCGTGATCCGCAATCCGAACAGCGCCGCGGCCTTAGGAAAGACCGTGGCTTTGGCCTAGCCCTGGAGCCCGTCCGCCATCTTAGTACACCCGGCGGCGGTGCGCCCCTCGGGCGCGCGGATCCTAACAGAGCGCGCATCAGCAGCAACAGGTGTGTTGGATTGGCTATTAGGGGGCAGGGCAATGCAATGTTACTGGCTGCTATGTTACTGGCTGCATACTATTACTATGTTGGGGGGCAATGTTACTGGCTGTTACTGGCTATTATTACTATGTTGGGGGCAATGTTACTGGTTATTATTACTATGTTGGGGGCAATGTTACTGGCTGTTACTGGCTATTATTACTATGTTGGGGGCAATGTTACTGGCTGTTACTGGCTAGTATTACTATGTTGGGGGCAATGTTACTGGCTATTACTGGCTATTATTACTAATGTGGGGGCAATGTAACTGGCTATTATTATTAACGTACTAATGTGGGGGCAATGTAACTGGCTATTATTATTAACATACTAATGTGGGGGCAATGTTAAACTACTGGCTATTATTACTAGTGTGGGGGCAATTGTTGCACTGGAACAGTGATGGTGATGACGAGTGGGGGGCAATGGTGGACATTACATTGATGAGTGGGGGTAATGGTGGACATTACGTGATGAGTGGGGGCAATGGTGGATGACTGGATGTTACAGTGAGGTGGGGCAATGGTGGATGTTACAGTGAGGTGGGGGGAATGGTGGATGTTACAGTGAGGTGGGGGCAATGGTGGATTATGTATCAAACAAAAAGACAAAACGTATGTTTGTCTTGTTTTTTTTTGTTTCTTTTTACTGATCCGAAAAATTATCCGATCCGTGACTCCTGATCTGAGGAACGATCCGAACGTGAGTTTTTTTAATCTTTCGCACCCCTAATTAAAACTGCCCCTTACTTTGTGTGGTAATATTGACAGTTCTTTCATTTCTGGATTTCTTGCAGAAAATTACGGTACCGTTACCTTCTTTTCAAGATGTCTAAGCAGAAGAGACTGGCATATAAAGTTGCTTTCAAGCTGGAAGTGATCAAATTTGCTAAGGAGCATGGAAACAGAGCAGCGGAGAGACACTTCGGGCCACCTCCAACTGAGAAAATTATACGAGAGTGGAGGAAACAGGAAGATCAGCTCCAAAAGTTGGATAAAAGCAAGCACACCTTACGTGGACCATCTGCAAAGTGGCCAGAGTTAGAGGTAGATGTGAAGGAGTGGTTCACACGTCACCGGCAAAATGGACTTTCTGTCTCAACAAAAATGATAATCTATGAGGCCAAACGTATTGCTTGGAGAAAGGCATTCCAGATTTCACCGGATCACCATCGTGGTGCTATAGGTTTATGAAGAGAGCTGGCCTTTCTATGCGCACCAAAACCAGAATTGCACAAAAAAATGCCAAAGGAATACGAATCAAAGATTCTGTATTTTCATAAGTTTGTTATTGATGTGAGGAAGAATAACTTTGAAATTAGCCAAATTGGGAACATGGACGAAGTCCCGCTAACGTTCGATGTGCCATCTAACAGAACAGTAGATAACAAAGGAGCCAAAACCATAACCGTAAAACTCTCAGGGCATGAGAAAACCCACTACACGGCTGTGCTGTACTGCTGTGCAGATGGTACCAAACTTCGATGTTGATTGTTAAAAGGAAAACATTCCCAAAAGAAACAATTCCACGGGGAGTCGTCATGCACGTTCATGATAAAGGGTGTATGGACAAAAATGGCATGAGGCTGTGGATTGACAAAGTGTGGTCCAAACGTCCTGGCGGGCTTCTGAAGAAAACTTCCTTGTTGGTGCTTGACCAGTTCAGAGCGCACATTACAGAAACTACTAAAAATAACTTTAAGGAAGTTAAGACCCAAATAGCTGTGATTCCTGGTGGTCTTACCAGCCAGCTGCAACCTCTGGACGTTTCCATTAACAAACCGTTCAAAGTTCTGATGCGAGAGGATTGGAACACCTGGATGGCAGCTGGGAACCATGATCTGACGCCTACTGGGCGGATGAAGAGGCCCACTATCACACAAGTGTGTGAATGGGTTAAAAGGTCATGGGACTCCGTGAAGAAGGACATTGTAAAATCCTTCAAGAAGTGTGGCATTAGTAATGCCTTGGATGGAACAGAAGACAACGTCTTATTTGACACCAGTGAGGAAGAAAGTGATGACAATGACTGCGTTGATCTGTCCTTTCTCATTTCTGATAGCAGTGAAGAAGAGGAATTATTGGTGTTTGAATAAAAACATTACAGCCTATGTTACATGGTTGATATAAAATTGTTCTTAAACTGTTGTTAACTTTATACAGTTGATATAAAATATTTTACTACAGTATTTGGTTCAGAATCTTTTTTTTCTAGATTTTCCTCCTTTTAAAATTGGGTGTGTCTTATATGCCGGTGCGTCTAATACGGCCAAAAATACGGTAGATTTGAAATCCACTTTTTGATCCCCCAACTATGTGTGAATTTAGTTACGTCAGATAGGATAAGTGTTCCCATGGTGTACTTTGCTCAAGTTTTAGCATAAGTACGTGGTAATTTAGCCAAAATTAACATTATTATAACATAATTATCACTATAATAAATACTCAATATCTCAACTCCAATTTTTTAAATCCTTACAGACTTAATATTTTTCAGTAAAGCATTAAACAATAAAATTCCATGAATAATATTTATTATTAGTCACTGTACCTGAAAAAACTAGGTGTACATAGATTTTCAAAAAATCATTTTTAGAACTATTGCACTGTACATAAGTTCAGTGTCATGATCTTTTTTTTTTTTTCATTCAAGTTTAAGTTTATTTACTGAATAAAGTCAGTACAATTTAAAGAACATATCAGGAAATCAATACATTTTGTTACATATCCTTAAATATTGAGACATCGTTTGCTGAAGTCATCACTTCGTCATTTCTCAACCATACCTAAATAACATTCTATCTGCGATGAAAGGAAAACAGGTTCAACAAGGGAGTAAATTCTGACCCTAAGCCATATAGTCTAACCGGGGTAGCTCCCTACCCTCCCCCAAATCCTGCAGTTCCTATCAATCCGTCTAGGGTCCCTAGTCTACAGCAGTTGGGATAAATCAAAACCTTATTGGTCCAACATATATAGAAATGAGATGGGAAGGGCACCTTCCACCCCCACAGAGACCCCCAATGGGATCACTCTGTGCCCGGGGAGGTAGAGTAATTCCCCCAAACCATCCCGCCCCCTTAGCAAGTTATTATAAATATTACAGTTTTGTGAAGTCCACTTCGTGATGTACCTCCATTTCATAAACTTAAAACTTCTCAAGTACCTCTGGTACGAAGTGTATGATATCTGGACCGATTAAATTAACCTAATACTAAAAGAATAAATAACAAGTTCGATGAAGAGAGAGAGAGAGGGAGGGAGAAAAAGAGAGGAGAATCCCTCTTCAACTTCCTCCACCCCTATGATAGAGGCGTAACATGTGTATATATATGGAGAACGTTTCCCAAACACAGATTATACAAAAAACCTGAACACAAGCACAGCATAAAACCAGAACATAGAGAAGAAAAGTAGAAGAGAAGGAAAAGAGGAATGTGAGAAAGATAGAAAGAGAGGGAACGAAAAAGAGGGTAGGGGTGAGAAGGTAGAGAGACAGAGATCCTACCTGCCAGGTGTGTACATCAGCCTACAGTAAGTTATGTTATCACCCCTTTATGGGGTGTGAGATCCCTAAGTACTTTATCCATGGTTCCCAGATTGCGTTAAACTGAGTAAGTCTATGCAACATTGAGCCAATTCTCCTTTCCTGTTCCATTATCCAGGTGATCTTTCTTTTCATACTTAAGATTGAGACCGCCTGTTTCTTCCAGGCTGCAGCTATAGTGATTCTAGCTCCTGTTAGGATAAACCATATCAGCCTTCTGGTAACCTTTGATACTTGTGGTATGAATCCATTCAGTAAGGCAATCGCCGGGGACTGATGTATATTACAACCCGTAATCCGTCTAATTATATGGAACACTTTACTCCAAAAACCTCGTATTCTTGGGCATTCCCACCAGGTGTGAATCATGGAGCCCACGCCTTGGCATCCTCTGAAGCATAGAGGTGAGGATGAAGGATATATGGTTGCCAGTCTTAGAGGAACTAGATACCATCTAGTAAATATTTTGACATTCGCCTCTATGAGTGACATGTTGATGATACCCTTTATAGATCTATGGAAGTTTTCTCCCCAATCTTCCAAATCCCACTCATCCTGAATTTCCTTCTCCCAAGCTAGCATATAGGGTAATTTATTGACATTGTTCGCAAGGGATTTGTAAATTACAGAAATACCACCCTTCCTTACTGGGGCCTGTTCAAATTTTCGTTCATAGGGCGTAAAATGACCAGTTACAGCCTTGTCAGTCCTGTAACAAAACTGTACATTTGAGAAAATCTTGATTTCTCTGAAGGAGGAAGATCAAGACTGTCCCTAAAATATTGTTCTAATAGAGGACCTGAGTGGGAGAAGAATCGTCCAATGCGGTATACTCCCTTATCTCGCCACCACTGGAAGGATTCAACGTTCACATTGGATGCAAAGGACGGGACCTGAAATATATCAGTTAATGGTAGACTCTTAGAGACTAAAGAGGGATTGCTCCTGAGCGAGTCCCACAGAACCAACGCCTGTGACAGTGCCGGAGACATAATAGAATGTCTGCGTTTGGGGATAGACCACACAGTGTCATGATCTTGACATAAGAGACTGGCAAGGTTTCCAGCTTATGTGCTCCACATTAAAAATAATCACTATTTCTATAGCAACGTGTATACAGGCCTTGTACACACGGCTGAATATATCCGCTGTGAACGGTCCCCGGACCGTTTACAGCGTATATTTACGCCGGGGTGTTTTGATCCGATGGCTGTACACACCATCGGATCAAATTCCCCGCCGACGGACAGCGCGGTGACGCGGCGGTGACGTTGACGCCGCCACGTCACCGCACCAGGAAGTAAACACTTCCGCGCGCATGCGTCGGATCCATTCACAGGATACGACGCATGTGCGGCAAGATATGTCCGCTGGTTTGCCGTACTAACCAGCGGACATATCTGACGGCCAGCTATCCGGCGGAATTATTTCAAAGCATGCTTTGAAATTTTTCCGCCGGATGAATCCGGGAAAAAGCGTCCGTTTGCCCCTACAGACGAGGGGATTTTTCGGCCTCAGGCCTTGTACACACGAGGGGATATTTCCGCTGAACATGGTCCGACGGACCATTTCAGCCGAAAAATCCCCTCGTCTGTAGGGGCAAACGGACGCTTTTTGCCGGATTCATCCGGCGGAAAAATTTCAAAGCATGCTTTGAAATAATTCCGCCGGATAGCTGGCCGTCAGATATGTCCGCTGGTTAGTACGGCAAACCAGCGGACATATCTTGCCGCACATGCGTCGTATCCTGTGAATGGATCCGACGCATGCGCGCGGAAGTGTTTACTTCCTGGTGCGGTGATGTGGCGGCGTCAACGTCACCGCCGCGTCACCGTGCTGTCCGTCGGCGGGGAATTTGATCCGATGGTGTGTACAGCCATCGGATCAAAACACCCCGGCGTAAATATACGCTGTAAACGGTCCGGGGACCGTTCACAGCGGATATATTCAGCCGTGTGTACAAGGCCTCACAGTACACTTGGTGTAAACAAAGAATTGCTGTCAGAGTTCACTCATATCAGCTTTACCATATCTGAACAATCAACAACACATCATGAAGACTGCTTTTGATCAGAGGTGACTGCAATGGCTCTTACTTTTTAACAAGGCTGCAAAGGTTAGTGTGTATCCTACCACCATTTTTGCATTCAACACTTTTGCAATCACAGTTACATTTTATAACCTTAGCTATTACACTTGTATGTGTTCGGTAGTATTTAAACAAACTAACTTTTATTGGCTATTTTTTTTGTAAACCTATTTTCAATGGTGTAAACACTGAGTAAAGAGGCAATCTTTCAGAATATTTAATTGCTTCCTTTAACCCTTTCCTGATAAAGCCATTTATTTTTGTATTCATTTTCTTAGCTTAACAATCATTAGGTGAGCACAACCTTTCCTCTTATGCAGACAATATCCTTTTTCATGTTTTAGACCCCTAATCTCATTGCCTAACCTGATGGAAAAACTGTCATCTTATAGTTAAGTGTTACATTTTCAGATCAATTATACTAAATCTGAAATTATGGAGCAACCATATCTCTGATTTGGCTTCAGTGCCTTCCAGTCTGGATATTGCTCTGGCATACCCCACATTTAGGCAAGTTGTCCAGGCAGGCCAGAACCCAGGAGTTAATAACCTTGATGTTGCAGCATCTAACCGGTTATTGAAGCAGATGTGAACTTCATGTTATGAACACGGGAGTGGTAATTTTACTCAGTGTTTTAATTTTTTATTTTTTTGCAATACAATACCTATTGTATTATTGCTCTGAGTTTTAGAGCAAGCACTTCTGCCCTCTCCCTGGGGTAGGGAGGAGACTTGTGTGTGTCATACTGGTGGTTCTCTCACTGTTTTTTAATCAGTGTTATTGTTATTGGTGATATATATATTCTTTCCTTTTTTTATGTTTTTGTACTGCCTAAAAATGATAAATAAAGATTATACAAACAATCATTAGATATGGCGGCTGCATTATTTTTCTTTGCTTATGCTTTTTTCTTCTGTTTTCACCTGGAGATCTAGGGGGTAGCAGATATCTGTGTAATACAGGTATTTTGCTCCCATTTCTGGGCATAGATACCCAAGACACCCTTGAGTATCTATGCCACTTCCTGTAAACCCCCCTGCTGTTTTCTGAGAGACACACAGGTCCCAGAAGACAGCAGGGACCAGTGGGAACGTGCAGAGCAAGTCATGCATGCGCAGTAGGGAACCAGAAAGTCAAGCCGCAAGGCTTCACTTCCCGATTCCCTTACCAAAGAGAGCGGTGCCTCCACCTGAGAGCTGAGGTAGAACTCGGCTTCGGGTGCCAACATTGCGGGCACCCTGGACAGGTAAGTGTCTCATATGCAGAGGTTGTCTTTGGGAAATAGATGTATGAGTAATGCCAGCATTGCTGCAGAGGTTGAAGGGGTGGGGGGTCAGCCTGTTGCTGCTCAGACCATATGCCGCACATGGCATCACATTGGTCTGCAAGGCTGTTGTCCCAGAAGGAATCCTCTTCTAAAGATGATGCACAAGAATGCCCTCAAACAGTTTGCTGAAGACAAACAAACTGTCCTTACTATGGATTACTGGAACCATGTCCTGTGGTCTTATGAGACCAAGATAAACATACAGTATTTGGTTCAGATGGTGTCAAGTGTGTGTGGCGGCAACCAGGTGAGGAGTACAAAGACAAGTGTGTCTTGCCTACAGTCAAGCATGGTGGTGGGAGTGTCCTGGTTTGGGGCTTTATGAGTGCTACCGGCATGGGGAGCTACCGTTTATTGAGGGAATCATGAATGCCAACATGTACTGTGACATACTAAAACAGAGCCTGATCCCCTCCCTTTGGAGACTGGGCCATAGGGCAGAATTCCAACATAACAATCCCAAAAACATCTCCAAGATGACCACGGCCTTGTTAAAGAAGCTGGGGGTAAAGGTGATGGACTGTAGACTTGTGCACACTGAAATATTTTGTTTCGTAATTTTGTTTTTGTCCGAAAAATAAATGTATTTAGTTACTCCCGAAATTCGTTTTTATTTATTTAGTTTTTTGTAAAAAAAATGCATTTGTCCGAAAATCCAAATTAATTAAGGTTGAATCTGTCATTTAAGGCTTATGGTGTCTGTCGAATGTTCTAAAAAAAAAAAAAAAAAAAAAGATTCGACAGGATCTTAAAAAAAACAAACAATTTTTTGACTGAGCAACGCAACTTTACAATGCCGCATCGAATGTTCCGCCTACAAGCTATAGAAGAATTTTAATGTTGCATGACTAATAATAATTATATTTATTAATTATTATTACTAGTCAACCAACATTAGAATTCTTCTATAGCCCATGGGAAGAGCATTTCACCATAAATGTCCGCTTGCTGCGATCGTATGTTTTTAGATACTTCGTTGAATCTTCATGTCTCTTCATGTCGAATCTTTTCTCTCTATGTCAAATCTTTTCTCTATATGTCAAATCTTTTCTCTCTGTTAACTCTTCTTCATGTCTCTATAATGTCAAATCTTTTCTCTCTATGTCAAATCTTTTCTCTTAGTGTAGATTAACATTGGGCTAATAGAGTTAAGGTTAGGCACATTCGACTGCAACAAAAACGAAAATAAAGCTTGTTTATGTCGGACCTTTAGTTTTTCATTTTCTGTGCTTTCGTTATCGTTTGTTAAAACAATAATGAAAATACCTGAAATTCGGACGAAAATGCATTCGGATGAAAACGAATGCACATGTCTAATGGACTGGCCAAGCATGGCTCCAGACCTAAACCCTATTGAGTATCTGTGGGGCATCTTTAATCAGAAGGTGGAGGAGCTTTTGGTCTCTAACATCCAACGGCTCTGTGATGTTGGATTGGAGGATTGGAAGAGGACTCCAGTGGCAACCTGGGAAGCTCTGGTGAACTCCATGTCCAAAAGGGTTAAGGCAGTATACAATACAGTGCATAATACAGTGCAGATGGTGTAATAATATACACAAATATATACTGTATTTATCGGCGTTTAACACGCACAGGCATATAACACGCACCCTAAGTTTCAGGGAAAAAAACTTCTAAACCCCCCTACGTATAACACAAAGGCACAGTTTACACTCTATTTTTAGGGTAAAAAAGTGAGTGTTATACGCCAATAAATACAGTATATGAAACTGGAAGGGTGAGGTGCACATTGGTTACAGCTGGAAGTGCTAGCAATCAAGCCCTCCCAAGGGCTTCGATATAGAGAAAATAAGGAAGGGATTGTTGCACAAACTTTCTTTATTCGTGTCAACAAGACATCAAGAGCATAAAATACATCATCTGTCTAATCAGGCAGTCATGAAGGTAAATGTTTTCGGGCTCTTCTAGCACTCCTAGGCTGTGTACACACGATCGAATTTGTCTGCTCAAACTGGTCCGACGGACAAATCCGATCGTGTGTATGGGCTAGCGGACATGTCTGACCGGCGGACAAATTTTAAAACATGCTTTAAAATTTGTCCGCCGGAGCCATGTCCGTCGGATATGTCTACTGGTCAGTACACTCACCAGCGGACATATCTGCCCGCACAAGCGTCGGAAGGATGTGACGCATGCGTGGAAGTTGTTACTTCCTGGTGCGGTGACGTGGCAGCGTCAACGTCACCACGCTGTCTGCCGGCAGGGATTTTGTACACGCCATCAGACCAAAATAGCCCGCCGGACATATCCGATGAAAACGGTCCGAGGAACATAGCAAAAATCTCATATTCAATGTAAAAAAGAACCAATTCAAAACCCATCAATCAAAGAAATAAATATAGTTCAAAATCAGAATTTAACCCCTTAGGCTAGAGAGAATCAAGGCGATTAATCCATTTAAGCTCTAACTTTCTAAACAATAGTTCTGTATATCCTCCACGCCTGTTTTTGGGAACTCCATCTATAACCATAAACCTGAGTTGGAACACCAAGAAAATGTCTGGCTAGAGGGAGCTCATCCAATTTGCCCCGTATGGAATACTTGTGTCTAGCAATGCGGTCTTTCACTTTTTGTGTAGTTTCTCCGACATATAAAAGCCTGCACGGTCATTTAATAATGTATATAATGAAGGAAGACTGACAAGTATAATAATCCTTAATGGGTATGTTACGACCAATGTGGGGATGTGAGAAAGATTTCCCTTTTATCATATTAGTGCACTGTATGCAGGAGAGGCATGGGAAGGAACCAACATTTTTGGGACCTAAAAGAGGGCAAGCCTCTGTGTCTACAGTCAACAGTAATGGTCGTGGACATGGTGCATCCTCTGTAGGTGGCCGTCAGGCACGCTTGTTCTGTTTTT
The DNA here is from genome assembly GCA_029574335.1 of Rana kukunoris. Lineage (NCBI taxonomy): Eukaryota > Metazoa > Chordata > Amphibia > Anura > Ranidae > Rana > Rana kukunoris. Next base: position 349,899,761 of record CM056053.1, on the reverse strand, counting down.
CTGCTGCTGGCCATGTTTTTGAGCCACAACATGCAGAAGATATGGTGAAGTGGATAACGAAGCTGTCCTCATCCTCCTCATCCTCTGTCACCCAGGCTCAGAGTAGCTTGCCTTCCAATGCTGCTGCCAAAGTGGCCTATTCCACCGGCTCCATGTCCTCAGTCACTCCTTCCGTAGCCCCATCATCATGCACGGAGAAGTCCCCAGAATTATTCAAAAACAGTGTCGGTTATTAATCTTGATTAAGAGACTGATGATGGCAACATTTTACAATCTATCACCACAGATATTAGGCTGGTACAGGCAGAAAACTCTAAGCAGATAAGCAAGCATATTGCATCTCAAAATTTTAAATGAATGACTTGATTTTAAGTCTGAGTAAGGAAACATTTTAGAGCTATCACAATCGCATATTAATCCTTTTGGACAGATTACAGTTTATTAGGGATTGAGCAGACATATTGCATTTTGAGAGAAACAATTGTGCCTTTTTAAAAATAAAATGCAGACTTATACAGCCCACTTTTTAAGCCTTTCTTGGATAGGCCACAATTTCTGAGGAGCTATTGGAAATAAAAAGATTTTTTGGGAGACTGAAGATGGAAAAATAGTACAGATTTCCACCTTAAATCTTAGATGTGTATGGACAGGCTGCAACTTTGCTGACATATTGCATCTAGAAAATTGTTTCTTGATTTATAGACTGCAGATGGAAGAAAATTACAGTTTATCACCATAGCTATTACGCCTTTTTAGACTGGTCACAATTTCTTAGGCCGCGTACACACGACCAAATCTGTCTGCTGGAAACGGTCTGCTAGACCGTCCCAGCAGACAGATTCGATCGTGTGTACGGGCGAGCAGACGGATTTGGCCAGCCGACAGATTTGAAAGCATGCTTACCAATCTGTCGGCTGGGAACCCGTCCACCCGACATGTCTGCTGGTTAGTACGCTAACCAGCAGACATGTCTTCTCGCACACGCGCCGAATGATTTTGACGCATGCGCGGAAGTGTTTTACTTCCTGGTGCGGTGACGTGGCGGCGTCAACGTCACCGCCGCATCACCGACACGTCAGCGCGCTGTCTGCAGGCGGGGATTTTGGTTTGCTCGTGTGTACACGCGAGCAAACCAAAATCCAAGCAGACAGATTTGTTCAAATTGGTCGGTCCGACCGATTTGAACAAATAGATTGCCTCGTGTGTACGAGGCCTTAGAGGTTGAGCAGACGTACTGCAAAAAAAATAGTGCCTATTTGTATAAAATGAAACAGTAAAACATTTTACAGATTCACAACACTTTTTGAGTGAGAGGGCAAGCACATTGCATGTAAAATTAAAAAAATAGTGTCTCGTTTTAGAGACTAAAGATGGAAAAGATTTTTGTGTTAAATTAAAAGTAAAAACATAAAACAATTTTCACCACACCATTGAAGCCTTTATAGGATATGTTTCAATCATATGAAGTCATAGTACCAGGCATACCCCACTTTTAAGTACACAATTGTGTTTATTTACTAAAGCTGGAAAGCGCAAAATAAGGCTCACTTCTGCACAGAAACCAATGAGCTTCCAGGTTTTATTACCAGGCTTAATTGAACAAGCTGGAGTTAGAAGTGCATTGGTTTCTATGCAGAGCCTGATATTGTGATTTCCAGCTTTAGTAAATAAACCCTATTGTGTACTTAAAAGCGGGGTATGCCTGTATTAGATTAAATTCATGCAGCCAAATGTTTCATAAATAGACACCTATGTGACAATTGTATGGATTAGCCAAAAATAATTGAATCCATGTTGATGGGAGATAGTCTTGGAGACAGTGAGTAATCATATTTTAAAATTGCAGTTTTAAAATGTTTTTGTGCACTCGGTTTTAACAGTTTATTAAATGTTTAAAACAATGCAGTGTGATACTGCTCAGTGCTTACGTAAAGAGAAAGAATCTCACAAACTATACTATTAAACTGTTTTTCTACTGGCCATATTGTATGAAATTAAGGGATTTAACCTTTTTTTTTAATGTAAACATCCTGTAATTTTAAGATCTGTTGGAGCTTTCCTACCTATACCATTCTAATTAGGCCTATTATAGCTGGATAAAAACTACCTAGAAATGCTTAAAGGGTCACTAAAGGAAACATTTTTTCTTAGCCAAATAGCTTCCTTTACCTTACTGCAGTGCTGTTTTCATGTCCTCATTGTTCTTTTTTTTTTTCTTTGATGTTGCTGTAATTCTGCTCTGATCTCCACACTTCCTGGTTGTCTGTTTCCTTATAACCACAGTGCTGGGAGCTTTCTCACTGCGGTCAGTAATCAAGGAGGTGTGATTACTGTGTGTAAACTAAAACTGGGTTGGTGCTGAGGGGTTTTAGACAAACCATCACTGCCCTCTATTGGCTCTCTGGCTCTGTACATCAGAGAGACAGGAAATAACAGCAAAACGAAACTGGAACTGTAGGTTGATTATATGATTTTTATCTATTTTTAATCATTTTTAAAAGGAATCAGTTAACTTGTATGTCTATATATCCTGTAAACAGTCATTTCAGCCCATTTTTTTTCCTTTAGTGACCCTTTAATGAATCAGGTTTGGGTGCTGCTTCTGTATTAAACCAAGATAATTGTAAGAGTAAACAAATCAATTTCACATTCAAAATATGTGATGTCAAAATACATACAGTACATGTTGTCTGTGAGAAAAGTACTATTCCAAAACCCCTCATGCAGGACATCTTCCAAGCATGTGACAGAACAGATTGATGTTTTCTCTCTCAAGGTCAGATTGGACCAATGTACGGTATTTCTTCACTTTTTTTGGCATTGGTAAATGTCCCCCATGCCTTGTAAATGGCTAATAGAAAAGGCATTTTCAATATTTATCTCCATCTTTGCGTTCAGTGGGATTCAGGTTAAAGTTTGCAATTTTCTGACTTTACAATGGGTTAGATGTACAATCTGAGAACCAAACCCAATCTGATTTGCTAATTTCTAAAGGTCAGCATCAAGTAAATGCTGGGCGCTCTGCACCCCAAACTTAAAAAAGCCCCTATCAACATAAAATAACATTTCACAATAATTAGAAAATAACTTAACCCCCCCAAAGAAACAACTCTGAAACAAAGCCCAAGAGAAAAAAAATGCTTAATCTCTAATGCCAACCCCTGAAATAAAAGTTATTTTTTAAGAGAAGCCCTGTAGCAAAAAAATAACAAAAAATTTAATTAAAAAGCAACACTCAGCCCCCATTGTCATTATTACTTAAATTACTAATAGGGAATATAAAAGCTTTTACTCAAGTGTTCTTTGCTGTAATATTTGCCACATGTGTTGTTTTCCATATAAATTAACCCATGTGTTGCTAGGGTTTGGAAAAGTTACAGGCACATGGCCACAGGTAGGATTCTTCTTTTTTGGTCACTGCACACCTGCTTGCTGATTCACAAAATCTTTAATTATCACTTCAGAGTACCAGACAAAAGGTTTTGGAAAGCCTGTGTACTTTAAGTAATATTCTACTGTTCTATGAGAGTACACAGAAACAGACCACAGGTGACTTAAAAATCAACAAGATGAATGTATAGGTAAACCACTTGCCTACTGGGAACTTATATCCTCTTCCTACCCAGGCCAATTTTCAGTTTTCAGTGATGTTACATTTTGAAAGACAATTGCAACACTGTATCTTAACACAATTTATATTATTTTATTTGTTCACACAAATAGAGCATCCTATCAGTAGTATTTAATCACCACTGAGGTTTTTTTTCTAAAGAAACAAATAAAGACCAAACATTAAAAAAAAAAATGCCTGCACTGTTGGGCACTGATAAGGAGGCACATATAGGTGGCACCGATGGGAACTTATAGTTGGCACTGATGGGTGCTGATAGGCAGCTCTGAAGGGCAATTAGAGGTGTCACTTATTGATGGCACTGATGAGCACTGATAGGTGGCACGAATGGTCACTAATAGGTGGCACTGATTGGCACTGGTAGGTGATACTGATGATGAGGCACTAATAGGTGGCACTTATGGGCACTACTAATGGCAATGAAAGGTGGCACCAGTGGGCACTGATTGGCACTGAATGATGGCATTCATGGGCACTGATCGGCATTGAAAGGTGGCACATGTGGGCACTAATAGATGGCACTCGTGGGCACTGATGAGTAGCACAGATTGGGACCAATAACAGAACCCGGTTAACGGTTTTATGCTTTTCTCCTCATACTGATCGTGAGGAGAAAATAAGCCGATAACTATTTACTTCCTGATTAGTTGTCATTGGCTGACAGCTGATCACATGGTAAAGGGCCAGCTCTAATTGACCCCTTACCCTGTTCTGTGATCAGCTGTCCGAAGGACTTGGTGATCACAGTGCGTGCCGGGAAATCACAGGAGGATGTCTATTGATGCCCTGATGGCACTGGAAGCCTGTGCTGTAGCCGTCATTCGGCTATAGCGTGGGTGAAAAGTGGTTAAGCAAATGCAATGCATGTAGCACATAAACAGGACAATAGGATATGTTAGATTAACTGATGGGCAGGTTAGCCTCACCTAGGGATGAGCTTCGCATTCGAAACAAACGTATTTTCGACTCGAACATCGTCCGTTCGATCGTTCGTTGAATTTCGAACAAAAACGATCGTTCGCGGCAAATTCGAGTGAAACTAGTATCAATATGTAGTATTGATATCAAATATGTATCAATGTATTCCATTGATACATATTCCCTGGGGCAAGACCCGGGTTCTGAAAGACGTTTTCCAACAATAACCTGCTCCTGAAAAAACGACTGTTTTTAAGACTTTTTTCCATTGATACATGTTCCCTGGGGCAAGACCCGGGTTCTGAAAGACGTTTTCCAACAATAACTTTGTCTTTAAAATTATCGTTTTTGAATTTGAACGTTCGAGTCCCATAGACTTCAATGGGGTTCTAAATGTTTGTGCGAACGATCGGACTGTTCGACGGTTCTGGTGCGAACCGAACGCGGGGGTGTTCGGCTCATCCCTAGCCTCACCTATGGACCTTAACTTGCGCCACAATAAGGCTAATCCCCATTACCTTAGCCCACACTGTATCACTACGAATAGCATCAACTGTGAAAGCATGAATGGCATTAAAGAAACCCCACAGTATCTCTTAGCAACAGCTACCCAAAAAGTGTCTCTAAGTGCACTCTGTGCATACATCACCAATGACGAGTGGGTGTATACATTACTGGCAAAGGGGTAGCCCTAGTTGTGGCTAGAGTATCTGGTGCCTAGCTGTTAGTATTGGCCGGCCTTCGTTGGGACCCTTCTGTAGGTGGTGTAAATTTAGAAGTTCCTTTAAGACTGTACACAGGGGATGGCTAATAGGCTGCTGGGCAAGGGGAAGTTTCTTTTGAAAATAACTGAACTGTGCTCTCCTCCTCCTTGTGGCAGTGCATCCTGAGTATTCAATTCCTGAAGCCCATGGCCTCCATTGACTTTTATTGAGCAGTCCACTTTTAAGGACTACAAAAAGCGGCGCCCTCTAAGCATAGTAAAAGATTTATTAGTGTAACAGACAGGACAATTCTTATGAGGGTAATACTCACAAGACTGCAGGGTACATGGGCATATTTCTAAAGGGTGTCATCTGTGCCTGGCTTCCGGAATAGGTGTACTCGGCTGGTGTTAGTAGTCCTGAGATGGCTAGGTGCTCTGGATTCTCACTGCAGAGGAGAATACTGTGCAGTTCGTCAGCTGGTCAAGACATCCATAGGTGTCCCTGGGTGGGAATCCAGCGCTGGGACACCTATGGATGTCTTGACCAGCTGACGAACTGCACGGTATTCTCCTCTGCAGTGAGAATCCAGAGCACCTAGCCATCTCAGGACTACGAACACCAGCCGAGTACACCCATTCCGGAAGCCAGGCATGGATGACACCCTTTAGCAATATGCCCATGTACCCTGCAGTCTTGTGAGTATTACCCTCATAAGAATTGTCCGGTCTGTTACACTAATAAATCTTTTACTACGCTTAGAGGGCGCCGCTTTTTGTTTTTCTTGTACTGTTTTAGAATTGCTTCTTCTCGGCAGCTGGCAGCCCTGGCAGCATGAGTAATATCTCTACATTAGCCATATATGAACTTGATCTAATGGACTGAATATTTTCATAAACACTTATTTTTCAGTGGAAAAGAACAGTTCGTTCATTTTTTTCACTTCCAGATCCAGTACTTGTCATTTACCTTTCTCCATATATACACACACATATATATTTACTTCCTTTGGAGAGCGCTTGATTTACCTGTTTGTTTTTTGTGACACTTTTAAGGACTACAGATCCCATGATCCTTAGCAGCTGTTATAACATCCAATCTCCTCCTCTCAGGTTTCCCACTGCTGCTGATTTATCCTCCATCGCTACGAGGAGAGGGAAGGAGGGGGGTGTTTACACACAGCCACTCTAATCCTCAGTGCAGTGACTGCTGTGAACACATCCTGCTCTCAGATGTTGCCAGGAGGGAGGAAGACAAGTGGGCGTAGGATATCACACAGTCCACAGCAACTGGCTACACATTGTCACATTTGAATTACAGAAATTTTATTCAAAAAACAGTTAATTTATTCTTGTTTGCACAAAACAAAATTTGCCTGCAGTTTTGATAGAAGAACAACTATGCAAATGTTTTATCAATATACTCCAGTGTTCTGCAAACGTGAAATGTAATATATCTACATAGCCAATAAATGACATAACTCACAATATAGTTAATTTACTGAAGGAGTAGTGATCGGTTCCTTAGCAAAGTAAAATTTTATTGAGCTTAGTAATAACAGGAAATTACTTTCAATTACCAATCATCTTCAAAATAAATTTCACCATTTGCCGTATGGTCACAAGTAGATTTAATGTGACCATGCAACAGCTAAAAACTCAGCAAAATAAATATATTTTGCCGGCTGGCTACCGGGTTTCAGGCGCACCCCCTGCTGACCGCTAGCAATTTTGTCAGCAGGTGTCAGGCAATGATTTACAATCAGCCAATGATACACAGAGCAGTGATCTGGCCGTTTATTTTCCCAGCAAAGCAGAGAGAAAAAAACGATCTCTTAGGAAAAGCAGCACATATAACACACATTACACTTGTTAGGCACACAGTTAACCTCTTGATTGCGTTGATGTTAACCCCTTTTCAGCCAATGTTATTGGTACCAGTGTCACTATTTATGTAAGTGTCAGATACATTCCAAATATATATACCATAGCTTGTGGACGCTATAACTTTCACACAAGCCAATTAATATACACTTATTGTGATTTCCCTTTTACCTGGACATGTAGCAAGACATTTAGCAGAATACATTTTGGCTTAAATGTATTAAGAAATTCGATTTTCTTATTTTTATTGGATATGTTTTATAACAGAAAGTAGAAAATATTATGTATGTGTTTATTTTTTGCCTTTTTCATTTTTATTATAAAAATAACAAGCCCAGTGGTGATAAAATACCAACAACAACAACAAAAAGCTCTATTTGTGTTAAAAAAAAATGTACATTTAATTTGTGTGTAGTGTTGAATGACAGAGCAATTGCTAGTTAAAGTAGCACAGTGTTGTTGTAAAAATGCCCTTATCATAAAGGAGGTAAAACCTTCCGGAAGTCAAGTGGTTAACCACTTACCGCTCGGTCACAGTGGATGCACTGTAACCAAGCGGCTGCTGCAGGCTTGGCAATGTAAAAAAACGTTGGCAGGTTTCTATTTAGTTGGGGTGTGCATTTGCACGTGTCCCCTGCTGACACATGCTGTGGTTGGACACAGGGCAACTTGGTCAGTAGGTCCCAGCCAATGATTTATGGCTGAGACCTGCTGATAAGCTGTGTCCAATTGTAGCATAAAGTTCTATGTGTGCAAAGCAGGGAGAAAATAAAGAAAGATCTGTTAGTAAAAGCAGCACATATTACACATGTTACACACACACTTAACCCATTGATTGCCCCTCGATGTTAACCCATTTCCAGCCAGTGTCATTATTACAGTTTTGCCTTGTACACGCGATCAGAATTTCCAATGAAAAAAGTCTGACAAATTATTTTCATCGGATATTCCGACCGTGTGTGGGCCCCATCGGAATTTTTTCCGTTGGAGTTTAGAAACAGAACATGTTTTATTTTTTCCGATGGAAAAAAATACTATTGGAAATGCCAATCGTCTGTGTGGAACTCTGACTGAGAAAACATGCATGCTCAGAATCAAATCATGCTCTGAAGCATTGATCTTTATTTTTCTCAGCTCGTCGTAGTGTTTTATGTCACCACGTTTTGCACGGTCGGAATTTGGTCTGTCAGTGTGTATGCAAGACAGCTTGAACGGAATTCTGATGGAAAATTCCATTGGATTTTATCCCATCGAAAATCGTGTGTACAGGGCATAACAGTATACAGTATTATCACTGATTATTGTATTAGTGTCTCCAGCGATGTCAGTGTAATTTAATCAGTTAATAACCCTCATGCCGAGTTGTAAAAAATAAAGTTTTCAGGCTCTAGAAAAAGTTTTTTTCAACTTCATCTTTAAAACGACGTTGCCCACACACGATCGTTAAAAAAAAAAATGCTCTAGCAAAGCGTGGCAACACGTAGGATGGCACTATAAAGGGGAAGTTTCATTCGGATGGCGCCACCCTTTGGGCTGCTTTTGCTGATTTTGTGTTAGTAAAAGACGATTTGCGCTTTTCAGTCAGTTAAAGCGTGATGAATGTGCTTACTCCATTACGAACGGTAGTTTTATCATATCATAACTTATTTTTTACATCCCGAAAAACGACATTGTTTAAAACGTCGTGAAAAAATAGAGCATGTTCGAATTTTTTTTTTTTACGTTTTTCAGAACCCGAAAAATGCTCTGAAGCTCACACACGATCGTTTTAAATTACATTTTTAAAAACGTTGTTTTTTTACAACCCGAAAAATGATTGTGTGTATGCGGCATTACAGCCAGTGTCATAGGTCACTGATCCCTGCCATTACAGTATAGCATCATAACTATGTAATTTACAATATAAAGTATATACTAAAGCTTGTAGAAGCTATAACTTTCATACAAGCAAATTAATTAACACATATTGTGATTTTTATTTGCACCAAAGATGTAGCAGAATACATTTCGGCCTAAATTTATGAAGACATTTAGAAAAAAAAAAAAAAAACTTTTTTTGATTGGATATGTTTTATAACAGAAAGTAGAAAATCTTTTTTTCAAAATGTTTGGTCTTTTTTTGTTTATGTAATAAACAATTAAAAACACAGTTCATGCAAATATCACCAATAAAGCTATATTTGAGTGAAAAACAATTATAAAAATGTAATATGGGTACAGGGAGGCATGACTGAGAAATTGCAAACTCTAGTCATGAAAGGGGTAACATTTTCCAGAGGTCAAGTGGTTAAAAAAGACACCGGACTTGATTGGATAATACAGGTAAACACTGCTTTACCCTATTTACTAACTAAGTAAATAGTCTCTGCGTCTTTAGTTAATCATCCCCAATAGTTTTCTCTTCTTCACGTGTGCTCAACTAGCATAAGATTTTGGAGGAATGCATAATGTATAGCCTCCCTAATATCTCTAACATCTGTCTGCGATTATGAGAGGTGAAGAAAAAGATTTAGGAATATTGCTTGCTACTTTCAACAACATCTACAAAAGCTAACAATTCCTCTTTGTTTTTTTAAATGCTTTTAAATTATAGAGCTCATTTAAGTTTCCACAAAGTTCAGCAAAGGTGTAAAGTGTTATCTTTGGTCACAACTTCCAATGACTATTTGTGTCTTGAGACATAAAAATATTTTCAAGATATTCACTCTCAAGATTTAAGACTCCTTCCAAAACAAGTCATGTCAGTATTAACCAAAGGCTACAGCCTCCATGCCTGCTGGGGTCTAGTGAATCAACATGCAGATGGCAAACTAATGGACACTTTCAGTACAAATATGCAAATGGCACCAGCAGTCACCCAGCATTTAGAATCTGTAAAGATTCCACTCCTCACAGGCATCTGTTCCTGATCACTTGGCCAAATGGAAACACTCCAGTAAATGTTAAAAATAAAAAAAATAGCCAATTAAAAAAAAAAAGGTTGTGCAAACTTGATTTATAAAAATTTAAAGAATACAACAAAATCAGGCAATGTTTATAGTGGAAGGTGATTTTCCCTAATAGTAATTTTGCTTTAATTATATGTTTATTGCACATAGACAACATGCGTAGTTTACATCTGTCAATCATTTAAAGTTCAGTGGTTGAGTGGAAAGCGGGAACAGAAAACAAACTTATACATGCGAGTGTTGATAGTACACTAGAAATGCTGGAAAATATTATTTTAACCATTTCCCATCCGGCCATAGCACATAAATGGCTAGATATGAGGAGCGCTGATGCAGGTGGATGTACCCATACTTTCCCCCATATCAGAGGCTTGTGCACGGCTTGTAGAGCATGCCTTTGCAAGCCTGGTAATCGGTGTGTTGCTCGGACACAGTGGTTCACATGTCATGGTACAGTACCAATATAATTACATACAACGATCACATAGTATAGGACCAATAAGGACACAGCAAAAATGTAAACAGGAGCTGCATGGTTTGGATTTGGGCTTATTCTCCTCACACAGAGATCTGCCTGAGAGAGGAGAAGGAGCCGTTACCACCTCCAAACTGTAAGATTCCTTTCACATTGGAGGCATTTTTTAGGCACTTTAGCGATAAGAATAGTGCATGTAAAGCGTCTGAAAAATGCCTCATCTGCAATCCCAGTGTGAAAGCCTGAAGAACTGCACTGGCGGGATGTTAAAAAGAGTCCTGTAAGCAGCATCTTTGGGGCCTCCCATACAGTTGCTTCAACACACGATCACACTGCCAGGCATTTCACAGTTTCCCTGATCACTGCCACCTGTCACCTGCACTGCCAGGAAAAGAACCCCTGATTGTAGTGGGCCGTGTTTACTGCCATGCCACTGTGTACTGATCACCATACCAATCTGTCCTAATCACTGTCATACCAGTGTGTCCTGGTCATCACACCAGTGGGTCCTCATTGCCAAACCATTGGGTCCTGATCACCACACTAGTGTGTTCTGATCAATGCCACACCAGGTCCTGTTCACCGCCATACCAATGTGTCCTTATCACTGCCACACCATGTCCTGATCACAGCTTTACCAGTGTGTCTTGATCACTGCCATTCCATGTCCTCATTACCATACCAGTGTATCCTGATCACCACTATACGAGTGGATCCTGATCACTGACATAACCAATGTGTAATGATATCTGCCATACCAGTGGGCCCTAATCATGGACATACCAATGGGCCCTGATCAGAGCCACACCAAAATCCTGATCAGCACCATACCAGTGTGTCCTGATCATTACCACTTCTGTTATGAGAGAGCCATTACAGCTAACTGTGTGTAATTTTCAGTCTCTGCACACAGTTAACACACACAATTTTTTTTGTCCAGCCATCTCTACCCAACAGTGTCCAGTATGAACCAACTGCAGCCAGCCATCTGCCACCTGTCCCAGTGTCATCAGAGCTTCCAGGAATAGTGTCCTTGATTGCCGTCATATCAGATCATTGTACACCAGCACCAGAGCCCTGATTACTGGCACAACATCATCCCGATTACCACCATACTAGTGTGTCCTGATCACCACCATATCAGTGGGTCCTGATCACTGCTATACCAACGGGTCCTAATCACCACCACACTAGTGTCAACACAATTTCCAAAAAAATCTACACCAGCAAAGAGGCATTCCAGATTCTGAGCATAACAGATGAGAGAAGCAGGGAACTCTCACTGTCAGACTCGGATTCTAAATATGAATCCCTCCAACCCAAACAGACCACAAACCCCCACAAAAAGTTGTGTATGATCCTAAAACAAAATTAGATAGTGACACCTGATACTGTTGACACCAATGACCCTCCAGCCTGTCCTCTGTATAAGAGACTGCTTCCATCACCACTATACTTTAATACGATATTAGTCAATATGGGCGATTCCTGCATGGCCCGGAGAGTGCCAACACCACCCCAGCCAGGAAGAGTCCGATTTTGCAGGACATCACCGACGAGGTAAATTCTTTGGGGGGTGAGACCCGGACACGCCAGGGGATACAAAAGAAGATCAATGATCTCCGACGTGTGGTCCGTGGGAAGCTGTCCAAGATTGCAGCACATGGCAGGGGCACTGGAGGGGGCCGACCATGCACTGTTAGGCTGACTGAGGAGGAGCTTTGGTGGCCCAGACCTTCAACAGGCAGCAAGTGGAGGGGCTGCCTGGCTTTCACTCCATTGAGGAGGCCGTGAGGACAGGTACGTTTTTTTTTTTCTATCTGGTGTGTAGCATGTGTGTGGGGGGGAAGGGAATATGTGGCAAGTGTGTGGATCCTCCAACCTGTGAATGTTTTGTGTCATCCACAGATGTGCAGAAGGGTGCTGGGCCATCTGGCCTGTCCACACCATCCCCGGGACAAGAGTCTGAGGAAGACCCCAGACAAGGCCGGAGTCCTCTGAGGAGGTTGAGGAGGAGGAGTTTGAGGTTGAGGAGGAGGAGTTTGAGGAGGAGGTCATGTCAGGGAATGACTTCACGTTACTTATGGCCTCCATCAGGGGTAGCCCCTTCCACTCCTCCCCCAACAGGGCTCCCCCCAAGGGGCTCCTCTTCTCCCCGGCCACAAGCCTCATATGGAGGCAGGAAGGCGACCCACAAGACCAGGGGGTGGCCGAGGTTATGCCTGAAAATCTGAGAAGGGACCAGGCCCTTCAGACCCGCCATGTGGGTCAGGTCACCCAGACTTTAGGGCGGATGGAGGAGAGCCTGTCCTCCATAAAGGATTCAGTTTGGGACATGGACTGCAACTCCCTGGCTCTGATCAATTGCCTAAATGAACTGCAGGCTACCACAGCAGGCATTGGTCAGGATGTGCGGGCCCTCGGTCAGGATGTGCGGGCCCTCACCCAGGCTATCCAGGCCAATACGGCAACCATAAATAATGGCCTGACTCAAATTGCCGTGACTTCGGAGGCCAGGCCGCCAGGTGGGCGGAGACCAGGGGATGCTCCTCCTTCCCCTGATTACCCCCCCATGAGTCTCCCCTGAGGAGCCAGGGCCATTTGCTGTTTTTTTTTGCTGTGCATTTTTTTTTGCTGTGCATTTTTTTTCTTTTTGGATTATGATTTTTTTTCTGTTTGTGAATGATTTTGGAATGTGGGGGTGACATTCCTGCCGGAAAAGGGGTGTCAACCTCATTTGTGGTGGAGAAGGGTTCCCCAGGACCAGGGAGAAGTGATCCCCAGGTCCGTGTGAATGGTGTATGAATGTACAGTGACATAATTGGAGCCGTGGCGTGGCCTTGCTGCTCACAAGTCCTGCATGGTGGGCTTGTGCTAATCCAATGTGATGAGGATGTGGTGTGTGTGATCTAGGGACCACAGTGGTGTGCATGCATGCATTCTCATTGTGCCATGATTAATGTGTGTGTTTAACGTGCAAAGATGCCTAATGTGAGCTGTCTCCTGGCTGCTTTTCCCTCAGAAGACGGGGGACCCTCGATTAGGGGGTGATTGTCTGGTTCGGGGGTCAGGTCATCACGTATGTCAATCTCCAGGCCCCTTCTCACGGCGAAGTTGTGCAGCATGCAACATGCACCGATAATCTGGCATACAAAGTTTGGGGAATACAACAGGGTACCCCCAGACTTATCCAGGCATCGGAACCGTGACTTCAGGAGGCCAAAGATGCGCTCCACCACTGCACGGGTTTTGATGTGTGCTTCATTGTATCTTTCCTCTCCTGGGGTTTGGGGGTTCCGGATAGGAGTCATGAGATGATGGGGTCCCAGTGCATATGCAGAGTCACCTGAAAGGGAAAAGACAGGAGGATGTTAGTAGTGCATGTGCCCCTTTTGATTTCTGCATCATGGGGAGGACAGTCATGCCTGCCACCCATGTCACTCATAAACCAGCCAGCTGTCCCCATACATGTTCTGTTCGAATTCTGTTGGGATGGGGCTATGATTGTATATGTAGCTGTCGTGGCTGGATCCGGGGGGTTTGGCTGGCTGGAGTGCCACATGTGTGCAATCAATGGCCCCCACGGTGCGTGGGAATCTGGCAATTCTGTAGAAATCTGTCATTGCCTTCAGCCGCAGGTCCTCCTGGGTGGGTCTGATGATTTGGTTAGCCATGCGTCTGAGGATTGCAGGGATAACCTGGTGCACACATCTGCTCATGGAGGATTGTGCCATCCCAGCCACCACTCCACTTGTACGCTGAAAAGAGCCACTGGCAAGGAAATGGAGTATTGCCAGGACCTTGACCAGTGGCTGCACTGCATGTGAGCAGTGTGCTGGGCTGGTGATGTCCTCCTGCAGGGTTGTGGTTAATTCCATGATGGCATGAGGGGTGAATCTGAAGATGCGATACACCTCAGAATCACTCATGCCAAAGATGTCTTTGAGTGTGCTGTATATCCTCTCCCGTGCCCTCCTCCGTGCCCTCCTCCTTCTGCGCTCATCTAAAGTCAGTAGTATAGCTATGAGCAAGGATGCCCCTGGCATGTTGGCATACAGATTGTTGTCCTGCAAGTGTGGCTGCTCAGCTCATCCCTAACGGTGTTGCTTTAGCTGACATGTAGACATCTTGTCCAAATTTAAAGCTGCTTTTATAAGGACTAACTTTAGACCGGACGTGCAGCTGATGTGCACAGCGCGTAGCCTGCACCGCACAAACTTACTTTTGTGGATCGCCGTATCTTCCTCATTTGCATATTCACATAGCAAATCAATGGTGTGTCTAGCGCATTTTTGCGCGCACAATGCGCCGGTCTATCCAAATTACGTTGGTCGAGAAATTCTGGATTTCAGGTGTATATCGTTTTGGGGATACGGCGCATAGATAGGCAGGCGCATATTTAGACTTACGCCGCGCATTTCGTGAAACGCCGGCTTAAGTGCTTTGTGGATCTGGCCCAGAGTGTTTATGATTTCAGTTTTGGCACTTATTAGTGTCCTAAAATCGAATATTATAACTGGGTCAGAATTGACCCTAACACCATAAACGTCATAATTTTCAACTACAGTATTTTATAACTTAGTGAAAAGGATTATTTTTCTATTACATTGTTTAAATATAGGTTCCTGACAAAGTAAAAAAATCTTGATGCAATAAACAAATTTATGTGATATCTTTGAACATTCAAAACCGGAAAACGGGTCGGTTCAGACCCTAACACAAGAGGAGGGTTAAATACTTTACATATAGGAGCTGTTACTTCTTCGGAACATTGCCAAGAATGACACTTTATGCACCTACCACTAAGCATTTTGGTTTGTTTGTATATTGAATTTCTTTTTGCAAATTGATGTACTATTTACGGCATCTCCGACTGCTAAATTGCTCTTCTTTTGTGTATCTCTACACCAAAATCAATGTCCTTTTCAAAATGAAAGTGCAAAGCATTGTCACATGACAGGCAGCCACTACATGTGTTAATATTAGCTGAAACCTTATTATTTCTGAAGATTACACCACAATTTGTAACACTCATTTTTAATCATATTACTCAATTACCAGTATCAAAACATTCATTAAATTAGACGAATTTGGGCATATTTTATTAACTACTCTCTACATACTTTTAAACAGTACTCATTATTTAATGACAAAATGTTTCAGCAACTAATCATATTTAACTAATCAAGTGATATAATTATACAGCCTTTCCATCTAATTTACATGCTCTTTATTGTATTATGCAATGTTTATTTTAATGTTTGCTAATTATGTTACACAATACTGTAATATGCTTATTTATATATGGTGTTTACATAAAATATTACTGCAGATAGGCTGTATTTTCAGTTTGTAAAACTGAAAGCATATTTTTCACTACATGGATAAATCAGACTTTATAAAAAGCATTGACAGTGGAATCTAAGCCATCTGCACAGTGACTGGAAATGCCATGCACTATATCCAGAGTCTCTGTGAATTTGGCATACTGCATATTGCACATGTTAGTTCTGGGGTGGTGACTTCACATGGCTACACAGGGATTGCTTTATAGAACAAGTATATGCAATATGCAGTCCTTTAACTTAACAATACTTTTGCATTTACTGTACATGTAGCAAATTATTTTCCAACAAAAGCCATCATCCTTGAGAATCTGCAGTTGTATCAAATTTTATCTAGGCAAGGGATGTAGTTTTTGCCTACTGTTGCTGTGGGATTGAGGTAAATCCTGCGGGTTCAGGATTGGTGGTACTGATGAATTTGTGTGCAGATTCTCCCAGGATTTTTTTTTTAAATTCACTGCAAGGATATTGCAGTGAATATGGCCATCAGACTTAGAAAGGCCAATACAGGGGGGGGGGTAGATAATCTAGCCTCCCTTGCTAAAAAAAAGGGGGGGCAGAGTAGCTTTAGTGTCAGTGTACTTAAACCTGCTGTAGATAAAGGTTGGTTAAAGTTGCAAACATTTTAGGGAAAGATTAAGGTCAGTTAAGAAACTACATTAATTCTAATTACTAGCTCTTTGGGCAGTCAATCCCTTTGCTATTCTTTTTGTCTTTGATCTAATTTTGTGGTGCTTTGGAGGCAGATGTTATCTTTAGCTGCTGAAAGATTTCCCAGCATACTTACCAGTCAGCCTTCTTGTACAGTTGGATGATTTGGGTGCAGGGACGCATTGGATGCCCGTGCCTTTAATGAGGGGTGGGCTCCCTTCAGGCATATCTACCGTAAATCAATCCTTTGTATATGTGCTATGGAGGCTCTGGAAATTTTGTGCAAATAAATCCCTCTGTCTCTAACGTAAACTGTTAGACATGTTTTAGACAGAACCATTTAGGTTACTTTGCAGGCTGGCTGGTAAGTGTGACAATATTTTGTCTTTTTGTAATGTGCATTGCCTTTCCATGTGCACCTTTCTGTAAAAGTCAGTTATAGGATGGGGTGGTTGCCACTTTATCGTATCTTTAGCTGCTGCCCCGTCCACAGGAATTTTTTATCTGGCAAGGCAAAATCGTCTATATAATTATAAAACCAATTTATAGATGATCTGAAAGTGTTATCTCCAAAGACGTGGTGCTACTCCCACCATTTCACACAGTGATTACCATATGTAGGTGTAAACCATTGAAGGTCCACATCTTTGAGGATAATATCCAATCCTCCTTTAAACAAAAAATCATTATAAGTCAACAGAAAACTCTGTGCTTTAGATCTGAATTCCTGCTATAGTTCGGTAGAAATTTAAGAGCTTTCAAACCCTACTGATCAGAGATGGAGAAATCAAAGTAAAAAACATTAAACATTATCACTTCTTTTTCTTTTTTCTAGTACATTATAGCCATTTTTCCATAATTAAAAATGTTCAGTTGATGGCCAATTTAACACTGCTGTATCATCTGTGATTTCTTCATTTCTAATGAGAGTTTGATAAAAAAAAAATAGCCAGCAGCAGAGCAGTTTTGCATTTGTGTAAAAGGGGACAATCTTAATGAACTACTATCAAATTTCTCTAAATCAAAATTAACCTAATACTTTTTATTAAAAACTATGTGCCACTAAAGCTACCCTGTGTGCTGCTGTTGGATCAGTTCCACAGTGCCAAATATGTATTTGTATCAAGTGCAGTATTACTTAACACCATGTACAGCTGTAAATCATTCCCAAGCATATTAATTTGAGTGTTTTGAATGATGTCCTCAAAGCCACATTAAAAGACCCTTTCTCCACTGTTCAGTATTTTTTTCCACATTTCCTTTGCATTGGTACATGTCCTTCATGAAAGTGCCCAGTTTACCATGTTTTAACAATAGTTTGCTCAATCCTAAAAATTTACAGAATTTAACTACTTAACCACTGTAGTCAAAACACATTCTGGGGAATTCAACAATGTTATTATGATGATTCTCTGTCTGGGGTTTCCCTAAGAACTGCTGTATCTGTGCCTAATTCAGGTAGGAATTTGGACCAGTGTCAGTAACATTGCCAATGCAGGCAACAAATGCAGGAAGTTCTTACTTTCATTCTTAAGAATTACCACCAGTTCTCAGGTTAGAAAACTGGCAGAAATAAGACCTGCTCTGAGCTGGCATACAGAGGTATGCCAGTATTCAGAGTGGGGCATGCCTGTACTGGGAAGCTATCATTAATATGACAGCTTCCTGCACAGTGCTCTATCCCTGCCCCATTCAGCTGTTAGTCGGAGGATTCCCTGGCTGAAAACTAAATGTAAACAAAGGGCCTGGGGAAAGTGATAATACCTAAATACAGTAATAATTGGGAAATGACTTGTTACTGCGTTGGTGGAACCTAGTGGGAAATTAAAGACTTGTTCTCCACCAGGTCCAGGTACATTTCACAGTACAAGGCAGTGAGTGTATTCAAAAGCAGCTATTGGACTAAATAGCGCCTATGGATCTGCAAACTGCAGACTGCTGTCAATCAAAAGCTAGGGTGACCTGATTGGAAATTAATCTTTCATTTTCTAATTAGGCTTCTTCCACCCTTGCTAAAAAACTTCTCAACCATGCACCAGTCAGTGTGATAGGTGCAGTGGCTGGGGAGGAGGAAGAAGGGAGTGCACTGAAGTCGGAGTGTATGGTATTTCAGCACAAACTAGGCACAAACACCGACACATGTTTATAAAAATGCTACTTACATTAGGACACTTTAAAAAAATATGTAACATACAGAACGTACTACATTATATCACCTTAGCACATTATTATTATTTCTGGGCTATTGCACTCTTCCAGCACTATTTAACTCTTCCCAGATATTTCTAAATTCACCCTCCAGTTGAGAAGACTGATCAATCCTGTTACCAAAGTGTTACATAATCACAAAATCCAATATATTTGGCACTATCCTGCAATTTTATTGATTACCAAAAATGGTACTGCCCACACTGTCACAACTCTCACAGAACGGATGAAACTCCTATACACATGGGGTATCAGTCTGGATCTGCCTAAAAAAAACAACACTCCTCTTGCCCCGAGATGCTCATCATCCATTCGCCTCCACCATACAAGGAAGCACCAAAAGAAACCTGGATGATGCAGCCAAACAATGGGCTAACAGAGATACCAGTGTACCTTTCCCCAACCCAAAGATCTTAGCTTGTTGTTATACTTGACTGTCTCTTCCCCCACTGCAGATCTGCTCCATCACATTAGAGTGGCTTTAAACGCTTAGTTGTTTCCTTGTAATATTTGTTGATTTTTCTTTTGTTTTAGCTTTTGTTTTGAACGTGATGATAAACGGACCCTTTCAAATTCATAGTTACATAGTTATATAGTTAGTCAGGTTAAAAAAAAAGGCACAAGTCCATCTAGTTCAACCATAAAAAAATAATTAAATAAAATAAAAAATATCGTACAATTCCATATACCCAATTCTATACCCACAGCTGATCCAGGGGAAGGCAAAACACCAATCCAATTTGCACAATCCAATTTGCTTCAGCAGGGAAAAAATTCCTTCCTGATCCCTGAGAGGCAATCAGATTTTCCCTGGATCAACTTTACCTATAAATGTTAGTACCCAGTTATAGTATGTACATTTAGGAAAGTATTCAGGCCTTTCTTAAAGCAATCTACTGAGCTAGCCAGAACCACCTCTGGAGGTAGTCTATTCCCACCTCTGCAGGGAGTCTATTCCCACCTCTGGAGGGAGTCTTTCCGTATTTGGAGATGACATCTCTTTTCCTCTAGATGTAAAAAGAGCCATTAGTTCCTCTAATCTTTTCTCATAGCTGAGTTCCTCCATGCCTCTTATCAGTTTGGTTGCCCTTCTCTGCACTTTTTCCAGTTCCCCGATATCCTTTTTGAGAACTGGTGCCCAAAACTGAACTGCATATTCCAGATGATGTCTTACTAATGATTTGAACATGGGCAAAATGATATCTCTCTCTTTGGAGTTCATACCTCTCTTAATACAAGAAAGGACTTTGCTCGCTTTGGAAACTGCAGCTTGGCATTGCATGCTATTATAGAGCTTATGATCTACCAAAACCCCCAGATCCTTCTCCACTACAGATTCCCCCAATTGTACTCCCCTAGCATGTATGATGCATGCATATTCTTAGCCCCCAAGTGCAAGAATCAACATTATCAACATTAAACCTCATCTGCCACATAGTTGCCCAATTAGACAGTGCAGGTCAGCTTGTAAATTGAAGACATTCTGTAAGGACGTTATTCCACTGCATAGCTTGGTGTCATCTGCAAAGACAGAAATTTTGGATCCCAGACCCAATATAATTTCTAAATGTATTAAAAAGTAAGGGTCCCAGCACTGAACCTTGGGGTACACAACTAATAACATTAGACAATTCAGAGTAAGAATCACCAATCACTACTCTCTGAATTCTGTCTTTTAGCCAGTTTTCTATCCATTTACAAACTGATAATTCCAAGCCTATAGACTTTGCCTTACAAATGAGCCATGTGTGCGTAACTGTTTCAAACGCTTTTGAAAAATCCACTTATACCATGTCCACCGCCACCCCTCTGTCCAAGGTTTTACTTACCTCTTCATAAAAAGAAATCAGGTTTGTCTGACAACTCCTATCTTTCATGAATCCATGCTGTCTATTGCATAAAATGTTTTTTTTTTCCAGCAAGAACTTGTCTATGTGGTCTTTTATTAAACGCTCCAGTATCTTCCAAACTATAGAAGGTAAACTAACACTTCTATAGTTACTTGGTAAAGACTTTGGGCCAGATTCACAGAGCCCTTACTCCTGTCTAACTCGCGTTAGACTGGAGTACTTTCAAATTACGCACATTTTTTCACTACTCTGAAACCTCAAACCATGAAAATACGGCTGCGGGCTTCGATCCGACTGGCTTACGTGTTCATACGCCTTTGGATCTACGCTGCAATAAATTTGCAGCCGCTGGGTGGAGTTCCTGTCGTTTTCCTCGTCGGGGTATGCAAATGAGCTTTTGCCGACGATCCACGAAATTACGAACGTCAATCGCAATCTCTTACGGCATCTTTAGTCATCTTTTTGCTGTGTAAAACTATACCAGCTTTTTGCTGGTCTAATATTAGACAGCCCATGTTAAGTATGGCCGTCGTTCCCGCGTCGAATGTCAACGTCTTTTTTTATTTTTTTACGTAACTCGTCCGGGAATAGGAATGTCCGTAAACGACGCTACTCAAACAACGAATGACGTAACGACGTTATTTCGCGCAATGCACAGCGGGAAATTTCTGAACGGAGCATGCGCAGTTCGATCGCCGCGGGGACGCGCCTAATTTAAATGCTTCACGCCCCCTAATCGCGTATTTCGATTACGCGGTGAGAAATACACTACGCCGCCGTACCGTAAGGGACAAAATCTACCAGAATTCGGCGTATAGCCTGGTAAAATACGGCGTAGTGTATCTCTGATACTCTGTGCCAATGTAATTGTATCTGAATCTGGCCCTTTGTTCCCTTTTTAAATATAGGCACCACATTCGCCATGCGCCAATCCAGTGGTATTATTCCTGTCATTAATGAGTCCCTAAAATTTGATACAATGGCTTTGAAATTACAGAGCTCAATTCTTTTAGGATCCGAGGGTGGATGCCATCAGGTCCAGGTGCTTTATCCACCTTTATTGTGTCTAAATATTTCTGTACCATATCATTTTTGAGCCATTGTGGATCATTTGGGGCTTCTCCCATGTTCTTTTGTTTACACAGAGCTGAAGAAAGTATTTAATATATTTGCCTTCTCTTTGTCCACAGTCACCCATTCTAGAATATTTTGTAAAGGACCTACATGCTCAGACCTGACCTTTTTTCTATTAATATATTTGAAGATTTTTTGGGGGTTTGTCCTACTATCTTTTGCAATCTGTTGTTCGTTTTCAATTTTTGCATCCTTGATTTCCTTTTTACATATTCTGTTATATTCTTTCTAACATTTAAACAACACTTTTTATAAAGGTGAAAAAACACTTGCTTTTGGTAAAGCTGTGCATACCCATTGTTTGTGGTAAACTGCGCCCCCCCCCCTGTTTTTAAGAAAGAATCAATGTTGTTCACTCACACATTTTAACTATATGTATTTTTTATAGGAGGCATTTTGAAATAATAATGCAACAAATGTGCTTTTAGAAAGGCAAATGTTTTACTGGCAAAAATATGTGCATTTATTATATATGCACATATTTTTGCCAGTACAAAAATGTGCATTTATTATTTTTTAAACAGTAGCCTACAAAGTATTGCACCCATGATCAGCAGACTGCTTGTGCAATGTCAGGCTCCTGCACACACTGCCTAAAGCTCTGTGCACATACCTCTGTACAGGCTGCCATTGCAGTGTGAATGAAATACGGGTGTGCTGATCAGTGTGCTTGCCGTTCATTTAAACTACAAGTCTGTCTGCTGCAGTGGCAGACAAAACTTGTAGTTTCTACATTCAAACATATCACATTTACAGTTGGCCACCCTACTTTTTTCACGGTCATCCACATGTGCCCCCCCCTAAATATGAAATCTGGAGACACCACTAGGGATGAGCCGAACACCCCCCTGTTCGGTTTGCACCATAACCTGCGAACACACCAAATGTTCGTGTGAAATTTAGAACCCCATTAAAGTCTATGGGACTCGAACGTTTGAAATCTAAAGTGCTAATTTTAAAGGCTAATATGCAAGTTATTGTCCTAAAAAGTGTTTGGGGGCCTGGGTCCTGCCCCAGGGGACATGAATCAATGCAAAACAAGTTTTACAAACGGCTGTTCAGGAGCAGTGAATTTAATAAAGCTTAAAGCTCCCCCCTCTTTTCTGCGGCTGGCCAGGTTACGGCCGGCCAGGGTCTGGTGTGGATTTTTGGGGGAACTCCCTGACATTTTTTTTATTTGGGGTGGAGTTTCCCTTAACCACTTAAGCCCTGGACCAATATGCTGCTAAATGCCCAGAGGTGTTTTTACAATTCGACGTGACTCCCAAACAAAATTCGCATCCTGTTCTTCCCACAAATAGAGATTTATTTTGATGGTATTTGATTGTCTCTGCAAAATTTTTTTGTGATATAAATGGAAAAAGACCGAAATTTTTGAAAAAAAATGATACTTTCTACTTTTTGTTATAAGAAAAATCGAATTAACAAAATTTTAGTCAAACATTTAGGCCAAAATGTATTCAGCCACATGTTTTTAGTAAAAAAAAAAAACGATCGCTTAGTGACACTGGCATTCTGAGGGGGTAAATTCCTGTGCATAGTGAAAATTCCCTTGCAAAGTCAACGGCCTATATGCCTAGTAAATGACCTATATGGCTGTTCTGTACCCCACTTTTATAGTGAGGGATGTAGTTTATCTTAAATACCTATTTTTTGCTGAGCATATTTTATAAGGCATGCAATCCGTTATTGTTTTAAACATTTCTCTTGGATAAGTCTGTGCATACATTTCTATAGTATTGGTGAACAAGAACAAGAAACTCCTGTAGTAAATTAACCCCTTTACATTTAGAAATGGTAGCATGGAGTTTTGGGGTAGCTAGCCTTTGTATAATACAAAACTATACACAAACACAAGTTTTTTCATATGAGAAGGTTATCTATCAGAATCATGTGTTTTACATGAGAAAAGATTATACAAAGCCTTGACTTTATTTGTTTTTTCCCTTTTATGTTTTCACATTACATATTTGCTTATATGCTACACAATGGTGAGTCTCATGGTCAAATATCAACAATGATTAGAAGAAATCATTATGCTCTGCTTCAGAAGTTTACAAAGTACTGTACAATGCAAGTACGACAAGAGAATAGCACAAAATAGCAAACTGTGATCAGTGTGTGTTTCTATCTCTTTTCAAATGGATTAAAGAAAGGCATCTGAAAGTGAAACTAATCTTAATTTTTACATGTAGATGATATGAAATGCAAAAGCTGTCATGTCTTTACCATGAAAACATATTGATGTCCAACAAATGAATGTCTGTCTGCGAGCTATATAATTTTGAAAAGCACAAATTTCATTCTAACAATGTTAGTCAAGTGAAAAATCTCAAACAAACAGAATGAATGCAGAACACATCAAGATGATGAACATCCTTTATGGATGGTCTTTACTCTTTTGTTGTTTTTCTATTGATTTGGCAGATGAAATTGAAAAGTAAAGTATTTTATATCCGCTAATAGCTCTAAAGAAGCTTGCCTGAATTTAAAGCAAAACTCCACTTTTATTATACTGAAGACTGCCCCCCCCCCATTCAGGATTCAGTCTAGACAAACAAATAATTATTCAAATGAGAAAAAGCAAATACTTACAGCTTTCAGAATTTGTTAAAGACCCCCCCAAATCATACAGTTTCGAAAGCACATGACCAGTAGAATAAAAAGAAGGTGCTACTGATTTTTAAAGCACTGTGATATTTGCGCAAATGTTTATCAAAACAATATTTTTGATAAAAATACGCTAAAATCATTAAAAGTGGATTTATACATGGGAAAATTTACAAAATTCAAGGTAAATTCCTAATAGATATAAAAGTAAAAACTGTATAAAAGTATAAAAGTAAAAACTGTATTGAGGTAAGAAATAACAAATATTTGTACATTTTAAATTACACATTTTTGTCAAGACTGTAAATAAAAACAATTTACTCAAAAAATCCAGAGGTTACCATTTTTCATTTACAGCTTTCAAACGTTCATCATATCGCTATTTTCACTAAAAGTACACTAAAATCATTAATAGTGCACATAAACACAACAAGACTTACAACATTTCTGTTAAATTACTACCAAAACATTGTTCACATGTGGCATACTAAAGTGTAACCCTGTACAGGCAGTCCTATTTGTCTCAGTTGGAATGCAACATCTACACAGGCATAGCTGTTGTTTCCAATCTGACATCAGTGTGGTTAAATGACCCCGAACGCAGAAGTGTGAGCTCAGGTACATGCATGTGGACCTACGTGGATGTAAAATTGTGAGCAATGGCTCTGTTCGTGCAGTTGCTGCATTTCAAATTACATCAATGGGACTTCCAGCACAGAGATGCACAGAACACCTGTGCATCCCTGTAAGGCCGCGTACACACGATCAAATCTGTCTGCTGGAAACAGCCTGCCAGACCGTTTCAGCAGACAGATTTGATCGTGTGTACGAGCAAACAGACGGATTTGGCCAGCCGACAGATTTGAAAGCATGCTTTCAAATCTGTCGGCTGGGAACCCATCCGCCCGACATGTCTGCTGGTTAGTATGCTAACCAGCAGACATATCTTCTCGCACAAGCGTCGAATGGTTTTGACGTGTGTGCGGAAGTGTTTTACTTCCTTGGGCGGTGACGTGGCGGCGTCAACGTCACCGCCACGTCAGCGTGCTGTCTGCCGGCAGGGATTTTGGTTTGGTCGTGTATACACGATCAAACCAATACGTCCCCAGCAGACAGATTTGTTCAAATCGGTCTGCCCGAGATGCCCTGTGTGAACAAGGCCTTAGGCCCCTTTCACACAAGCAGACCGATCAGGTCTGTATGTCAGTTTTTCAGATTGGCCCAATTTGACCACCCATTGTTCTCTATAGAGAGGCTAATGTAAATGGACATGTATCCGTTTACACCCGCTTGCATCTGATCCAGTCCAGTCCGCTAAAAATAGATGGATATGGATCCCATTGCCCATCCATGGAAATGGACAGGTGTTCTGTTTCTATCCGTTTTTTTTCCCAGGCTACATGATTAGAGCCTGAGGCTCCAATTGGCTTGAAAAAGGTTGGGCTTGGGGCGCAAATCACCACGCACCCACCCAATTGTGACAATAGCAAATTAATATTCAATTTTGTCTTCCGGCTTCTCCTCCGGGCCAATCAGGAGGGATCGGGTTGGCTGGGAGGAGAAGCTGAGAACCTGTGGAGGGTTGAGTGTGGGGGGGACCATCACTGTGGATATACTGAGTGTGGGTGGATCTGGGGAGAGGTTTGTTTGCCGCCCCCCCTTTTTTTTATTTTTATTTTTTAGGGGGTCTTTGGTGGAATATCAGAGGTCTAAACAGACCCCCATATCTCCTTTTTTGAGACAGAGAAAGGGACTAAAGATATTCCTGTTCACTTTACTTGAATGAATAAGGAATCTGTAAAGAGATTCCTCATTCATTCAAAAAAATTACAGTCTGATACATAGGCAGCAATTGCTGCAGTGTTACTATGTCCACTGTACTACAGGGACAGGCTGGTAAACACATGTTTACCCAGCCCCCCAAGCCCCAACTTCACCCCCACCCACACCCGCACCGCTCCCCCCTCGCCCCCCCCAGCCTGAAATATCACTGGAGATTAGTGCAGGCAGAAGCTGAAGGTGGCAGGAGGGAAGGAGGGATGCCACTTGGATAAGGGATGAACCGGGGGTGTAGGGGGCTTTAAAAAAAGGAATTGTCAAAAACTGTCTATTGTGGTTTTTACTTTTTGACACTTTTTTTGGTAAATGGGTAGGGGTACAATGTAGGGGGCAGGATCTTGTTAAAGGGGGCTTCCAGATTCTGATAAGCCCCCCACATGGAGTTTCCCTTAAAATCTATGCCAGTCCCAAAGGGCGTAGTATTGATTTTGGGGGACCCCACGCTGTTTTTTTTTTTGTGGTGGAGTTTCCCTTGAAGGGCCTGGAATGGACTGGGGAGTGGGGAACCCAGGCCAATTTTTTAATACATTTTTCATCTATATTGCTATTTTTTTTGCATTGATGCATGTTCCCTGAGGAAGTAAGCGGGTCTCCATACACATTTTTTTGCATGTTTTTGTGAGAACCGACCCAGGGGGTGTTCGGCACATCCCTAGTTTATTGTATAAAATAATTTTTTTAAGTCTATGAATATCCCAACTATTTAATTTGTAATTTCCTCTATTGACTCTAATATTTCCAGTGATGATGCTCTACTTGATTTAAATCCATACTGTATTGATCTTCAGTGAGTAATTTTTTTTCTATAAATTTGTCCAGACAGTTTTTAAACGTTTTTCTAAAATTTTCTAAAATTTGAGAAAATTGCTTTCTTCATATTGTTTGGAAATATGCCAGTCTGGAATGACACGTTACAGATATGCGCTAAAGGTTTTGAAATCCCCTCAATTACACTTTTAACCACTTCAGCCCCGGAAGAATTTACCCCCTTCCTGACCGGGCCATTTTTTTAAATATGGCGCTGCGTCACTTTAACCATTAAGTGGTTAAAGTGACGCAGCGCCATATTTAAAAAAACCTAAGCTAAGGACCTAAGCTGTTTTTCAGATTTGGCGTTTACAAGACTAAAACTGTTTTTTTTTTGCTAGAAAATAACCTAAAACCCCCAAAAATATATATATATATATATATTTTCTAACACCCTATAGAATAAAATGGCGGTCATTGCAATACTTTTTGTCACACCGTATTTGCGCAGCGGTCTTACAGGCGCACTTTTTTGGGAAAAAAATCACTTTTTTTTTATTAAAAATAAAACACCAGTAAAGTTAGCCCAATTTTTTTATATACTTTGAAAGACAATGTTATGCCAAGTAAAACCCAACATGTCACACTTCAAAATTGCGCCCGCTCATGGAATGGCGTCAAACTTTTACCCTTAAAAATCTCCATAGGCGACGTTTAAAAAATTCTATAGGTTACATCTTTTGAGCAACAGAGGAGGTCTAGCACTAGAATTATTGCTCTCTCTCTAACGATCGCGGTGATACCTCACTTGTGTGGTTTGAACACCGTTTTCATATGCGGGCGCTACTCGCGCATGCGTTCGCTTTTTTTTTGTTTTCTTATTTATTTTTAGTTATTTTATTAATTTTTATACTGAAAAAAATAATGGATCACTTTTATTCCTATTACATAGAATGTAAACATCCCTTGTAATAGGAAAAAGTATGACAGGTCCTTAAATATGAGCTCTGGGGCCAAAAATACCTCAGATCTCATATTTAGACTTAGATGCAAAAATAAAATAACATTTTTTGTCATTTGACCCTGCTATGCTATGGGGACGGGTGGGGGCCACCTTGCCCTCACTTGTATCCCAGCCGAGCAGGGGACAGGGGCCCTCTCCCGCCACCGATAACGATGATCTTGCGGCGAATCCGCCGCGGAGACCACCGTTATCGTTTACAGGACCGCTCACAGTAAAGATGGATATCTCGGATGGCAGCTGCTGTCGTTACCGAGATATCCATCTTTAAAATCAGGACGTATATAGTCGTGAGCAGTTCCTTAAGTGGTTAACTGACAATTGAACAGTCGTGCAAACCAGCATCCAAAGAAAATTTACATATTTTGTTCCCACAAATAGAGCTTTCTTTTGGTGATATTTGATCATCTCTGCGGTTTTTATTTTTTGCGCTATAAACAAAAAATTATGGACTATTTTGAAAAAAAAAAGCAATATTTGTTTTACTTTTTGCTATAATAAATATCCCCCAAAAATATATAAAGTAACACATTTCTTCCTCAGTTTAGGCCGATATGTATTCTTCTACTTATTTTTGGTAAAAAAAAAAATCACAATAAGCTTTTATTGATTGGTTGTACAAAAGTTATACAAAATAGGGGATATATTTATGGCATTTTTATTATTATTTTATTTTTTTACTAGTGTAGCATTACCCCCTGAGGAGCTGCTGGATTTTGGGTGGCACATTACCTCATGGCTCCTCCGAATTCATAGGGGTGAATGATGTGTATTGCATATAGTAGAAGTAAAGGAATGTCCACGACAGGTGCTCTTTGCTGTGCTCTTTATTACCCAGCCAGGTAAAAACAGTAAACTTGTGGTGAGGTAAGTAAAGTTGAAGAAGAGAGGAGAATAGCAGATTCAGGCATGATAATAGGAAACAGTCCTGCTCCCAAGCGTAACACTTCTATGCGCCACTCCCACCGGAGTGGGTTTAGTGTACCTGGACAGGCCTCTCTCACTTGAACTTGAGGAAATAGTTTCTGCCACAGACTTCCCTCAGTGAGCCTCAGAAATACACCTCTGCCACAGGCCCTCTCTGGATTGAATTCTTGTAGTAAGCATTAGTAACAACAAATCACTTTCCTTGCCCCTGACAGAACGGAGATCTTTCTGTTTACATTGATAAATCTCTGTTTTCTCCTTCTCAGAAGCAATCGCGAGTAGCCAGGGTTCATCGCTGGCCATGCGCACAAGCTCCTATGTCATGCCACGGGTAC
Organism: Rana kukunoris; assembly: GCA_029574335.1. Taxonomy (NCBI): domain Eukaryota; kingdom Metazoa; phylum Chordata; class Amphibia; order Anura; family Ranidae; genus Rana; species Rana kukunoris. Next base: position 349,870,535 of record CM056053.1, on the reverse strand, counting down.
CGGCGGCGCGTGCACCCTATACTCCTTAAAGGGCACACTGTACGGCTACGGCGATTCATGCAGGAGTGCCATTTTGCCGCTGTCAAACGAAGGCTGGTGGTCGGCAAGCGGTTAACAAAGGTCATATCAATGTCATCACAGTCAGTAGATGTTTTGTTTGTGAATTTTGCAACGGTATATATAATTTCTCTTTTATGTGAGGAACATTGAACTCAAATTTCTATCTATAAAACTGCCATTCTGCTCCTCAGATGTTACTGGATCAGGAAGTTGTTCTGTAAGATCAGGTCTAACACTCACAAAGAATGTGCTGAACTTATTAACCACTTGATTCATATTATATTTTCCCTCATTATCAATAAAAAAAAATATTTAAATCAAAAAATAAGTTTTAATAAACAAAACACAGCACAAACTGCAACATGTATGTTCAATGAAAAATAAGATCAATGGGAAATAATAAAACAAATAAAACTAACAGAGTAACATAGGAAAGAAGAAAAACATCCTCATGTACTAACCCCTCACTGGATGGATATCACTCCTCACAATATCACCCCTCCAATAATCTATTCAGCACTAATTCATGTGGTGCAAGACCTAAGACATATAGCCATGTTTGCCATGAAGAAAATATTTTTAAGAACCTTTCTCTGTAGATACGTCAATTTCTCCTGAAATAGCATTGTAATTTACCTGATCCACCCATAGTTTTTTAGTGAGCACGCTAAAAGAGATCCAGAACCTAGCAAATTGCGTGCAACATAAATTGCCACATTCATTTGGAGTTAACCTATCTTCTTCCAGTACTCCCAAGAGACAAACAACAGGGTATCAGGAGTCTGTGGTAGTGAACTATTGTAGATCACCAACTCAGGGTTCCCCAGGGCATGGAGTCTAAGCCATAGCCTGATTCTTTACCAGAGCCCCTGATGGTGGTGGGGGGGGGGCCTTGCAGCAAGCTGGAAACAGGTTGTGGCCCCTAACTGAGGATGCTGAGACCACTTGCATATGCAGAGTACAAGCAGCAGACAAAAGTGAATCCAGACAAGACAAGCCGAGATCAGAGCGGGCAGCGAACAAGCACAAGCGGTAATCAAAGCCGGGGTCAGTACACAGCTAGTTAGACACAGTATAGACAAGAGGTATGCAAACGGTACCTCAGAGAACTATGAAGTTGTTCAAGCAATGTGCGTTACACTGAGCAAGTCTTATATGGACAAGCAAACTAGGATGCGGGCCAGGAAGTGATGGAAGTGAAGTAAATAAAGGTCCACTTCAGACATAAAGAAGTAGCTCTGCAACCCCACTTATGTAACTTAAGAGGTGTCCTATATGCTTTGTGAAGCAGAAAGAGATGAGAACGTTTCTGTGAGGACAACACCGACACCAAAGGAGCAGCTGATAGACAATATATCTCCATCAATATCACCTATGTCTCTTTTCCATCCCAGTCCGAGGCCCTCTGAATTAAGTAACGTGGAATAGACCCAAGAATTTGTGCACCTCTTATCCATCGCCAAAAAGGCCTCACCTAAAATATTATGGTCCACAAATATGAGTCTAGAAACCTGGGATTGGGCATTTAAAGCGTGTCTCAGTTGCAAGTATTTTGTAGAATTGTCTTGTAGGGATATTGTATTCCCTTTATATCTCTATTGCTTGGGTTTCACAATGAGAAAATAGAGAGCAGGTTGTCTATTTTTCTCTTTGAGATTCTGGGCAGTTTTCTTGACAAGAAACCTTAAAGCCTCATAAAACATGCACGGTTTAGTCAGCAAGAAAGCTCTGCCAGCAATTTTCTTGCAGGTTCTTGCCAAGAAAACCGTGTGTGTGTACGAGGCTTAACAGTTGGGAGATCAAATGACACATGAGGAAAACCCTACTCCAAATGTGCCAGAGCAGGATACACATACTCTTCCGGTATAAGCAAGCCCCTAATGGGGTCCATAGCATCCTGTAACACCATCCCTCCAATTGTTGTACCTGAGATGCTGTTTTTTTACACCAAATTAAATTGCGAAATTGTAAGTCTATTCGTAGGAACCACTTACTGTGTATCCAAATTGGGAAGTTGTTAAAAACATACAACAACTGGAGGGCCCCACACCATTTTTATTAAGTTAATCCTTCCGGCCACTGAAAAGGGACAATTACAATAATAAAATAGTCATGGTAACCCACTCACTTGTCTAGAGTATTTTTTTTTTTACAGTATACAACATATTCCATATCCCTATAAAGGGCTTGTAAAGGTTTGTTTTTTATTTTCTAAATAGGTTCCTTTAAAGTGGATGTAAATCACTTATGTCACAATGTAGAGTATACGATTTCCTATCATCTGTGCCCAGTCTTGCCACAAAGAGTTAATTCAGCACTGAGTAATCCTCTTTTAATGTTCAGTGAAAATTAACAGAATTCCAGATAAAAACTTGCCAAATTGTTAAAGTCTGGGCCAGATTAACAGAGCCATTACGCCGGCGTTACAGGAGATGCGCAGGGTAAGTCTAAATCTGCGCATGCGTATCGATGCGCCACATTCCCAAAACGATATACGCATGAAATCGACTTTTTTTGGACCGGCGTAATTTCGGTAGACCGACGTATCTGTCCGCGCAAAACTGCGCTAGACACACCATTGATTTGCTATTCAAATATGCAAATGAGGGAGTTACGGGGATCCACAAAAGTAAGTTGGTGCAGCGCAGGCTACGCTCTGTGTGCAACAGCTGCACGTCCTGTCTAAAATTAGACCAAACCCCAGGAGAGGAAAGATACAATGAAGCCCACGCCCAAACACGTGCAGTGGTGGAGCGCACCTTTGGCCTCCTGAAGTCACATTTCCAATGTCTGGATAAGTCTGGGGGGACCCTGTTGTATTCCCCAAACTTTGTGTGCCAGATCATCGGTGCATGTTGCATGCTGCACAACTTCGCAGTGAGAAAGGGCCTGCAGATTGACATATGTGATGACCTGACCCCTGAACCAGACAATCCCCCCCTAACCGAGGCTACCCCGTCTTCTGAGGGAAGAGCAGCCAGGAGACAGCTCACAATAGGCATCTTTGCACGTTAAACACACACATTAATCATGGCACAATGAGAATGCATGCATGCACACCACTGTGGTCCCTAGATGACACACACCACATCCTCATCACATTGGATTTGCACAAGCCCACCATGCAGGACTTGTGAGCAGCAAGGCCACGCCACGGCTCCAACACAGACCTGGGGATCACTTCTCCCTGGTCCTGGGGAACCCTTCTCCACCACAAATGAGGGTGACACCCCTTTTCCGGCAGGAATGTCACCCCCACATTCCGAATTCATTCACAACCCCAAAAAAAAGGAAAAATTGCCCAGCAAAAAAAAAAATTCCAGCAAAAAAAAAAATGTAAAAAAAAAAGAAAAAAAGGGGGAAACCAAATTAATGCCGCTGGCGTGACCCACGCCTTGGGCGCCCACGGCCACGGCCACGGCCCCGGCTCCTCAGGGGGGGTAATCCGGGGAAGGAAGAGCAGCCCCTGGTCTCTGCCCACCTGGCGGCCTGCCCTCCAAGGCCACGGCAATTCTGGTCAGGCCAGCACTTAGTGTTGCCGTATTGGCCTGGATAGCCTGGGTGAGGGCCCTCACATCCTGCCCAACGTCTGCTGTAGTAGTCTGCAGTTTGTTTAGGCAGTTTGTAAGAGCCAGGAAGTGGCAGTCCAGGTCCCCAAGCGTATCCTTTATGGAGGACATGCTCTCCTCCATCTGCACAAAAGTCTGGCTGACCTGTCCCAGATGGTTGGTCTGAAGGGCCTGGTCCCTTCTGAGATTGGCGGGCAGAACCTCGGCCACCCCCCTGGTCTTCTGGGATGACTTCCTGCCTCCAGCTGATGCTTGTGGCCGGGGAGAAGGGGAGGCCCTTGGGAGGGGAGCCCTGTTGGGGGAGGAGTGGGAGGGGCTACCCCTTATGGAGGGCTGGCTGCTGCCAGCCAGAGGGGAAGACTCCTCGAAAAATAACAATCCATTGGCTGACATGACCTCCTCCTCCTCCTCAAACTCCTCCTCCTCAAACTCCTCCGAGGACTCCGGCCTTGTCTGGGGGTCTTCATCGGGCTGGTGTCCCCGGGATGGTGCAGTCAGGCCAGATGGCCCAGCACCCTCCTGCACATCTGTGGATGACACAAAACATTCACAGGTTGGAGGATCCACACATTTGCCACATATTCCCTCCCCCCCACACATGCTACACAACAGATAGGAAAAAAAAACCTTAACTGTCATCACGGGCTCCTGACTGGAGTCATGGCCAGGCAGGCCCTCCACTTGTTGCCTATTAAAGGTCTGGGCCACCGCACGCTCCTCCGCTGTCAGCCTAACAGGGCATGGTGGGCCCCCTCCAGTGCCCCTGGCATGGGCTGCCATTTTGGCCAGCTTCCTACGGACCAGACGCCGGAGACCATTGATCTTCTTGACGATCCCCTCGCGTGTCCGGGTCTCCCCCCCCCCCAATGAATTTATCTGGTCGGTAATGTTCTGCAAAATCTCCTTCTTCCTGGCCGGGGTGGTGTTGGCACTTTCTGGGTCGTGAAGGAAACGCCCATATTGGGTAAGGGCCCGGGCAATAATTTGTTTCTCCCCCAAAGTAAAATTTCTCTTGCGCTTCCTTTCAGTCATATTCATACAACAACTCTCTCCCAAACAATCACCAAAAATCACTCACAAAAACACAAAAACAAGCAGGAAAAATCAAGCAACAAAACAAACAAAGCAAAATCTATCAACCAAAAAGTCTCACAACCAGTCACCAAAAAACACTATCAAATATATTCTACAAAACACTAGATCAAACAGTCAATAAATATCACAAAGACCAGTCACAACGCAACAAACGCGAACACACAACAGAGCAAAAGCACCTTGCTGTATAGGAAGGGATACAAAGGGATGTACTTTTGCAAAGGAAGGGCGTTTGTGTCTGTCTATTTAAGCTCTCTGTGTAGTTTACTAAGTTGCCCGGGTCCACTTCCAATTTCACTGATTGCGCCATTCCTGAGTTGTGAGCATGCGCACAGAGGTGCTGACCATGGTCTGCTTCATGTGCGCATGCGCAATCAGGCCGGCCCTTTATTTGCATGGGGTCACAGCTCATTTCAATGAAACACTCCCACATCCTTCCCAATTTGAATTACTCCGCCTTGCGCCTCGGAATTTACGTTACACCCGCGCAAATTTCTGCGCAAATTTTTTACGCCGGTCAAAATATGCGCCAATGTACGTGATTCTGGCCCTCTGTTTCTCTGTTCTTTTTTTTTTTTTTTTTTTTTTTTTAAGTGTATTTTTTTGTGCGTGAACTCGAGAGAGAGGAGCCGGACTGCAGGAGTTGGGAGTAGGCAGACCCTCCCCCCGGAGGCAATCGCCATCCTTCTCCATGCCCCTGGTGGCAATGGCGGGTGTGAAGGGGGGCCTCCCACTCACCCCACCCTACCTGCTCCTCTTGGGAGCCCAACTGGGGCCCAACGGGACCCCAATGGGGCAGAGGGACTCCCCCTATGAGGGAGTGAGGGGGCCTAGCCCACCCAGCCAGCCCCATAGGTCCTTCGCCTCTCTTTATTTTAGGAGACCGCATGGCCAAAGTGCATGTGTTTTAAACCAATTTTGTGTGCGTGCAAGTGTGGTGGTTTTTGTGGGGGGGGGGGGTGGGCGTACTAAGCACAGGCGTACCTTGCATAGCACACCCACCGGGAGCCGGGCTGAGACCACCAAACTCAATTCACATGTAGCCGAGACCGGGATCCGAACCCTTGGCTGCAGAGGTGAATGGCTTATCAGCGCAGTGCCAATCACGTTGAGCCACCACAGCTCCATTCGACCTGTTTCTCTGTTCTTGCTTTGAGTGACAGGTTATTTACATATCTAGCTTGGACATGTATATCATATGTTATGTTTATCATAACATGAGGTGATCCAAAGTTCATTGTATATTACCAGGATGTGTTTTGTGGGGGAGGGGTGGATTTCTCACTTTTTATACTGTGAATCACCTCATGTTATGATAAACATAACATAACATATGATAAACATGTCCAAGCTAGATATGTAAATAACCTGTCACTCAAAGCAAGAAGACAGAAACTGACTTTTTATTTAGGCTGGTTTTTATCTGGAATTTTGTTAATTTTCACTGAACATTAAAAGAGTATTTCTCAGATCTGGATTAAAGTGGTTGTAAACCACTTTTTTTTAACTTTTACCTACAGGTAAGCCTATAATAAGGCTTACCTGTAGGTATAAAGAATATCTCCTAAACCTGTACGGTTTATGAGATATTCCCCTCGCAATGTGCCGCTGATTGCAGCGGCGCATGCACAGGGGGAATCCATGGCGAAAGGACCTTCATCCGCCGGACTCTGGCCGGATTTAAATCTCCAGCGCGCGTGCGCGGTAGTGACGTCATCGCCGCTCCAGCCAATCACAGTGCTGGAGCGGCGATACCCGGAAGACACGCCGAGTCAAGATGAGATCTCGTTCAGCGTGCACCAGGTAAGTTCCCTACCCCTCGTTCCGAGGTAAGTATTTCATAATGAGCTAATATGCGGTGCATATTAGCTTATTATGGCGTTTCCCTTGCAGGTCTAAGCCCAGGTTCACACTGGGTACGATTTGGTTCGTGTTGTGAAATCGCATCTCAAATGGGCGGAATTTGCCGGCAATTGTCGGCAATGACACCATCCTGATCGGTGCGACGCCGTATTTGCGGCATTGCAGCGATTTCAAAAAGTAGTTCCTGTACTACTTTTTGCGATTTGGGGCCTGCACAGATGTCTCTTAAATCGTGGCTGGAATCGGGACTGTCAGCGGAAGTGAAATCGTGCAAGTTCAGCTGAACTCGCACGGCTTCACTCCCGCAGCCCAGTGTGAACCAGGGCTAAAAGAAAAAAAAAACGCTTTAACTCTGTGTGGCAAAACTGGGCACAGATGATAGGAAATCTTATACTCTACATTGTGACATTAAAAAAAAGCTAGTACATTAAGAGAGGAGGAACTTCAATTGTAATGCCCAGGAGGTCTTGATTGTAATTTCGGCTATGGAGACCCACAACGATGTCCTCCATGGCAGGAAAAGCAGAAAGACCAGCCGGGATAAGAAGCAGGCCATCCTGGCAAGCATTGCTGCCAGAGTAAATATTTTGGGGTACTCCACCCGGACTGCTGCCGATATTGGCAAGAAAATTAATGATTTACGGCGCAAGGTCCGGGGCAAGGTGGCCACCATTAGGAGGCATGAGAGGGGCATGGGGGGTGGACCCCCATGTGCAGTCAGCCTGACCACGGAGGAGGAGGTGGTCGCCCGCTGCCTGGACAGGGAGCAGTTGGAGGGGGTCCCGGGATATGACTCCATGGAGGAAGGCTCAAGGACAGGTAAGTGATTTTTACCCCCTTTTTGGTGTGTTGCATGTGGGGGGGGGGGTACATGTGCCAAGTGTGTGGGACCACCCAACATGTGTGTGCTTTGTGTCATCCACAGATGACGGAGCTGGGCCATCATCTGTTGGTGGCCAGTCCACCCCATCCCCCCACCGGCATCCTGTGCCCGAGCCCCTGGGTGGTGAAGAGACCGAGGTGGAGGAGAGTGCCCACACCTCACCTGAAGAGGTGGTTGAGGAGGAGCCTGTTGTGGCAGAGCAGGACATTATTTTATTTTTGGAGGAGTCCTCCCCTTCGGCAGGGGCCTCTGTAATCCCCTCCCCCATCCTAGGAAGCCCCTCAAGGGCGACTCCATCCCCCCGGGGACAACCATCTCCTGGCCCCAGGAAGGCCACCCGGAAGACCAGGGAGGTCTCTGATCTGGTCCAGGACCAGGTGGCGAGGGACCACGCCAGGCAGACCCAGCAAATGGGGGACATAGTTGGGCACCTGGACAGAGTGGCTGACAACCTGTGCTCCGTGGCCCAGATATCTAATGCAGTGCAGGATGTCAGCTGCAACTGCGCTGCAGTGGTGACCAGTCTGGGGGAGGTGCAGGCTGATATAAGGCACCTCACTGCAGCCATCCAGGCAAACACTGCTGCCATCCGGGACCAGGGGAGGCAGAGTCATCCAGGCAGCTGAGGAGCCAGAGAGGGGCCACCAGAAGGAGCCCCCAGCATCCCAGATGATGTTTTTTATTTATTTTTTTATTTCATTAATGTTCAGGTTATGAGCTTTTTTATTTGTTATTTTGCTCAGGTTATGAGCTTTTTTATTTGTTATTTTGCTCAGGTTATGAGCTTTTTTATTTGTTATTTTGCTCAGGTTATGAGCTTTTTTATTTGTTATTTTGCTCAGGTTATGACCTTTTTATTTTTATTGATACTGCACACGTTGCAGTGTGAATGGTGTGTGAATGTGAGGGGGTGGCACTCCTGCCAGTAAGGGATGTCACCCTCGGCCGTGGTGGAGAAGTTATCCCCACGGCTGTGTGAATGACGTGTGAATGGTGTATGAATGGACAGCGACATCATTGGGGCCTTGACGCTGGCGTTGCTGCTCCCAAGTCCTGCATGTTGGACTTCGGCTAATCCAATGCGATGTGAATGTGGTGTGTGTGATCTAGGGACATCAGTGGTGTGCATGGGTGCATTGTCCGTGTGATCAATGTATTTGTTTAGTGTCCAAAGATGCCTACGGCGAGGACCCTCCTGACTGCTCTTCCATCAGCAGACTAGGTCTCCTCTGGCAGGGGGGGATTGTCTGGTTGGGGGGTCAGGTCATCACGCATGTCAATCTGCAGGCCTTTTCTCATGGCAAAGTTGTGCAGAATGCAACATGCACAGATGATCTGACACACGAAGGTAGGGGAATACAATAAGGCCCCCCCAGACTTATCCAGGCAGCGGAAACAGGACTTCAGGAGCCCAAATGTTTGCTCCACCACTGTACGGGTTTTGATGTGTGCTTCTTTGTATCTTCTCTCTCCTCTGGTTTGGGGGTTCCGGAAAGGAGTCATTAGATGGGGTCCCAGTGCATATGCAGAGTCACCTGGAAGGGAAAAGACAGGAGGATGTTAGCCGTGCATGTGCCCCTTGTGATGTCAGCATCATGGGGGGGGGGCGGTCATGCCTGCCACCCATGTCACTCACCAACCAGCCAGCTGTCCCCATACACGTTCTGTTCGAATTCCGTTGGGATGGGGCTCTGATTGTAGATGTAGCTGTCATGGCTGGATCCGGGGTGTTTGGCATGGACGTGCCATATGAGGCGTTGGGCATCGGCTATCACCTGTACGTTGATGGAGTGCCAATGCTTCCGATTGCGGTATATGTGCTCTGTGGCACTGGGGGGCTGTAGGGCCACATGTGTGCAATCAATGGCCCCCAGAGTGCGTGGGAATCCTGCAATGTTGTAGAAATCTGTCATTGCCTTCAGCCGCAGCTCCTCAGTGGTGGGTCTGATGAAGTGGTGGGACATGCGTCTGAGGATTGCAGGGACAACCTGGTGCACACATCTGCTCATGGTGGACTGTGACATCCCAGCCACCACTCCACTTGTACGCTGGAATGATCCACTTGCAAGGAAATGGAGTGTTGCCAGTACCTTCACCAGTGGCTGCACTGCTTGTAAGCGGTGTGTCTTGCTGGTGATGTCATCCTGCAGGGTTGTGGTTAGTTCAAGTATTGCATCTGGGTTGAATCTGAAGAGGCGATACACCTCCTCATCCCCCATGCCAAAGAGGCTCATGCGCGTGCGGAATATCCTCTCACGTGCCCGCCTCCTCCGTACTGGGGGACCCATTAGTAGTGCTAGGACCACGACTGCCCCTGGCATGTTGGCACACAGAGGTGTTGTCCTTGCAAGTGTGGTTGTTCAGCTTGCTATTTTCGTCGGTAACGCTGCTGCTGTAGCTGCTCTCCTGCTGACCTGAGGCCGTCTGGAGTAAAGATAAAGCAGCTATTTGTAGAAATAACTTTGCGACGGACGGACGAGATACGCGCGGCGCATGTAGCCAGCGTATGGTGCTAATCCGTTCGCGAATTGGGAAATCTCCCTCATTTGCATATTTGAATGGGAAATCAATAGGCGCGACGGATGCGACAAGCGAAAACATGCGCTTACGATACTCTGGCGAAGGAGAGTTAAGCCGGTCGGAAAAAGCCAGTTTTCTGTCGCATCTAGTTTGGTGGGTACGGCCGCGTAGATATAACGGCGCATCTTTACAGTTACGCGGCGCATATCGATATACTCCAGCGCAAGTCTTGCTGAATCTGGCCCTATGTGTATAAACTCATAACCCTCCAGCTCAAAGTCCACCCCTTTCTCTGTGTTGACCCTTGTTTGTGATATTGCTATACATTTGAATGATTGATATTCAATGTAGAATATTACATTTCATATACCTGGTCTGTTTGCCATTTATTTTTTATGTTTTTTTCCCTGAACGATACTTCTTGAAATTGCCTTTACAATGTGTTCCTGTTGCCTAATAATAATGTATTTTTAGGATATCTATTTTGGAATAAATGCCTTCCAGCAAAAAAAGCAGACACCCAGGAGGCATGTATTATAATGACACTCTTCTGTATTTCCAATCTAATGTTAAACAGTTGGGGCCAGATTCTCAGAGGCAATACGACTGTGTATCTCAGATACACTGTTGTATCTCAATGGGTATCTATGTGTGTGATTATTAGAATCACTTATGCATAGATGCACTAAAAATCCGACAGGTGTAAAAGAATTACACCGTTGGATCGTAGATGTGGAACGTTGGCCGCTAGGTGGCCATAACGTTGTTTTCTCATTTGCCTATGCAAATGAGCCTAATACGCCGATTCCCGAACAATTTTACGTCGCCCCGTCGAAGTTTACGTCGTTTCCGTAAGGTTTGCGCCACGTAAAGATAAAGCAGCCCAAAGGTGGCGCATCCTGTGTTAAGTATTGCCGTCGTTCCCGCATCGCCATTTGAAAATTTTACGTCATTTGTGTAAGACATCCGTGAATAGGGCTGGACGCCATTAACGTACATGTCTAAAACACTGACGTCCTTGCGACGTCATTTTGCGCAATGCACGTCGGGAAGTTTTTGGGACGGCGCATGCGCAGTACGTTCGGCGCGTGAACGCGCCTAATTTAAATGCTCTATGCCCCCTACCCGGCTCATTTAAATTACGCGGGCTTGCGCCGGGGGATTTTTGCTACGCCGCCGCAACTTTACAGGTAAGTGCTTTGAGAATAAAGCACTTGCTCTAGTACGTTGCGGCGGCGTGGTGTAAATGCCTAACGCTACGTCGCCGGGGATTCTTTGAGAATCTGGCCCTAGGAGTGAAACAACATAATAGGGTTTATTTACTAAAGCTAGAGAGTGCAAAATTAGTCACATTTCTGCATAAAAACCAATCAACTTCTAACCTCAGCTTGTTCAACTAAACTTTGGTAATAAAACCTGGAAGCTGATTGGTTTCAATGCAGAAGTGACTGATTTTGCACTCTTTGGGCGAGATCCACAAACATGTCCCACTGGCGTAGCTACAGCGTAAGTTACAGCGGCGTATCCTTATCCACAAACACTTTCCGCTGTAACTTACGGTGGCTTATTGTGATTGTTGTGGCGTAAGGCCGTGCAATTCAAATTACAAAGATGTGGGCATGATTTTATTTAAATCAGCTTGACCCCACGTAAATTACGTATTTTTTGAATGGCTCATGTGTCATCCGTGGAGATATACCAGTGCGCATGCGCAAAATCATGTCGAAAATAGTCAATGAAAATGGCGTGAACGTAACTTACGCAATTCCCTATTCGCGAACGGTTTACTCAAACGACGGAAAAATCGACGCTGGCCCGACGTCCATACTTAACATTACGTACACCTCTATACAGCAGGGGTAACTTTACGCCGGACCTAAGCTTACGCAAACAACGTAAAAACACTGCGCCGTACGTCCGTTTGTGGATCGGCGTATCTAGCTCATTTGCATATTCAACGTGGAAAATATACGGAAGCGCCCCTAGCGTCTAGCGTAAATAGGAAACTTTAAGACGATGGTGTAAGATGGTGTATTTACGCAAAAAAATGGCGTACCTTGTTTTGTGGATACTAAACAATGATACGCCGGCGCAGATTTGAAATTACGGCGGCGGATCTGGAGATATGCCATCGTAATTGTTTGTGGATCTGGCCCTTTAGCTTTAGTAAATAAACCCCAGTGTGTTTGCTATTTTGTTTTCATGCAAATTACTGTACTGTATAAAACAAGGCACAACATATGTAGAAATGGTGGATTAGTATTTGACCCTTTTCTCAAAGTTGACTATTTTGCCCATGCTTGACAGCTTTTAATTATCCAGACATAGACTGGGTGGAAGGAACCCCACAAATACGTCTAAGGCTTGCCATTTCCTAAATGTCTTACAGGACAATTTAATGGGTCACATAGTAAATGCACCAACAAGAAACAATGCGTTACTAGACCTACTGATTACTAACAATACAGACTTGATTATGAATGTAGAAATACGGGGCAACATAGGAAACAGCGATCATAGGTCAATTGGTTTCAGCATAAATCACACAAATAGGAAGCATACGGGGAATACAAAGACACTGAATTTCAAAAGAGCCAACTTCCAGAAATTACACTCCTTGCTAGAAGATACTAAATGCAATCCTAGAAACGAAGAACCTGAAGGAAAAATGGGTGTGGTTTAGAAGCATATTAAATAAGGTTATTAACCAGTGCATCCCAAGGGGTAATACATTTAAAAGAGCTAATAAATGCCCTGGGTGGCTTAATGCCAGTGTAAAAATTAATATAAAAGCAAAGGAGAAGGCCTTCAAAAAATACAAGGCTGAGGGCTCATCATCAGCATTCCAACGGTGCAAAAAATGCAATAAGAAATGTAAGGGTGTAATCAGGGCCGCTAAGATAGAAAATAAAAGGCACATAGCGGAGGAGAGTAAAAACATCAAAAGAAATTCTTTAAGTACATAAACAGTAAAAGAGGGAGGACAGATCATATTGGCCCCATAAGGAATGATGAAGGGAATCTGGTTACAAAGGATGATGAGATGACAAAGGTTTTGCATGTATTCGTCTCCTCAGTCCTCACATGGGAAACAGGGGGCTTCAGTAACCAAAACTGCAAGGTTTATCCTCATGACACAACACAGGAAGCATCCTCAGGATTAACAGAGGATAAAATTAGAAGCAGAATTGAAAAACTTAACATAAATAAGTCACTAGGACCAGATGGCTTGCACCCGAGGGAACTTAAGGATCTTAAGTCAAGTCTGCCAGACCGTTGTTACTAATTTTTACGAACAGTCTACAGACTGGTATGGTATCAGCTGATTGGAAAAAAGTCGATGTAGCACCAATCTTTAAAAAGGACCAAAATATATCCCTGGGAAATACAGACCAGTTAGCCTTACATCAATAGTATGCACACTCTTAAGCCCTGTACACACGATCGGATATCTGATGGAATTTAACCTGATGGATTTTTTCATCAGATATCAGATGAAGCTGACTTTCATCAGTCTTGCCTACACACCATCGTTTAAAAATCCGATAGTGTCCAACGCGGTGACATGAAACACTATGACGTGCTGAGAAAAATGAAGTTCAATGCTTCTGAGCATGCGTCGACTTGAATGCATGGATTTTTGACCGATGGATTTCCCCACAGACGATCGTTTTTTTCTATCAGTTTTTTAACCATAAGAAAATTTTAAAACAGGTTCTATTTTTTTTTCCAGGCGGGAAAAAACTGATAGTGCCCACACACGATCGGTTCGTCCAATGAAAACGGTCCATCGGTCCGTTTTCATCAGACGAACCGATCGTGTGTACAGGGCATAAGACCTATTCTTTTTTAAGTGTATCTAAAACCAAAACTTTTTGTTCCTAGTTTTTTTAGAGTGGGTGAGGGTTAGAACACCTGTCAGGTTTGTATTGCTGTCTGTGTCTTTGGGAAGATTCACCCTTTCAAATTTTTTATACATCATTGTTGTCAGGCCCAAAGTAAGGGAAAATAAGTAGGGCTGTGGAAATTAACTATTAATTCCTTGATTAATCGTACATTTTTTGATCAATCAAAATTCTTTTGATTGGTACACATCTCTCCGCCGGCTTCCGGGTCTTCAGGGAGTTCCGTCGAAGATCCGGTGACGTCACAGACACCTGCGGGGCTTGCCGTGTCTATCTAAAGGGCTCCTTTGATGTACCTTTATATCTGCATGACGGCGGGACCTTACTATCTGCCACATGCAAGGGCTGTTACAGTTGTGATAGTTCCCTTCACGGGACATCTACATGCCGACTGACTGATGTTAAAATTTCCTCATCTGGATTCAGCAGTGGTATCGTTGTACACATTTTTATACCAGTATTATACTTAGCTACATGTTTTTATGATTGATTTTGCTACCATTTGGTATTACAGTTTATGTAGCTACATCGATTTTATCTCCAGTGCAATATTTATTTTGTTACCTACTTGAAGACTATAAAAGTTTTAATGCTATTCCCATCGGGTGCTGCCTTTGTGTGTTTTTGTATCCTGCTATCCATTTTTCCAGTGGTTGGTAGCTGAACTGGGAATCAGACTGCAAGGAGATCAGCTAAAATAAGTTGGATCTGTATGTGCGTTATAATTAATCAAAATGAGTCTATTAATTGATTTTAAAAAATCGATTAAATGAACACAAACATGTTAATCAGTAACAGCCCTAAAAATAAGTAAGGGAAAATATTCAATAGTCACCAGAATGTCAATAGAGTGGAAATATTCCAATGGGGAATATCATTTTGCAATGATAACTGAGGGCATTTTACTCACTTTAAAGAGAATTCCTCTGCCTTCCTGGTGCCTAGAGGACAGGAAGTGAAGAGATCTTGTCTTTCCAGGGAATGTTACAATGTACAGAATATTTGCCAGAGCATCCGAAAGAAGGGAAGGACCCGTTGCATTGCAGGAATTACCGTCCGATTGCGCTTTTAAAACAATGATTTGAAATTGTTTGCGAAGATTTTGGGAATAGGCTACTTCCTCATATCTCGAGTCTTATTCACAGAGACCAGGCGGGCTTTGTGCCTTTCTGCGAGCCACGCGATAACACTATCCGGGTGGTGAACTTGATACATGCAGCCCAATCTTCGAATCGGCCTCTTCTCTTACTGTCTACTGACGCTGTAACGTCTCACCGCTAACTTTGCATTAAGTACAGTTATACTTCTTTCCCAGTCAACTCTTATCCGTTACTTCCTTCCCAAACCTTCTTCCTGAAGAGTCTCTCACTTGAAGTTCAACTATAGTTACTTCCTTCTTTCTGATTAGCCTGAGACTTACTGTTAAGTGGTTGGGCGGCCTATTTAAGCTGCTAGCACTGACCAGAAAGTGTTCCTTTATTTTTGCTGACACAACGCCTCTGTCGGTTGGGTATCCAGGCGCACCTGCTCTGAACTTCAGCTTCCTGACCTGGACCAGGAGACTCCACTGCCTGCTTCACCATCCTTACCTGTCTGGACCGTTGGAACCTGACCTTATGCCTGCATCATGCACTTCAGTATCGCAAGTACCCTGTTTAATGCAATGTATTCTCTGCTGACCCTGATGGCGGAGTTTCGTCTCTGCTGACCCTGATGGCAGGGTTTCGTCTCTGCTGACCCTGATGGCAGAGTTTTGTCTCTGCTGAACCTCATGGCGGAGTCTCGTCTCTGCTGACCCTTACTGTCCTGTGAACCGCGCTGCCTTGCTAAGTTATGTATGCTAACTATACCAGGAATTACTGCAGCCATAGCCTCTCTATGTTTGGTACTTCTAATAAGGATCCTGCCTGCTAAGTTATGTATGCTAACTATACCAGGAATTACTGCAGCCATATCCTCTCTATGTTTGGTACTTCTAATAAGGATCCTGCCATGATTTCTACATTCTAAAGTCACCAAGTATAAACGGAAGTCTTTCATGCCTATGTACCTCCTTCTCAAATGTTACTGTGTGCACATATACTGCCTATTACTTTGAGGACTTTCCTGTTAATTTTTATTACATGCCAGGCATGCTCGGCTACTTCTGCTATTACATGCCACGCATGCTCGGCTACTTCTGCATTTAACTAGAGCCTGGTCTGTAGTTTCCAAGTATTAGTGGAATGCTGCTTTCACGCCATTCCCTCAACACTGCTGCACTGCGACCAGTCCATTACTCTTGAGGCATACGGCGCTAATACTATTTACCCTGCTATTAGAGTTTGTATTTGTATCCAGTGTTCGTGCAACCTCACTCCCCAGGGTATTACCCTAGTGAGCCTGAACTATAGTATCAGTTCTACCTGGACTTTATACTTATATTTGTTTTGAGTTTTTACTGGCGCCTATGAAGGAATATGCGCCATATTTCTTAACTGATACTGTGATGCTAGGATCCCAAACTCTCTGCACAAAAGAGAGTGAAACCTGGGTCCGAAACTGAGAAGTCTCCGCAGTTGAGATCCTAATTCCCAAATCTTATCCGGCGTAACATTACATAATAAAGGAACCAATAAAATGGATCCAGCGGAGCTTGCTTCTCACCTTCTGGGTCTATTGCAACGGGTTAACACCCTTACTGCAACTGTTCACGAGCTTTGATTGGAAAACGAGGCTCTATGCAATTGTGTTAACCATAATGCTGCATTACCCAGAGACCGACCAGAATCCAAGGTCTCCTGTCTCGATGGAGAACCCAGAGCGTAGGCAGACTCTTATCTTCAAGAGCAGGGGGAGCTCTTGGGTTCCTACAATTCCTTTTTGGACAATATGTCACTCCTTTATAAGGATACTCCCATGGATCTGAGTTCTGTCAGGGGACCCTTGTCCAAAGTAGAAAGGCAAAGAAGGAGGGTTCAAAATGTATGTATGTATTGTGCCAGTTCTGACCACAACCTCTCCAATTGCCCACTCCTCAGAAAACTGAAGTGGGACCATGAGAGGATCACCATTGAGGCCATGATTGACACGGGCTTGCGGCAACTTCATAGATTCTGGTGATTGGCGTCCAGCAGGAGTCACCATGAAGACAATATTAGTGTTGGTGTGTGCGCTCGCAACTGTAACAGCAACCCCCTTGTTCGGCACTGAGCAGTGTGCCAATGGCCCTGGGATGTTGCAATTCCAAAAAACTACAAATTGTAAAACTCAATTCTGAAAGCGGTGAAGTCTGCAAGATGATTATGACATATTTGGATAGTATACTGGGACAAAATGCCACCAAGGAGAAAATTGAGGATGGGTTACAGAGAACCTGCTGCATCTGTACCATGTATAGAACCTTCTGGATCTGTACCATGTATAGAACCTGCTGCATCTGAACCTGTATCCGGACCGGGACCTGTACCTGAACCTGTATCTGGCGGAGTTTTGTCTCTGCTATCTGAACCTGAATCCTGAATCCTGTATCTGAACCTGAATCCTGAATCCTATATCGGGACCTGTATCAGGACCTGTATCTGAACCTGTATCTGTATCTGAACCTGAACCTGTGCCTGTACCTGAACCTGTATCTGGCAGAGTTTTGTCTCTGCTATCTGAACCTGTATCTGAACCTGAATCCTGAATCCTGTATCTGAACCTGTATCTGAACCTGTATCTGGCGGAGTTTCGTCTCTGCTATCTGAACCTGTATCTGAACCTGTACCCGGACCTGAACCTGAACCTGAACCCGTACCCGGAATCCTTTGTCCTAGTTCGATGTTCCAGCTCTGGTGTTTCCAGAGTCTTCTGCCGTCTGGTGGTTGGAGCTCCGGAGGCGCTCCCTAGAGGGGGGGCTATGTAACGTCTCACCGCTAACTTTGCATTAAGTACAGTTATACTTCCTTCCCAAACCTTCTTCCTGAAGAGTCTCTCACTTGAAGTTCAACTATAGTTACTTCCTTCTTTCTGATTAGCCTAAGACTTCCTGTTAAGTGGTTGGGCGGCCTATTTAAGCTGCTAGCACTGACCAGAAAGTGTTCCTTTATTTTTGCTGACACAACGCCTCTGTCGGTTGGGTATCCAGACGCACCTGCTCTGAACTTCAGCTTCCTTACCTGGACCAGGAGACTTCACTGCCTGCTTCACCATCCTTACCTGTCTGGACACTTGGAGCCTGACCTTATGCCTGCATCATGCACTTCAGTATCGCAAGTACCCTGTTTAATGTAATGTATTCTCTGCTGACCCTGATGGCGGAGGTTCGTCCCTGCTGACCCTCATGGCGGAGTATCGTCTCTGCTGACCCTTACTGTCCTGTGAACCGTGCTGCTTTGCTAAGTTATGTATGCTAACTATACCAGGAATTACTGCAGCCATAGCCTCTCTATGTTTGGTACTTCTAATAAGGATCCTGCCTGCTAAGTTATGTATGCTAACTATACCAGGAATTACTGCAGCCATAGCCTCTCTATGTTTGGTACTTCTAATAAGGATCCTGCCATGATTTCTACATTCTAAAGTCACCAAGTATAAACGGAAGTCTTTCATGCCTATGTACCTCCTTCTCAAATGTTACTGTGTGCACATATACTGCCTATTAGTTTGAGGACTGTTGTGGCAATCTGGGGGTGTGCAAAGCACACCGCCATCTTGCCTTGTGCTCTAAAGCACATTCCCGATCTTAAATGAAATAATGCCATGTTTAAGCTAAAAGATTTACTCACCATATATTCCCTGCCATTCATCCAGTAAGCAGACATTACAACAGCTGTTCTCAAGTTACCATTCTTGCCATCATTACCCGCCACAGGGCTGAGCATGGCTCTTTTATTTACACAAAACAGGAAGTCATCACCAGTAAGTCGCCTCCCCCCATGGGAGGCGACATCACCAGATGTCTTCTATATACAGAACAAAACATTCCCTCTGACAGGAAGTCACATTGAATACATGAATAGAATTAGAATACAATGAATACAATACAATGAATAGAAATACAAACAATGCTGGCTAAAGTCTTATGGGCGTGTCCGGTCAGGGTGTGCATGTGCCCCCCCTGACCCCAGAAGCGTTCACAAGCCCTCAAACTATACGCTGATAGAACCTTTAATCTGCGCCATTCCATAGAATAATGCATATAAAGATTATACCCTTATTGAGGCTATTTACAGACGCACGCTACGAATCCCAAATCCTGCTGATCAGACATGACCCAGATAAGAGCGTACATCTGTCTACAGCCACTAGTGTGCTTGCGAAATGAACGCATCCCCCTCAACGATCGTCTGTGCTAAATGCACAGAGGGGCCCCTCGCTGGTGGGCATACGCCCATGCCGCAACCATCACACTCCAACCTCAAGACATTTTCTACTACCAGACGAGAGTCAACCAGCCTCAGGACTGCCACAGTCAGCTCTATTTAGAGCGGGTTGGGGAAGTGTCAAGACTGGGTGCCAATTATGACAATACATAATAAATACATCTTCAAATTTCCACCACAGGACTTTGCCGTTAAGTTTTATTACATGCCACGCATGCTCGGCTATTTCTGCATTTAACTAGAGCCTGGTCTGTAGTTTCCAAGTATTAGTGGAATGCTGCTTTCACGCCATTCCCTTAACACTGCTGCACTGCGACCAGTCCATTACTCTTGAGGCATACGGCGCTAATACTATTTACCCTGCTTTTAGAGTTTGTATTTGTATCCAGTGTTCGTGCAACCTCACTCCCCAGGGTATTACCCTAGTGAGCCTGAACTATAGTATCAGTTCTACCTGGACTTTATACTTATATTTGTTTTGAGTTTTCACTGGCGCCTATGAAGGAATATGCACCATATTTCTTAACTGAGACTGTGATGCTAGGATCCCAAACTCTCTGCACAAAAGAGAGTGAAACTTGGGTCCGAAACTGAGAAGTCTCCGCAGTTGAGATCCTAATTCCCAAATCTTATCCGGCGTAACGTTACAAACGCAGAGAAAGCCTTCGACCAGGTTAACTGGTCCTTTATGCAAGCTACTCTGGATCATATGGGTCTACGGTCCTCTATGCGGAGCTGTATAATGTCCTTCTATTCGAACCCCACAGCCGCGGTCAAGGTAAACGAGACGAGATCAGATTTTTTTTAGTATCCACAACGGCACACGTCAGGGGTGCCCATTGTCGCCTTTGATTTTCATTCTCATCTTGAGAAGAGCCTTTCCTGTGCATGGTTAGGGCAGACCCTGCTATTGCCGGCTTTTAGAAAGCCTCTGGGATGCACAAGGTTGCAGCATTTGCGGATGACTTGATCTTTTTCTTAACGGACCCGTTGACCTCTCTTCCGAAACTCTTCCAGTCTTTGCAGGAGTACAATGCCCTTTCTTTTTTTCAAATTAATGTATCCAAATTGTCTGCTTGAGATGTCACGAGGGGGGAGGGACTTGATCAGGTCACTGCGCCCGTTGTTCTCCTTCTATTGGGCAACTGACTTGTTTATTTACCCATCTGAAAACCAATCTTCTTTACTGCCATGCACTCACGTTAATCTGGTTTGGTCGCTGCAGTGCCCTCAAGATGACATTACTGCCAAAGATATTGAACTTGATGCAAGCACTCCCCATTCGTCTTCCTCCAGTGTTTTTTAAGCGAGTAAATTCAATGTTTAGAGACTTTGTCTGGTCTTACCGCAAGTCTCGCATTAGACTGCAGCTCCTCCATCCTGCAAAATGCCAGGGTGGGGACTCCCAGATGTTAAAGCCTATTATAGGTTAGCACACCTCACTAGGCTGATGGACTGGCATTGCCATGCGGAGGCGAAGCACTGGGTGACCATGGAGATAGAGAATTCTGGTGGCACAGCCAAGAGCTGGCCGTGGATTTCGTCACCTCTCCCAAGGTCGCTTGCCGATCATCCTACATTAGGTAGCACTCTCCTTGTGGTCAGAGACTCATTTAGACACACCTTGGTTTCACCCCCCCAGTTCAAACGTTTAGTTTCGAGTGGACAACTCAGTCTCTGTGACTTTGTGGATTCTGAAGGCTGTTTCATGCCTTTTGTTGGGGTTTCTGCTGTGGATCCCCCACTGGATTTCTGGAGTGGCTTTCAACTCCGTAATTTTCTCCACCGGTGCTTGCGGACACTGGATGCTTCCCGCCGGCTCACAGAATTGGAACACCTGTGCTGCCGGGGGAACCAGTCCGCCATGGCCTTTTTAACCATATATGCTTCTTTGACCCAACCGACTGCTGGATTTATTCCACCCTTCCTAACCAAATGGGAGTTGGATCTAGGCACCCAATTTACTGATGCTCAGAGGGAAAAGATCCTCCATTTTTCCCAAAAGTCTTCCATTGCCACGAAGACCCAGGAGACGTACTATAAGATTCTGACCAGATGGTATCGGGTGCCTACAGTCTTACACCGTCTCTTCCCGCAGGTCCCCAGTGTCTGCTGGCACTGTATATCTTGTTATTTCTGACTGTGACTTGTAACTTACCTTGGTAAATAAAGGAATTACAAATATATATATATATATATATATATATATATATATATTTGCCAGAGCACAAATATAAATAGTTACTTTACCTAGGAGATGTGAGTTGTTGACTAGGCCAGGATGTCCTTGCCGTGTACTGTATATTAAGGTGTCGATGCATTAAAGCCTGTATTGTTCAAAGTTATTTCCTTTCATCTCTATGTAGATTAATTTAATACACAGTTGATCATTTAAGGGTATAGTAAAATGCACTTTTAGAGAACACATACTGTATTTTGAGTTATTATTTCAATGTTTATTTATAAAATCTATAAAATTTATAGAAATCCATTTTGGATATGAACTTAATATTTTTACAAGTTTCTTTTTTTATTATTATTATTGTTGTAAGAGATTTGTAGATTGGACATTCACAGTAGGATACTTTTGATTCTACAATACGATTTTACAATTTTACAATTGCTCTGCTTAATTGTTCTACGGCGGAATAAAATAAGATATCAGCTACCCAGGGAGTGCATTGCTTTCAATATAAGGACTCACTTTTAACGCTAACATGCACTAGTAAATTCCTTTTGTTCAGACCTTGAGCTGAATAAAAAAAATGCTTAACATATTCCTGGACCCACAGTATACAGCACTGGTGGAGGAATATCCCATTGTGGCTAATGTATTTTTACAGCCAACCCTGCCTTTTTTAATTGAAGAATATCAAGCGGGAGGCGGTAGACAGGCCACCCACTGAGCTGAATTCAGTCTGCCTATGGCTAGCTGTAGACTGAGCATAGATGGTTCAAATTTTGACCATTCAGGATTTGAGAATCACTGAGAAAATCATTTTCATTAGATAATTATTCACCCAGCTCAGTACATTTTTAACTCCGCTTTTCTTTTGTGGTACCTGCATATTTAATAAGCAAGTATGAATGTCATGTTTTGCTTTTAAAGGTAAAGTAGAGATTTGGGATCTTTCTGACCCCAAATCTCTCCATAAGGAGGACCTGTCATCCGTATTTCTATCACAAAGGATGTTTACATTTCTTGTAATAGGAATAAAAGTGATAATGTGCATACAGAAGCGGCTGCATATGTAAGTTGCGCATGCGTATTGTGAGGGATTAACTCTGTAGCGGGTGTGTGTGACCCCCTGGATGGGTTCACTACACGCTGAACTGAGGATGACTGAAAACAAATGATATGGTTTATTTTTCCATCTTGCGAGATACATGTGCAAGCATCAAAACAGCATAAACAAAACAAAACATAAAATAAACCCTTGCCACTTGGGGCGTCTACCTTCCCAACACAGGAACCTACCTATGGAGTCTGGCACAGCCTACTGCTGGGCAGACACTGCTGGTCCTACAGCAGAAAACAACAAAAAAGTCTCTTTGATATTTCTCACACAGAAATATCCATCAGCACCTCACCTCTTCAGAAGTGCTTGTGTCTGCTCCTTCACTCACAAAGCCCCCAGGATGCAGAAATCAGCCGTTATCCTTAGGCTTTATTTATAGGGGCTGTAATTGCTTCATTTTGAACATCTGAAGGCTTTTAACTCCCAAAACCTCTCTGGCCATTTCTACAGCTGACGCCTAATAGTAATTGGTGTATTGTCTAAACAAGGCAGAAATATATCTCCCGTCTATGACAACACACATAGATTTACCTGACTTCCTGTCACAGTATATAAAAGTTGAAAGAGTCAACAGTAGAGATTTTTAAGTATGGTGGTTTGTTGTTATTCTACAAGCGTGCACAATTTTAAAGCGTGACATGTTAGGTATCTATTTACTTGCTGTAACATCATCTTTCATATTTTACAAAATAATTGGGGTATATATTGTGTTTTTGTGTTTGAAAAAATGCTGCAAAAATACAGTGTGACATACATAATTGCAATAATCGCCATTTTATTCCCTAGGGTCTCTGATATATATATATATATATATATATATATATATATAATGTTTGGGGGTTATGAGTCTTTTTCTACCAAAAAATATTATAATTCTAAACTTTTAAACTTGTAAACAAAAAAAGCCAGAACAAGTTTGGTCTTCAAGTGGAGATAAAAAAAAAGATTTTTCTTCATTGGCATATGTCAAGGCAAAAAAGTATATATATATATAAAATAAAAAGTGCAGTGCATCTCTGCAATACATGCACATTTTCCAATGCTTTATCTCTTTAAAACCCTGCAGTTACAGGATCATAAGAAACAGAAAGCACCAACCTGAGTGTAGTAATTAGATGCCCAGTTTATTGTAAAGGATTAAAAACACTCACAAAGGAAGGTTAAAATAAGGCTCATCTGGTGCTTGGTTAGGCTCCTTAGGTCATCTCACGGACATCACGCTGTAGCAGCAGGTATTGTTAGTGCTGTGTGCGGGCTGTCAGCACTAACAACACCTGCTGCTACAGCGTGATGTCCGTGAGATGACCTGCAGAGCCTAACCAAGCACCAGATGAGCCTTATTTTAACCTTCCTTTGTGAGTGTTTTTAATCCTTTACAATAAACTGGGCATCTAATTACTACAATCAGGTTGGTGATTTTTATTTCTCTATTTCTATTGCATTAACAGAGTTGGCTTTCTCAGAGGACAGCTCATGTATTTTCCCTCTCCCTTCACCTTTTTGTCTAGTTGTGTCATCCCATTCTAGCTTATCTGTCTCAGTCCCATCTATCCATGTGCCCACCGATAAGAACTGTTTGTATTGAAAGGGCTATATACTAGTATTTAATGTATAATATATATATATATATATATATATATATATATATATATATATATATATATATGTTTTGTTTGTTACACCAGCCTTTTATCCTCTTGTTACAAGTTAAAGGAAAGTTCATGTGGATCTGCCATACATGCAATCAGATCTTAAAGCCGTGGTAAACTCTGGAAAGAAAAAAAAACATTCCCCCTGCAAGGCAATGGCATAATGTTTTAGTATACATCACATGAGAGACTTACCTTAGAACAAAGTCCTCCAGTGGTGCGCTGTCACCAATAACAGGGGTTCCATCTTCACCAGTCTTCGTTTCAAGTATGTGGGATCCAGACATCTGATTGGCTGAACCACAATGACATCACTCCCATGCATGTACATGGGAGTAACTAACTGTTTACAGCACAGACCTCTGAAGGAATGCTACGGTATGCCATTCTTTCTGAGCGCATGAGCTGGTGATGTCATCAGCTGCTGCTCTGTGGAATATCGACTAAACGGTGCGCGTCTAGGAGATATTAATTTTGCCTACATGTAAAAGCTTACCTGGAGGTAAAAGGGGCTAAGATGTCTTTACTCCCATTGGGCTGATAAAGCATAATTGTTTTGTGGACTGTGTGGTGTCGGCCCTCCCCAGTGCCTTTTAAAAAGCTACTCACCCACTCCCACATTATGATCTTGATCTAATAAAGACTCATCATTCTGTAGCTTATGATAAGAACCAGTAGGGCTAAATAGCCTATTAGAGATCACACATAAAGTGAGCAAAGTGGGCAAAGGATTTAAAACAGTTCTGAATTTCTGACAAGATTAACAATTTGTTTTTGACTTATCAAACAGAACTAACAAAATACTTTTAACAGGCCAACAGGGAGCAAATAAGGAATGTTCAAAGTTTACATACACTTTAACTTTAAACACACTTTTCAGCTTTTTTGTGTTGCAGTAATGAATGTGCTACCTTAATGCACATTAACACATGTTATGTGCATTAGCATGTTGTAGTGCCATTCATGGATTATTTATTCTAAAGAAATTAGCTTACTGTCTCCATGAGTAATTGTACTGGTGTGTTGGGTAAATTTTAATTTATTTTCACTAACAGAGAATTGTAGTTTGCAACCAATAGTTATTAAAACAAAATACATTGAAAATGTTTGTTTAGCTTAGAGCCTGTGTAATTCTGCTGCAAATTGTTGTGGGGTGGACAAGCATTTGTATTGCAATCAATATAGACTGCTAATTAGTTTGGCTAAGTTGTCTGCACAGTGTCTTGTCATTTAAGCAATAAATTTCACTTAATGCAGTATTTTTTTTTTTTAAACTAAAATTACTATTCTTGCATAAAACAAAATCAGTTAATGGATCATGAATAAATAATTTGTAAATCACATATGATAATTTTCTACTAAATAAATATTAAAGGGAATCTGTCACAAATCGAATTTAATACTAAAGCCAATGCTGATCTCACAACAGCTAAATTGATATACTGTAGCTGTTCTATTAAGAATGTGCCACTAACTGGCTCTAGGGCAGTGGATCTTAACATTTTTCAACATCAGTACTAGAGATTTTATTGCCCTTGAACTTGGCATGGGAGTCAGGGAATGGTTGCTTCCATTGATCTCCAGCTTCAAAGTGGTACCCCCACTTAGTAGAGTTATTATTTTTGTGATTGCTGAAACAGCAAATTCACATTTTTATTTGCCTTAAATAATTCAATGTGGATCTGTCTGATCTGCAGAGAAACACACAGCTGAGCAATCCAGGTAGTTATGATCCATTAATTGTTTGATATTTTGATGATTTCATAACTATGTGTAGATATATTTAGATAAAGAAACAATGTTGCCAATTCACCTGCTAAGAAATTCAATGATTAACTGTGACAATTTAATACAGTCAAACTAGCAGAACACATCTGCCATAATTAATAAGATGAAGTGGGAAGTGCACTAACTTATAGTAAGTTATCAATGAATTAGATTTAAGTGTAGTGTTTTTAGTCAGTAATAATTAAATCCTGTGAGTTACTGACCATTACACTCTGCATATTTGAAAAGCATTGGTAAATCACCCTAACAATACAGAGATCTTGCAAGTCCTAGATGGATGAGCTATTTGTAAGATTCATAGTTACAAAGCAGAGCAACGGTTTGGCATTTTACAGAACATGTTATTAGAAAATACTATTTCATATACCTAAATGGCCCATGAGTTAATCCAGTGTTTCTCAACTCCAGTCCTCGAGGCGTCCCAACAGGTCATGTTTTCAGGATTTCCATTAATTTTGCACAGGTGATTTGATCAGTTTCACTGCCTTTGTAATTACCAAAGCTGTTTCATCTGAGGGAAATCCTGAAAACATGACCTGTTGTGGAGCCCTGAGGACTGGAGTTGAGAAAATCTGTTATAGATAGCCATCATAAAAACACACATATATATATATATATTTGTGGGTGAGAGCACCTAGGCTACCCTTGGGGCTATATACAGTATCTCACAAAACTGAGTGCACCCATTATATTTTTTGTAAAAAAAAAATATACCTTTTCATGTGACAACACTGAAGAAATTACACTTTGCTACAATGTAAATTAGTGAGTGTACAGCTTGTATAACAGTGTAAATTTGCTCTCCCCTCAAAATAACTCAACACAGAGCCATTAATGTCTAAACTGCTAGCAACAAACGTGAGTACACCCCTAAGTGAAAATGTCCAAATTGGGCCCAACATGTCAACATTTTGTGTGGCCACCATTATTTTCCAACACTGCCTTAACCCTCTTGGGCATGGAGTTCACCAGAGCTTCACAGGTTGCCACTGGAGTCCTCTTCCACTCCTCCATGAGGACATCAAAGAGCTGGTGGATGTTAGAGAATTTGCGCTCCTCCACCTTCAGTTTGAGGATGCCCCACAGATACTCAATAGGGTTTAGGACTGGAGACATGCTTGGCCAGTCCATAACCTTTATCCTTAGCTTCTTTAGCAGGGCAGTGGTCATCTTGGAGGTGTTTAGAGTCATTATCATGTTGTAATTCTGCCTTGCTGCCCAGTCTCCGAAGGGAGGGGATCATGCTCTGCTTCAGTATGTCACAATACATTTTGGCATTCATGGTTCCCTCAATAAACTGTAGCTCCCCAGTGCTGGCAGCACTCATGCAGCCCCAGATCATGACACTCCCACCACCATGCTTGACTGTAGACAAGACACATTTGTCTTTGTACTCCTCACCTGGTTACCTGGTATGTTCCTTATACAAGTACAGACCAAATTGTTTCTAACTGGTCAGCGCCGTCCATGTGAAGTGATGGTTTGGCTCTTTGGGGGTCCAAGGTTTTCTTGTTCCTATACATTGCATATAGTAATGACACTGGCTGTATGTTTGGGGTTGTCATCCTGCTGCAGAATTAATTTGGGGCCAATAAAAAATATTCCCTGATGGTATGACATGTCTGTATTTCTCAGCACTGAGGACACCACTGATCCTGACCAAATCTCCAACTCCATTTGCACAATTTTATGCACCCCTGTTCCTATATTTTTGTGCATAGTTTCTTAGCCTTGCTTCCTCGTCAGATAAATGGCTTTTTGCTGCAAATCTTCCATTAAGACTACTTCTGGCCAGATTTCCCCAGATAGTAGATGGGGGGACTTTGGACTCACTGGTTCCTGCCAGTTCTGTGCTGATGGCACATCTTCCAATGTCAAAGGGAAGTAAGTATTATGTTTATTTCATCTGCTGTGTTGTTACCTTATCAACCACTGCTTCTATGGTCTTTTAATTAATGTATCTGTGATTTTCAACTTGATTTGTGTGACAAAAAGTATAATTAATATATAAAAAAATGTATTATGTGTCTATAGGGTACCGAGAAAGTCCATGTATATTTTTTCTTTAATCAGATTTCTAGTGATAGGATGTGTTATCTCCTATCCTTCAGTTTTTTTTGGTGCTAGTCAAGGTCTGAATACTCATTTGAGATATCAGCATAATGTTTTGCAGTATGTTAAACACCCTTAACTAGGAATGAGCCCGATGTTCGAGTCAAATGTGAATTTGACTCGAACACTGGGTGTTCACCCGTTCGCTGAATTTAGAAAAATATGGGGGATTGGTGGGAAATTTAAGTACCCATGGAACGCCCCATAATGCACTGTGAGATTGTCAATGCACTGACAGCTGCTGATTGGCCCAAGCATGCACCTGACCTGCATGCTTTGGCCAATCACAGCGCACTCTGCTGTAAGAGTCATGATTGGCTAAAGGCAGGACGTTTTTGTCCCATAGACTTTAATGGTGTTCGCATTTTTTGCCTGTTCACATGTTTTGCTGCGAACCGAACTGGGGGGGGGGGGGTGTTCGGCTCATCCCTACCCTTAACCAAAGGATGACCATTAGATCACCTATCTCAAGATATGTGTAAATCCAGTATGTCTTTGAAATCCCTTGACTCTATAAATGTAATCCAAGTAGACCACATTATTCAATTGGTTTGTCAATTTTGGAGTTATGCTGTAAGGTGTTTCATTCAGAAAAGGCAACACAACCCTCGCAACCATACCTCAATGGAATAAACTGTATTTGACAGCAGCATTAAAAAAAGCTGGCCAGGACATTGCGAGAGGTTCCAGAAATGAAAGACGTTAACACTACTTTGGGAGTGTTCTAAAGGGTGATGTCTGTAAAGTGATCATATATGCAAAGCATTTTTTGTCAGAAAACTGTTTTAATTATATATTTTATTTAGTCCATCAGCAATGCATACAGATAATGACTTCACAACTAAACAACTTGTTGGTTTATACACTATTAAAAGAAACAACATACCAGATCCACACATTAACCACTTAAGGACCGCCGCATGTACATTTACGTCGGCAGAATGGCACGTACAGGCACATTGGTGTACCTGTACGTCCCTGCCTAGACGTGGGTCGGGGGTCCGATCGGGACCCCCCTGGTACATGCGGCGGTTCCTGTGGCTGTCCGAGCGATCTGGGATGAGGGGGCGGCTGTTCGTTCTTGTCCGCCCCCTCCGGATCGCTCCCAGCCAATGCGCGCACTCCCCCTGTGTGTCACTTCCTTTGCCTGTGTAAACACAGGAAGGGGGACGTGATGTAATCTCTCCTCTCGGCGGTATTTTCAACCGCCGCTGAGGAGAGAAGACATCACACAGTAAGTCTGCACAACACTACACTGACACCAGTACACACAGGCACCCCCACCCCCCTGTCACAGTGTCACTGAATGCAGTGATCATATATGTACTGATCACTGCATTTAGTGTCAGTGTGACAGTTAGTGTGACAGGCAGTTAGTGTTAGGTTCAGGGTAGCCCGTACCCCCTAATAAAATTTTAACCCCTTGATCACCGCCCTAGTTAACCCTTTCACCCCCTATTGCCACTGTCACTAAGCCATCATTTTTCTGATCGCTGTATTAGGCCACGTACACACGATGAGACAAATCTCAGCAAACTTGTCCGACAGACCGTTTTCAGCAGACAAGGCAGATTTGTCTGTTGGTCTGCTGTGCGTACACACGATCAAACAAAAATCTCCTCAGACCAGAATGCGTGCACGTAAACCATGTACAACGTCACTATAAAGGGGTAGACCAAAACTTAAGGCGCCACCCTCTGTTCCGCTTTTGCTAGTTATGTGTTAGCAAAGGTTTGGTTAGAGCCGATTTGCGCTTTTCAGTCTCCGTGCTTAACAGGTCGTATTCTCGGGTTTAGTGTGTGATTGTGGGTTCATATTTGGCAGTCAGTGCATGCTGTCGGGTCGTTTCTGCTTTGCAGTGGCGTCCTGTCCGCAGGTATCTGTTTGTCGTGCGTTCTTTGCAGGTATTGCTGGATTTGGGGGTGCTTTCTGTTTGAGTGTGTTCTTGACTGACCAGCCGGCCGGTTTGAAGCCATGATGGAGCAGCAGCGTGACTTTGCTAGAGTTCTTGTTCTTGCTTCTGGATTTTATCATCAGTCCAGGGCTTTGGCCAGGAACAGGGGGAGGAGGAGTTCCTGGGCCAAGAATTGGTTGCGCCAGAGTGACCGATTCTCTCATATGCCTCTGCTTAGGGAAATCCAGGAGAATAATCCTGATGACTACAGGAACTTTCTCCGTATGACGGACCCCGTTTTCAACCGTCTGCTGGATCTTCTGTCTCCCTATATCACGAGGCAGGACACTGTGATGCACCAAGCCATCACGGCCGAGCAGAGGCTTTTTGCCTAGTTGCGGTACCTGGCGACTGGGAGGAGCCTGCAGGACCTCAAGTTCTCGACAGGCATCTCTCCCCAGGCGCTTGAGATCATGATACCAGAGACGTGTTCTGCCATCATAAATGTTCTGCAGGAGGAGTATCTTAAGGTAAGCTTCCTCTTTGAACCTCACAATCTATGTCTTTAATATATGTATGCTAATGTATTGTATTTATTGGATTTTTCCCTAATTACCATGATTTTAATATGCTGTGTGTTGAATGTTCCCTTTTCTCCACATGCATGCATGTTGATAAGCTTTCCATGTTCTTTTTGTTTTCCTACCTACATATTTTTACCTTACACCACTATAACCTGTCCAGCATGCTATCCTAGGGACAAACGCACCTAGCCTATTTTTTTTTAGGGGCATTTTTTTGTCTGCTCCATTGTAGTTCTGCCCTCCACCCCCTCTAAAAATGTTTCTTGCCCCATCAGAGGGGTAGGGAGTCTGATAATAAATGGGCCTATTTTTTGTGGCCAGAAATCCTCCACAATAATAATAATATGAAATGTTAATACTGTGATGTTGCACAAGGATGGTTTTTGTATTGTGTTTGCAATGTTTATGTGCCAAAGTACTAAGTTTGTTTTTTTGTTTGTCCCTACAGTTTCCCTCCACGCCACAGGAATGGCAGACTGTGGCTTCCCAATTTGCCCTGCGGTGTGATTTTCCGAACTGCAGAGGAGCATTAGTAGGGAAACACGTCTGCATAGTGCCGCCACCCCGTTCGGGGTCCTACTATTTTAACTACAAAGGTTTTCATAGTATCGTGTTGATGGCGGTGGTGTCGGCACACTACGAATTTTTGAATGTGGACGTGGGGAAAAGCGGCCGGCTGTCTGATGAGGGAGTGTTCACGCGGACCGTATTTTACAGGCGTCTATAAACTGGAGGTCTGGAACTGCCACCAGATGAAGACAATGTGGAAGGACTTCTGTTTGTTTTTTTAGCGGATTAAGCTTTCGGGCTTGGACCTCACCTCATGCGGCCTTTTCCCCAGAGGACCCTCACCCCGGAGAGGAGGGTGTTCAATTTTAGGCTGGCCAGGGTAGTCAAGAATGCCTTTGGGCCTGTTCCAGACATCGATACACCTGACGGAATATAAATTGAACCATGTTGTTTTTGCCTGTTGCATTTTGCACAATTTTTTACGCAGGCACTCCCAGCCGTACCTTCCCAACATCGGTGCTGAAGCAGGACTACCCTCAGATACCCTTCCTGGGCTGGAGACTGGTCGCGCTGGCTTGACCACCCAATCTGCCCGTGAGGTACGCGACAAATATGTTGAGTACTTCATGGGTCGGGGGGCCATTGCTATGCCTGATCATATTTCTTTCTAATTCGGCCCCCAAAAGAAAGAAATATTACAATAAATAATAAATAATTTGACCATTGGACTTTATACAGTTGTTTGTCATTATTGCTTTTTTTCTTTTTATCTGTCTTCC
Source organism: Rana kukunoris (assembly GCA_029574335.1). Lineage (NCBI taxonomy): Eukaryota > Metazoa > Chordata > Amphibia > Anura > Ranidae > Rana > Rana kukunoris. The sequence continues at coordinate 349,838,680 of CM056053.1, read as the reverse complement.
TGGTTCTCCAACTAGTGCACTACTTTTCATGTTTTAGTAAATAACCACAATTGCACATTAGTTAGTCACTCATCTACAAACTGGGTATTGAGCATATAGAAAGAACAAGCCACTCATTTTATCGTTTAATTGTTTTATTTAAAAAAAATTGGTTTCCCAAAAAATGTAGTTCTTTTTTAGACAAAACGTGTCCTTTTTTCATATTTTTATTCTTTTTTAAACCTTTTTTTTAGAAATTATGGATTATCCAAACCTGTTTTTTTAATCCAAAAATAAAAATTTACAAATTGTACAAAAATGTACAAATATTAGAACTTACAAAGTTCAACCTTTAAATTCCACCAACAGTCTCATGGTCTGATGTCACCCTGGAACACGCCAAAATTTGAAGATGCACACATTCTGTGTTGAGAGGCGCCAAATAGGGATTCGATCCTGAGATCCCATGACAAATGTCCACATGTGCTATCTGCCATCATGGGTGATCAATGTATGTGGTTTGTGGGTGCAAACCCTTCCCTCTCACCTACTTGAGAAGTGAGGAAGGGGGTGTACCCACAAAGCACAGACAATCAATATCCTGTGATGGCAGATAGCACATGTGGACACACTGTGGGCCAGATTCAGGTAGATGGGCGAATCTTTATTTTGGAGTAACGTTTGTCATTTATGTTACTCCGCCGAAACTTTATGAGCAAGTACTGTTATTCACATAGCACTTGCTCCTAAAGTTGCGGCGGCGTAGCGAAAATGAGCCGGCGGAATTAAAATTGGGCGGGTAGGGGGCGTGTATTATTTAAACTAGGCGCGATCCCGCGGCGAACGTACTGCGCATGCGTCGACTGTCAGTGCGCATGCTCCAAATTCTGTCAGTGAACGTCAATGACGTCAATCCCCATTCACGGACATTTTATGCAAACTACGCTAAACTTTTTAAATTCGATGCGATGACGACGGCCACTTAACATAGGATACTCCACCTAGGGGGCATGTTTTTCTTTACACCGTGTATCGCTTAAAGAAACATCGGAAAGTCACTGCGTCGGGCCCGCGTACGATCGTGAATTTCCGTCTCTCGTTGATTTACATATTCTTGGCGTAAATCAGCGGGAACGCCCCGAGCGCCCATTTTAAAATTGCAGTTCCGATACGATGGCGAAATACAATTACGCTGCTCGTATCTGAACTCAATCCCGGCGTATCTTGTTTTCTGACTACAGAAAACAGATAAGCCGGCTCAAAGTGTGAGTTATGCTGGTGAATCACTGATACTCCAGCGTAACTCTACCTGAATCTGGCCCTGTGTGTGCATCTTCAAATTTGGTGTATTTTTTTTTTTTTTTACTTTTTAAATACGGTTAGGGGATAGGGGGATGGGGGGGGGGCGGGGCGGGGGGGGTTCAGTCTTTGATATCAATTATATTTTTGAAATTTTGTTCAATAACAATCATCCTTTGCCTCATATTTTCCATCTCTGTGCTACACTCCATGATTTGTTGAATAACAATTTGTGCACTTGCACGGGAAAAATGCCAGATGTGCTAACAGCATCTTCATCCCCTAGAAAAACAAATAAAAAAAAATATGTGCAGGCCTATCTACATCTCTTTTACCCTGTGAAGCTGGGGTGACGCTGACCTGTTGTGCTGATAATCTCCACCTCCCCATCATCCACAACTTCTCCTTCTTCTATAATAACTCCTACTTCTTCCACAACTCCTTCTTCTTCCACAACTCCTTCTTCCACAACTCCTCCTTCTTCCACAACTCCTGCTTCTTCCATAACTCCTCCTTCTTCCATAACTCCTCCTTCTTCCAAAAATCCTCCTTCTTCCATAACTCCTCCTTCTTCCAAAAATCCTCCTTCTTCCATAAATCCTCCTTCCACATTTTCTTCTTCCTCCTCTCTTCCTTCCACCACTCCTTCTTCTTCTACATGCTCCTCCTCTTCCACATGCAGATGTTTTTTTTTGGAGTGAGTCTGGGCCTCCTTGCCTCCTCCAAATGCTGTCCTCTTCTTTCCCCTATAAATATCAGGAAACAAAAGGTATATTCATCAGCACACAGATATTGTATGGCATTAAATCGCAAACATTGCGTAGAAGTGGCTTAACAATTGTGTTTTTCGGCTTAATCCATCAAACCTAACCTTTGTTTTTATATTGACTTATCCAACCAAAGCTGTGATAATGCCCCTTTTTAGCGAAGTGACACACACGGATGCCCCCCCCCCTAAAAAAATCTAGTTATAGGGGAGACACAGGTGCTCTTGAGTCCAGATGTGAAAACAGCTGCTTATTTATCACTGTGTGAATCAATCCTGTTTGCCTTTCACATTCTAGTAAGTTAAAAAAAACACATCATCTTTTCCACAATGTTTATAAACGTTATTTTACGCAAAATAGCCATGTCCAGGTGTGCTGTTCCTGGAACAACATTGGATTTGTGAGAAACGAGGTGATGGAACGATGTTTACTAAAAACCGATCGTGCAATAACTTCATATTTCCCCCCAAAAAAACATAAAACTTAATACATGTGTTCCAAAGTACAACCAGGCCAACGTAGAAATATACATAGCAAAAAATGAGGAAACAAAATTGCCAACACAAATAAAGAAAAGGACTTACTTTTATCAATTATTTGTTTTATCTTCCGAAACTGCTCTGGCTCACGCAACTTCAAGTCCGACCATTGCTTACGGAGCTGCTTCTTTGACCTGGTGACCCCAAAGATCTCATATAGTCTCCTCGCAACCTTCTCCATAATTTTTGCCTTCCTCCGGTTGGGGGTGTTGTATGGCCCATGATCCCCGTCATAATCCTTCCTGTGCAGTATATCCACCATCTCCACCATCTTTTCCAAAGACATATTGGTTGCCTTGTAGCATTTGGGCCTGGATCGGGACGTTCCTGCCTCTGTCCCTTCCTGATCCTGATGAGAGGTTAATGCACGCTCGTGTGACATCGCCATATTTTCGTTTCACAGTGATTAGGGGCGTGGAAAAGAGGAAAGGGTCCGTCATGGGCGGCAACAAGGGCGGCGTTTCACGCATGCGCAGAGTGTATGAGGAACACGATGTGATTACGTAGGTTACGCGGAGATTACTCGAGCGTACGCGAGGAGCTACAGACACGAAGGTAAATTACATCATGAGGCCTAGGAAGTTGAGGCATGTTATGGGTGGGTTAAAAGCGGGCATAGAATATGCGGACTAAGAGGGTGGCGTAACACGCTTGCGCGGGCTATATAATGAGAACGACGTGATTACGTAGGTTACGCGGAGATTACTCAAGTGTACGCGAGGAGCTACAGACACGAAGGTAAATTACAACATGGGATCAGCAGAGGCCTAGAAACTTTAGAGCCCCATGGGGGATGGGGGTTTGGTATGTTGTTTGCACCCTTTGTGCTATTTATGTATCTTTGGGGCCCACCATGCTATTTTGTTCAACAACTGCTTGGACACATCACAAAATATATATGTGAGAATGCTCTACCTCTTTATTTTAGTCTTTAGGTATTGTATTATTGCATCAAGGCTGAGGGGCATGATATCTACACATGAAATAGTGCCTTGATGATTGCTAGCATTAAAATAATAATTAGGGATGATTATAGATGCCATGTATTTATTGAAATGTTACCAAAGGGTCTGCATGTAAAAAAAATAAGTTGTACAACAATGGGGCAGAGCTGGCCAGCATTGTAGCAGCAGGAGACAATGTGTTTGTATTGTAGCTCGACTCGATATGATTGTACACATATTCTGACAATGACAAAGCTGAGCCTTTTTTAATGTGTGTTTTTTATTTATTTGTCTTTTGATATTCTAGCCAATTAATATCGAAAAAAAAAACAAAGATGGACCTATTAGGTGTTCAAGAAAATACCTTTAAATTAATTGAAAAGTATCGCGAAACAACCATACTTTGGGATACCAGACACCCTGGATACCATAAACAGACCTTAGATCGGCAGCACTGATGGAGGTAGCAACCTACATGCAGACTTGGGTTCCTGACTGCACAGAGAACATGGTCAAGGAAAAAATGAATAATCTCAGGACCACGTATAGAAAAGTCTACAAAAATCTTAAAATAAAAAAATCTGGATCAGCAGCACATGCGCCAAAGGAGCCCAAGCTATGGTACTTCAAGGAGCTCGCGTTTTTGGATGATCAGCTGGACGGCCGGGAGTCACTTTCAAGTCTTCCTTCCAGCGTTCCTTCCACGCTTCCTTCCAGCGGAACTTCCACGGATCCCCACACCCCTGCAGTCCGCGGAGGGTCTGGCTGACATGGACCCAGATCTGGCGATCTTCAGTGAGGTATAGTAGTTTGCAAAATATTTCTTGGCTGCTAATTTTTGTTTGATTATTGAGTTAATATTGTAAAAAAAATAGCAAGCTTGGAAACAAAAACACAAGTCGTGGGCATAAAAATAGGTGTCAGAAGGACAGTCTGTTCAATTTAAATGAAGAAAACAAAAGAGTCAAGAGCCCAAAAATGTGTGTAAAAGATTGTGCAAAATATTACAACATGTCCCTTTTTTATACACAGGAAAAGACCAGCCAGGAGGTGGCAGCTCCTGAGGACTATGTCAGCCAGGCCGAAGGGATGAGTGGCAGCCAGGAGAAGGCCGGGCCCAGTGGATGTCAGCATGTCCCCAAGCCCAGGCTCAGCACCATCTGCCAGGTTCCTCCCCTCCAGATGAGGCGACCAGGCCTAAGGAGGCGCATGAGGCAGATGAAGGAGGAGAGCCTCGAAATGATGAGGGAGGCAGCCCAAATAATGAGGGCCCCCCTCAACCCCACTGAAGACTTCAGCGCCTCCGTGGCGCATGAACTGAACCGAGCGGGGGAGGAGCAAAGGGACCTGGCAAAGGACCTGATAAATAAGGTCCTTTGATGGATGCACAGGGACATGCTGACCAGGGACACAGACCTGAGTGACCCGGCCCGGCCTGCTCCCCATCTTCTTCAGCCTCCTGCCTGGAAGGAAGGCTGCAAAGAAGACAAGAAAGTTATTCCCTGCCTTCCAGTTGATTATCCAAAAATGTGAGCTTGTTGGAGTCCCACAGCTTGGGTTCGTTTGGTCATGTGCTGCTGATTCTGATTTATTATTTGTCGTGTCTCCTGAGGTTATTCATTTTATCCTTGATCATGTTGGAATTCCCAAGTCTGCATGTATGTTGCTATAACTGATCAAGTGCTGCCGATCAGGTTATTTAGAATTTTGTTTTGTGCCTAAATAAATGGCTTTTTATTTACGTTCCAACCTTGGCTATTGTGTTTTATACTGTGGTGATTAGGCATCAAACATTTAAAAAATACAATGTGTCATTTACAAAGGACACAATCTGCTTGGGGGCGGGGGGGGGGGGGACATTTGGTGTGACAACTTGGTAAACCATGAAAACCCCAAAAATAAAAAAGTTGGCATAAGTTGCAACCCAAAAAAAATGCAATGTAAAAAAAAAAACGTTGACGTAAGTTGCAACCAAAAAAAAAATGCAATGTAAAAAAAAAAAGTTGACATAAGTTGCAATCAAAAAAAAAAATGCAATGTAAAAAAAAAGTTGACATAAGTTGCAACCAAAAATAAATAAAAATGCAATGTAAAAAAAAAGTTGACATTAGTTGCCAAATTTAAAATATATAAGATCAACATTAAGCAAAAAGGACAAAAATATATTCATGTGGAGGACAAAAAAAAAGTTGGGACATCTACAGTAGCTAGCAAACATTTACATAAAGAAAAAAACAAAGCAAAAAATATAACTTTTCAGTATGGGACAACTCAGTCTAAATAGCATCAGCAATAGAATGGGTTTATTCTAGCAAGAGAACGAAGAAAAAAAAAAAAGAGGCAATAAACGATACACTAGATATTTAAAATGACGAATGTGCCATGTCACAAACAAACGCGAGTTTTACCTGAACGAGCGCTCCCGTCCCCTCATTTTGTCTGAGCATGCGCGCGATTTTGGTCCGATGCTTACTAACCATCGAACATGTCGGACAGACGGGTTTCCAGCAGACAGATTTTAAAGCATGCTTTAAAATTTGTCTGCTGGAAAAACCTGTCTGCTCGCCCGTACACACGATCAAATTTGTCTGCTGAAACGGTCCGTCACACCGGTTTCAGCAGATAAATTTGATCGTGTGTACGCGGCCTTAGTGTCACTGTTGCCGCTAGGTAGCTAGTTTTTTATTTATTATGATTTTTTTTTTACTAAAGACATGTGGCTGAATTCATTTTGGCCTAAATGTTTAACTAAAATTTAGTTTATTCAATTTTTCTTATAACAAAAAGTAAAAAATATATATATATTTTTTTAAATGTCGCTCTATTTTTGGATATAGCACAAAAAATAAAAATTGCAGAGGTAACCAATTACCATCAAAAGAAAGCTCTATTTGTGGGAAGAAAAGGACGCAAATTTTGTTTGGGAGCCACGTCGCACGACCGTGCAATTGTCTGTTAAAGCGACGCAGTGCCGAATTGTAAAAACGCCTCTGGGCATTTAGCAGCATATTGGTCCGGTCCCTAAGTGGTTAAACAGGTATAACAGAAGGAAGAACTACTGTAACATGTATTGCACAGAGAGTGAACTAAGACCCTGTGGTGGCTGGGCATGCTAAAAGACTTATTTTAATAAAATATAAGAAACTAAAGACCAAGCAAGAAAGACAGAAAAAAGGAATGAGAGAACCAAACAGTTAATACTCAATATTGTACCTTTCTCATGCCCTTCTGCAACCAGTCTCCTGATACAGCCAAATATTTCAAATGTTGACTAATCAGTCCAGAGCACTTGCTGTCATTTTTCTGTACTTCCGTTCCTAAGCTTTCATGCACAGTTTATTTGCTTTGCCTTGTTTCCACGTAAGAGGTATAACTTTTTGGCTGCAATTCTTCCATGCAGTCCACTTCTGGTCAGACTTCTCTGGACAGTAGGTGGCTTTACCTGAGTCACACTGGTTTCCACCAGTTCTGTGTTGATGGCACTATTAAACATCTTCTGATGTCCAAGGGAAGTAAGCATGATGTGTCTTTCACCTGATGCATGAAGTTTCTTTGGCCTAACCACTGTGTCTACGGTCCTCAACATTGCCCAATCAATGGTGTCCTCAATGCTGAGAAATACAGGCAGATACTGATACTTCTCCATCATGCTATATCATCAGGGAGGTGTGTGATTTGTTTAGTGTGGACAATCCGCGCTACACCCCACTGTGCAAAAAATGCTAATATATGCAAATATCCCAGTACAATAAATACAGATGCAAAAAAGTGAAAGTGCAAAGTTGATGAATTAAATAAATATATATCTTTCTTTACAAAGAAAAAAAGGAAAAAATGAGAACTCAATCTATCAATATGACTGGTGCTGCAATTACAATATAGCTGGAATAAACAGCTAAAAATGAAAGTGTTAAAAAATAGGTAAAAATGCATAACCAGTAATAAATGCAAATAAAGTGCAAGTGAGTGAAATATTATTGACCTAAACCAGTTCAATATGACTTATGCCAAACAATGTCCAATTCAAGGGTGCACAGAAGCAAATCTTCATCCAATGTTTCAGCCAAGCAGATGAAAAATAATATACAGAGGGGCCGCTTACTGAATCTGTTGTATCTCTATCACGGAGATCATAAGAGCTCAGCACACAAGGGATCACCCAAGGAAATCAACGGCAGCTGGTCACGTCTCCAAACAGATCCTCTCCTCCACCAAACGTCTGAGAACTGCAGCCGGTCCTACCATAGACAACAAAAAACGTGATGGACGAGGATAATTTAAAAGAGGAAAATAAAAAGCTTCATGGTGTAGTACTTTAAAATTATTAAAGTCCCTTTATTCCAAAATACAGGGTTATTGACATCAGTAAAAGCTTTGTAGCAAAAAAGTTTTAAAAAACACATGCAATCTTCCAGCCGCGGCTCGGGCCAATCTGCTGGGGCGTGGTGACGTCAGATTGTATTGCTCTGCCCGATGCTGCGTTTCTCCATAAGGGGCATCAACAGGGATAGGAGGCAAATGTTCCTCCTTTAATAGTCTGCCATTCGCGTCTCAGCCATTTTGGGAATATATGAATTTTTTATTATTTTTCAAAAATTGTGTATTTTTGTATTGTTATATGTATATTTATGTATTGTCTTTTTCTATTTTCAGTAGATAGTGCCTGACAAATTTGATTCTCCTGTGGTGAAACATGTAGAGAGAATTTCTCAGCTTGCACACTCTTGAAACTGTATTGTCTTAATGGATGGATTTTTTATACTCTGTCATTTTTAAGCCTTTATAAATATTTTTCTTATATACTCTATTGTTATAATTTCGCACCTTTAAAATCCCAATTCCATATTCATTAGGGATGTGGTGCTGACCTATATAGATGTTGAGTAGGCAAATTTTCTGCTTTGAGGAAAGAGTGATGTGATACCTGTCATTGTTTGCCACTGGTCTTTGAGGGTATAGAGCCCCAGCAGGATACACCCTAAAGCACTTTTAGACCTCATGTAATTGGGAGGTCTTGGAAGGAGGTGAGCGTCCATTTTTGCACGTGTTGTCTGCATGCTTGCATGACATTCGGGGATAACAATCACATTTTATAGCATGGTTTCGGCACCTGTTGTGCTTTCACTAAATGTACGTGTTTTCATGCTATCTGGTTACATACAGTATGACTGAGTATATAAAGAGAGCACTATTTGTACTTTGCATATGCTATCAACTGGTATGAGGAGAGAGCTTTGTGGTACCTGTCAACAGCCATCCATATGCTACGCTGACCTAATTTGTACAGAGAAGACATTTAAGGAGATTTGCGTCCATTTGCACATAGGCTGTATGCATGCAAGCTAACACTCAGGAAGAAGATTTGATCTTTATCAAAATATTAATTTAAGCACTGGTTTATAGACACACTGACATGTTTTATATTTAGTATTTATTATTAGTTGAACTGCACTATTTTGTCTTGTGTATTAACCATTTCGCTGCCAGGCCCTGTGCTCCATTTTGTACACTCAGGTGGCCACACCATTTTTGATTTTTTTCATTTGCTTTCTTATTTATCATTTATAGCTTTCAGAATTTGTGAAAGACCCCCAAAATCATATATTTTCTAAAAGCGCATGATCAGTAGAATAAAAAGAAGGTGCTACTGATTTTTTAGACCCTGCGGTATTTGCACAAATGTTTATCAAACCAAACACTAAAACCATTATTAGCAGATAAAAACACAGCAAATTTTACAAAATGTCTACCAAATATAAAAGCTTAATATGTATTGAGTTAATAAATAACAAATATTTGTAACTTTTAAATTGAATTTATCCCAGTGCGCATGCTCAAAATCACGACGTCATTACGCAATTTAAACGACGTGAACAACACTTACGCAAAGCCCTATTCGCGAACGTTTTACGTAAACGACGTGAAAAAAAAAAACGCCGGCACGCCGTCCATACTTAACAGTGCCTGCGCCTCATACAGCAGGGTTAACATTACGATGGACCTACGCTAATGCAAACGACATAAAAAAAAATAGCGCCGGCCGGGCGCACGTTTGGGAATTGGCGTATAGGCTCATTTGCATATTTTAGATGGGAACGCCACCTAGCGTCCAGCCTAAAATATGAAAATAAGATTCAACGGCGTAAGAGACTTATGCCAGTTGGATCTAATGGAAATCTATGCGTTACTGATTCTATGAATCAGTCGCATAGATAGAAGGGCTCAGACGCAGAAATAAGATGGCTTATTTATTTCCTGAATCTGGCCCTATATATATAAGCTTAGCCTGCATGAAGTTAATAAATAACAAAAAGTAAACATTTTTACATTGCACCTTTCAAACTCGAACATACGCAAAAATGTCTCTAATAATCTGGACGTTTGCAGGGGGGGGTCATTGGGGGTAGGGGGGGAAGGGGGGTGAAGTGGATAGGAGAGTGGGGAGGCATTTTTAGATGGAAGGGTGCAGCGGGGTGGAGAGGCAGGGGGGCAGGGTAGCGGAAGCAGGGTCGGGGGTGATCACATTAGGGGTTAATAACTCTGACCAGCAGATATAAGCTTATGGTCATTGAAGTGACCATAAGCTTAGAAGAGAGGGAAAAAGGAGGTCCATGAGCCTTACTGACTTGGCCACCTGCGGGCACTTCTGTAGGTCCGTACAGTCCGTACAGCGTACGGACTTGGCAGTGAAAGAGTTAATAACATCGATTTATAAGACGGAGGAAGTAGACAAAGACTGATTGAGTTCAACCAGGGCTTCATCAAAGCTTGTGGGAAAAGAGAATTGTCTCTTCCAAAAATTTCAAGTAAAATATATTTTGGACTCCCCTCAACTAGAATGATGCTGTATTTATCTAGTTTATCATCTGTAATAAATCCTTTAATCCAAACTAAGTACAAAAAAAATCTGCTACCTGGAAGCTATTTGAATTATTGCACTACACCCAGATACTGTATGTAAAAAAGTAATGTATGACGTGATTGAAAATGGGTCTGTAATGGATCTTAAGATGTGATCCCGTGCAAAAAACAAAACAGAAACATAGACCTTCCCCTACCCAAAATCCATACTAAGCTCCTGAGATTGAGCATACAGGCTGGATGTTCAGAAAAGGGATGGGCAGAAACTGCAATTCCCCCACCACCTGTCCTGAACCATACCAGGCCATGTGCCGTCAACATTGGTAGAGTACCTTGACTTCATAAATTGAGAAATGTTGCACCTATCCCAAGCCCCTCTATTATAACCTGCTTACTGAGAATGCATTCACATCTGCTAAGCTATCTTTAAAAGGAAACAGCCCCCATACATTCAGGTACATGACTGAAGCAAAACACATGTTTTTTTTTTTTACCTTTATTGGTATTATCCTGTGTAGCAAGTCTAGATAAAAATTGTGTAGCTCTGGAGAAGGTGTAATACTGAAATCACTAATGCCACGTACACACGATCATTTTTTGTGATGAAAAAAAACTTCATTTAAAATCACCGCTTGTGGGCAAAACGTCGTTTTATGTCTTCAAAAAAACGACAATTTTTTTTTCCGAACATGCTTGAATTTTTTGTGTCGTTTTTCAAAACGTTGTTTTTTGTGTCATAAAAAGTGATGGTGTGTGGGCAAAACAATGTTGAAAACTACGTTTTTAAAGCAGCGCATGCTCAGAGGCAAGTTATGAGACAGAGCTTCAATGGAACAGAGTGCCATCGAACGTGGTGTACGTCACCGCGCTTTGCTAGAACATTTTGGAAAAACGATGGTGTGTATGCAACGTCGTTTTGGAAAATGAAGTTTGAAAAACGTTTTGTTTCATCACTTGAAACGTCGTTTTTTTTTTTCATCACAAAAAATGATCATGTGTACGCGGCATAAGTCTTTAATCTGCATTCTAAAGCATGAATATAACCAGAACTGACATTAGGAGATCAGGATATGAACATTTTAAAACAAATATAAAATGGTTACTGTACAGAAAATGTAACAAAATTATGCTTGCATGAAGTTTAAAATAATCACATTTAAAGTAAATAAGATTATAATAAACTAGGATAAATATGAGAGGCACAAGCATGTTTTTTTTTTGAGAAAATATCAATGCAAACCATACTTTGCTATATGCCAGGATTTATGAACACATATGGCACCACTGTGTGTAAATGTCAGTTGCCAAAGCTGGCAACCAATTGCTTTCATTATAACTGAATTACCAATGACAGCTACTGCTGATAATGTATTAATTTATGAACATTGCACAACATTATGCCCTCAAGATGTGTACTGGATGCTACCAACATTGCAATATGTTGTGATTATAAGACATGATGATAATACAATCATATCATAAAACAACATGCTACCTGTACATTAAAAGTACATCCACTTGAACAATGTATGCTCTTTGATACAATCACATGAATAGGAAAATAATTAGAAGCTTATCTGTAAAAAAATATGCTTTTACAGAAAATGGGAAGGATATCAGTTGAACAACCTATTAACAGAAGTCATGTATTTCTGATTATCTCTCTCTGCAAACCTTATGCATTGTCAGCAGAAATAGATATCATAACACAGGGTCTTTCATAAGCAGAGCAGTGATTGCATCATTGCTTGAATACATTTATAGATAGCTTACAGAGGAATAGAGGAATCTTAGCAAAGGTTATCAGTTGTCTGTAGGCTTACATAAATGAAGCACCACACTTTAGCTTAGTGTTCTCCAAACCTACTCTAAAGTCCTGCAGACAATTGGTGTTTTATAGATATTCCAAAAACTGAACTTCAGGAAACCATTAATAACACTCCTCATTCCAGGTATGAATTTTAAAGGACTTGTTACGTAGGTTTAATTACAGTTACAGCTATAATAAATGTCAGACTTTATTATATTACAATCCTCTATACAGCAAGGCTTAAGCTGGTCATAGATCGATCAAAATTCAGCCGGTTCAGAATGAATAGGCAGAATTGTAATCCCTCTATGGCCGTTCCCATTTAAGAGGGGTCAATCTAATTATCAACTTCTCTTGAATGGGAATGTTTGAGAACATTCCTTCAATCAATAAACAAGTAAAAAAGGTGCAAAGCACAGGTTCCTCAAGTAGTGGTACCCAATAGTCCAAGGGCAAAGGTAAGAAGGTGTGTATATACATATATATATATGCACACATATATATGGCAGGGTATCAGTCAGGTCAGCCACCAAGAAAACCAGAAGCCGGTTCCAGTATACTAGGAAAAAAACAAGAAAAGGGGCGCCTCTGAGTATGTATCATAAGAATAATTTAATAAACAACAACATCCACTCACATGGAGAACAGGTAAGTTGCATTCAAATCCGGTTGCTGGGCTGAAGAGATGAAAGTGGGACTGCAAGTCACAGCAAGTACTGTAAAGCTGGCACCACATCAGATCCGTGCAGGATGGAGTGGGATGGCTTGGGCACAGCGTGGTTTTCTTCAGTGATCCAGGCTTGGGCATATCTTAGTCTATCAGGAAAAGTCAGGAAAAGTCCATCTGATAAGAATATAGGTTCCAGGTAAAAGGTGTAGTGGAGAGTGACAAGAGTCAGTGGTTATGGCAAGCCACACTGTGGCTTTAGTGTGCACTCTGTCTCTGTATATTTGAAAGTAAACATGGCCGTGTATTCAGAGTAAGGCTGGGGGAGCAGCACATCACAGCACGGCACCCGGCAATGACATCACACACATGCACACACATGCGACATGTTTCGAAGCTAGCAAGCCATTGATGGAAAAAAGGCTGCACCTCTTTTTCAAGCATGATTAACAGCGGTTTAGACATTAATGGCTGTGTGTTGAGTTATTTTGAGAGCACAGCAAATTTACATGGTTATGCAAGCTGTACACTCACTACTTTACATTGTAGCAAAGTGTAATTTCTTCAGTGTTGTCACATGAAAAGATATAATAAAATATTTACAAAAATGTGAGGGGTGCACTCACTTTTGGGAGATACTGTAGTTAGTCTGCCTGAAAAAGTCCATCTAGTTCAACCAATAGAAGAAAAATAAATAAACAAATAAATAAATGAATAAGTAAATAAATAAATGTATGGTTGAAGCCCTATGGCCGATACGGATATGAACAATATAAGACTTACAACATGAAATGGACCTGAAGTGTGCCCTGGACTGATGGACGGTACACCAAAATTAGGGGGCATACCCAACATTAGAAATTAATATTTTGTGGAGACAAATACATTTGATAAATGCCCTAAAAAGTGGATGGGAGGGTGGGTATTGCGCACAGGAAACCGACAAAGACCACAGGCGAGCGGGCTGGTTAAATACCCCCCCGGCTCCTCCCATAAATTCAGGCCACCATACCGGCCTTCTTACTTATGGTTGAAGCCCTATGGCTGATACGGATATGAACAACATAGACTAATAAAACTTACAACATGAAATGGACCTGAAGTGTGCCCTGGTCTGATGGACAGTATACCAAAATAAGGGGGCAAAAACATTCAAGTAGGGGTATAGTTTTAATAGTTTTAGCTTTATTCATTGAGCAAGTTTGGTGAATGCTTATGCCATTTCCACCTGATTGGAGATGTTCTGGGTGAAGCAGGCAGTCTTCTACATGACTAGTGACTTAATGACATGATCTGGGACCCCATGTCGGGATGCGGCCGAGGCTGCTTCAATACAAAAGAGTGACCGGAGTACGAAAGTGTATATATATATATATATATATATATATATACAGGGCTCAAAATTTCAAATCCTGAGCTACTAGCCATGCCTTAAGGGTTACTCGCCACCAGTTGACCCAACTGATCCCTACCCTGCACCGCTCCTAATTCCCCCCTAAACAAGCGAGCATGCAAGAGTAAAGCCAGGGGATTACAGAGCGGATAGCCCACTGTTACAGCAGAGTTTACATTACAATTGTCCCCCCTCCGCTCGTGGTTACACACAGCCCTGCCTCCTGACCCCGCGCCTGTGATAGACAGAACACATCCCAGCATTGGACTGGCATTCTGTCTATCACAGACGTGGGCTCTGTAATCCCACTGCTTTTCTCCTTCCTCCATGCTCTCTTCCCCGGGGCAATTGATGGGAGAACAGCTCCCGATCAACCCCTGCATGCCGGCGGTACCGCGCTCCCATCGCACCCGCAGGCAGCCCAGATCCTTGCTAGAAACAATTTTCCACTCGCAAAATACGGGGAGGCGAGTGGAAAATTTGAGGGCTATATATATATATATATATATATATATATATATATATATACTCACACACACACAATCCTATACCCACAGTTGATCAAAAGGAAGGCACAAAACCTCACTAAGGCATGATCCAATTTGCTCCAGCAAGGGAACAAATTTCTTTCTGATCCTCCAAGAAGCAATCAGATATTCCCTGGATCAACTTTACCTATAGTATCCAGTTGCATTATGTGTATCTAGGAAAGTATCCAGGCCCTTCCTAAAATAATCTACTGAGCTGGTCAGAATCAGCTCTTGAGGGAGTCTATTCCACATTTTCACTGCTCTTCTGAAAGAGAATAAATTACATTAAGCTAATCATTCATCATAGCTGAGCTCCCCTATGCCTCTTATCAGTTTGGTTGCTCTTCTCTGTACTTTGTCCAGTTCTCCAATATCCCTTTTATGAACTGGTGCCCAAAACTGAACTTCATATTCCAGATGAGGTCTTAGTAATGATTTGTACAGGGACAATCGATATATCTCTCTCTGCATTTGATACCTCTTTTAATAAAAGAAAGGATTTTTCTCGCTTTGGAAATTGCAGCTTAGCATTGCATGCCAATATTAACCCCTTCCATACCGGGCCATAGGGGATTGACGTCTGGAGCAACCCCTCGCCGATGAGAGTGGACGTCACATGACGTCCTTTGTTCCCGGCGTTCCCCGGCGGCACCACTCGCGATCCCGCGCGCTTGCCTGACGGCCGCGATTGCCGCTGGGCACCCGCAATTACCGCTGATCACGGCAGTAGTGTGGATCTGTGTGTGTAAACACACAGATCCACCTCCTGTCAGCAGTGAGGAGACTGATGTGTGTTCCCAGTACAGAGGAACACACATCGGTCTCCTCCCTTTGTGAGTCCCCTCCCCCTACAGTTAGAACATACTTTAGGCAACATTTTAACCCCTTCAGCGCCCCCTAGTGTTAACCCCTTCCCTGCCAGTCACATTTACACAGTAATCAGTGCAGTTTTATAACACTAATCGCTGTGTAAATGTGAATGGTCTCAAAAACGTGTCAAACGTGTCCGATATGTCCGCCGCAATGTCACGGTCACAATGTCACGATCACCAAAAAAAAAAAAAAACGCAGATCGCCGCCATTACTAGTAAAAAAATAAAAATGCCACAAATCACCTATTTTGTAGACGCTATAACTTTTGCGCAAACCAATCAATATACGATTATTGCATTTTTTTAACCAAAAATACATAGAAGAATACGTATCGGTCTAAACTGAGGAAAAAAAATATGTGATATTTATTAAATAAAAAAGTAAAACATTTTATTTTATTTTTTTAAATAGTCGCTCTTCTTTTGTTTATAGCGCAAACATTAACCACTTAAGGACCGCCTACTGCACATTTACGTCGGCAGAATGGCACGGCTGGGCACATCAACGTATATATACGTTGATTTTAGTACCCAGCCGTGGGTCGCGGGCGCGCGCCCGCGGGCGCGCGCCTGCGACCCGGTCCGAAGCTCCGGGACCGGGACCGCGGGATTCGCGGACCCGATCGCCGCTGGAATGCGGCGATCCGTCCCTGGAGCGGAAGAACGGGGAGAGCCGTGTGTACACACGGCTTCCCCGTGCTTCTCTGTGTCTGCAGCATCGATCGCGTCATCCCTGTAATAGGGGGACGCGATCGATGACGTCACACCTACAGCCACACCCCCCTACAGTTGTAAACAAACACTCTAGGTCACACATCCCCTACAGCGCCACCTGTGGTTAACTCCCAAACTGCAGCTGTCATTTCCACAGTAAACAATGCAATTTAAATGCATTTTTTGCTGTGAAAATGACAATTGTCCCAAAAATGTGTCAAAATTGTCCGAAGTGTCCGCCATATTGTCGCAGTCACGAAAAAAATCGCTGATCGCCGCTATTAGTAGTAAAAAAAAAAAATTAACAAAAATGCAATAAAACTATCCCTTATTTTGTAAACGCTATAAATTTTGCGAAAACCGACCAATAAACGCTTATTGCGATTTTTTTTACCAAAAATACGTAGAAGAATACGTATCGGCCTAAACTGAGGAATAAAAATGTTTTTTTATATATTTTTGGGGGATATTTATTATAGCAAAAAGTAAAAAATATTGCATTTTTTTTAAAATTGTCGCTCTATTTTTGTTAATAGCGCAAAAAATAAAAACCGCAGAGGTGATCAAATACCACCAAAAGAAAGCTCTATTTGTGGGAAAAAAAGTACGCCAATTTTGTTTGGGAGCCACGTCGCACGACCGCGCAATTGTCAGTTAAAACGAAGCAGTGCCGAATCGCAAAAAGGGGCAAGGTCCTTTACCTACATTTTGGTCCGGGTCTTAAGTGGTTAAAAACCGCAGAGATGATCAAATACCACCAAAAGAAAGCTCTATTTGTGTGGGGAAAAAAACATAACGATTTAATTTGGGTACAGTGTTGCATGACCGCACAATTGTCATTCAAAGTGCAACAGCACTGAAAACTAAAAATTGGTCTGGGCAGGAAGGCGGTGAAAATGCCCAGTATGGAAGGGGTTAAGCATATGACCTACCAGAACACCCAGATCCTTCTCCACCATTCCCTGCCCCAGATGTTCTCTCCCTAGTATGTATGATGCATGCATGTTTCTAGCCCCCAAGTGCACTGGGTGCCCAATGAATCAGTGTATTGAGATCAGCTTGTAAGTTGGAGACATCATGTAAAAATGTTATTTAATTGCATAGCTTGGTGTCACCTGCAAACACTAATCCCAGACCCTATATCATATATAAATATATTAAAAAGTAAGGGCCCAAACAATGAACCTTGGGGTTCACCACTGACAACCTTAAACCATTATGATTATGAATCATCAACCACTACTCTCTGAATTAGATATTTTAGCTAATTTTCTATCCATTTACAAACTGATATTTCCAAGCCTGTAGACTTTACCTTAGATATTAGGCATGTGTGTGGAACTGTATGGAACTGTGTCAAACGCTTTGGCAAATCTAAATATACTACATTCACAGCCATTCCTTTGTCCAAGGTATTGCTCACCTTCTCATAAAAAAAAAAAACATGTATTTTATAAATCCATGCTGTCTGTTACTTAAAATATTTTTTAAGAAGAAAGAACTCATCTATGTGGTCTTTTAATAAACTCTTCAGTATCTTCCTAACTATAGAAGTTCAACTAACAGTTTTATAGTTACTTGGTAAAGACTTTGATCCATTTTTAAAAATAGGCACCACATTGGCCTTATGCCAATCCAGTGATATTATTCCAGTCATTATAGAGACCCTAAAAATTAAAAACAATGGCTTTGAAATGACAGAGCTCAATCATTTTAGGATCTCTGGGTGTATACCATCCAGTCCAGGTGCATTATTCACATTTATTCTGTCTAAATATTTCTGGACTATATACAATTTGTGCCATAGTGTTTTTAACTCCATTAGGCCGCATATACATGAGGAGATTTATCAGTTTAAAACGGTCCGACAGACCGGCGGAACGCCATGCCTGGAATGTGGTCAGCTGGGGCAAGGCATATTTTCTTGCCCTAGATTCTGGGGTGCAGCTGGAGGTAATGTTGCTGAGCAGAACTCTTTACCGGTGGGACAAAATTCCTTTTCAGATATGTTTGCAGTCACAACAAGGAGTTTTCTGTTGTGTCTGCAGGGGGTGCTAAACAGTTGGAGTTGCCTGCTGTGATTTCATCCTGTGGCCACCAGGGGGAGTTGGCCAGTGAATATGCAACTGAGAGACGGCACCCTCAAATGAAGATAGAGTTACCTGCTTCAAGATATGGTAAGACAGTTTGTGATCCATGTGAAGTAGCAGTGTGTTCGGTAAGGAGATCTGCAGAAGGTGTGAAAATGGACTTGCTGCAGTGTGCTACCCAGATTAGTGGGGAGACACAGGTTGAAGCTCTGTGTGCAGCAAGGTCAGGGATTGAAAAGGACATATGGACTCTGTGTGCACCTAAGGTAATCCAGCAGAGTGCTGGGAGAGAGGTGTTAGGGGTAACCAAAACAATTGGTATGTCATGTTCCCTAGCGATAGAGACAGGTGCTGCAGAGTTGCCAAGGGGAAATCGCCAAGGAGCCTGTAATGGCGAGGCAAATGGTTTCCCAGGACAACTGTGAAGCCGCCCTAGTGGGCAAAGTAATTCCTTTGGAGAGGAAGGGTGATGTGCTGAGTCGCATGCAGGGTGCTGTGCGTTCTGACAAAAGACAATCTGATAGAGATTATAAAACTGCTACAGTATGTTTATGAATGCTGATGATACATGTACTTATGGTGATGTGTTCACTAGTAATGAGGTAGGGGTAATCGCTAAGCAGGATATGCGATTCCCCTTGGCAACAGTACATAAGGCTGCAGAGGTGTCCTTAGAAACCTCCAGGGAGCACTGTGTGTCGGAGCCAAAGGTTGCCGGGGCCAACTGCGGTGCCGCCCTAATACAGGGAGTGCAGAATTATTAGGCAAATTAGTATTTTGACCACATCATCCTCTTTATGCATGTTGTCTTACTCCAAGCTGTATAGGCTCGAAAGCCTACTACCAATTAAGCATATTAGGTGATGTGCATCTCTGTAATGAGAAGGGGTGTGGTCTAATGACATCAACACCCTATATCAGGTGTAAAATAACTGCCCATGAACTGAGAAAAGTCAAGCGTGCAGCTGCCAAGATGCCACTTGCCACCAGTTTGGCCATATTTCAGAGCTGCAACATCACTGGAGTGCCCAAAAGCACAAGGTGTGCAATACTCAGAGACATGGCCAAGGTAAGAAAGGCTGAAAGACGACCACCACTGAACAAGACACACAAGCTGAAACGTCAAGACTGGGCCAAGAAATATCTCAAGACTGATTTTTCTAAGGTTTTATGGACTGATGAAATGAGAGTGAGTCTTGATGGGCCAGATGGATGGGCCCGTGGCTGGATTGGTAAAGGGCAGAGAGCTCCAGTCCGACTCAGACGCCAGCAAGGTGGAGGTGGAGTACTGGTTTGGGCTGGTATCATCAAAGTTGAGCTTGTGGGGCCTTTTCGGGTTGAGGATGGAGTCAAGCTCAACTCCCAGTCCTACTGCCAGTTTTTGGAAGACACCTTCTTCAAGCAGTGGTACAGGAAGAAGTCTGCATCCTTCAAGAAAAACATGATTTTCATGCAGGACAATGCTCCATCACACGCGTCCAAGTACTCCACAGCGTGGCTGGCAAGAAAGGGTATAAAAGAAGAAAAACTAATGACATGGCCTCCTTGTTCACCTGATCTGAACCCCATTGAGAACCTGTGGTCCATCATCAAATGTGAGACTTACAAGGAGGGAAAACAGTACACCTCTCTGAACAGTGTCTGGGAGGCTGTGGTTGCTGCTGCACGCAATGTTGATGGTGAACAGGTCAAAACACTGACAGAATCTATGGATGGCAGGCTTTTGAGTGTCCTTGCAAAGAAAGGTGGCTATATTGGTCACTGATTTGTTTTTGTTTTGTTTTTGAATGTCACTGGTAAACTGACTGGTAAAAATAAATAAATTGAAATGGGTATATATTTGTTTTTTGTTAAGTTGCCTATCAATTATGCACAGTAATAGTCACCTGCACACACAGATATCCCCCTAAAATAGCTAAAACTAAAAACAAACTAAAAACTACTTACAAAAATATTCAGCTTTGATATTAATGAGTTTTTTGGGTTCATTGAGAACATGGTTGTTGTTCAATAATAAAATTAATCCTCAAAAATACAACTTGCCTAATAATTCTGCACTCCCTGTAGATAAGAGGGTACTTGACCTTCGTGATGAGAAAAATGGTAAAACTGAAATGTCTGAATTTGCTTGTAGTGATAATGTGTTACTGCAGTCTGTCACTGCTGGCAGAAAAAGTCCTCATAAGTTTAGTGAAGCGCCACTTGAGCAAAGTGGTAAAGTTATGTTATTGCAGCCTGCTGTGTTTAAAAATATGTTTGTGGTGGACACAAGTTCTGCTATGCAAAATGGAGAGACTGCGGGGCCGTTAGACACGGGTGTGTTGGCTTTTGCAGAAGTTAACCCTCTCCAGTTGGAAGGATCTGAAAAGGGCGCATACATAGCAGAGGTTTTGTCCACAGCAAAAGAGATGAGGAATGTTGAGCTTCAGGATGACGGGGTAATGGATAGCGATTTGGAATCACTCAGTGTTGCTGAAAGTGAGATGATGAGTGTGATACATGCAATTTGCAGTGCTCAGTGGGAGCCGCAAGTTTTGTCAGTTACCCCTGAGGTAGAGATCTGACTCAGCCTCTCGAGCCTTAGCAAATGAGCCCCTCCACATCGTTGGTAAAGGAAAAGTTCTTAAAGTTCTGTGTTTAGATGTGGTGTGTCTAGAAATAACTGAGATGTTGTTGGAATTGATGAAAATCTTTCCAATGTTCACCTGCATGTGTCCACAGCAGAGGGGTGACATGGTACTGCGTAGTACCAATCGGTGGACACAGGAGGTGCAGGCATTGTTAAGCAATGTTGATGAAAGTTGGTTGCTGTGCTGTTGTTTAATTTTGTGGAAAGTTGTCTCACAGTTCTCTTCGAGAGTGCTTCCAGCGGCGGTTGTGTGCAGAAGGCACTCAGGGGAATTGTTCGAGAAATCAGAAATAATAGACATAGTGGAAGTCTCTCTGTGTGCTGATGTGATGGAGTACATTCCTGCTGGTGCGGTCCGAGGTACGGCTGAGCAGTGGTTGGTACATGGGGCGCATACTGTCTCACTCTCTAGACCTCATGAAGGGCTCGAATTGGACATGGCAGTAGTGGGGATTCGGTCCATCACTCGCAGAGAGGTACCGTTTGAGGTACCCGGAGACACTTTGACAGGAAATAACAGTAATGGTAAATGTAATGAAAAAAAGTATGGAAAGCACTATAGAGCACTATCAGACAACTCTGAGCTATTGGTTGAGGTACCAATGGATACAAAAATGGTTAAAGAGATTGGTATGGAAAAAGGTTTGGGAAAATGTTCGTTGGTAGTAGGAGAATTGCTATTGGAGTATTGAACGACAGGGGGCAATGTGAAACTGCGGGACTGTCCCATAGGGAGTAACTGCTGGCCTGTAGGTGGTCCCTCCATAGACACTGTTCTAGCAAACAAAGGGACAAGAGGTCCCAATGACAATGCTGAGTTGAATAACCCCTTGTGGAACATTGCTATTGAGGTTAAACAGAAGGATGTGGTGTTGATCTCAGATGGTTTGGTTGCCAAAGGTAACCACATGGGGGTTAGTGAACCTGGGAAACAAATGTTGTTGGTTAATGTTGCGTCAGGTAGTGAGACTGGTCAGTCCCTGACAGATTTCATGGAAGTGGGTCCCCAACAGTCTCAGCAAAGTAGGTCTGTGGGAGGAAAAAGGATCCTGAGGCCAGAAGGTAGAAGGGATAGAGAGATTAGTGGGAGCCCACAGTTTAGTAAGAAGTGCTGGTGGAAGCACACCCGGAAGAAGATGTGGGTGGAGTGCCCCTTTAGAGAAAAGGTTGGGCAGATTAGGAATCCTGCTGCTGATAGTTGGCACAAAGGTGCCACGGTGAAGTGTTGGTGGAAACATACCCGGAAAAAATTGGCCTATGCAGCCAATGGCTTGCACAGAGGTGTCCTATTTGTGATGATGGGTCTATGTGTTCCTCCCTCTGGTTTAAAACAAGAGGGGGGTATGCAATGGTGAGACTCTGTGCTATGTGAAAGTCGGCTGGGTTACGCCAGATTTTGGAGAGAAAGACACACTAATTGCACAGCTGTGCCCTGGGTTTTTTAGTTCTGACCTGACAGGGCTTAGAGCCCCACCCAACAGACAGGAGGTCTGTGCTAGGAGTCAGGTGGACTCCTAATCTCTGAGAGTCAGAGATGCTAATCAGGAGAAAGCGAGCTTTGAGCTTATCTATAGGAAACTCTGAGGAACAGAATTTAAGCCTTGGCTACAGGCCTGAAGCAGCCGGATGGCAAGAATGAAAGCTAGAAAGCTAATCTGTTGACTTTGCAAGATACAGTAATGGTGGAACGCCCTGCGTGGGCAGCTATTGTATTTGTGAACTTTTGTGCTTTTAAATAAAAGTGGGCTACCAGGCCCTTAAAAACTCAGGCCCAGATTCACAGAGCGATTACGCCGGCGCAACATGGGAATGCGCGTGCGTAAGTCGAAATGTGCGCGTGCGTTTCGATGCACGGCATCCCCAGAACGAGATACGCAAAAAATCTACTTTTTTTTGTTCCGCGTAATTTCGTTAGACTGGCGCATCCGTCCGCGCAAAAGTGCGCTAGACAGACCATTGATTTGCTAGTCAAATATGCTAATGAGGGACTTATGGGGATCCACAAAACAACGTTGGGGCAGCGCAGGCGACGCAGTGTGCGCAACAGCAAAATGTCCTGTCTAAAATTAGAGCATATAAAAGCTGGTCTAAAAAGAGAAAAAAAGTCTACTTGTTAGATAAAGCAACACTGTTAGTGAGGAGCTCAGCAGTCACATGTGTTGCACAACAATCTGTATGCCAACATGCCAGGGGCATCGTCGCACATAGCTATACTACTGACTTTAGATGAACAAAGAAGGATGAGGGCACGGAGGATGGCACGGAGGCGGGCACGGGAGAGGATATACCGCACCCGCATAGACCTGTTTGGCATGAGTGATTCTGAGGTGTTTCGCATCTTCAGACTCACCCCTCATGCCATCCTGGAATTAACCACAACCCTGCAGGAGGACATCACCAGCCCAACACACCGCTCACATGCAGTGCAGCCACTGGTCAAGGTACTGGCAACACTCCATGTCCTTGCCAGTGGCTCTTTTCAGCGTACAAGTGGAGTGGTGGCTGGGATGTCACAATCCTCCATGAGCAGATGTGTGCACCAGGTTGTCCCTGCAATTCTCAGACGCATGGCCAACCAAATCATCAAACCCACCACTGAGGACCTGCGGCTGAAGGCAATGACAGATTTCTACAGAATTGCCAGATTCCCACGCACTGTGGGGGCCATTGATTGCACACATGTGGCACTCCAGCCCCCCCAGGAGACAGAGCACATGTACCGCAATCGGAAGCATTGGCATTCCATCAATGTACAGGTGATAGTCGATGCCCAAGGCCTCATATGGCACGTCCGTGCCAAACACCCAGGGTCCAGCCATGACAGCTACATATACAATCAATGCCACATCCGAATGGAATTCGATCAGAACGTGTATGGGGACACCTTGCTGGTTGGTGAGTGACATGGGTGGCAGGCATGACTATCCCCTCCCATGATGCACACATCACAAGGGGCACTTGCATGACTAACATCCTCCTGTCTTTTCCCTTACAGGTGATTCTGCATATCCACTGGGACCCCATCTCATGACTCCTATCCAGAACCCCCAAACCCCAGGAGAGGAAAGATACAATCAAGCACATGCCCAAACACGAGCAGTGGTGGAGCGCACCTTTGGCCTCCTAAAGTCACGTTTCCGATGCCTGGATAAGTCTGGGGGTACCCTCTTGTATTCCCCAAACTTCGTGTGCCAGATCATCGGTGCATGTTGCATGCTGCACAACTTTGCAGAAAGAAAGGGCCTGCAGATTGACCTACGTGATGACCTGACCCCTGAACCAGACAATCCCCCCCTAACCGAGGCTACCCCGTCTTCTGAGGGTAGAGCAGCCAGGAGACAACTCACATTGGGCATCTTTGCACGTTAAACATACACATTAATCATGGCACAATGAGAATGCATGCATGCACAACACTGTGGTCCCTAGCACACACACCCCACATCCACATCAAATTGGATTGGCACCAGTCCACCATGCAGGACTTGTGAGCAGCAATGCCACGCCAAGGCTCCAATTATGTCACTGTACATTCATACACCATTCACACGGACCTGGGGATCACTTCTCCCTGGTCCTGGGGAACCCTTCTCCACCAAAATTGAGGGTGACACCCCTTTTACGGCAGGAATGTTACCCCCACATTCACACAGCATTCACAACCCAACAAAAAAAAAAAAAAAATTACCTACAAAAGCAAAAAAATTCCAGCAAAAAAAATAAAAAATATAGGGGAAAAACAAATTAATGCTCTTTGCGTGAGCCACGCCTGGGGCGCCCCCGGCCACGGCCCCGGCTTCTCAGGGGAGACTCATGGGGGAGGGGTAAAACCGGGGTAGGAGGAGCAGCCCCTGATCTCTGCTCACCTGGCGGCCTTCCCTCCAAGGCCACGGCTATTCTGTCCAGGGCAGCACCAAGTGTTGCCGTGTTGGCCTGGATAGCCAGGGTAAGGGCCCTCACATCCTGCCCAACACCTGCTGATGTCGTCTGCAGTTCGTTTAGGCAGGTTGTGAAAGCCCGGGAGTGGGAGTCCAGGTTCCCCAGAGTATCCTTGATGGAGGACAGGCTCTCCTCCATCCGCACCAATGTCTGGCTGACCTGTCCCAGATGGCGGGTCTGGAGGAACTGGTCCCTTCTCAGAGTGGCGGGCAGGAGATCGGCCACCCCCCTGGTGGTCTGGGATAAAATCCTGCCTCCAGCTGATGCTTGTGGCCGGGGAGAAGGGGAGGCCCTTGTGAGGGGAGCCATGTTGGGGGAGGAGGGGGGGGGGGGCTACCCCTTAGGGAGGCCTGCCTGCTGCCAGCCAGAGGGGAAGAGTCCTCAAAAACCAAACGTCCAGTGCCTGACATGGACTCGTCCTCCTCATGATTCTCCTCCTCCTCATGATTCTGCTGCTCCTCTTGAACCTCCTCCGCGGACTCCGGCCTTGTTGAGGGGGCCTCATTAGGCTGCTGTCCTGGGGTTGGTGCGGTCAGGCCAGATGGCCCTGCACCCTCCTGCACATCTGTGGATGACACAAAACATTCACAGGTTGGAGGATCCACACACTTGCCACATATTCCCTTTCACCCCCTCCCCCACACATGCTACACACCTGATATTAAAAAAAAAAAAACTTACCTGGCACCACGGGCTCCGGACTTGAGTCAAAGCCGGGCAGGCCCTCAACTTCATGCCGATGAAAGGTCAGGGCCACCGCACGCTCCTCCGCTGTCAGCCTAATACGGCATGGTGGGCCCCCTCCTGTGCCCCTGGCATGGGCATGCATTCTGGCCAGCTTCTGTTTGACCAGACGCCGGAGGTCATTGATTTTTTTGTCAATCCCAGACCGGGTCCGTGTCTCCCCCTGCCCCGCTGAATTGACCTGCTCAGTGATCCTATCCAAAATCTCCCTCCTCCTGGCCGGGGTGGTGTTGGCACTCTCTGGGCCGTGGAGGTAACGCCCATACTCGCTAATGGCCCGGGCAAGAATTTGTTTTTCCACAACTGTAAAATTCAGCTTTCGTTTTCTCTCTGTCATCCTTCCAAAAAAACTCACTCCCAGTCAACAAAATTCACTCACACAAACAAGCCCAACCAATCAAGCAAAAACACACACAGAGAGAAAACTACTCAGCAATAAACAGTCACAAAAAAACAAAACAAAAATACAGCAGGAAAACAAACAAACACAAATATATCAATCAAACAAACAGTCTCTCAAACACTTATCAAAATACACTTTAAAAAATCTACTAACAAACACTTGATCACACAGAACACTAATCTGACAACTACAAAACACACCACAACGAACAACAGGACAAAAGCACTTGGTTAAATGGGAAGGGACAAAGGGATGTACTTTTGCAATGCAAGTGCGTTTGTGTGTTTCTATTTATGCTGTTTGCGTAGTTCACAACGTTGCCCTAGTCCATTTCCAATTTCACTGATTGCGCGGCTCCCGAGTTGTGAGCATGCGCACAGCGGAGCTGACATGGTCTGCTTCAAGCGCGCATGCGCGAGCCGGCCGGCCCTTCATTTGCATGGGGTCACGGCTCATTTCAATGTAACACGCCCACGTCCTTCCCAATTTGTATTACTCCTCCTTACGCCTCTGAAAAAACGTTACGCATGCGCAATTTCCTGCGCAAAAGCTACGAGAATAGGGTGATTACGCGGCAAAATTGCACAAGTCTAACGTAAAGGCGGTGCGCTACGCCGGTCCAATAATGCGCAGATGTACCTGAATCTGGGCCTCAGTTCTGGATTGGCGTATACTCACTGGAAAACGCATCGATCGCTGGAGTCTGATCCCCCAATCCTAAAATGTATGTATATATGTATATATATATATATATATATATATATATATATATATATATATATATATATATATATATATATATATATATATAGTCTTGTTTTTTCTCTCATATGCAAAATTACAATAAAAGCTATTGATACAAATCACCTTCAGTTCATAGCACTTACTACAGCATTCTTCTTTAGCAAGGCAATAGTGCGTCTCATCTGATGTGTAGTTCCAAATTAACAAAAAGCTGTAGCAGCTCCGATAACATTACATTACATTACTTCCTTATACATTTATAAAAGGGATGGAGTTCCACCATGTTATTGAAATTGCATAGTCTAGATTTCAGACCCTTTGCTGAAATGACTTCTTTGCCAAAGCAATTCCATAACTATACTGCAAACTACTTTCAAATTACATTACATCCCTTATATTTTATTGTTGTTTTTTCCTAGCCAATACTTTTTATGATTCCTTTTGTAATACATTATTTTAAAAGCAGGAAATTAAAAACTTAACACATACATTATAGATGAATACCAGCTGTCAAAATATATATATTTTTTAAAAGCCTTTCCCTGTCATGGCTATAGACAATAGGGTAATAGTTGTACACAATTTACATTGTAAAGCAGAATAAACAATATGCTAGACCATATAAACTGATTGTTTCACACTCAAAAAATATAAGTGCAAATGTGCGCCGGCGTATCTGTGCGCCAGACCCACAAACCAACATACACCTAAAAACTGGCCACCCTACGCCGACGTAGCTTACATATGCCGGTGTAGCATGGGAGCACTTTTTGTCTGAACGCATGTTGCTGCTCCCATTGATTAGGCATTTAAACATGCAAATGAGGGAAATACGGCGATTCACAAACGTGCGTGCTCCTAACGCATGCTACGCGAGGTGCGCGTAAGTTGTACGTCCAGCGTAAAGTTATTCCCCATAGATGAGGTGCAACCCGGCAACAGACATGCAAAGGTCTGTAGCAGAGAACACAAGCCGGCGTATTGCGTTGGACATGTGTTTGGCTGGACGTACGTTAAGTTCACGGCGTACGTGGCGATCCGGCTTAGCTTAGGCAGTTGTGCCGGCGTGGTTGTGAGCATGCGCATAAGGGTGCTGTTTAATGCGTCCACATCATGACAACATCACGGCGCATGCGCAGTTCGTGATACGCCGGGCATAAAACACTGCACCATGCTCGGACCATCATTTGCATGGGATCACGCCCACTTACCTATGCTGGCCTGCGCCTTCGAAAAATACACCATGCTGACGCAGCGTTGGGAGAAATAGCTTGCTGAATGCAATGCTTGCCTCTGCAAGCTACGTTGGCGTAGCGTACGCCGTTTGCCCTATGACGGCGTAATGTGCGCCCACTCTCTGTGAATCTGGGCCAAACTCTTTGGGGCAACTGGGGTTTATACTAAACACTATTCATATTGCAGAGCATATAACAACATTGCACTCCCTTTGTTGTGACTCATGGAAACGATCACCATTTAACTTTTAACTAGGTATGGGTGAACTGTAAAAAAAATAATCAGATAAGTGCTAAACCGGACAGAATTGTAGTCTACAGAAGACAAATCTTATTTTTTTTTTTTGTCTCTTTAAG
Organism: Rana kukunoris; assembly: GCA_029574335.1. NCBI lineage: Eukaryota > Metazoa > Chordata > Amphibia > Anura > Ranidae > Rana > Rana kukunoris. The sequence goes on along the minus strand of CM056053.1, from coordinate 349,810,164 downwards.
GCCAATTTGCAAGTGTTTGTAAAAAAAACGGCATGCTGGTCATTAGGCATCATTAAGGACATGTACCAATGAAAAAGATGAGATATTTCAAATCTTAATTTAGAAGGTACATTTTTTAATGCAGTTTAAAATACACAAATCTTTTAAATAACATTCTTGGGGGGATGTCTTAAAGTGGAATGTGAAGCTATGAATGGGGAATGATGTACCTCTCTCCTCATTTTGGGTTTACAAACAGCGTCAAGAGATCTGGCATTTAGCTGTAGTAGTAGGACCACTTTTATATGACATAGCCATGCTTGTTTCTTGTTTCTATTTGTTTCTATTTGTCAAGAAACCCCCATGTGAATTAGAATACAATGGGACAGACGAGTTAGACAGGTATCACACACTTAAGCTGGCCATATATTATACAATTGTTTTATTACATTTCCTTTAGATCTATGTAGTCCAAGGGCCTGCCTAGTTGCATACAAATTTAAAGTGTTTAGATTTTATCTCATATTGTATAGTTATGGTAAATCTAAAGGAAAATTATACAAGAAAATTATACAAGAAAATTCAATAATGCATGGCCAGCCTAATGGAGGGTAGAATGAGTAAGGGTGAGGGGAGGGCTATAGCAGGTAAAAAAGGAGGTTTCCTAGTTACAATAAAAAATGAGCGATTACAGTATTTTTTGTACTGCATAGTTTTAACTGACAATTGCGCGGTCATGTGACGTGGCTCCCAAACAAAACATTCGGAAGAAGATTCCCAGGGCTGACTAACAAATGACTTTAAAAACCTGTGTAGTGTGTTTTTTTTTTACACTTTTCCTCCAGGTGAATTGGTAGGGGTATGGTGTACCCCATACTCATTCACCTAGGGTGGGAGGCTGGGATCTGGGCCCCCCTTATTAAAAGGGGCTCCCGGATTCCGATAAGCCCCCACCCGCAGACCCCAACAACCAACGGCCAGGGTTGTCGGGAAGAGTCCCTTGTCCCCATCAACATGGGGACAGGGTGCTTTGGGGTGTTGAGGGCATGCGGGCATGCGGCCTGATATGGCTCAGGAGGGGGGGGGGGGCGCTCGCACGTCCCCACTCCTTTCCTGACCGGCCGGGCAGCGTGCTGGGAAAAGGGTCTGGTATGGATTTTGAGGGAACCCCCACGTTGTTTTTTCAGTGTAGGGGGATTCTCTTTACAATCCATACCAGACCCAAGGGCCTGGTATGCTCCTGGAGGGGAACCCATGCCGTTTTATTTACCAAACACAATGGGCCAGATTCAGATAGCCTTTACGTTGGCGTATCTATAGATACTACCAGTCAAAGACAGAATCACCTTTAAAGCACTCTGTCTAACGCATAGATGTATCCATGGGAATGCTCCCCATTATCTATGCGAAAAATTAAAAGTTTACAATCCCAATCGTATTCTACCATCCACCAATCAAAATCGGCTTCAGATACCGAAAGCCAGATACAAGTCCAAAGGAGACAGGAGATTCGCTGTCCAAGGTCCCAGACTATGGAACGCCTTACCAGCCAGTATTCGATTGGAGGAGAACTACTTAGTCTTCAGGAGAAAGATTAAGACTCATCTCTTTTGATCTCAAAGGAGACAGGAACAACAAGCGCCCAGAGGCGATTTACTTCGCATGTGCTGCGCTATACAAGTTCTTCATTCATTCATTCATTCATTCATTCATTCTGCGCCGGCGTATCTTTTTTCTGTGTTCAGAAAACAAGATATGCCGGAATTCAGCTAAGATACGAGCGTCGTAAGTCTGTTACACTGTCGTATCTTAGTTGCATATTTACGCTGGCCGCTAGGTGGCGCTTCCATCGATTTACGTGTTGAATATGTAAATTAAGGAGATACGCCGATTCACGAACGTACTTGCGGCCGGGCGTCATATTTTACGTTGTTTGCGTAAGCGTTAGTCCGGCGTAAAGTTACCCCTTCTCGTCGTTTACATTGACAACTTGCAAAGTGATTTCACGCAAAAACTTAAATTATATGGGGTCATGATTCAGTTACATGAATCACGCCCCCACATGACTAATTTGAATTAGGCGCCTTTACGCCGGCCACTTTATGCTACGCCACCGCAACTTATGGAGCAAGTGCTTTCTGAATAAGACACTTGCCCATAAAAGTTGCAGAGGTGTAGCGTAAAGAGCATACGCTACGCCGATGGAAAGATACACCATTGTATCTGAATCTGGCCCAGTGTCTGCAATTGGCGGGAATCCAGATTCAGATCCAGATTCCCTGGACGCAGCACAGCTCATCTCTTCCAGCTCTCCATCCTCTGCACTGTTCCCCCTCAGATGACACCATTTCAGGGCTGGGAACATTTCTCCTTCTGCTAGCAGCTTGGCCCCTCTCCTCTGCAGCAGCAGACGATCCCTGCTTTGTAAGTTGGCCATGGCTCCGAGGTGTCCTCCGAGCCATGCTGGAGCTTCATCTCCCACTGATGTTATCCCCGCTCACTGCCGTGCCATCCTCTCTCTTAGGCCCCAGGCCAGGACCTGGAGGTATGCATTCCTCTCTTCCTGGCACCACGGGCAGACATTTGGAGCAAGTGCTTTCTGAATAAGGCACTTGCCCATAAAAGTTGCGGAGGCGTAGCGTAAAGAGCATACGCTACGCCGCCGGAAAGATACACCATTGTATCTGAATCTGGCCCAGTGTCTGCAATTGGTGGGAATCCAAGTCAGATCCCCGTTCTTTCTAAGTCGGACATATGTCAGCTTTTTCCCTTCTCGCTGGCTCCTGCGATGGGGCTCGTAGGTGTTCAATCTCGCCAAAAAAAGCAGCGAGATTGACACAATATTGCGGTCACCTACTGTACCTCTCTTGATACAAGAAAGGACTTTGCTCGCTTTGGAAACCACAGCTTGGCATTGCATGCATTATTGAGCTTATGATCTACCAAAACCCCCAGATCCTTCTCCACTACGGATCCCCCCAGTTGTACTCCCCCTAGTATGATACATGCATATTCTTAGCCCCAAGTGCATAACTCTACATTTATCAACATTAGACCTCATCTGCCACAAAGTCGCCCAATTAGACTCAATTAGAGCATTGAGGTTGGCTTGTAAATTGGAGACATCCTGTAAGGACGTTATTCCACTGCATAGCTTAGTGTCATCTGCGACATCTCACTTCTGCTCACCCCCCATGTTTGAGTACCCCAACAACCCCTGACTCCTGACCCTGATAGAAGAGAGGGAAAAAGCAAATGCAAAGCATTAAAAGGATCTCACCAGGCTGCTCAGGGCCATGCCCCCCAGCCAGGAGAACTTTTCTCCTTCTGCTAGCAGCTTGGCCCCTCACATCTGCAGCAGCAGAAGATCCCTGCTGTGTAAGCTGGCCATGGCTCCGAGGTGTCCTCCAAACCACGCTGGAGCTTCATCTCCCACTGACATCATCCCCGCTAACTGCCGTGCCATCCTCTCTCCTAGGCCCCAGGCCAGGACCCGGAGGTATGCACTCCTCTCTTCCTGGCACCACGGGCAGACATGCCCAACCTCCCCAATGCAACTTTCAATCATCAGGAGGGCCGCCAGTCTAACCAGTAGACAGGCTGGCGCCCGCAGGTGTAGCTTTCTCCTGCCAGGCAGTGGAAAGCATTATCCGCATATAGTGAGATTTTATAATTCTGTGCTCCTCTAATAAACCCACAGATATCCTTAGACTGTCACACTGCTTCCGCTAGCGGTTCTACAGCCAATGCAGATAACAAAGGGGACAAGAAATACTCCTGCCTTGTGTCCCTTGATAATGTGAAAAATTTGTTAACTAACCAATTAATTTGCATACAAGCCCTTGGAGTAGAATATCATAGTTTAACCCAGCGTATAAATCTATCTCCCAGGCCAAACCTGGTCAGAATCTCCCACAAGTTTGTCCACTCGATGCTGTCGAATGCAACGTCGAGTGACAGAATAGCTCTGTTCCCTCTTTTTTTTGTTGATAACTGCATACAGTATTTAAAAAGAGTTTTCTTAAATTAGTTGCTGTAGACCTGGTATGTATGAAACCAGACTAATCTGGGTGGATCAATTCCTGCATAACCTTACCCAGTCTCACCGCCAAATCCTTGACAGAATCTTAACGTCCAAATTCATCAAAGATATTGGGTGGTAAGATTTCGGAGCCAGAAGATCCTCATCTAGCTTTAACAACAGTACAATGATTCATAGATACATAGACAAAATGGAGGAACCCTTGCCACCCGGGGCAGAGCAGATTGTTATAAGTAATAGCTTTAAATACCTAGGAGTGGTGGTGTCTCCAGACCCGGCTGGGTATCTTCGGTTAAATCTGGGCCCACTGTTGGTTAGACAGAAAGAGAAATGTAATAGCTTGTGTAAGCTCCCATTGTCAGTGGTAGGACGAGCAAATCTAATAAAAATGGTATGGGCACCACAGCTCCTATACGTTTTTCATAATTTGCCTATGTGGATCCCGAATAAATGGTTCAAACAAATTGACACACTAATGAGGGAACTGGTATGGAAGAAGAAGGTAGCTAGGATTAGCTTAGCTACACTTCAGTATAGAAAGGATAGAGGAGGTCTTTCAGTCCCGCACCCTAAAATGTATTTCCTGGCTTCTCAGCTCCAGCAGTTAGCGGCATGGGTGCGGAAAGGGAGTGAGGATCCTATATGCAATCTGGTGACTATACGTGCCCCTACATTGGAGGCAGCATCTCATCTGGAAATGGATCTCCCTAGTATACCATACTCTGCGCTGACACGTACTCTTCTTAAAAGTGTATGGGGGGAGGCCCAGAAAGCCCTGGGTATAATGGGCTTGTTGCCCTTTACGCTGATATGGCAAAACCCGAGATACCCGAAAATACAGAAATTAAGGGGATTTACCTTATGGAAAGAGAAAGGCATATATTTGTTTGTACAGATGTATGAGGGGGAGGTATTAAAACATATGAACAGTTGTGTCAGGAATTTCAGTTAAACTCAAAGGGGTTTTATCAATACATCCAACTACGACATGCATTGCAGGTACAAAAAAAAACACACTCTTTAGTAATATCGGAGGCTCCCTTGATGAAGCTAGTACTCAGAACCGATGACTGGAGAGGATTAATATCAAAAATCTATATGGAACTGCTATCTAAGGTTCAGGATCATACATCTCTGAGATGCCGTAGCAAATGGGCAGAAGATATAGGAGATATAAAACAAAACCAGTGGAATAGGGTCCTAGAATCCATTCCTGCAGTGTTGATATCTGCGTCTCATAGATTGTCACAACTATTTATTTTGCATAGGGCATATAGAACACCAGTGCAGATGCACAGGTGGGGGGGGGGAGTGCAAAGTACGTCAGTATACATCATATACATCTAATATGGAGATGCCCAAAACTACATCGGTATTGGGAGGAGGTCTCCCAGTGCATAAGCAGACTGGCACAGGTATCTATCCCTTTGGATCCCCTGGTGTACGTACTGGGGGCCATAGATGTCGAATCATTCCCAAAAGGAATGTATTTAATGTTAACTAGAGTGCTATATCTGGCAAGAAAACTCATAGCACAACACTGGATGGCACCAGAGGTACCCACAGGAAGACAGTGGATTCTATATGTGAACTCCTTACTTCTTAGGCTGTGTACACATGAGGAGACATGTCTGATGAGACAGGTCTGACGGACCATTTTCATCGGACATGTCTGAAGGGATCTTTTGGTCTAACGTGTGTACACACTATCAGACCAAAATCCCCGCGGACAGAGAACGCAGTGACGTATAACACACCGACGTGCACAAACAAGAAAGTTCAATGCTTCCACGCATGCGTCAAATCAATTTGACGCATGCACAGGATTTCGGTCCTATGGTTGGGCGTAGTAACCATCGGACATGTCTGACGGAAAGGTTTCCAGCGGACAAGTTTCTCAGAATGTTTAGAAACTTTTGTCCGCTGGTAACCTGTCCGCTAGGCCGTACACACGATCGAACATGTCCGCTGAAACTGGTCTGCGGACCAGTTTCAGCGGACATGTCTCCTCGTGTGTACGCGGCCTTAGAGAAAGACTAACATATAGCCACGGGGGGAAACAGGTACATTTGATCATATATGGCAACCATGGATAATCGATAGACTCCAGAGGTAGAGATTCTAGAGAGGCTGAGGGGGGAGGAGTAAAAAGTATAAAAAAAAAATAAGGAAAAATATACTCACTAGGTCTAAGAAGAACCCTGGGGTTAGAAGAAAAAAATAAAAATTAGATGAGATGTAGATTGAAAAGAATAATAATAAGGTGGTGGGGAGGGGAAAAACAGAAATAATGCACAACAGGTACACGGCTAAGACAAGGAAACACTTGGTGGAATTAGAGTTAAATACGTTATTTTTTTTTATAAATATGTATTGTATTTTGTATTTGATCAAATGCACAAAGTGTATCATAAGAGCAATTTTCTAAATAAAAAGTTATTTAAAAAAAAAAACAGTACAATGATTCAAGCGTCATTCATAGAGTCTGGAAGTTTGAAAGATTTCCAAGCCTGGTTTAATACCTTCAATAATTCCAGCAGCAAGACTACTTTGTATTGTTTACACACTTCTGATGGTTGCCAGTCTAAACCTGGAGCTTTACTATTCAGAGATTCTACTACTGCCCTCTCTAACTCCTCCAGAGTCAGAGTGGCATTAAGTTCCCCTCTCACTGTAGTGGATAGAGATGGCAGTTCTAGAGGGTCTAGAAATTCTCTAATGCCTCGTACACACGATCTGAAATTCTGACCATGTGTATGTCCATCTGAGTTTTTCCATTGGATATTCCGATGAATTCCATCTGAGTTTAGATAGAGAACATGTTCTCTTTTACTCCAATGGAAATAACGTCTTAATTCCGATGTGAGTTTGGTCGAACATGGGATATTCCACTTTGCTCAGATACAAGTTGCTATAGAAGAACCAAAAACAGTTCATAATTTCATGTGTAACCTCACCCCCTACTGTGCATATAGCAGATATAAAAAAATTATTTTCTTGAGATTTTGCTACTACTGCTAGCATATGGTCTGGTCTCTCAACCTCCTGCAGACTGCGCCATCTGGAAACAAAACAAGCCTCATCAGCCTTATCCAATGCTGTTCGTCTATATAATAATTGTGTATCCCTCCAGGCGCATCGCTTAGAGGGGGTGGGATCCTGTAAGAACTGAGCTTCCCTTTGCTGAACCTCCACTGCTAATGAAGACTCCCATTCTAAGTCAGATTTTTAATTAACGCTTATTGCCTTCAAGAGCTTTAGGGGTGTCCCAGACCATCTGAGGTGAGGCCAATTTTTCATTAATGCAGAAAAATTCTCTTATAGCCCGACTCTTTGAAGCTCCCTGAGACAGCTCTTTTATCCAGAAAGCAGGGACACGCCAATTAGGTTTGATCCTAAGTTTTCTTTTTTCTAATGTAACTAAAATGGGGGAATGGTCTGATATTATATACGTGACACCCATGGGAGAGTCGATTCTGTACCCAGCGTCAAATCTATTCTCGATAAAGTCTGGTAAGCACTAGAACAGCATGAGTAAGCATAGAACGACAGGTTTTTAAGTCATTTGTCCTGTAGACCCAATTCTCTACAGTACCTATAAAAGGGAATATCTACTTCAGGACCAGCTGGATATCTGTCTCTACTTGGATTACAAACGCTATCAAAATCCCCCACTATCAACAGAGGCATCCCTGGGTTATCTACCAACATAAGCCTATCTGATGAATTACCTCACAGTTATAAGGTGAGGGGTATATACCTACCCCAATATAAATGGTATAGAAAATATTTTACGAAACTAATAAAATAAATCTACCCTGTGGGTCCACCAGCATCTGTCTACAGGAAAATTGTAATTTAGAAAAGATTAATATACTTTTACCTCTAGCATACAGTAGGTAGAGTGTTGACTCAAAGTATCAAACATAGCCTGTTTCTTAATACAATCCTTAATTCCTATTATATTCCACGACAATATTGAGATTTTAGTCACCATCTTCCACTTTATACTGATACAGCCTATTATTGGAACTAGGCCTGTATAGTAATATACAGGTATCCACCATCCCCCTGCATAGCAAGAAAATAGTGAATACATAATACCTGAAAGCAAAGGGGGAACTTGAACATTTATCCATACAAATCTCCAGGAGAGGGAGTAGGGCCATAGATACATAAGCTGTTGGATAGGTGAGGGAGAAAAAAACACATAAAACATGCATCCATAGACAATAAATGCAAAACTATTTCCCACAGGAAGATGTAAAAAGGGGGGGGGGGGTTCATGCACGCTTGAAAATGGGCCTATAGCCCAATAATAGAGAGACAAGTTTGTCCAGCTATACTTCACGCTGGCTCCACCAATAGCTTAAAAAAAAAGCAACTCTGTTTCACAACTTTCACTAAACTCTAAACAAGCTATATACAAACCATATACCAAGTTATGCCCAAATTATTGAAAGCTATATATGCAAGCAAAAATCTAGTTAATTTCACAAAAAAAAAAAAAAACAGTGAAGTGAAGGAAAATATAAAAATCTGCTTCATCTATTCCAGCCATCACGCAGTGTGCATACTAGAAACAGGCAACAGGCAAATGTTGCTCAAATACATAGGCCCGGATTCACGAAAGTTTTACGCCGGCGTATCTAGACATACGCCATCGTAAGTACAAATGTGCACCGTCGTATTGTTACGCCAATTCGCAAAGCTAGATACGTCGTAAAACAAGGCTTCAGCCACCCAACGTAACTTGCCCACGCCCACGTATCGTGGGCGCATAGTTACGCTGGACGCATTCGGCCTACCCATGTTAAATATGCAAATTAGTAAGATACGCCGATTCACGAACGTACTTGCGCCCGGCACATTAATATACGTGGTTTACGTAAGTCGTACGTCCGCCATAAACTTACCCCACATAAAGCAGGGGTAAGTCATGCAAAGGTATTGACGAGGGAACAGCCGTTGTATTGTACGTCTTTTACGTAGTGCTACGTGAATAGGGCTGTGCGTAGGTTACATTCAGTGATTCGACGTATCTTAGGCGTTTGTCCCGACGTGATTCTGCGCATGTGTACTGGGAAGCGTCCACGGGACGGCTCATGCACTGTTCGTTTGGCCCTTCATTTACATGGAGTCACGCTTCATTATAATAAATCACGCCCACTTCCACCTAATTTGACTTACGTTGGCTGACGCCGACAACTATATGCTACGCCGCCGCAACGTTGCACGTATTTTCTTGCCTCTCAATGTTGCGGTGGCGTAGCGTAAACAAGATACGCTACACCAGAATAAAGATGCGCCCAGGTACGTGAATCCGGGCCAAAGTCTCTCCCTTAACCATGATCCAGAGTTTAGCAGGGTACAGCATAGCATAATGAATTTAAGGGTACGGAGTCGCTTTTTAATATCTAGAAACTGAGCTCTCTGTTTTTGAACTGTCACAGAGAAATCTAGAAAAAAATTTACTTTGCAGGCATTAACTTTGATATTACCCTTAGTACGGGCTAGAAAGAGAATTTTGTCTCTATCTCTATAGTGAAACATTTTTTAAATAATCGGTTGGGGTAGGTTACCCGGAGGGGGTGGTCTAGCAGGAATACGATGTGCCGTTCTACCGCAAAGGAGGTGGTAAAGTTTTGTTTTTCAAAAGCATCTAGCAGCCATTTTTCAATAAACTCAACAGGGTTTCTCCCTTCCATGCGTTCTGGGAATCTAAGGATGCGTATATTATTCCTTCTAAGTCTATTTTCAATGTCATCTATGCGATTAGCATTGTATCCAAATTGAAATTGCACTGCCTTAAGTTCTTGCTGCATGCATCCCATCTCCTTATCTATGCTGGTAACCTTGTTCTCTAATGTTAGTGTGCATTCTCGCACCTTCTGCATGTCTATATGCTTAATAGTAACCTAAAATAGGTAGAAAAATACGTATCGGCCTAAACTGAGGAAAAACATTTTTTATATGTTTTTGAGGGATATTTATTATAACAAAAAGTAAAAAATATTGTTTTTTTTTCAAAATTGTCACTCTATTTTTGTTTATAGCGCAACAAATAAAAACCGCAAAGGTGATCAAATAACACCAAAAGAAAGCTGTATTTGTGGGAAAAAAAGGACACCAATTTTGTTTGGGAGCCACATTGCACGACCGCGCAATTGTCAGTTAAAGCGATGCAGTGCCGAATCGCAAAAACTGGCCAGGTCCTTTACCTGCCTAAAGGTCTGGGTCTTAAGTGGTTAAACAATTGAACTGAGTAGCTAATGCATTTAAAGTATTATTACAGTTCTGTATAGCGTGCAACACATCTCTAAGGGTTAGTTCCACCTTTTAGATAGATAGATTTGGGACAGATAAATTAGACTTTGATTAATCACCTGCAACAGAGGCACCTAATGCCGAATATCCACCTCTCTCCCCTCTCTCAGGCATATACATAGCCATAGTCATACAGTCCTCTGCACGTCTTCTCCCAGCCTCTACCTCCGTTACCTCATAAACGGCCGTAGTCTCTGCTGCCTTCACTGCTTCCACTGCATTCACTGGCTCCTCCAGGGTCTCTGGCTCCAAACCTGAAGATCATATAGCAGACGATATAGTGGGCATAGCGGAGGTGTCCTTACTGGAATCCAAGTCTTTAGTGGACCTCCATGCAAATCTTTAGCTTAGTAGCCGCCGCTTCTCCACGATAGGCTCTGTGATAGACATTAGCAGTATGGTATAATGCAGGCATAAACCACCAGGAATATCAGAGATGTCTCTCTCCTACTTAGTTTTGCTTAGTTATGTTAGCTAATCTTTAGCTGAACTCCAGCCGAGTTTTGGGGGCCGACATCTCTCACATGCTAAGCCTAACCACTCCCCAACTAACCATACCATCCCACATATTGTAACCACTCCTTCAGATTTATAATGTGAGCTTCCAGATGGGCTACCCGTCAAAGCACTATTTATCCTGGGGCTGTTGCCCCATTAGTGTGTCTGCTGTGCATGAAGAAAAACCTTCAAACTTGCTGGGACTCATTATCCCAGTTACACCCTTTAAATTACTAAACAAGTGTTTTAAACTCCTGTCTTTTAACTCTCCACTTGATCAAATTCCACTATGTTTACAACCTGAATGTGAGCAAGCTTAGTGTGGGTTGAACAGCACTTCATTGAGATATTTGTACCACAAATAAAGTAACAGTGATTAAAAGAATTTAGACTGTACTCAAAAACTCTTTAAATTATATTGTTTGATTTAGGAAGATTTCCTGCGTGTTGGAGAAGAGAAGATGCTTTCATACTTAAAATTACCAAAAGCCATGTCATCAATCTGTATATACAGTAATTAGATTTGCTTTTACAGTCTTTATTCCTTCAACAATATATTGCTCCATTAACACCACGTCTACCCATACAATTTACTGCTAGATTGTCATATAGGACACTAAAAAAAATAGTGTGTTTAGTTACTGTAACAACTCTGGAACCATCATGCAAAGTAATTATATGGTGGTATTGGATCTTCGCAGAGATGCCATACAGCTCCCAGTTACAGTGATAAATATTAAAGTGTAAAAGATGCATATTTGGTGAAATCATTTTACACATATTAATTGTGGGCCAATACATTTATTGTGTTCTATTTTTGTATCAAAAAGCTTCCTCTGGTTCTCACTCATACCTGTTTATGTGACACATTTGCTTTGCTGCAGTTGAGAGCTGGTTCTATGTGAGAAATGGCGCTAATTGACTTCCTAAACAAAGGCTGCAAATCAGTATCTTTGTCTCAGAGAAAACCTGCTCTTGGCTTGAGTGGCCTGAGCCTTTAAATAAATCTGGAAGGTAACAGTATTTTGTGGTCTGTGTTTTAATTTTTTTATATAAGGGCAAAAAGTGTGACCCACAGACGTAAAGAAAGTTAATGACTTTAGGTCCACTTTGAGGCTAAAATAATGTATATTTAAATATGAAAGAATATCAGATACACTATACAGTTGTCCTTATTACAGTATCATTTAATAATCAGCAAATTGACTGCATACAGCAATGTCTCCACCTCAAAGCCAACCTTCCTTTCTGAGCTGTGTGTAAAAATTAATTGTTAGTCAAATGTTGCTGTAATTGTTTAATTTGAATTTTATACACATTAAGTAAGTTGTTTAAGAAATTACAGAAATAAAAATTTGACATTCATTATTTCCAGTGTTCTGAGAAATAAAGCCCAATAAAATTCAAACCCAGTTGAATTTTTATAATTCCATATATACTATAAACAAATTATTATTATTGAACTAAACACTTTAAATTAACAATCTATTCCATTTACAAATATGTATTAACCATCAAATATTTGAGAAAGGCACACAAAATTTATTTTAACCACTAGGCCACTTTTTGCGATTTAGCACTGCGTCACTTTAACTGACAATTGTGTGGTCGTGCAACATGGCTCCCAAAAAAAATTGACATCCCTTTTTCCCACAAATAGAGATTTTTTTTGGTGGTATTTGATCACCTCTGCGTTTTTTATTTTTTGCGCTATAAAAAATTATAATAAATACCGTCAAAAAATATATATTTAAAAAAAAATGTTTTCCTCAGTTTAGTTCGATATGTATTCTTCTACATATTTTTGGTAAAAAAAAATCGCAATAACCTTTTATTGATTGGTTTGTGCAAAAGTTATAGCATCTACAAAATAGGGGATAGTTTTATGGCATTTTTATTAATATTTTTTTTTTAGTAGTAATGGCGACGATCAGTGATTTTTATCATGACTACGACATTATGGCAGACACATCAGACACTTTTTACACTATTTTGGAACCATTGTCATTTTTACTGCGATCAGTGCTATAAAAATGCACTGATTACTGTGAAAAAGACACTGTCAGTGAAGGGGTTAACCTGTAGGGGGCGCTGAATGGGTTAAGTGTTTCCTAGGGAGTGATTACTACTGTGTGACATCACTGATGACAGGGAACAGACGATCAGTGACACTCACAATAGGAAGAACAGGGAAAGGTTTGTTTACACTTACCTCTCCCCATTCTCAGTTCTGTGACCCGATCGGGTCCGAGGGTCCTGCTGGCGCGGTCACGGAGCTCAGGACCAGGTCACGAGCGCGCCGGTGGTGGTGCACGCGTGACCCACGGCTGGGCTCTTAAAGGGCAATGTACCTGTATGTGATTGTGCCATTATGCCAGCCGTGCCATGCTGCCAATGTATATCAGCGTGAGGAGGTCCACAAGTGGTTAAAATCACAATAATAATTGTATCTTTCTATGCTTATTAAAAATAGGTTGCCCCTAGATGAATTTGTTTAATACAAATATATTGTAAGTCTTTACAATTGACTGATACTGGGAAAGACAAGTGCACTTGTGGCCAAGCTATGGGCATTCAAGTTTTATATATTTTAACAAACAGTAGACAAGCTTTAAAACAAACCACCCTAACCTCTCTAGATGCAGACACTGCAAAGCAATTCATCCTGAAATATAAAATGAATAAATCATTCAAATCCAGTCCTTCTCTCAGTCCCGGTTCACACTGGTGTGATGCAGGAAACCCTTTTATTCAGTTCCCACATCTCAGAGGAGTCGGACACTGGTTCACACCGAGATCTATAAACCACTGGTGTCAATGTAAAGTTAATGACACCCCCAGATCGGTTTTCAGATCGCAGTGCGAACTGTCAAATGGTGCAGGAATCGGGTCGCATTGGTGTGAACCAAAATGGTGTGAATGCAATGTGATTTTAGCCATACAGTTTGCATCGCATCGCACAGACATCACATCACAGCTATGCATGTGAATCACATGCCAAGTCTATCATCACACAAATGTGAACCCAGCCTCAGGTAGCTCAGCTCTCCATGATCCCTCCCCCTTTCCCTCCCCCTTTACATTCACCAGCAGTGATTCAGTAGCCTTTCAGTCACTAATGTTAACACAGAGCAGAGCTAAGCTGCTAAAAGAGAATACTTCAGCGTTTGTTCTGTGAACTTTACCCTCCCTGGCGGTATTCCCGAGTCTGACTCGGGGTTACATTTTTGTGCTGCGATCGGTAACCCCGAGTCTTATAGATTACAGTACTGTATGTAAAAAATACACACACCCTTGTCCCTAGTGGTCTGCCCAGTGCCCTACATGTTCTTTTGTATAATAAAAAACGGTTCTTTCTGCCTGCAAACTGTAGATTGTCCATAGCGACCAAAAGTATCCCTTTATGTCAAAAATGGTTTTAAATCAGCTAGAATATAGCGATAATAAATTATAATCACTTGCAGAATTGAGCGATAGAGATTTGTGGGGAAATTCGTCATAAAAAAATAAAAGTAACGACAATTCTGCAACTGAGCAAATTTCAGTGTTTTTGAGTTGATTACATTGAATAATTTTTATTATAATTATATTATTATTTGTTATAATTATTTATAATTATTTATTAAATTATAATTTATAATTTTGTTTAAAAAAAAAATCATACCCAGGGTGCCTACTAGACTCTTGTTTGGTCAGATTTAAGTGAGTTATTCCTAAGAATTACAAGCCTACAGTATAAAACGCCAAATTTCCTTGCAAATAATGGTACCACTTTCAGCACCTAAAATCAGAAAGAATCATACCACCAGGGAGGTTAAGGAGTGCCTTCAGAGGTAAGCATGGGTTTGCTTTAAAGCTTATTTACTGGTTAAATGTCCTTAGCCTGGGCACATGTTCACTCTATAGGTTTCAGTGAGAGACATCTTCAACATTGCAGTTGTGAACATCTTTAACCCCTGGATGTGGTATAGCAGGACATGGAATAGCACTGGTGTCTGCAGTTGATTCAGACATGAGTGATTGCTCAGAAGACAGTCTGAGTTCTGCTTAGATGATAAGGTGCTCAGACTGGATCTAACATTGAAATCTAGAATGCAGGTCAAATGCTGGAATCCACAGGTGCATGAAGCCGAGCATGGTCAGGACAAGCAAACAATCAGCAGCAGCCAATCAACAGAGGAACCTTTTCAGCAGGCAGTAGTGGGGTCAAAATCCACTTGAAGGTCAATAATACAAGGCAAACAACAAAGATACAAAAGCAGCAGCTAAGGGGTGAAGTCAGGACATGAGCCAAGGTCAGTACCCCCAGATTAATTTCAGAGTCAGAAGGCAAGCCAACACAGTATATCAAAATGCAGGTCTAGTCTCAGGACATGAAGACAGTGACCACTCTTCAACTTTTCTAAGCATTGCATGTTATATGCCAGTGGCATATACAGCACTGCCCAGCAAGGTGCAAAGTCAGCCATCTCAGAAAAAAAGGTTGGTAATGCTTACAAAAATATATTCCATTAACCTGTGATTCATACACTGGAGGACGTCTTTTTACAAGGTACCGTATTTACCGGTGTATAAGGCGACCGGGCGTATAAGATGACCCCCTAATTTTAAATTTTTTTAAGATTTTTTGCCTGTACTCACCGTATAAGACGACCCCCCCTTCCGAGGCTTCGGACGCTTCATATTTCTTCCTTGTGGAGCCATATTCTTCTTCATTCTTGCTGGAGCTGGAGCCAATCACAGCGAGTGATTGTATTCTATTAATGAATACAAAGCCTGCTTGGATTGGCCGAGGCTGTAACATCATCAGCCCACGCCTCTCTAACTCTCAAAGCCAATCCGAGCAGGCTGCTGTATGTTCATTCATTTGAATAAATAGCTCACAGGGATTGGCTAAGCGGTATATACTGTATGTAGCCAAAGCTACATAGAGTATTACCGCACATCCAGCAGGCACTGAAGCTGACCCGGCGTATAAGACGACCCCTGCTTTTTGGCCAGATTTTTTAAGTGTAAAAGGTAGTCTTATACGCCAGCAAATACAGTACTCTGAATATCAAATAGGTATACATAAGCTAGATTGATCTATTCTCAGCAGATTTCAGGGTCAATGTCCTGCAAGCACTAAAGTACATTTTTTTTTTATTCCAAATCTTCAATGTACCTTTTTCGTTACACTTGTGTTATTAAAATATATATGGAGTACTGTATGTCACACCTGTTCAGTATTTTACCACTGTTCAGTTTTATGTAAACTATAACCTTCGGTATATGTATATTATATCTTTACAGCATATTTTACATGTTACATTCAATAAAATGATAGAATTTGTTTTGCGTTCTGATATTCAAAACCTGTTATTTTACAAAAGTATCTTACTATATGAGAAGAATAAGATTTTTATTTTTTCTAAATTGACATTGGCTGAGTAAGATTGTTCTTTTATACATGCTACTGGAAGTAGCATTAAAATAATGTATCTTGCAACTAGCATTTTAAGAGGGTATCTAACATGATGCGGTACTATGAGCAGGGGAACAATTTTATGGGAAATAACTACTTCCATATTTAAGTAATCGGCAGATGCAATCCAAAACTGCCAGGTTGGAAAAAATTGGTATATTGAAAGGGCTTTCTGGAGAATTAGCTATGCTTTCTAAAAAGTAAGCTCCTTTTATTTGAAACCACTGCAGCTGCAAGAAGAAGAATTCACTCTGCAAAATCAATGCACACTTGTCTTGTTTCGTTTTTTGTCTGAGGAGCTGAAACAAAAGTATAGGAAGAGCTGGGAGTTTTCACATGCATCTTAATAGGATGTATTTTCTGGGATGCTTTGATGTGAATATTAAATTGCAATGCAGAAATGTATTAATTTAAATACATTTTATTCTTTAACTACTGCTGTTTCTTCTGCTCTGCTTATTTAATTTGCATAATACAAGTGGGTATGCATATATGTCTATTAACATAATAAACATAACAAGATAAATATGCATGCTTTTACCATGTTCCTAAAGTGTATATAAAATATGAATACTCTACTTTGGAAAATAAAGTTTCATTTCTTTAAAGTGATTCCCTGGAGTGTTGTGGTTATTTTAGGCCCTGGATAAATGGTGGTAATGAAATATGCAGCTATGTGGTCATTTGGTGAAAGCTAAGTCATGCTGCATGAAAATATGTCTAGACACATGTTCATCGTTTTATATTTTCCCAGCTGTAACAAATGCAATCAAACTCTAAACTAACATATTGCAGATCTAATTGTCATGGAAATTTACAGGTTATTTTACTGAAAGCTTGCGCTACATTAGGAGAGAAATGATGACCTGAGAGTGAAGTGACATTGACATGCTGTGCTTTGCACATTGACGTAACATTTAAATTTTGGTGCATTTTAGGCTGTCTTGACTGAATGAGAACAAAACATTATACATGTTCTGCATTCCTTTGAAGGTGTGCAGTAACCTGCAAACTAGGGAGCTTAGGGCCAATAATTAAAAATGATTCACTGATTTCTATGCAATATACTTCTATAATAAATAGCAGAAAATTAGTATTAAAAATAAGAGTTTTCTTCTAAAGCATACAGAAAAAAGGTTAGCACATTTTATGAAATGTATTTCTGACAGCAACAGTATCATTTAAAAACATACTTTTTATCATTAACTAGAAACTTTACTTAATTAATAAATAATTAAAAGCAGGCAGGATTGTTAATGCAGAAGAGACATACTGGGGGTTATTCACAAAAGGAAAAAATACACTTTGCACTACAAGTGCAAATTACAAGTGCAAAGTGCACTTGAAATTGCACTGAAAGTGCACTTAGAAGTGCAGTCGCTCTAAATCTGAGGGGTAGATCTGAAATGAGGGGAAGCCCTGCTGATTTTATTATCCAATTATGTGCAAGCTAAAATGCTGTTTTTTATTTTCTTTGCATGTCCCCCTCCGATCTACAGCGACTGCATCCAAAGTGGATTTGCCCATAGTAAATAACCCCCACTATGTCACTTCTGCATTAAAGTATTTTTATCTGCCTGTTCTCAATGTACACTACGGTTAGGTTCACACCATTTTTCAGTGCATTTGCAGATTTGCAGAAGCGTGCTACAGTCCATTTAACATTGGTACCTATTGGTCAAGTTCCACCGGTGCATTTTTTGGAAAGGTTCTGGGACTTTTTTTACAGACAGCACAGTGCCTTTTTGGCGTCACAAACTTCAATAGAATTTCATAAAAAGTGCTATAAGGTGAAAGGTTTTGGCAATTACTGTAGGGCACAGAGAACTGTCAAAGCCCTGATTGGACAAAGTGATGATGACTTTGCATTCATGGCTTAGTACATATAGTCACATCCCACACTATAAAAGTTTCCTTCGTATAGGAAGCTTTTGCAGTGTGTTGTTGGAGTGGAGATTTTTAGAGCAGGGCTCAGTTTGCTACTATACAAGTGAAAAATTCAGCGCTGGGAAATTAAGAAATACAAACAAAATACAAATATAAATATGCAAGCCAGCACTGAGGATAAATTCATAGAAAAATTCCCAAAGCAAAAATCAAAATCAAAAAGTGCAGCGCAAACATGAAAATAAAAATGGAATTAAATGCAAAATGATGACATATGTGTATAAACCAGTAAAAATAAATGTCCATGTGTCCACAAAAAATCCTTTAAGTGAAGAGTAAATAACACAAACAAATCCAGCAGGAGTGAAGGTGAAGAGGAAACACCAAGAGAAAATCCACCACCGCAAGCAAGATGGACTCTCACCTTATTGCTTTGACCCATAAGAGTCTCAAAGCATATCTGCAGATATCTCAGTCAGATCTGATCTCCAGAACAAATCACCATTCCATATCAGATAGCAGCGAACCACCATATAAAGAAACACAGAAATATCTAGTGCTCTCTGTATACACCAGTTTATTGTAACATAAGCATAAAAAGCGGGTACTCACATTTAAAAGCACTCGTGAGCCAAGTGCAAGCTAAAAACAGTACCAAGTAATACACAGCGGCGATGGTCAGGGTGACGTCCTGCGTAGCTCCTCCCCTTTACGTACGCGTTACGTCCCGTGGGCGGGACTTCATCAGCGTCAAGCAGAGGGAGTACGTCTGACGTCCTCGACAGGAAATATTTATGAGAGACATGTGACTCATCAACCAATCCGATCGCTCGTGGATGCGGCCAATGAGAGAACTACACCGACAACAACATCCGGGGCAAGGTCAATAGAGCCGCAATAATGCGGAAATGAATGGCTAAATGGCATGAGCAAACGGAAATCCTTAGGAATTAATGGTATAAGGAAAATAAAAACCAAAAACATTCGAAATAAGGTCCGGTGCATCCTAAACAATGCCAACTCATTCGTCCCCAGGCAATATAGAAAATAATTATAAAATATGATTTATAACACGCAGGCGTCACCCTTGATCATCACCGCTTTACATATGACTGTTAACAGTAACATCTACATTACTACAAGAAATCACATGATAATAATAAAATTAATATAGCCTATACAGGATCATATATAAAAAAAAAAAAGGTAATAAAATTCAGATAAAAATTAATAACTAAAAGAAAACTAGTTAGAACTAGTTTTAGAACAAATCACCCCTATTATGACTAACGATTAGATATAAAACAATTGAGATCAAACTCAACATTGAGGCCTCTCGGGGTGGCAACTTTGAGTTCAAAGATCCAATAGGATTCGCGACGACTCAGCTGGCGAATATAGTGACCACCCCTCCAGTGTTTGAATACCTTTTCAATGGCCCAAAATTTTAAGCCTCTGGGGTTACGATCATGATGTTGTCTAAAATGTTTCGACACACTATGTGTTTTGACACCCCGTCTGATACAACTAATGTGCTCCCCTACTCTTACATGTAAAACACGTGAGGTACGGCCAACATATTGTAACCCACAGTCACACTGTAACATGTAAATGACCCCTTCAGTGTCACAAGTGACTAGCTCTTTGATAACATATTCCGTATTGGTAACAGTTGAACAAAAAGTTTTTCTTTTTTTGATATTATTCTTTACATGTTTGCATGTGGCACATCTGCCACAGGCATAAAAGCCTGATAAGAAGTTAAATAACCTAGGTCTAGGCAACGTTGGTGGGTCAATAACCCCTGGTGCAAAAACATCGCGTAGAGCTGGGGCTTTTTTGTAGACAAATTGAGGCCGATCCGGTAATGCAGGTCCCAGGACAGCATCACATTTTAGAACTGCCCAATGCTTAACAATTATCCGTTCAAATTTTTTTTATGTTGGATATTGTAATCCAATAGGATCTTATGAATAATATTTGCATCAGTGGATGCTGTATCTATTGGTTTGTCAGTAATAATAACATCCCTGTTCATTAGCCGTACCCTTTCTATTTCTTGGTCTATAACTGAGGCAGGATAGCCTTTCTCAACAAACCTTTTGGCAAGAACATGTGACTGGGATACAAAGTCAGCTTCGATGGTACAGTTCCTGCGTAATCTCACAAACTGGCCCCTGGGTATATTACATAACCAGAGCCTATGGTGGCAACTGGTCAGAGGTATATAGCCATTACGGTCCGTGGCTTTAAAATGATTCCTAGTCAACAACCTGGAATCACTTTTAAAGATTTCCAAATCTAAAAAGGTGATTTTTTCACTTGAAATTGTCCAGGTAAGAATTATATTTTTGGTAGTTATTCAGTCGACCCATAAACTGTTGAAGGCTCATCATATCACCCTCCCAGACCATAATCAGGTCATCTATGTATCGTTTGTAACATAAGAGCTGAGGGGGGCGATTTTTGAACACTGTTTCTTTCTCCCAGTGGGCCATAAAAAGATTGGCCACACTGGGAGCAAAACGAGCGCCCATAGCAACTCCTCGTTGCTGTAGATAAAAGTTCTTGTCATACCAAAAGTAATTTTTCATGAGACAAAAAGTTAGGCCTATTGGCATATTGGCAAGTTGGCTCCAGTGATGATGAGGATGGAGGGGATGATGATGATGAGGTCACTGAAAATACTTTGTTGCTGAATAGAGCAGAGGAGGAAAGAGAGGGGGGGAAACAACCCTAATGAGGCAGGATGTCCTCCAGAGGCAGCCCTCTGGGGAATTTTTAGCACATGTGCAGCCGATCGCACTGTTACAATTTGCAATCTCTGCCGCAAGCAAATCAAGCATGGCAAAGACAACAGCCATTTAGGTACAACATGCTTGACAAGGCATTTAACCTCTCACCACTCAGCCCATTGGCAAGATCACCTGAAAGTCACACACAAGGGACACAATTCTTCTCCTCCTCACACCCCCGCTATATCTCATGACCTCTCAGCAGCCACCACTGACAGGGGTGATAGTATGGGATATAAAAAGCCGCGCCACACAAAGGTTGATAACACCAGTGTAAGTGATGGTAAAATTAATATAACACTAAAGTCCAATAACGTCCATAATGATTGAAATAATGATGAATCTCGGAAGCGATCCTCTGTGAAGTGTCACCAAACGCACACAGGTCAGAAGGTGCACCCGCCACCACATGAATAAGCAGCTTACCAGAGGTCAGATCTATGCTAGCGTCTGACTATAACCCAGTCAACGGCCTTTAGATCCTTGAGGTTCCCACGATCAACTCGAGTAGACCAGGAGAGGGACACTTCTTAAACTCCGGAAGAAAAGAAGGCGCACATAGCATAATTCCGTATCGAAAATTTATTATAAAAAGTAAAATTGTACTTACACAGCACATGAAGTAAACGAGCATTAAAAACAAATACAGGTATTGCCGGCCGGCATGTAGGAGCCCTTCCTCCTCAGCGTGGTGACGTCACTGCGTCGCCTCCCAGACGCGTTTCGTCACAAAGAGGACGTTATCAATGGGGATTATAGGGGTGATAGTATAACAAAGGGTATTACAGGTCCTTGCAATCCGTCTGCCAGCAGCACACCACCAGCTGTAGAGTATAGAAGGCACATTTATTTGTCCCGGCTGCTGCAGCGGAAAAAAATACACTCCCTGCCACCCACATGCCAAGCGTCTAAATAACATCTTGTTCAAATTGCTGGCTTTACAATTCCTGCCTTTCTATCTGGTGGAGTATGCCCCTTCTGTGAATTTTCAATTTCAATTTGCACGTAAGGCCATTCCGGCTCTGTACCATCACGCGGAAGGCAATATTGTGGCATCTTGGGCAAGGCAGTCTGCAGCAAGGTCCACGTTACTGCTGACATGTGGTCCAACAAGCATGATCAGGGACGATATATTTCATTCACAGCACACTGTGTATCTGCTTGCAACTAGGAAGGATGAAGGACAAGGCTCAGTGCTGGAGATGGTTTTGCTTCCAGGTCTTTATTCAGCTGGTGATGATGATGATCAGTCAGCTCCACCCCCTTCTCCTCCATTCCCTCTTATGCTGAATTATCCTACAAACCACCAGTACCCCCTAAGCATTCACAGGGCCATTCAACAAGTCAAGCTACAAGATGTCATGCAGTGCTTCAACTGGTCTGTCTAGGGGACAGTAGCCACACCGTGGCAGAGATTTTGGGCACTGGAGGCAGAGCAGCAGGAGGAAGAATAGGACTTCCTTTCCGCTCAAGGCCTGCTTTATATGGACACCAATTTTTTGCAACGCCACAGAGCACACAAGAGGAGAGGGGGAGGAGGAAGCAGTTTTGGAGGCATAGAAACAGAAGAATACTTTAAACCTTCAAAGATGGTTTTCAGTCCCCAGAAACCTTGGGAGTAGTATATGGCTAGGAGGAGGCAGTTCCAGATACTGTAATACTCAGTGACCCGGAGGACTCTGCTTCTCATGCCTCTGCAAATATGCAGTGCATGGGCTCCCTAATTCTTCAAAAAAAACACACACAATGCTGGCGCACACAGAAACTACTATAATTTTAAATTGTCCTCAGTGCAGAGTCATGTAAGCTATAAAAAGCTTTGTAATGAGTCACAGTTCTTTGATGAAAGGCAGCCTTGCGTGGGGAGCCGAAGCAAGGCTCCAAGGACATGTAGATAAAAAATAAACAAAAGGACAGGCGCCAATAAATAAACTGCTGGACTTTAATGAAAAAGTAACATAAAAGCACTCACATAATGGTTGAAGTACACAGGCATAAGGTGAGGGTCTTCATGAGTCGTCCAGACCAGCCGAGGATTGGTAGAGTCCCAGGGAAATCTTCATGCTGATGTCTGCTGTGCAGGAAGGACGAACAGCGCTGATTTCCGGGAGCGTGCTGGTGTTGTGTGCAAAAGTGTCAGCGAAGGAAGCTGGAGCGCACTCTGGAACGCACGATGGGACGCTACGGTTGCGGCTTGGAAGGGGGGAATGACGTCATCACGCAGGACCTCAAGGATACGACGCGTTTCAATGCAAGTGCCGTGTGTTGAATCTCTGACACACGGCGCGCACCTTTTTCAAGTTGTTTGTAATAGGAAACTATGGCCAACTTATATACAAGTCTACCTGTGATCGCCATCTTGTGGCTAAATAGTAAAATAACATCAATTATGAAAGAATAGTACTATATGTAATACTTGTTGTTACTACCCAATGAAATGATAAATTGATAAGGTTTTTTGTGCTCAATAAAACACAGACATATCTTATGACTTCAATACATATGCACACAATAAAAAGATATAAATTGATATAAATTAAAAATGAATTAATAATCACAGACCAGTGTTCAGTACTACCTAAATAAAAAACATTATTGATTGGCCTATCTAAAATACAAGATGCTTAATATAATATAGGGAAAACACCTAGTAAATAATGATGTGGACTGATTGTATTAATAAAATAGGAAAATGTATATAAAACTTCATTTGGATAGGACTAATTTAAAAATTATTAATAATTGTTCTCATAAAATAGGGGTAAAATATAGTAAAGGTAATAATTATGTTGTGAGACATTTTAAGATTTAATTGGGATGTATATACAGTAATCTCAAGAATAAGTGAATAAAATCATTATATTTGAAAAATGATATAAAATTGATTGGTGTTTACTCTACGATATTATCACTATAGAATGGTAGCAATTTCTAGTTCTTCATTCATACCTCCTGGTTTTAAAGTATCGAGGGAATAGATCCAGTAAGTTTCTCTCTCACATAGGCGATGAAATCTTTCAGCCTCTGTGTATTTACTGGATATTTGTTCAATGACCCATACTTTCAGACCCTTGGTAGATTAATTCTTCAAAGCCTGCGACCAGACTTGAGAATTTTTGGCATTAAGGAGAAGGGTCATTATTGGTAGCCAACCCTCCTTGACCAACATTCCAGGGGGAAAGTTTTGGAAATCATCCTGCACTCACTGAGGGGCACAGGGTGAAATATCTTGAGGACACCTTTCCAGACTCTGGTAGGTTACAGTCTCATGGAAGAGCTAGTTTAGAGGCTTCTGTTGGTCAAAGGAGGAGCGGTAGAGAAGGGGGCCCCCCCAGTGATGCATTTAAAAATTAGTTTTGTCCTCAGCACCCAGGGATGTCAGCTTCAAGGTCCCATCGGCAGCGCCTGCATCGTATGGTTGATTATATAGGGGCAAAAACAGACATGGAGGGCTTTCCAGTAGATGATCCACTGGGTTTCTGAGAATAGATCACTGGCCAAAACTTGCTCAGTATGCAATTGAGCTGCTGGGCTGCACTGCATCCAGCGTGATTTCCCAATGGGCATTTAGTGCTACTGGAGGTTTTGTGACCGATAAAAGAGAAAATCTGTACACAGACTCTATTGACCAGCTGACATTTGTCAAAATAAACCAGTCCTGGATTAGCAGCAGCTATCAAGCCCCTGATATCGATGTTGATCTTGCTGATTAAGTGTTATTGGGATCTGGAATCTCTGCAAGATTGTCTAGGCTGCCTAGCTTTGTAGGTGTTGATTTTATCTTGAAGTAATTTTTTGGTATACGTTTCATGGGCACAATAAGCCGCCTAATGATCAATTATCCACACCGATTTGACAGGTGGATCAAATTTAAACTTTTTAAAGCAAGGCTAATTCTCAAAGTAGCTTTTTTTACAGCAAGGCCAATTCTTGCTTTCATCAAGAGTACCCCTAAAGGGTTATGATGTAAAGGCAATACCAACACCCAAAGGCCAATCTATCTGCACCTGTTACTTCTATCCAGTCTGCGAAAGAGACACCAGACTTTATCTAAAAAAAAAATATTAATCTTGGCCTAAGTGTACTATCATTTGGCTCTTCGCATAAGGCTTGCTCACTGTGGTGCAAAACTTTGTTATTTCTATCCAAAGCCTGCCAAAGAGAAATTAGAATTTATCACAAAAAATTCAAGTGTACTAAAATGTGTCCTCATGTATTCTACCCCCCCCCCCCTAAAGCCATTGTTTACTAAATAAAGAAAGCTTGCAGGGAAATTAATTTAAATTTATTTTTTATGCAAATTTTGCTGCAGTGGGTTCTATACACGATTCAGATGTGCCACTTTACAGGCAGACTAAGGGGACCCCCCCAGACACTATATTTAAAGGCAATTTTCATTTTTATTGTTTCACTTTATGAATCATTAAAATCACTGCTCCTTTCAAAACAATATTTAAAAAATAAAAAAAAAACATTTTTGTATTGGTGCATGTCCCCCAGGGTATTACCCGGGGATCCATACCCTTTTTTATGGCCAATAACTTGCATATAAGTCTTTAAAATTGGCAATATTTTTTTCAAGTTCTGGTCCCATTGACTTTAATAGGGTTTTCGTTTCTTTTTTTTTTTTAATATTCATTCTTTATTTATTTTAATACCATACAAATTTTCAATTGTTCTTTTAAAAAACGAGAAAAATTGTTCCTTATAGATATAACACATATTTTAAGCACTGATATACAATATCATATAATAAATCTTAATTTACTATACTGGGAGGTAGATCATTTCTTAATTAAGGAGACACCCGGGCTGTTGGTTCTATCTAATATTATAATTTTTGCTCTTTGGCCACTCTCCGTTTAGTTATTCTCAGCTATAGTTCTTATCCCTCGGGGGAAACACCATTTTTCTCCAGCCATGGTTTCCACATTTCCTCAAGATCTCTAAGGTTTCCTCTTTTTATAAAAACTGCTCTTTCTTTACAGATGGACTAATTTATTGCCCTAATCCATTCACTTACTGCCGGTGGTGAAGTTGCCTGCCACCTCATAGCTATTCATTTTCTAGCTAGGAATAGGCATCTTAATATTACAACTCTGGTATTTCTTTTCTCCCTCTGTTCCTGCCTATAACCCAGTATACACAATGTGGCCTCCATCTCCAGCGGGATTCCAAATGTGTCTCTCAAGGTGTAGAGCACACCCTCCCAGCTTTGGGCATCGCCACACCATGTGTACTAGGTCTCTATGCCCCTGGCATCTAGGACATTTATCATCTGGTCTTTTACCAAATTTAAATAGTCGCTTAGGCGTATAATAAGCTCTATTTATCAGCATCAAGTGGGAGATTTTCTGAGGAGGTGAAAGTGAAACCTTTGATCCCATCTCTAGTATTATCTAGGGTTTTCGCTTCTAGTCTGAACATTTGCCATGTTCGAGAGTTTTGTCACAAACTTGGTGGTGTTCAGCCCATCTCTAGAGGTGACATTACCCTTGCCCAGCCAATTAAAATGGCTAAAGAACGGAACCTGTAATAAGACCTGCTTATGATGTCTGCAGCCGGCAAGGGTGATTGTGGACACCACATTGGATTGGAGATGACTACAGTTTCACTTTAAAATTAGCTATTGAGCTGAGGTTTAATCTATCATGTTCTATCGGAAAGAAACGTACAGGAGAGAGATGATATCGACCTTCTGCAGGCACTTCCTTAGTCTTACCTCCCTATTGGCAGGTCACATTGTAAGAGTCAGGAGAAAAATTGCGCTGCATACGATATACCTGGGAATGTATCTGGGAAAATAATATGTGCTGACAGATTTGTATACTGACAGAATAATGTCGTACACTGACCAATTATTGGCATATACTGCAAAACAGGAACCTATATAGGAAAATCAGTGGTAAATGTTATATACAGGCATACCCCAGTTTTAAGTACACAATGGAGTTTATTTACTAAAGCTGTAAAGCGCAAAATTAGGCTCACTTCTGCATAGAAACCCATGCGCTTCTAACCCCAGCTTGTTCAATTAAGCCTGGTAATAAAACCTGGAAGCTCATTGGTTTCTATGCAGAAGTGAGCCTGAATTTGCAGCTTTAGTAAATAAACCCCATTGTGTACTTAAAAGTGGGGTATGCCTGTAAACTGGCAGATCAGTGTAACCTACATGCAGATTTGTCATTTATAAGGGGAGTGGCATATAAATTGTCCAAAAGGAAAAGTGAAGAAATTGTGACCACATTCCCCAATGTTGGAACCTCAAAATGAAGGTATTCTAAAGATAGCTGGAAAAGCTTCCATCATAGAGTACAAGGCAGGCTTACCAGATAGTCATCTTCTAACTAAAGAAAGGTCAATGTGCTCATCAACACAATGATTCTATGTAAATCTTCTTTTGTATAGTCCTCAGAATGTTAAAGCTGAACTCCAGTCTTTGTTACACTTTACATAGTGTACTAACATGTGAGTCCCCTGGATGTGCAGTATAAACTGTAGACATGTGCATTTGTTTTCATCCAAATGAATTTTCGTCTGAATTTCAGGAATTTTCACATTCATTTTAATAAGTGATAACGTACGAACAAAACCCGAAATCTGAAAGATCCAACATAAAAAATGCTTTATTTTCATTTTCTTACGAAAACAGTTCGATATAGATAGAAAATTTGACATGACCATGACAATAGTCTATTGAATGCCTATCGAACCTGCGGTTGAATGTGCCTAACCTAACTCTATTAGTCTGAGATTATTTGACATAGAGAGAAAAGATTCGACATTATAGAGACATGAAGATTTGACGAAGCAGCTGAAAACATACGATCGCCGCAAGTATGGTCAAATGTTCCACCCATAGGCTATAGAAGAATTCTAATGTTGGTTGACTAGTAACAATAATTAATAAATATAATTATTACTAGTCATACAACATTAGAATTCTACTATAGCTTGTGGGCGGAGCATTGGACCGGAAATTTATGATTGCGGCGTTGTACAGTTTAGCTGCTTTGTCGAATCTTCTTGGAACATTCGACAGACATAATAATCCTTCAATTGACAGATTCAAACTTAATTCGGATTTTCATACAAATACATTTTTTAACTAAACAAAATAAATACAAAATCATTTCAGGAGTAACTAAATAAATTAATTTTTCGGACAAAAAGGAAATTCTGAAACAAAATATTTCAGTGTGCACATGTCAAATAAACTGTATGTAGCCTCAGTTTGGCCATTCAGAGAAAGTGATGTATTCTAGCAATGATACAAAGCTTCTTCTGAATCAATAAGTGCTCATCAGATAGACTCTGCTCTGTTCCAGGTATGAGGCAGGAAGTCTTGGCTCACACCCAGAACACAGTGTGCTATGCTGTATGTAGCCTCAGCTACATACAGTTTATAGAGCACATGCAGTGGCCTCACATGTTAGTGAGGGACATAATTTGTTTGGGCCAGCTTATGTAAACTGTAACAAAGGCTGGAGTTCAGTTTCAATCACACCAATAATCCATACCTTGAATCTCCTTTATTAACCCTCCATCCATATGACTCATACAAGGAACAAAAGTAGAAAGCCTGACATAGTGTAAATTAAATAAAGAAATCCTTTATTGTAACGCAATATAGTACATTTTTATTTTTATTATATTTGAACTCTAATTAAAATGTTTACTTATATGGTTTAGTGCCTAGAGTTATATTGTCAAAAGTATTGGGACACCTGCCTTTGTACCCACTTTAATGATATCCCAGTCTTAGGCCATAGGGTTCAATTTTGCATTGGCCCACCCTTTGCAGCTATAACAGCTTCAACTATTCTGGGAAGGCTGTCCACAAGATTTTGGAGTGTGTCTATTGGAATGTTTGACCAGTCTTCAAGAATCGCTATTGTTAGGTGAGGCACTGATGTTGGACAAGAAGTCCTGGCTCGCAGTCTCTGCTGTAATTCATCCGAAAGGTATCCTATGGTGTTGAGGTCAGGACTGCCCCAAACTCACTCATCCATGTCTTTATGGACCTTGCTTTGTGCACTGGTGCACAGTCATGTTGGAACAGGAAGGGGCCATCCCCAAACTGTTCCCACGAAGTTGGGGGGCATGAAATTGTCCAAAATGTCTTGGTATGTTGAGGTCTTAAGAGTTATTTTCACTTGAACTAAGGGGGCCAAGCCCAATCTGAAATTGAAAAACAGACCCACACCATAATCTCCCCTCCACCAAATGATTTAGATCAAGTGCACAAAGCAAAGTCCATAAAGACATGGATGAGTGAGTTTAGGGTGGAGGAACTTGATTGGCCTGCACCTGTAAAGGCAGGTATCCAAATACTTTTGACAATCTAGTGTAGATATACTGTATGTCACTTTCATGGCACCATTTTTAAAATACTGTATATACTCGAGTATAAGCCAAATTTTCAGCAATTTTTTTGGTGCTGAAAATGCCCCCCTCATCTTATACTCGAGTCACCTTTTTCTGCCTGATCTCTCGGCCTACGGCCAGGGAGCATCGATTTTTCAGGCACCCCTTCCATAGACTCCCATGTTAAATGGTAATTTCTCAGATAAATTTGGGGACCCGGTACCGGCCGTCCATAGGTCCTTTGAACCTGAAATTTGGCACACATGTTCTCCTCTACAAGTTTGCTGTCTGGAGGACCATCGTTTTTTCAAAGCCCGGCACCCCTTCTATATACTCCCATGTTAAACGTAAGTCTAGTCACACAGTGAGGCATGCAGATGGACACCCTAGGCTTATACTCGAGTCAATACGTTTTTCATTTTTTTGTGGTAAAATTAGGTGCCTCGGCTTATATTTGGGTCAGCTTATACTCAGGTATATACGGTATGTATGTTTGGATCCCTCTGGAGTCTGTTTTCTCATCTCCATATTTTGACTTTTTTTTTTTTTTTACATTTTGGGAACTGCTTTTTTTTGTCACTAGGAGGCGCCCATTGACATTTATATTCAGTTTAATGGATAAAGTAGGACTCTGGTACTCACAAAAAAGGTTTTCCTTTACTGTTTTACACTATGTTGGGCTTCCTGCTGTTGTTCTTTGTATGAGTCATATGAATGGATGGTTAATCAAGATTCAAGTTATGGATTATTAGTGGTGATCGGAGTATTTTTAACATTTTGAGGACCATACAAGAACATTACTAGACTCAAATGGTATACACTTTCTCCTTCTGGGGTTGTCAAGCCAATCTCTCAGAATGGAAGTGCTGATACATAATTATACATAACTCTGAAAGCTAGGTTATTCACAAATATAAACAATAGAGGGCAACAGACTCCCACATATGTATAGTGAAAACTGCTTTAATAGGGCTTAAAGATGAGAGTTGGATAGTGAACATTTAAATCCAAATTTGCACAAAAAAATGGACACTTTATGCACGCACATTTGACGCCCTTTCCTGCAAATCAGACTTCTATTCTAGTTTTTTAGAGGGACCTCAAAAATGGATAATATACCTAAGTAAATCCATACTAGACTCAAATGGGCTGGTATTGATTTTGTTAGGGAACTCTACACAATTTATTTTGTCATTGATGTTGTAAGATGTGCTATACGTATATGTCAAAAATGACATTTACAAAATAAAATATATGACAGTTTAAATTGCCAACAAGGAAAACTTAATTGCTGGTGGGTAAAACAAAAATAAAGAAGCAAGAGGGAGATATAATTTTCCCACATTTTAAAACGTTAAATGTCAGCACTAAAAAAATAGAAAAAACTGTTCCCAGGCCGCATGCAATTTATTTTATTTTTTCCCCAAACAATTTCTATTAAAAAAAATATATATATTGGAACATACAGTGTAAAAAGAGAACAATCATGTAATCATGCAATTGGTATGTTGTAAAATGTATTTTGGTACATACAGTGTAAAAATAGAACAAGCATGTAATCAAACAATTGGTATGTTGTAGGAACATCACAAAAAACAATTTGCTAACCAAGAAGCCGTTATTGCTCGAAGACAAGGAAAGCATCATATGCCGATATTCCGACAATAAAAAACAAGTAACTGGGTAAATCTCAATTCCAATCCCAATTCAAACAGAGAAAAAAAAAAGAGGGTGGTATTTTTTTTTTGCATTGGTACATGTTCGCCAGGGTAGTTACCCCAGTGTTATTTTTTAACACCTCCTTGCCTATTAGCCCACTAAATGGGCATTTTAAATTTGACAGATTTGGATTCCATTGATTTCAGTGGGGTTTGGGTTTGGCATCCAAATGTCTTTAAAATTCAGTGAACCCCTGCAGAACCGATCCCAGGACAGTTCAGCTCATCACTACTGACAAATACTGTATATGTCAAAGGGGATGGAAGGAGAAATGAGGCAAGAATGCATGCTCACACAAATCCTGACAAAGAAAAAAAAAATAATAAGAAAGATTTTGTAACCACACAAAAACTATGATCTGGTAAGTACCTACCTACTACCATAGACTCAAGAATGTCGTATCAGCCGGGATGGGCAACTGTTTTCTTGTAAGTGCTTAATATGAAAGACTAATATGTAGAGAATTTCAGCTGAGAGTCAGGGCACTATATCTGTTAACAGAAGCAGACATGAAAATAGCTATTCTTGTGGAAATAAAGCATTCCAGGAAATGTGAAAAATAAAAACTCATCAGTTCCTTGCTTGACAGTCCATTTTGGTATTTCCTGAGAATATAGATCAGTATTTTTTCATCATGCACCAAAACTTTCCTAGCTGATTTCTAGCAATGGCACAAGGATCTGGTGCAATATAAGAAGTGTTCTTTATTTATATAAAAATAACATATTTTTCCACTTCATTTAGTACACTTTGTAACAGCTCTGTACAAGGTCAATCATTATGTAGGAAGAAACAGTAACTGGGGCCAGTGTGTCTGCAACAGATCTTATCCTCCACACCAGAGTATCAGACAGACTAGGTAAAGATGCCACACATGTGTCTCTCAGCGTGATTCATGCTGAGCTTTGGTCTAGCAGTGGCCAGAGCCCAGAAGCCTGAGTACACCAGCAATGAGTTTTGGGGGTGGGTCTCCCTTTTTCTAGTCTAATGCTCTCAGAAATGCATGGTATATGTGGATTGACATGGGAATTTGAAAAATCTAAAAAATAAACCCTTCTATCTACATGAAAGAAAAGTAAACAATATTGCAAATATTCATGGTACAATGCTAAACGAAACATAATACAATACTATGTGGCAGTGGGACCCTGTGCTACCTGGAAAAATGCTGGTTTATGCCATCTTTTGGAGAGATAGGCATGCTGATTTCGCAGCTGTGTGCTGGGCTTTTTACAGAAAGACAGGAAGTTTGTGTATGGGAGTCCGGTCTCTGAAAGAGACAGAGACTGCATGGGTGCAGCCAAAGCATGCATGTCTGCAGGAGGCATATGTAGTTTGTGACAGAGCAGCAAGGAGCTGATTGGGAGTAAGCTAGGAGAGAGCTTGACTCTAAGGCCCCGTACACACGAGCAGACAGATTTGTTCAAATCGGTCGGACAGACCGATTTGAACAAATCTGTCTGCTGGGCTGTATTGGTTTGATCATGTACACACGATCAAACCAAAATCCCCGCCGACAGACAGCACGCTGACGTGTCGGTGACGTGGCGGTGACGCTGACGCCGCCACGTCACCGCACCAGGAAGTGAATTACTTCTGCGCATGCGTCGAATCTATTCGACGCATGTGCGAGAAGATATGTCTGCTGGTTAGCGTGCTAACCAGCAGACATATCGGGCCGACGGGTTCCCAGCCGACAGATTTGAAAGCATTCTTTCAAATCTGTCGGCTGGCAAAATCCGTCGGCTCGCCCATACACACGATCAAATCTGTCTGCTGGGACGGTCGGGCCAACCGTTTCCAGCAGATAGATTTGATCGTGTGTACGAGGCCTAAGAAACTCTTTTGGTCTGAGGAGCAGACCTAAGGTCTAGGCTGAAGGCCTGAAGTAGCCGTGTGGCAAGAGAGTAAGATGAGGCTGAAACATACTGATTTCAAAAGATACAGTAATGGTGTAACCCCCTGCATGGGTTCCTGATGTCTTTGTGAATTTTTCCATGCTTTTAAATAAAAGTGGGCTACCACGCCCTTAAAAAAAAACAGTTTTGGACAGGCGCACTCACTGAAAACGCACCTATCGCTTGAGTCTGATCACCCCAATTACAACTATTATAATACAATATAAATGAAAATATCAGTTGAAAAAAAATCACACCATAAAAAGTCATTTTAGGACTACCTTTTTGGATGTTAGCAACAACTTTTGTTGCTATGTTGCTGTTTGTATTTTTGTATTTGTATTTTTTTGGGGAGGGGGGTCGGGTTATTTTTTTCTTTATTTGTATTTAGAGCTCACTTTTTTTGATTTTTTTTGCAGTTTAGTCCACAAGAGCCTCACAGTTTCCTGTGCAACCAAGCACCACAGCCCCCTTATACAGCTGTTGCCAATGCTGCTTATAAAATGAGGGAATTAGTCCCACATAAACAATATTATTTCCGGGAGGTTCAAAGGGAGAGACAAAAGTGGAGCTATCAGGTGCCGAGCAGAATCTGTATTCAAAGACTATGATGATGAATGAATGAATGAATGAATGAATGAAAAACTTATATAGCGCAGCACATGCAAACTGAATCGCCTCTGGGCGCTTGTTGTTCCTGTCTCCTTTGATATCAAAAGAGATGTGTCTTGATCTTTCTCCTAAAAGCTAGGTGATTCTCCTCCAACCGAATGCTGGCTGGTAAAGCGTTCCATAGTCTGGGACCTTGGACCGCAAATCTTCGCTCTCCTTTGGCCTTGTAGTTGGCTTTCGGAACCTGGAACAGGTTCTGATTGGTGGATCGCAAAACACGATTGGGGTTATGAGCTTTTATTTTTTCGCATAGATATTGGGGAGCATTCCCATGGACACATCTATGCGTAAGACAGAGAGCTTTAAAAGCAATTCTGTCTTTGACTGGTAACCAGTGAAGGGATCTCAGTGAAGGTGAGATGGATTCCCAGGGTTTTTTCCCAGTCACAAGTCTGGCGACCGTATCCTGAACGACTTGCAGACGAGCGATTTGGTACTTGGGGAGTCCGAGGTAAAGGGCATTTGCATAATCCAGTCTGGAGTTAACAATTGCTCCCACCACGACTGCTAAATCTTCTTTGGGGATGAACGGAGTAAGTCTGCGTAGTAGGCGCAGCAGATGGTGGGATCCGCTGACTACTGACCCTATTTGTGCGTCCATTGTCATAAAGGAGTCAAAAATGACCCCAAGACTTTTGACTTTGGCGCTAGGGGTGATAATTTTGCCCAGAATAGGCGGGGGTGTCCATGCTGTTGAAGGTTGATTCCTGCGCTTGGCGTGAAACAGGAGAAGTTCTGTTTTCGCTCCGTTGAGTTTAAGATAACTCTTTGTCATCCAGTCCTCTATCAAAGAGAGGCAGGTCTCTAAATTGAGGTGGTGATCCTTTATGTTGCAGATGCGGAAATAAAGTTGCGTGTCGTCTGCATATGAGTGATAGAGCAGTTTTTGGCTGCTGATAATCTCAAAAAGAGGACAAAGGTGGATGTTAAACAGCACCGGTGACAGAGGCGATCCTTGAGGGACTCCGCATGTTACTGTGCGTTTCTCAGATGTGAAATGTCCTAGCTTCACTGTTTGCGATCGGTTTTCCAGAAAAGAGGAGAACCAAGATAAATCGCCTTCTGCGACTCTGGCTACTTCAGCAAGCCACGTCAGTAACAGTTTGTGGTCTACAGTGTCGAAAGCTGCGCTTAGGTCCAACAGAACCAAAAGACAAGATTCTCCTTCGTCTGCGGCCTCGAGAACATCGTCCCATATTTTGAGCAATGCGGTTTCAGTCCCGTGTCCGGGACGGAACCCTGATTGTAATGGGTCAAGTAGCTTGTGGGCATCCAGATGCTGTTGCAGCTGTTGTACCACTACTTTTTCCATTACCTTTGAGAGTACATTGAGGCTTGTTATGGGCCGGCGGTGGAGTGGGTCCTTGGGGTCCAGGGAGGATTTCTTCAGGATGGGTTGGATTATACCCTCTTTCAACTGTGAGGGTACTATGCCCTCCACGAAAGACTGGTTGATAAGCTGCGTGATGGGAGGAGCCAGGATGTAGGCGCATTCCTTCAGCAGTTTTGTGGGGATAATGTCATTTGGCGCTGTGCCATTACGCAGAGTACAAATGACATTCTTAGTGGTCTCAATGGAGATGGGTGCCAAGGTGAACTTACCTGATATAGGAGAATTACTATGGGTGTTGTGTGAGAGGCTGCAGGGGGGACTGGGGGGGGAATTATTTTGCTGAATGCTTTCACGGATCGCCTCGATTTTATTAATGAAGTAATCCGATAGTTCATTGCAAAATTCTTGTGTGTCTTCATTGGGGGCTTCAATACATCCTGGGTTCATGGTCTGAGTGACCAGCTTGAAGAGTTCGCGGGGGCGGTTTAAGGCACCGTTGATAGCCTCAGAAAAGTATTTTTTCTTGGCTTGGAAAATTTCTTTGTGGTATTTACTTGGCGCCGCTTTGTAGATGGATAGGTTTAGCTCTGAAGAGCTTCTTTTCCAGGCAGATTCGGCCCTTCTGCGTTCTTGCTTCAGTAACGACAGCTGGTTGTTAAACCAGCTGCGGTTGTTTTTCCGGATGCGGGTTCGTCGTTTCGGCGCTACCAAGTCGGCTGACTGTAGCATGGCCGAGTTTATGGCTTCCAATGTTTCAACGGCCGTTTGATGCGGCTGAGTTGTTTCTATTTTTTTCCTTAAAGTGGTTTTGAAGAGTTCCGAGAGGAGCTTCTTCTGACATCTAGTCCAGTGTGTTGTCACTGGATTTGATGTTTTTGTTGTGGGGGGGATTGTGGAAATGAATTTAATTGCATGGTGGTCTGTCCATGGCAACTTTTCATTTTCCAAAATTTTTATTTCCAGATCTTGTCTGAAAATAAGATCAATTGTGTGGCCTGAAGCATGCGTGGGCCCACATACTAGTTGCTGTAACCCTAAATCTTCCAGGTGGCCGATACAGGCATCAGCAACGGTGTCTTGTGAGGAATTGGCCCAGAGGTTGAAATCCCCGAGCAGCAACAGGTGTTTGCTGTTGAGGGTGTAAGTGGAGAAGAAATCCGTCCATGGTGATAGCAGCTGCGATTTTGGGCCCGGTGGCCTATAGCAGAGCAGAATGTGGACGGTCTCCTTTGAATTTGTCTGTAGTTGCAGAGTAAGGGTTTCCATGAATGGAAGAGGGTTTTGAAGGGCTGGTTTTGTGATTGCAAGATGAGTCTTGTGGATCACCGCCAGGCCTCCCCCTCTTTGCCCTATTCTGTTTTCCGTGATAATACGGTAGTTTTCTGGCACCAGTTCTCCTAGAATGGTGTTACAGTCGGCTGGGAGCCAGCTCTCTGTAATAAAGAGGCAGTCTAAAACGTGTTGTAGAATGAAATCATGGATTTCAAGTCTGTGTTTTACTGCCGATCTTGTGTTGATCAAAGCACATGAAATGTGCTTAGGCTGGGGTAAACGGCTAAAATTTTTGATGGTCGATCGTCGATCGATCCTCAAAAGTTGCTCCATTCTTAGGGTCTTTTTGGTGATGGCTGGCAGTATTGCGGCGCAACTCCTCAGATCCCAAATGGTTTCTGCAGAGTACCGCAGATTAGCCATGGTAGCCATTCACCGGGGGCAAAGTAGTTATTTTTTTTGGTGACGATGGGGGGAGGATTCAGTGAATCCTCCCAGCTTGATCCAGAGGAAGGCAAAAAACCCCTAGCCGTGCTGTGCCAATTTGCTTTGGTAGGGGAAAAAATTCCTTCCTGATCCCTGAACGGCGATCGGGCGAAACCCCTGGATCAAGTGTTATTAAGTTATGAAACAGGGGGGTGAGAGCTGTCACTGCTGCTGGGGTGTACCAAGATGGCCGCCGACCGGGAGCAGGACAAGGGATCCAGGCTGGTGTGTAGTCAGCTGGATGGACTGGGGTGGGGGTGGACTGGTTGTTGAGGGGTGGATGAGTCCTGCAGGGGGCTGGGGGCGAACTCCTGGGAGGTTTCTGGTGACTTGGAGGGGATTCTGTGTGTGAAATGCGGCGCGGTGTTAGGCCGCAGGTGAAGCCGCGGACTTTCCTGGATCGCGGCCCCGCGTTTGAGAGAGGCCTGGCGCGGAGGTCCCGAAAAAAGTCCTGGAATGGCGAAAATTGCCGTGGAGAGGTGGCAGGAGGGTGCCTCTGATGGTGATGGCTGTACAGAGTAAAGGAGCGGGGGAGCGGCTGGTTGTTGGGGGGGGCCAGAGCTGGAGGAAGCGGATCGCGGGGGAGTTGTTTCTCCGCTGGGGGAGATTAGGCTGCCGCCGTGGCTGTCCTGACAAGGACGGCCACCTACGGGTCCTGGGGAGGTGTAGATCGCCCTGAGTAGCAGGGGCTTACCTGGAGGGTGAGAAGCGGCCAGGGGAGGCGGATGAGAAGGCCTGCTGAGGCGGGGGGGTGGAAAACCCTGCCTGTCTGGAGCCCATGATCCACACGCCCTACTGGTAGGTACGTGCGCCGATTACTACTGGGACAGTTCTCGCCCTGGGGGAGGGTCACTCTTTCAGACCCAACAGGAAGAGCTCCTGGAAGAGTAAAGGTTAGAGTGCAGCTTCTGGAGTATGGTTACATGCGCCTTTCTTTTCTGGCAGTGGATATGCTATACGCCCAGAAGGTGGTGGAGTGGCTAACCGAGCCTACATCAACCTCCTCCTCTGTTTTCCATGTTCAGAGTAGCTTCAACTCACCAGCAGCTGCACCCTGTTCTACTTCCTAACCCATAGCTACTCCAGCTATTGCCCCACCATTGTCTTCTACCTCATCTTTATTTAATCCACCACTCACACTTGGCAACTCAGGGAAAACCTTGCATTCATAGATCAAAAAATACGGCTTCTCCTAGATGGCAGAAATGCACTAAGAGCTACTCAGTCTTTATCTGGCAGCAGCAAGGAAGTGTCTTGTGCTGATGCTGGGAAAAGGTACCACTTATAGTATGTAGCTAATGCTATTCTATCTCTTACAGCAGTCCCAACACCCAGACTATTCTGTATTGGAAAGAAGCCCAAATCATATAGAGTGAACATAACGCTGGAATTCTCTTTTAAGGCATGTCCTAGGAAATGTAAGGATCTTTGTTTTTTTTAATTTTGTCCTTTAAGCCACCCAAAAAGACCCTCTCCCTCCCTAGTACATATCTCCCAGGCTACTGTCCAGCTCTCCATGCATTTTTTTTGACAATCTCATGTCTGTAAACCCAGAAAATGGCCATTACTGATTTCTAGGACTTGTCTCCCATTGACTTCAGTGGGATTCAGATTCAGGATTTGAACTTCATTTATGTACAACCCACTGTGCATCAATATTGGTACATTAGGCTTATTCCTATTTGCAATTAGTGATGAGCCAAACATACCTTAGTTTGGTTATGGGCAGAATCGCCAAACCTTACTGAAGTTCGGGAAGCTCAAAAAAAAGGGTAACCACCAAAATCCATACCAGATCCTTATCTGAGCATGTAGCCTAGAAGGCCAAATAAGGGGAGATCCACCCCCACCTAAACTTTTGCCAGGTCACATGCCCTCAACATGGGCAGGATATCTTGATAGGGAGGACCTCCTGGAAAAGTACCTTATCCCAACAGTAATAACAAGCACCCCTTCCCCTCTACACTGTCCCCGTGGTTGTGGGGGCCTACAAACAGAGGACTTATCCTGAAGTCCCTTTTAAACATATAGGGCCAGATTCAGGTAGATCAGAGCATCTTTGCTCTGGAGTAACGCATCTCATTTACGTTCCGCTGCAGAAATTTTAGGAGCAAGTGCTGTTATTCATGAAGCACTTGCTCCTAAAGTTGCGGCAGCGCATCGCAAATGAGACAGCGGAATTCAAATTGGGCGGGTATGGGGTGTGTAGTATTCAAACTACGTGCGATCCCGCGGCGAACGTACTGCGCATGCGTCGAGTGTCAATGCATCCCAGTGCGCATGCTCCAAGTTCTGTCAGTGAACGTCAATGACGTCACGTCCCCATTCATGAATGTTTTACGCAAACGACGCGATTTGTTTTTTTTCCGACGCGATGACGACGCCTATACCTAACATAGGATACTCCACTAGGGGGCTTATTTATCTATACGCCGCGTATCGCTTCCGGAAACGTCGTAAAGTCACTACGTCGCGCCCGAAAAAGATCGTGAATTGCCGATTTCTGCTCATTAACATATTTTTTAAGCGTAAATCGGCGGGAACGCCCCCGGCGCCATTTTTAAATTGAAGTAACGATGCGATGGCGAAATTCAATTACGCCGATCGCATCGGAACTTCAACCCGGCGTTTCTTGTTTTCTGGTTATAGAAAACAAAAACCCGGCTTAAAGCGACAGTTAGGCTGGCGGATCACTGGATCCGCCAGCCTAACTCTTCATAAATCTGGCCCATACTTTTTTGACAAGAAACACTCAAAAATGTCCCCTACACCTACTGACCTGCTGAAAGAAAAAAAACACTGACCAGCTTGATCCCATTGCTAACTTATTGAAAATGACAGCTCATGAGACCATTGCTAAATGTAAACAAAGGGTGGGGTTAGGGGTGAAGTCATTAACAAAATATGAACATTCTTATGGACTATACAGAATTTGGGGGTACACAATTTTTTGTGGGACCCCTTTAAATGCCAGATTTGAGGGGTCTGGTATATATATTTTTTTGAATGGGTGGGGGGCTATTCCTGCACCTTTGTTTATATTGACCTGTCATCCTGGAATCCATGGGGGACATCTAAATGAGGGTGCACCGACCTAGTGCATTACCACTTAGAAAAGCATTTACCTAAGCTTCTTTTGTGAGTAGGACCATTGCTTTTATTCTATTTTTAATAAAACTTTTTTAACAGTCAGGCTAGATCTCTTGGCTCCTACCAGCAGGACTTGATGACAAAGTGGATCGGACGATACCTCAAAAGGCTGACGCATTTCTGGGACGCACCCCTTTCTTCAGAGCCTAGGTGGTCCATGGTAGCTCTCTCCTGTGTGCCATGAAATAATATTAATAATACATAAATAATGTGCAAAGAGGCCCAAGCTCGGATGACCATTAATCAGCTAGCCCCACCCTTCAAATACAGCTTCTCCCGACAACAGGGATGGGACTCCCACGTTCCCACACCCCCATGAGAGGTAGCCAATTGACAAAACATGGTGGCCAAAGAAGGGGCACCATGGCACCAACCCTTTACTAGTGCTGGCCAGCAATGCAGCTATGTATGCCATCCAATGGACATTCCCAAAACTTCCCAACCACAAAGTGGGGGGGGCAGTGGGCAAGTACAAGTAGAATCAAAATCTAAAAGTCCTTACCCCTATTCGGCGCCTTGCGGGGCAATCAAAAACGCATTTCATCCTTAAATCAAGTGCCAAAAATATTAAACAATGGATGGATTGCGCTAACCTTAAATTGTAAACCAAATTATGTGCCACCAATTTTTCACTGTACGTTCTTGTGAAGAAAAACCCATAGGTGCTTATGCTATAATCCTATACATTGAATCCACTCTACTGTATATGAACGTTCTTCTAATAGAAAGATATCAATGAACTATAAAAATGCATTGAAAGGAGAAAGGTGGGGGCGTTATGAAAAATAAACTATAATATATATAAAAAAACATACAGAAGAAGAATCGTACATGAAAAGAAATAGCCCCAGCCTACCTAGAACACAAAAAATATATGTTGCACAACTACATGCATTAATTAAATAAGATACTATGTCCCACTAAAAAATATATTATAAACAAATTGAATTGTGCTATATTATTGCAATAGTGCATACAACAAGTAACAATTAATACTGTGATAAATAGATCGCTGCTGGGAATAAAATGTGAAAAGTCCCTGAGTGAAGTGCTAAGTGCATAAACAAAGTCCTTCAAATTCTTCCTATAAACCAAAAATTCTCTGCAGAAAGCTCCACCTTCACAGACTGTGAATTAACACCAACAGTGCTCAGAGTATGGATGGCAGCTTACCACATGTTGTTGACCCTTTTTGATCAAAAAGAGCGTTTCGAAAAAAATATTTTTTGCGATGACGCAAATATTTTTGGTGAAACGCGTAGAGGCTGCTGGGAGAGGATTCACGCGATACCCTACTAATTGGAAGTAAGGCTTGCAGTGGACGCTGATAGAGAAGAGAACAGGGGCATATGCACTTTCTGACCCCTATGCACGGCTGGAGAAGCTGGGTGCCGGCCTAAGGGCACATGTATATGTGAGTGCTATGGTCTTTTAATTTTGATATTTTTAATAAAAGAGTTTTAACTTACTACACCATGATGGCTACCCATTTTTTATGAGTATTAATAGTGGAAGAGAAGCCATAACATCTTATCTACTTGGGAAGGCTACAGCTGGATTGATCGAGTAGGATAGGTTATCCAGATTAATGAACCAAAGGCGCACAAAAAGTTGTATCTGGTGAGTGGCAATTGCAGAAGGTGGTGGTATAATCATGAAACTGGGGAAAACTGATGCACTTTAACCTACACATGAGGAGTTTTTTTGAAAAAAGTTGATCACTCACTCACTGTTATTCAACATAACAGAGTATTTTTTATTTTTATTTCTCTCTTTTTTTCATTTTCTCTTTCCTTTTTTTGCTTTTTGATATTGCAATACAATGTTCATGGACTTATTGGACTAAGTCGAGGGATGCATTATATCACATACTAATTGGTGGTATTCTTTATTTGGTGTGTTGTATAATTTTAGAGTTATTACAGCCAGCCATTGCACTTTGTTGCCAGGGGGGTATTTTGCACTGTATGACACATTGCAGGCATATGGGACTGGTCCCAATCTAGGCCTCAATCTAAGCAGTATAGGCCACTAACCACCTATGCCCCAATTTCCAATTGTTCGTTTTCTGACTCCTTTTGTGTGTTGGCGATGGTGATCGTTCGCCCTACACTCCAAGACCGTTCCTTCGGCGTTCCATCTGTATGAACCTCCGCTCTCAGTGCGTCATGATGCTGGGGCGTGACCATCTCTCTTCTGCATGCGACACACACACCGGAACAATTGGGAGGGACAACATGGCGGATTCCAGGCAGCCCCACAGTAGTGGAGCTCATAGGAGGCACAACCCCCATGAGCAAGAGTGAGATGGTGGAGATGGTGCGCATCCTAGATAAGCACGACTACAACTTCAAGCTGCGCAACTATGAAAGGCCCAAAAACCGAAAGGACCTCATTTTGGAGAAGGTCATCACTGTTTTGCAGGGCAAATTTTTGGTGCAACGAACAAAGGACCAAATCAGAAAACGATGGTCTAATCTCAAGCACCCCAAGCAAGACCAAAAGGAGTCCATACATAAGATCATCAAAAAAAGGGAAGCAATATTTGTATCTAACCAATATGTATATGTGTAAAATAGCTGTCTGTATATGTGCTTTCTCCAAGAAGCTGGATATATTTTCTCTCTTTGTCTGAATTTGTATTTTAACCGCTTGCCAACAGCTGCTCGACTATTTACGTCAGCAGAATGGCACCGCGGCGCATATGGACGTACCTGTACATCCTCTTTAAGATGCGTCATTGCAGGTGCGCACACATGCCCGCCGTGAGCTCCATGAGTGTGACCGCCGGTCTAGTGGACTCGATGTCCACCAGATGTCCACGATCCTGTAACTGAGCTGCAGAATGGGGCGATGCCTGTGTAAACAAGGCATCTTCCTTGTGATAGGACACTGATGTTCTACTCCCTGTCATTAGAAGCAGCGATCAGTGTCGCGTCACATGTAGTCCACCCCCCCACTGTTAAAATCACTCCCTAGGATGCATTTAACCCCTTCTTCGCCCCCTACTGGTTACCCCCTTCCATGCCAGTGTCATTTACACAGTAATCAGTGCATTTTTATACCACAGATTGCTGTATAAATGACAATGGTTCGAAAAGTGTCCAATGTGTCCGCCATAATGTCGCAGTCATGTTAAAAATAACTTTTGCGCAAACTAATCAATATACGCTTATTGCGATTTTTTACCAAAATGATGTAAAAGAATAAATATTGCCCTAAACTGAGAAAAAAAAATGGGGACTATTTATTTAGCAAAAAGTGAAAAATATAGCTTTTTTTCAAAATTTACAGTCTTTTTTTGTTTATAGCGTAAAAAATAAAAACTTCAGAGGTGATCAAATGCCACCAAAAGAAAGCTCTATTTGTGGGAAAAAAAGGACATCAATTTTGTTTGGAAACCATGTCACATGACCGCGCAATCGTCAGTTAAAGCAACGCAGTGCAATCGCAAAACATGGCCCGGTTATTGGGCAGCCAAATACTCTGGGGTTGAAGTGGGTAAAGATGAAGTTAAATATAAAGCACATATACGCATTCTTATTTGGTTATGTTTTTTGCCATTTATTTTTTTTAACTATTTTCTTTCTCTTCTTTCAACAGGGATGCACAAAAAAAATAGACTACAGACAAGCCACCTGAGGGGACGAAGGGAGGCTATCCTTGCTTGTGGCTTAATGAATGGTATATTGTTTGTTTTAGAGGAAAGTGAGTGTGGTCAGCTCAACCAGGATGTTGGTTTGGAGGCATGGGATTTTAATCATAGACCCAGCACAGACCTTGCCCTTGCGAATGTAACATCCCTTGACGCAAGTCACACTTAAGGCCAAAAAAGAACCAGAAGTGGAAGATAGTATTCATGAGCCTCTTGTTTGCGCAAGTAAGTATTCTTGGAATCTGGCTTCAAATGTGTATACCACATTTGTAACCAAACACCCCCTCTACACATAAGAAAAGTATGTTGTGCTTTAACATTAGCATGGAAAAGGAAGAGGTGGAAGGAGCTGGCAGTTTTGCTAGGTACCTGAGTTTTGTAGACCCAGGCACCAGAGCCAAGACTACAGAGTAGTTG
This sequence comes from Rana kukunoris, assembly GCA_029574335.1. NCBI lineage: Eukaryota > Metazoa > Chordata > Amphibia > Anura > Ranidae > Rana > Rana kukunoris. The sequence goes on along the minus strand of CM056053.1, from coordinate 349,766,203 downwards.
CAGTGTTTACATTCCTAGTAGTGTAGGTGTCTGAAGGGCAAGCAGATTGAAAGCAACAATAGACTGGGTGGGTAAATATTTCCAGATTTTAAATAGTAACTTGACCATAGCTCACTATGTAGGGCCTCAGCCACTTGACCATCGTTCCCTTTTTTCTCTTCTAACTAGGTCATGATCTTCCAAGATGCACAATTGGCCGAATGAGTGCAGATATGTTGCATTATTTGAATGATCTGGAGCAAATAAAGGAGGCTGCCACTGCTTTACAGCAAAGAATACGTGATTATGCAGACAGGCTTGCTAAATTTTAAGCTCATCTTGCCTGGTCTGAAGTTTCTTGATCCACTTGTTGGCTCCTGTTTGCACTTTTCATATTTACCATGTTTTTATGACTTTTTAACGTGAAAGTTTAGTGTCCGGGGTCAGCGTTTCTCCACTCCACTCCTCTAGGTATACCACCAGGTGTTGTTTTCTGTATTTTCCACAGTATAAAAACGACTGTGTGAATTACTAACGTTAAAAATTACAACATTACCTGTGCCAAATTTAACAAATATAGAAAACATGACCTGGGATTGCATCTTGAGAATGAGAGTTGATAAACACTGCCCTAAGTAATGTAAATTGTAATCTTTCTGTGTTTTTAAGAATAGCAAAGCCAAAAATGTAAGATGCCCACAAATTGTGCCTTAACATTCTTATTTCCATCATGATCACATGCCTAAAATGTGTGTCTTTCCCTACATAAAGTTTGCTAAATCTCAAAAACACACAGTGGGTCAACATGTGCTAGCTCCCATCATGGGGTATGAATGAATGTGTTAAGACCTACTTTAGTTATGAGGAAGGGGTTGCACCCCCTAAACAAATTCATTATAAAAAGGAAAAACTAAAGCGCTAGCCAACAGTGAATAGACCCAATATGAGAAATAATTTAAACTAATTACATGCAGCTCAAATCTAGTATGTGCTAACAACAAAAATAGGATATAAAAGTGTAGTGATGAGCGCAAACTTAAACTAAACTAAATAATCAATCCCAAACAAACAAGTGAGCATCACTATAAAAATAGTGATTAAATTAATCATCCAAAATATGTGCAATACAGTGCAGCAGCAAAATGTCCCAAATTAGTGATTGAATTAATAATCCAAATATGTGCAATACAGTGCAGCAGCAAATGTCCCAAATTAGTGAAATCCAGTGGGGAGACAAACGTAAATCAATCAGTGACAAGGCTTCTATCCATGAAACAACAAACTCATCCAGATGAGACTTCACAGATGAACGTGCTCACAGAGCGCTTACCTTCCACAAGGAAGTAAGGGGCATCAAACACATGCAATGATGATCCTGTAGGCACCCGTCTCCAATGCAATCCTTAAGCCAGTCTCAGCCACATTCGACGTCCGGTCGAAAATGTAACGGATGTTCCAAAGGGAAAATGAAGCTCACATAGTGAAGTACGTAAACTTAAATATGGTTTAATAAGGTAAACACACTTACAGAAAGAGAAACGAATAAAAACACCAAAACAATGGCACTTCCAGACGGACGGTCAGGGTGTCACGTCACTTCCGGTTGACCTTACGTGTTGCGTTACGTCACGTGACTTCATCAGAGGTTACCCAGGGCCTATCAGATACATTCTTTTAAAGGTAAAAAGCGGAAATGGAGTTGCGGCCATTTTCGATACTACATCGAAAACGGAAGTGTCTCTGCGGCCATTTTCGATATGGGAAATACTATTAGCCGTTTTCCCATATCGAAAATGGCCGCAGAGACACTTCCGTTTTCGACGCAGTATCGAAAATGGCCGCGACTCCATTTCTGCTTTTTACCTTTAAAAGAATGTATCTGATAGGCCCTGGGTAACGTCTGATGATGCATCTGGATGAGTTTGTTGTTTCATGGATAGAAGCCTTGTCACTGTTTGATTTACGTTTGTCTCCCCACTGGATTTCACTAATTTGGGACATTTGCTGCTGCACTGTATTGCACATATTTGGATTATTAATTCAATCACTAATTTGGGACATTTTGCTGCTGCACTGTATTGCACATATTTTGGATTATTAATTTAATCACTATTTTTATAGTGATGCTCACTTGTTTGTTTGGGATTGATTATTTAGTTTAGTTTAAGTTTGCGCTCATCACTACACTTTTATAAACAAATTCATTGATACCCCGTGATGGGAGATTGCACATGTTGACACACTGTATGTTTTGGGGGTTTAGAAACGAACATGTTTGGAACTGTACACATTTTCAGCAGGGGATCATAAGCGACATTTAATAGTTATGCTTCTACGTGTACATGGCTTCAAATTTTGGCTCTTAGAGGGGTGAGATCACCCATCCAAGGAAGGAAACATCCACACAGTCTTGGGATTTTAATGTCTCATTTGGCCTTCACTTTACTAAACTCAAACTTTGGAAGTTCCTGTGTTTCTTATGGTTTTCGAACATGCCTGTTAGCCAAAAAATGGCAAAATAATGGCAAGCATACATGTTATACAAAGAAAAGTATACCGCTCTGAAAAACTATTAATCCCCGTTGCTTCCGTCCCAACGAACCAAGAGGGTGCTGGCTGTGCACAATTTGCATGGGATGAAAGAAAAATCCTAGACCGCCGCACTCCTCAAAAAATTATGTCTTTATTCAGAACAAAAAAAAACAAAAATTCAATTGGAAAAACAACCAAAGTTCATGCAGTCAAAAAGGAAGAAGTGGACAAGGGAAAAAGGGTGACATGTTTCACATTGTCCGATGCTTACTCGTAGCTAGTGAACAAATGACCAAAATTGTGCTTAAAAAAAAGTGCACACAAAAAAGTGCTTAAATGAAGGAGGGAAAGAGGTGAATGGGGCATTTCACCAGTTACTTCCAGGTGATCATTAGTCAAATGAATACTATTATCCTTGATGTATCACACATGAGGTGCTCCTGTGTATAGGGTAAAAAAGATTTATGAGTGAACAATCTCTCATCTCTCAATCTCTTGATAATGAGACAAAACAAAAGAAAGGGAAAAAGAGAGACCCCATGTGTGAGACAAATATGTATCATAACCAGTGCAACACATCAAACAAATAATAATGAGTTTGTGTGACGTTATAAAAAGGTTGTGAAGTAGACATATGTGGCTTTAACCACTTAACCCCTGGACCATATTGCTGCCAAAAGACCAGAGCACTTTTTGTGGTTTGGCACTACATCGCTTTAACTGACAATTGCGCAGTCGTGCGACGTGGCTCCCAAACAAAATTGCGTCCTTTTTTCCCACAAATAGAGCTTTCTTTTGGTGGTATTTGATCATCTCTGCGGTTTTTATTTTTTGCGCTATAAACAAAAATAGAGTGACAATTTTGAAAAAAAACGCACTTAGCGTTTATTGATTGATTTGCTCAAAAGTTGTAGCGTTTACAAAATAGGGGGTAGTTTTATGGCATTTTTATTAATATTTTTTTTTTAATAGTAATAGCGGCGATCAGCATTTTTTTTCAGTACTGCGACATTATGGCGGACACTTCGGACACTTTTGACACATTTTTGGGACCATTGGCATTTTTATAGCGATCAGTTCTATAAAAATGCATTGGATTACTATAAAAATGCCATTGGCAGTGAAGGGGTTAACACTAGGGGGCGGGGAAGGGGTTAAGTGTGTTCCTGGGTGTGTTCTAACTGTATAGGATGTGGCCTCACTAGGGGAAATCACGGATCTTCTGTTCATACATTGTATGAACAGAAGATCAGCATTTCCCCCGCTGACAGGATTGGGAGCTGTGTGTTTATACACATAGCTCCCGGTCCTCGCTCTGTACTGAGCGATCGCATGTGGTCGGTGGCGATCGTACCCACCAGGCGCGCGGGACTCTGGGGCGAGCGGGGACTCGCGCGCCCCCTAGTGGCCGCAAAAGTAGCCGACGTAGAGCTACGGGCTCTCGCCCAGGAGAGCCGACCTGCCGCAGTAAAATTACGGCGGCTGGTCGGTAAGCAGTTAAGGTAAAATGGGCAATAGATAAAGAATGTGAGAATTCTGAAGACTGCAGCCTTTTGTATGTCTAAAAAACAAACAAAATGTATATATATAAAAATATAATGTTTTAATTAAAATGGTATATGTGTGGTTATGATACCATACACTATACTGCTGGGCTTTTCTGGTTTGCATGTCATTATTGGACGTATATAATCATTGTAATGTTTACGTAAGAAGAGAAAAAGAAAAAGAAAAAAGAAGCAATGTGTATGCTCCGAAAAAACTTTTTCAAAACATGACATAATGAACAAAAACCAAACCTGAAATGACTCGGTGGTATGTGTCAAGGGCAGAACCCCTTTTAAAGGCTCCACTATCATTTATCTTCTATTTTTTATTTGAATTGAAGCACAGAACCTGTGCTTATTTAGAAGGAGATAGAAAAGGAGCCGCATTGTTCCAAGTGTTTCAAAGCGTATCATGCCACTGGAATGATGATTCTCACTTGAAATGCAGGCTATATATGAGAAAAATTGATAAATAAATGGCGACCTGGCATTTTAATACGTCACCAAATTCTGTATAAAGAAACCGCCTGCCAGTGCCCATGTTAAGGTGAAGTGATCAAAAATTGGCCAAAGGAAAAGGAGTATGTTCAATAGAGATATCTAAATCAGAACAGAGAGGTATATGCATTGTGTATAATATGATATAAAACAACTAGACCCAACTAGTAAAAGTGGGACACATCCCACTCAAAGTTGAGCCCCGAGGGGCGTCTGGAATTGAGAATATAAATCCATCGGACTTCTTGCCTGCACAGTATGTTAAATGTATCTCCGCCTCTGACTGTCTTTGTAATTCTTTCTAGCCCTTGAATGACTAAACTAGAAGTATTATTCATCATGAGCAATTTTCCAGTGCCGTGCGACATTGGTGGCATGGTCCTTATCGATGTCGTATAGGTGATCATAAAGGCGATCCTTAAGTCTTCTAGTTGTCCTACCAACATATTGTATTGAACAAAGTTTGCATGTGATCACATATACTACATATCGTGTATTGCAGTTGATGAAATAATGTAGCTTGTGCGATTTCCCTGTGGAGGTGGAGGTGACGGTATCCCCTTTTTGAATGAAAGGGCAGTATGTGCAACTGCGACCACCGCATCTAAATGTTCCATTTAAGGATAATCAATTGGTGGGAGTAGGCCTACTGCTAAAAAGACTAGGGGATAACAAACTGCTGAGGGATGGGGCCTCTCTGGTTACAGTGCGGACACCCCCTTTTAAAATTTCACAGTAGATGGGGTCATTAGACAAAATTGGAAGATATTTGGTAACAATCTTTTTTATTTTGTGAAACTCACTACTGTATGGAGTGGAAAAAGTAGTGGTATAATTTTGATCTTTATACACCAAGATGTTTTTTTTTTAAGACCTCAAAATGCACATGTGAATGTGCTTTGATTAAAATGTTTTTTTTTTACTAAAGAATGTGTGACTTATTATTTTACTGTTCAATACCAGTGTATTTGTTAAGTAGTTACACTGACAATGTGCTCTTCAATGTGGCCAACACCATAAACTTTTTGGCCTAACAAAATTAAATGAGCTCAAAAGGCATAATATTTTTGAACTTCATGTATTAGATTCATTAAGAACAAAAACATTGTGTGTGTGTAGCAGATCCACAGCACACCATAATAGTTAGCTAAAGAAGAGATTGTCACCTTGTGTAGCAAATATGGTACATTTGCACCATTGGAGTAATTGGCCAAAATAAAGCCCATTTGTAAACATATTAGACATATAAGAAACATAGACAAGTAGTTCAAATGAAATATGAGTTTATGATCTCAAAATTATATTAGGCATAATCAGCTACAATTTTCAAGCCACTGCTCCTCTACCCACAAAATAATTCAGGTATTTTTGACAGATATCTCTGGCATTTTGGGAGGGCCTCTTCAGCTGGGCCTGGCACTGCAGGGTCTGCATCAGTTGGTACTGAGGCAAAGTAGCTGCTAGCATTCCTCTGTAAAAAAATATGGAGGATGCATCAGCACAATACCACATGGTTGATTATGCATAGTGCCAGGTTAATTGGTGTTTTCAATCACCCTTCTGGCATGAGAGAGTCTGTAATTAAACAATCTCTGCCCTGGGGTGAGGTTTCTCATAGGAAACAGCTTCATAAGATGTTCCCCCAGAGCAAAGGCCTCATCTGCAAAAAAAAAAATTGAGGCCCTCAACATTCTCCTCTTTTCGATCAATAGCACCACCACAGTTTCGAAAATCCCACTGATGCTGGAACTGGGCTGAAAAATCCTGTCATTGCTGTGAGTTGGAAGGAAACTGTGAAGTAAAAAAAGGAAAAATAAATTACTACTTCTGCACATAACATTCCAAGCAGATTTGACATAAACATTCTTGGCCAACATAAGTATAAAACTTAAAGGAGTATTTATTGACAAAAGTGTAAGGTCAACTTATCTGATTCCTCACCCCCTCTGATGGTAGAAGGAGCCCAAAGGGTGGTTCATGACAATTGAAATTCCTCTTTATCGTCTCGTAGTATGTCTAGTACGTCACTACGTTTGTGTTTGTTGGCCGACAACTGTGTGCTGTTTACATGCAAGACAAGTTCATGGCCAACGCCCTTCAGACAAAAGTCTGACGCTTTGCGAAAAAACTGTTCGTATGTATGAGGCTTTAGACTTTTAGATTGAGTGCTAAGATTTCAATTTTAAATAATGTATGATCCCAATTCTATCAACACTTTTCACATTCATTTTCTTATTTCAGTCATCAGTTAAATGTGTTTGTTTGTATATCATTGGGCAAGATCATAGTGTCACTGTTTGTTAACCACCTCCCACCCGACCTATAGCAGAATCATGGTTCAGTTATCCTAAATGGGTGTCAAATGATGTCCAGCAGGATAAATGCCGCCACGCGCCCATTGGGGCACGCATCACAGCAATCGGTGGTGTGGTGTGTCAGTCTTACACACCGCTATACTGATCTCCGTAAAGAACCTCTGATGGGGGATCTTTACCATGTAATCAGCCATGTGCAATCACGGCTGGTCATGATGTAAACCGGAAGAGCCGTTGATCGACTTCCCCTCACTCGCGCCTGACAGACGCAAGTAGAGGAGAGCCGATTGGTGGCTCTCCTGACAGTGTGGGTCTGCGCTAATTGTATATCAGTGCAGCCCCTGTGGATGCCCACATTGGACCACCAAGGATGCCGCCAGGACTACCAGGGAAGCCCCCAACATGTGAATGGCCAGGTACGTCCCCAATGGCCACCTGGGATGCCATACACATGCCCAATATATGCCAATCAGTGCCCACAAATAGGCACTGACTGGCACCATTCATTCATAATGCAAGATCAGTGATGCCCAGCAATGCCACCCATCAGTGTCATCAATGCCACCCATCAGTGTCCATCAGTGCCCATCAATGCTCATCAGTGCCCACCTATCAGTACCTATCAGTGCCCATCCTTGCCACCCATAAGTACCCATCAGTACTGCCTATGATTTCCCATCAGTGCCACTGTCTATCGTACAACCGGCCCAGCAGGGACTTTCCATTCTGACTTATCAGAGTTAATGATGTCACTGTGTCTACAATCGGATTGTGTCATCCTCCAGGGAGACATGAATATGTGGCTGGAGAATGATACAAATTGTGATTCCCAGGATCTTATAGGTGACTTAGATGGCCTCCATTTTACTCTTGCATCCGCCATAATTACACACATAAAGGGTCATATGCTAGATGCCCTTTTTACTCATGGCACGGAAGCCTTTAATGTTAAAGCGCATGAGGTGGGGTGGTCAGACCATAGTCTGGTCACCTTTGAAAACTAACAAATATAACAGTTGAACATTTTAAAACATGCTATGACTACCACCAGGGACAGCTACACCTAGTAAATGGAAAAAGAAATCGGAACTCCTGTTTTATCACCAGATGAATTTTATTTCAGAATACAGGCAAGTTTAGACAGTCTGGCCCCATTGATAACAACAAATAGGCGCCCAATACTATCTAAGTCTAGCCCTTGGTATGCCCCTGGTCTTAACTTACTTAAAGGGGTTGTAAAGGTAAAAAAAAAATCCCTAAATAGCTTCCTTTACCTTAGTGCAGTTCTCCTTCACTTACCTCATCCTTTCGATTTTGCTTTTAAAAGTCCTTATTTCTTATTCCTCCATAGTCACTGTGATGTCTTTTATCTCCAGCAGATGATGATACACACATATATAGCGTCCTGTAGAGGGAGTCCTGTAGACAGTCAGTAGGCACATTGGTCTAACAGGCGGACGTGTGCCTAGGAGCTCCTCTCACCTGACCTCCAGTGACTCTATCCTCCTCGCAGCAGACAGCTAGGCAGGCAGGTGTTTTTTTTTTTTTTCTCTCCTCCAGTGATCCAGAACCAGGACAGGACAGCTGCTCTCTCCTCCGCCTTGGGCCCCACTCCTTTCCCCTGCTACTTCCCCAAGGTAAGGAGCTCCCCGGCACCCCGGCAGCTCTCTCTCAAGGCTTCCTTGCCTAGTCTGTCCCCCCCTGGGTTTGAGTGCGGCCGTCCTTTTCAGGATAAGCCGCGGTCTCCAGCCCTGGGAATCGGACGACCGACACCCCCCGCCGCATCCCAAACACTATACCTTCCCCCCCCTGCTAGTTGCACCTTCTCGGGTGGTTTTCGGGTGTTTTTCACCCCTCCGCGCCGGCCTGGAAGCAATCTCGGCAGCCGCGATTAGGAAAGGCCGCGGCTTCAACCGCGGCCTAGCGGCGCGCCGCTCCTCGCCATCCCAAGCTCTCCCAATCTCCTGAAACAGCCCAGATACCCCCCCTAGGCCCTAGAAAGTAGCTCCTACCCTCACTTGATCCCTCCTGGCCCTACAGCAGCACCGATCCACCCAATTCTGGGAGTTCACCAGCCTGGATCTTGCTGCTGGTTTCAGTGGCCATCTCTACTACACCCAGCCCCAAGCCCCCCCTTGGTGAACACCATAATACTTGATCCAGGGTTCGTCCGATCGCCTCTTGAGGGGTCAGGAAGGAATTTTTTCCCCTGCCACTGCATATTGGCGTGGCATGATCAGGGTTTTTTTGCCTTCCTCTGGACCAAGTCAGGATAGAGGATTCGGCTAATCCTTGACTATCCTTCCATTCCCCCCCCCCCCGGTGCTTGGCGGCCATGATGAATCTGCAATACTCAGCAGAGACCATCTGGGGTTTGAGGCGATTTGCCGCAATATTACCAGCCATCACCAAAAAAGCCCTGCAAGCTGAGCGACTCTTTAGAACCGATCGACGATCGGCTATCAAGAGTCGCAGCCGCTTGCCACAACCGAAGCACATATCATGTGCTTTGATTAACACTAGATCGGCACTAAAACACCGACTGGAAATCCATGATTTCATCCTGCAATACGACTTAGACTGCCTCTTTATAACAGAGAGCTGGCTCACAGCTGACTGCAACACCATTCTAGGAGAACTGGTGCCAGAAAATTATCGTATTATTACGGAAAACAGAATAGGGCAAAGAGGAGGAGGACTGGCGGTGATCCATAAGATTCATCTGGCGATCACAAAACCAGTCTTTCAAAACCCTCTTCCATTCATGGAAACCCTTACTCTACAACTGCAAGCAAACTCCCAGGAGACCGTCAGGATTCTACTCTGCTATAGGCCACCCGGCCCAAAATCGCAGCTTCTTCCATTATTGACGGACTTTATCTCCACCTATACCCTTAACAGCAAACACCTTTTGCTGCTCGGGGATTTCAACCTCTGGGCCAACTCCTCACAAGACCCCGTGGCCGATGCCTGCATTGACCACCTGGAAGGTCTAGGGCTACAACAACTAGTATGTGGGCCCACACATGCTTCAGGTCATACACTTGATCTAATTTTCAGACAAAATCTGGAAATAAAAATCTTGGAAAATGAACCGATGCCATGGTCAGATCACCATGCCATCAAATTCATTCTTTCCAACTTCCCCCCCTTAACAAAAACATCAAATCCAGTGACTACACACTGGACTAGATGTCAGAAGAAGCTCCACTCAGAATTCTTCAAAGCCGCGTTAAGGAAAAAAATAAAAACAACTCAGCCGCATCAATCGGCTGAGGAAACAATGGATTCCATTAACACAGCCCTATTACAGTCAGCCGACTTAATAGCGCCGAAACGAAAGACCCAGATCCGGAAAAAAAACTCCAGCTGGTTCAACAACCAACTGGCGTTACTGAAGCAAGAGCGTAGAAGGGCGGAAGCCGCCTGGAAGAGAAGCCCATTAGATGAGAACCTCTCTATCTATAAGGCAATAACTAAGAAATATCACAAAGAAACCTTCAAGGCCAAGAAAAATTATTTTTCTGAGGCCATCAACAGCGCCCTGAATCGCCCCCGCGAACTCTTCAAGCTGGTCACTGCGACCATGAATCCAGGATGTCTTGAAGCCCCCAATTCGGACTCACAAGAATTTTGCGATGAATTATCGGATTACTTCATTAATAAAATCGAGGGAATCCGGCAAAGCATTCAGCAGAACAATTCCCCCCGTAGCCCCCCCTGTAATCATTTACACAACACCTGTAGTAATTCACCCCAACCAGGTAAGTTTACGCTGGAACCTATCACTATCCAAGCCACAAAACATATCATCGGTACTCTGCGTAACAGCACTGCGCCAAATGATATCATCCCCACCAAACTGTTGAAGGAGTGCGCCGACATCCTGGCACCTCCTATCACACAGCTTAATAACCAATCTTTCATGGAGGGCATAGTGCCCTCCCAGTTGAAGGAGGGTATAATTAGACCCATCTTGAAGAAATCTACCCTGGACCCCAAGGATCCACTCCACCGCCGCCCTATAACAAGCTTAAACACTTTTTCCAAGATTATGGAGAAAGCAGTGGTGCAACAGCTGCAACAGCATCTAGACACCCACAACCTACTCGACCCATTTCAATCAGGTTTCCGCCCTGGACACGGGACAGAAACAGCATTGCTCAAGATATGGGACGACGATCTCGAGGCCGCAGACGAAGGAGAATCTTGTCTTCTGGTTCTGTTAGACCTGAGCGCAGCTTTCGACACAGTAGACCATAAGCTTTTATTGACACGGCTAGCTGAAGTAGCCAGAGTCGCAGAAGGCGATTTATCTTGGTTCTCCTCCTTTTTGGAAAACAGATCGCAAATAGTGAAGTTAGGACCTTTCTTTTCGGAAAAACGCACGGTATCATACGGAGTCCCTCAGGGATCCCCACTGTCGCCGGTGTTATTCAACATTTATCTCCGTCCGCTTTTTGAGATCATCAGCAGTCAAAAACTGCTCTATCATTCATATGCAGATGACACGCAACTGTATTTCCGCATTTGCAATAAAAAGGATCACCACCTCAATCTAGAGACATGTCTCTCTTTGATAGAGGACTGGATGACAAAGAGTTATCTCAAACTCAACGCAGCGAAAACAGAACTCCTTCTGTTTCACGCCAAACGTAAGAATCTACCTGCAACAACTTGGACACCCCCGCCCATTCTGGGCAAAATCATCACCCCTAGCGCCAAAGTCAAAAGCCTCGGGGTCACTTTTGACTCCTACATGACTATGGACGCACAAATAGGGTCAGTATTCAGCGGATCTCACCATCTGCTGCGCCTACTACGCAGGCTTACCCCTTTTATCCCCAAAGAAGACATAGCGGTCGTGGTGGGAGCAATTGTTAACTCCAGATTGGACTATGCAAATGCCCTTTACCTCGGACTCCCAAAGTACCAAATCGCTCGTCTACAAGTCGTTCAAAATACGGCCGCCAGACTTGTGACTGGGAAAAAACCCTGGGAATCAATCTCACCATCACTGAGAGCCCTTCACTGGTTACCAGTAAAAGACAGAATTACTTTTAAAGCACTCTGTCTAACGCATAGATGTATCCATGGGAATGCCCCCCATTATCTATGCGAAAAAATAAAAGCCCATAACCCCAATCGCGTGCTGCGATCCACTGATCAAAATCTCCTGCAGATACCAAAAGCCGGATACAAATCCAAAGGAGATAGAAGATTTGCGGTCCAAGGTCCCAGACTATGGAACGCTTTGCCAACCAGTATTCGGTTGGAGAAGAACTACTTAGCATTCAGGAGAAAGATCAAGACTCATCTCTTTTGATACCAAAGGAGACAGGAACAACAAGCGCCCAGAGGCGATTCAGTTCGCATGTGCTGCGCTATACAAGTTTTTCATTCATTCATTCATTCATTCATTCATTCATTATGAGAAATCCTCACTTCTTGTTCTTCTGTCTTCTCTCTGTAACTACATACAGTAATGCAAGGCTTTCTCCCTGTTGTGGAGAAAGCCTCTTGAGGGGGGAGGACGCTCTCTACTTTGCAGATAGAGAAAGGAGCTGTGTGTTAGTGGGCGTCCTGACCCTCCTGCTCGCCCCCTCCCCCTCAAGAGGCATTCCCGGTTGGATTGCTCCAACATCTTTTTTCTTGGACTTCCACTGAAGTGGCAAAGAAAATTGCAAGTCACCCAAAATCAAGCTGCGTGCCTTGTTCCTGTGCTGGAAAAACTGCACTGGCTTCCTATCGCCAAGCAAGTATTATTCAAGACAATGTGCTATATGTAAAGGGCACAATGGAAACAGGACCCAATCCACTGGCAACAGACGCCTGGTCACAAAGGGTAATGAGCTGTGGAATTCCCTTCCAGCATCTCTAAGGTCCTTACCCTCCCTCCTGAGTTTCAGGAAGGGTTTAAAAACCCACCTCTTTTTTCAGGCCTATGGATAATCTGATAAAGAATAGGAACCATGCAAAACCATGGACATTGAATGCTCTTTTTCCTCCTCCATCTGGAGGGTTATCCCCCCCTGCCCCTCTCCAGTTGTTCATTTTTTTTTTTCAAAATGTTCATTTTTTTTTTGTTGCGCAGAAAATAAAAACCCAAGCAATGATCAAATACCACTAAAAGAAAGCTCTATTTTATGGAAACAAAATGATAAAAAAATTGGGTACAGTGTAGCATGACCGCGCAATTATCATTCAAAGTGCGAAAACGCTATAAGCTGAAAATTTGTTTTTTCAGGAAGGGGGTGTAAGTGCCTGGTATAAGTGGTTATCCTGCCCTTTTTACCAGCTAAGCTGTTACTTTGTTTTGGCTAACTGCAGCCTAGCTTTATTCTTTCATTTAAGATGAATGTTTTGCTCATTAATGTAGATGAAGGGGTGGTGATAATTTGGATATTATAAAGTGCTGTCTAAAAAATCGAAAAAAGCAATAATAATTGGTATCATAAAAGTGGAAATTAAAGACACAAAATTGAATTTGCACATTTGAGACATAAATTGCTCATAGTGGACTAAATGATTGAAATAAAGAATATCAGAAGCGATTGCATCAAAGACCATAATCGTATCAGTTTTCTATTCACATAGCAAATAGGCACAGTTGTCATTTTTATTATTCTTTTGTGTACTATTGATTGCTTTTTTGTAATGTTAAGCTCGCCAGCAGTTACTTCAGAGCTCAAATTGGAAGTCAGTTATTTGCCATTTTCAGCCCTGAGAAATAAATTATTATAGGCCTCTAAAGAATTGAGTATTAGGATATAAACCACACTTGCCTCTGTAACACTTTAAGTGCTTAACATTGTTAGCTCCTAACATAGCTTTCATCATTCACAGAAATATTGCTGAAAATCATGGTACAAAATTTGTCTGTTCAGATTATTGACATTGTTCTTCCCTTTGTAGGTAACTACATTTTCAGTGTCGTTTTAATTCAGTGCTCAAGTGTTATTTTGTGAGCTAATTTGATATACAAGTTGCTTGAGCTGCCTGACAAAACCACCAGGTATGCAATATACAGAGGCTTTACACTTTCACTGCCACACCAATTTTCTGCATTTTTTAAATGCTTACTAAAATGTGCATTATTAATATGAAAGTTTTGAACTTATGAAAGTTGCAATTTTGTATGTTGCACAATATTTGTGTACATTTAATAAATCATGTTTTCATTAACAAATGCAGAAAAAATAATTTTAGTGCACAGAAACAAAATTTAGTCTTTACATTTGACATGTATCACATTATACAGTACATGTATTTTCAGTAATGATGGGACTTTTCAGTCTGTCATTGTTTCTCAATGAATCAAGGAATGTGATGCTATAACCTAATAGTGATCTATCCACTGTAAACTATATTACATTATATTTTCAGTAACTAATAATAAAAAAAAAAAACTTAGTGCACATATACAAAATCAAATCTTCACCTGAATTTGTAGGAGGAGTCTGGGGCTTTCCTCCCCTGCCAGGTCCAGCGTTGGCTTGTTCTCCTGGCATTCCCATGGTTACAGCCAACGAGAGTCATTTCCTGCATGCCTGCTGAGATCGCTTCTGCATTCTTGTGTGTCAGGGGGAAGCTTTGGTCTGGCGGCATCACCTTTCATAGCATGATTTTCGGTGCTTCAGGTAGCGATTGGAAAGCAGGGGGTCTATGGGGTGGGGGGGACCATCGCTTCTGCACTCAGGTCAGGCTATGTGTGTTGCTCAATTACCGATACCGCACAGTGGCCAGGTGGGGGGAAGGCAGATGTTCATCAGAAAGTTATTTATAGTTGGCAAGTCTACTTTAAAAGTAACATTACCAAACAGGGATATTGATATTTTGCAAAAAACTTCCTAAAGATTTATCAAAACTCCAGGAATTGATTATTTACCAATAATGCACAAAGCAATTAAAATGCTCCATAATTATGACAGAACGGTTTTCTCCTGGATAGGAAGTTTTAATAACATAAAAATGGATATACTCCCGAAACTTCTATATATATTTCAAACAATTCCAATATTGTTTCCAACTAACCTGCTGCATCAACTTCGGAGAGTGGTCGGGACATTTATATGGGCACACAAAACACCTCAAATTAAAAGAGACATACTGATTAGGGCCAAAAAATGGAGATCTGGGACTTCTAGACTTCTCACTATATCTTTGTTCGGTATTTATGTTGAGAATAGTGGACTGTTTTTTTTAGTGCAAAAAGTAAGCAATGGGTGAAATTAGAGGAGGATATTACTGATATAAAACTTAAATCACTACCATAAATAAATAGCAATGTATGCCCCGCCAAAAGAGAAATGCTGATGTTGGCATCTTCCACATTGAAGGTATGGGAAGCATTACTAAAGGACTAGAAATGGTCCACTAGGATTGGACCAATGACACCTCTGTCTGGAAGTCATGAGTTTCCACCAGCAATGAAAGCCTTTACCTTTTTAAAATGGCATAGAAACGAGGATACAAGAGTGGTCCAGTCCTTGGTGAAAGGCAAAATTCCCCTGATAGACTCCCTGGGTTTAGAATGTAGAAATATGTGGATACAACAACAACAACTTCAAACATATATTCAATTGCTAACAAAAAATATAGCACTAAATAGACCGTTTACAGAATTCGAGCAGCTACTAGTACAGGAGCAAAGACCTATCCATATACTACCTATCCACAATATATTAATATCTTCTTCCAAAAAGTATTTGAGGATTCTTCCCAAGCCGCCCAGAAAAAGAACCAATATTTGTAAATAGATGGGAGGGAGAGCTAGGAAGGACCATTCCCAGATCGGAATAACACATAAGTTATCAATATCAAGCAGACACCAGGAAAGGAACTAGAGAATCCTAACAAGATGGAATAAATGCCCAGTAGATATGCATACAATTAATAATGAAAAAGATATGAAATATGCTGGAGATGTCATAATGCAAGAGGTACAATGTTTTACATATGGTATTACTGTGCAGACGTGTTGATATTTTGGACCAAGATTTATAATATACATCAAAAAATTACAGGGCTTAATATTCAACCAGAGATACTAGTCTCTCTTCTGTCTATGATTCCAGGATCCATAAAAACAATAAAAAGGGGCATTTTAAGACACATGTTGGTAGCCGCACGTACAGTGGTGTGACTACCACGCAACGCATCAGGAAGGAGGAGAGCTGTTGGTGACGTCACCTCCGCTCGCGGCCGAGAGCGGAGGTATCATGCTATACAGACATTGTTTATGCTGCTGATTACACTGCTCGCATGTGAGTGTATTTTCTCATTTTAATAAAAACTGTTGATATTGGTTGCACTATGGGGTCTCTATTGTTTGTTTACTGAGAGCCACCGGATCCTGGGAGTGTTATTGTCGGGACTTGTAGGACTACAGTGAAGAAACAGGCTGACCGCGGGACGCTGACGCTGACCAGCCAGCGTTTTTTATTAGGCTTTTTCATAGCCTCTTGAAGGTGAGGGGCTTGTATTTACATTCACACTGGGGTGTCAGTCTGCACAGCTACACTGGTTGATCGTGCGGTGGATTGCAGATACTTTTTAAGCACCTATGCACTTTTGGACTTTTTTATTCAGCACCTATTGGACTTGTATAAAGCACTTTGCACTTTGGAATTTTTTGAAGCACTATATCTGATTGATCACTGTTATTTGTCTCATTTATCGCATTGTTTGTGCACCGTTTTTTATTGGATTTATTTATTTATTAATTACCATATTAATTAGGAGTGTTGATATTTTCACACAATTACCTATTTTTTATCTACTCACATCATCATCACGATCTGTATCCCCCTCATCATCTATTGTTGTTTGGTGAGATACTGAGGATCTAGGAGTGAGACACTTTCACGTTTATTCATCTCTATTAATTTGTATTATTGATTATTTACCTTATCAATATTGTGTTAATTAGTAAGCACCACCACAACCCCCCCATTTTTAGTGTGTGAGCACCTATTTGGTGGCTGCTGCGTTATTTGTTTTAATATCCAACATTTAGTATTATCTGGTTGGGATATAGGGTACTTGAGTCTAAGGTCCCCGGACCAAAGAGCCAAGAGAAGGGGGGTTGTTGGGGCCAATAGGACTATTCCGGTACTTGTATAAGGGTAAACAATAAAGAGGAAAAAATTAAACGTATTACAAAATTTTATTACAAAGTACAGACAAGACACATTAACATATTAAAATTATGACAATCATCCAGTGACATCAAGACAAGGTCCCCAGAGGGGGAAAAAGGCACGATGGTTTGAAGACTGTCACAAGTTCTCAACTAGTTTCGCGGTTGGGACCGCTTCATCAGGAGAAGATCTAAAAACAGTGGACATTGAATCAATAAACAATATAGACAACATAAAGTTACACAGGGGAACCACGGGCAATTTTGCTCACCTGGACAATCCCGCAACAGGGTGGCAGCGGGCGCAGCCAGACGGAGTCCCCAAATGGTGGCCGCAATGGACACAATTGTAAAGGGACCTACTTGTCTGGTATACAG
The DNA here is from genome assembly GCA_029574335.1 of Rana kukunoris. NCBI lineage: Eukaryota > Metazoa > Chordata > Amphibia > Anura > Ranidae > Rana > Rana kukunoris. Next base: position 349,748,813 of record CM056053.1, on the reverse strand, counting down.
GTTAAAGGATATATAAGTAAATATCAATACAGCTCAGCCTGAGTACATCGGGAAGGAAGTGAAGGGTGTGTGGATAAAAAAAAAATTATACTCGGTGGTTGCTAGGGGTGAAGTGAGAAAAAGGAAGTTGGGGAGTGGTTGGTGGGGAAAGACCTGGGAAAAAAATGAAATGGGAGGAGAAAAGAAGGAGGAGGGGGAGGGAGGGGGAGGGGGGGGGAAAGGATGGAAATGACGCAAGAATTGGAGAGGCGAAGGGCAAGGAGAGGAAGGGTGGGTATGGGAGGGGGTAAAAAACAGGGGGGGAGAAAGATGGGCAGGCAATGGGGGGGGGGGTAAAGCATGTGAGGAAAAACAGTAAAAATTGGGAAGGTAAAATAAAAGGGAAAAGGAAGGAACCAAGAGAGGTAGAGGGAAGCAGGAACAGGCAAGGAAGAGAGGGGTGGGGTGGAAAGAAGGAAAGGGGAGGGGGAAAGAAGAAAGGGGGGAGGAAAGGGGGGGAGGGGTAGGGGCAGCAGGGAGGGACCAGGGGGGCGGCGAGGGAGGGAGGTGGGGGAGGGAGCGAGGAGGAAGGAAAGACACGGAGTCAGGGTGAAGGAGGGGGGAGTGAAGGGCATCTTAAACAACATGCTGGTGAAAAAATATATATAATGGTAAGTGGTTACCTTAGTGACAAAGGGGTAAAAATAAGGTAGGGGGATCCCAGGATCAGGAGCCCGAACAGTGTAAACATGTTGGGGTGCATGTGTGCATATAGTGATACTTATATTCCTCAGGGGGACTTGTCGTGGTCCCAGGAGAGCATCAGGGTAATGATGCTGACCAATAGTGCCTGGGGGAAAAGGTACAGACCATGTGTATAAGCAGGGAGTAAATAATCAATCAGAAGCAGGCTGAGGGTATGCAGTTGGGGCGGTCAAATGTTGGGGGGGAGAGGTACTTACTTTGGGCTAGGTAGAGCCACAGCAGTCCTGGGATCCCTTGGTGGTAGTGATTAATGACAGGAGGTCCTATTTATGTGTCCAATTACACAGTGGCGTTGACTAGCAAGGCGGAAGCCCTGCCACAGCGTCACTGGGGGAAGGGGCGTGCGCATCACGTCAGCGCAACCGTGTCCTGATGTGTGGGCGACGAAAATCACAGAAAGGGGAGGGGAAAGGGGGAGGGTTTTTTTTTTACCCCCTTGTCACTAAGGTAACCACTTACCATTATATATAATTTTTCACCAGCACGTTGTTTAAGATGCCCTTCACTCCCCCTCCTTCACCCTGACTCCGTGTCTTTCCTTCCTCATCGCTCCCTCCCCCACCTCCCTCCCTCGCCGCCCCCCTGGTCCCTCCCTGCTGCCCCTACCCCTTCCCCCCCCTTTCCTTCCCCCCCTTTCTTCTTTCCCCCTCCCCTTTCCTTCTTTACACCCCACCCCTCTCTTCCTTGCCTGTTCCTGCTTCCCTCTACCTCTCTTGGTTCCTTCCTTTTCCCTTTTATTTTACCTTCCCAATTTTTCCCGTTTTTCCTCACATGCTTTACCCCCCCCCCCCATTGCCTGCCCACCTTTCTCCTCCCCCGTTTTTTACCCCCTCCCATACCCACCCTTCCTCTCCTTGCCCTTCACCTCTCCAATTCTTGCGTCTCTTCCTTCCTTCCCCCCCTCCCCCTCCCTCCCCCTCCTCCTTCTTTTCTCTTCCCATTTCATTTTTTTCCCAGGTCTTTCCCCACCAACCACTCCCCAACTTCCTTTTTCTCACTTCACCTCTAGCAACCACCGAGTATCATTTTTTTTTTTTTTATCCACACACCCTTCACTTCCTTCCCGATGTACTCAGGGTGAGCTGTATTGATATTTACTTATATATCCTTTACCCTTTATACCAGACAAGTAGGTCCCTTTACAATTGTGTCCATTGTGGCCACCATTTGGGGACTCCGTCTGGCTGCGCCCGCTGCCACCCTGTTGCGGGATTGTCCAGGTGAGCAAAATTGCCCGTGGTTCCCCTGTGTAACTTTATGTTGTCTACATTGTTTATTGATTCAATGTCCACTATTTTTAGATCTTCTCCTGATGAAGCGGTCCCAACCGCGAAACTAGTTGAGAACTTGTGACAGTCTTCAAAGCATCGTGCCTTTTTCCACCTCTGGGGACCTTGTCTTGATGTCACTGGATGATTGTCATAATTTTAATATGTTAATGTGTCTTGTCTGTACTTTGTAATAAAATTTTGTAATACGTTTATGTTTTCCCTCTTTATTGTTTACCCTTATACAAGTACCGGAATAGTCCTATTGGCCCCAACAACCCCCCTTTTCTTGGCTCTTTGGTCCGGGGACCTCAGACTCAAGTACCCTATATCTCTAGTGCAAGGATGATGGTACAGCTTACCTTAATTTCAATATATCTTACCCGAGAGGCTCTCATTTACATATTTATATTATCTGGTTGGATTGGTATTGCGCATTAGTTCCCCCCATTTACAATGTTTTACATATGGTATTACTGTCCAGACGTGTTGATATTTTGGACCAAGATTTATAATATACATCAACAAATTACAGGGCTTAATATTCAACCAGAGATACTACTCTCTCTTCTGTCTATGATTCCAGGATCCATAAAAACAATAAAAAGGGGCATTTTAAGACACATGTTGGTAGCAGCACGTACTGTCATAGCCCAAAATTGGAAGAAAGCAGGGGCTCCCACAATTGGAGAATGGATATGCAAGATGAGCTAGATGCAGACTCTGGAGATGACAATAAAAACAGATGCAGGTCTTAAAGAACAAACTTTAAAGACATGGCAACAATGGGTGGAGTTTAGAGCCTCCACAGTAATATCAACGTACATGTAGTGTTTCATGTCAAGGACTCCCCTTTCCCTCCCTTTCCTTTTTTTTGTTTGTTTGTTGGGTTGAGTTATAGGGTAATGTGGGTGAATGGTAGGAATCGGTATGTGTTTGGAATTTACGCAGGAGCATCAGGTGTGTGTGAGCACGTCCCTTGGTATCACAGGGGCCGCTAGTCAGGTCATATGGGCCAGGATTCATTTGTAAGTGTCAATAACATTTCTCGGCTGTATATCATACGTCATATGCTGCACGATAAAATCTTAATTTAATTTGTTACCAGCCATGCTCTGTGGGTATCTTAGCCCTGAGTGTTCATTGTTTAATTGCCTGTCTTGGCGCTACAGGTTGCTCAGTCTTGGTTATTGCATACACGTAGGGTTGGTTGGTCACTAGGTTCATTCACGTGCTGTTGTTGGCATATTACTACATCTACATCTTTATTGTTTGCTTCGGCTCAAAGGGGTATTGTGATTCTTGTAGGAGTGTTTCTTAAAGGTTTCTTTATTATTATTCTTTACCTGAGCAATACTCTGTACAATTCCCTGCGCAATATTCTGCACAATTCCCTGCACAATACTCTGCACAATTCCCTGCACAATACTCTGCACAATACCCTGCGTAATTCCCTGTGCAATATCCTGCAATACCTCAATACTCTGCAATACTCCAATACTCTGCAATACCTCAATACAATTCCCTGCGCAATACTCTGCACAATACCCTGCGTAATACCCTGTGCAATACCCTGCACAATACCCTGCGTAATACCCTGTGCAATACCCTGCAATACCATGCAATACCCTGCACAATACTCTGCAATACCCTGCACAATACTTTGCAATACCCTGCACAATACTCTGCAATACTCTGCACAATACTCTGTAATACTCCAATGCTCTGTGTGGCGAGACCCTTGGATTTCAGCGTTGTCAGCTGATATTTCCTCATAGTCCCAGGCAAAGGGAGCCCCATCCTGCTGCTGAGCGGAGTCTAGCAGCTGTTTGTAGGCGATTTCCAGCTCCCATTCCTGAACGGCTAGGAATTCCAAATCTTCCTGTAACCAGTGCACTTCCAAGACATTCAGTCTTCGGTCTCTTGGCTCCATTATTTCCTCAAAACGCCACTCCCAATCGCTCCAAAGTCAGGATCACTGGACATCCTCCAATACAACAATCCCAGGCCATCATAGTCAAAGCCTTCCATGGGGCTGTCATCCGCTGACCACGGGCACTCTTGGACTACATACCACCGGAGGGCTCTGTAGCTCTCGTCCAACTGCATCTCTGCCCGGATCAGCCTGTTTAACTTTGCTGTCCACTCCTGCTTCCGTTGTTCCCCCAATAACAGCATGCATACTTCATACTGTGACCAGTACCTTACATGAATGGAGGGGAGAGATTTTCCCTGGTGTCACTGCTCATGGGCTAGCGCTTCCTTCCAGAGTTCGCAGCGGATCGAATCAGACCATCCAAGCAGGACCTCCTCTGATACTGTTCCTCTGTGTTGTATCTGCTTTTCTCGCAACCTCCTTCTGAATTCCTCTTCCATGGTTACTGGTATCTGTACCTCTCCTCTTCTTTCATTTGGTGCTGCTTCTTTAGGCGTTGTCACCGATTGCTGTATTTCTGCAATTCTCAGCTCATGTTGTCGCTCTCGTTCTCTCCAATGTCGCTCTTGTTCTCTCTGTTCCTGCAGCTGGATGTCTCTAATGGCATTCTGTATGACGGTCTCTGATGGGTTAGTACCATATAATGCCAACCGTTGTCGAACTCGTTGCTGAAACAAGGCTTCAACTGACTGGGGTCCTGCATCACATCCCTCTGATCCATCTCGACTAGCTCACTGATCAGGGTGGCCTTGTTCTTTGTCCCATTAGTCCCTCCACGGCTCTCAAGCAAGTCTTTTAGCATGGTTCTCCTGCAGGCTGCATAGCTGGTGATTCATGGTGGTGGTTTGGAATTGTCCCAGTAACTGGAGAGCAAATCCCACCGCTGCCAACCAATGTGACGAGACCCTGGCTCACTCGGTTCTGCTCTCCCGACACTACTCTGCTTCTATTGGATCAGATTGCCGATTGCAACGTCTGATGGTCCAGTCATCCAAGGTTCCGGGATCCGAACTACAGCTATGTGCCGTTTGGACCCATTAGAACAGACACCAGGCAGGTTGTATGTATGTTCAAACAGGACTCTTACTTTTCAAGTACACAGCACACTTTTATACAGAATTTGGAACATCCCACCCCCAACAACCGCTTTCCTATCAGTCAATTGTAAAGTATATGCAGTCCTCACTCAGGTCCTCCTTAACCATGCACATGAGGACTTGGAATAGTCAACAGGGATTGGTCCCATAGCTTGAATAGAAAGACTATGTGTATTGAGACAGAAGCCCCAGGGGGTAATCAATGTACACAATAGCCTGGTCTATTTAACAGGACATAATTACTACACCTGAGAGATTGCATTCCTTTAGATAATGACATTTAGTTGAGTTAATTACTAATTGTAACAAAATGTGTTACCCAGACAGCCTAGCCCTGCATAGCTTGGCAAGTTCCCTTGAACATAATTGACATGCTAATTCAATACACCTGATAATCAAAAGACTTTAAACAGTGTTATCACACAATAGAAAGGTCTAGGAGCAGACCTGAATTAACACCTCTACAGGCTTACACAATGGACAATTACTATATATTACTATAAATTCTGAGGCTATTTACCTGGTTGGGGGTCAGAATAAAATCACATGTAATATCTCAAGACATCCTGGAATATGAACTATCCGTAATGTCCCATCTTCTGAAATACATGAATTAGGATTTCAAGTAGAAACACTCCAGCACTCCAAGGTCCATGACACTCCGCAATACCCTGCAATATTCACCACTCACCGCTACGATCAAAGCCAGGATATTTTATTTTTTATTTCAGGCTTCCCAGCCTAGTGGTGAGATATGGGGTCTTATTAACCCCATATCCCACTGTAAAGAGAACCTGTCATGCTATATTCCTATTACAAGGGTTGTTTACATTCCTTATAATAGGAATAAAAGTGATCAAAAAATGTATTTTTGGGGAAAAAGTGTCAAACTAAAATAAAGTAAAATGAACAATAAAATATATATACACACATAGTCCCTCCCACATATGAAAACGGTGTTAAAGCTACACATGTGAGGTATCGCTGTGAACATTAGAGCGAGAGCAATCATTTTAGTCCTAGACCTTCTCCGTAACTAAAAACATGTAACTAATAAAAATAATTAAAGTGTCACCTATGGGGATTTTTAAGTAGCAATTTTGAAAGGCGACATGTTTGGTATCTATTTACTCGGCGTTTAAAAAACACGCATTCAAAAAATTGCTGAGAAAATACCGTGCGAGATAAAAAGTTGTAATGGCCGCCATTGTATTCTCTAGGGTATTTGCTAAAGAAGCATTTTGCTATGACTAAGCACTGAAACTACAGTGCGAAACGTTAGCTTTTGTCCCATTTTTTGCTGTGGCATGTTTATTTTGTGATCGTTTTTAATTAAAGGAACATTTTTGGAGTGTGGTTTTTCCAGCTTCTTTCGTATTTTTGCATTGCTATTGCATTGCCGGCACCCGTGGTTTGGTTTTGGTGAGGAGGTTCTTTGACTACTACTGAGCGGATACTTTCTTTTTCATATATAATGTTTTGGGTTTCTATGTAATTTTCTAGCAAGTAAATGATGATTTTTACATGTAGGAGAGGAATGTCAGAATTGGTCTGGGTAATCCAGAACACTTGATGGTGCTCCCTGCATGTTGGGCCTCTGTATGTGACCACGCTGTGTAAAAGTCTCACACATGTGGTATCACCATACTCAGGAGGAATAGCAGAATTTGTTTTGGGGTGTAATTTGTGGTATGCATATGCTGTGTGTGAGAAATAACCTGCTAATATGACAGAAACGAGAATTATTTCTTTATTTTTACAGAATTTTCAGTCTTTTTTCTTTTATAGCGCAAAAAATAAAAAACCCAGAGGTAATCAAATACCACCAAAAGAAAGCTCTAGTTGTGTGAAAAAAAGGACAGAAATTTCATATGGGTACAATGTTGTATGACTGAGTAATTGTCATTCAAATTGTGAGAGCACCGAAACCTAAAAATGTATCTGGTTAGGAAGGGGGTTTAAGTGCCCAGTGGTCAAGTGGTTAAATAAGATTGCAAATGAAGCCATGAGAAGGGTGTTGCAAGTTAGTTGATATTTTCATTTTTGATGAAAAGTTGAACTAGCTTTTTAACATTGGAGATATGCTTGTGTTACTCTCTTTACATATTTAAGTGATAATTTTTACACTTTTTAGCGAAAAGGTAAAATAAAAATAAAAATAAAATGTCACTACATGAATAACTATCATATACACAAGAGAAAAAAAACCATACATACATACAAAGAACACTAAACTAAATTAATGTAACTATTGTATCCATACCATTTTGTGATTTTGAACTACAAGGAAATCTCTTCTATTTGTGCAGTAGATTCTCTACTTTCTTCACTGTTTTATGTAGGAACAAAAAACATTTAACCCTGCCCACTTAAAATTATGTTGAAGAAAGCAAGGTCCATCAAAAACTAATAGTGACAATGATATTTTAAGTGGCAAGCACTCAGTCTCGCCATTTTCCTCAATCATTCTCCATCTGCACCGCTTTAAAGCTGAAAAACTATCATATGAAACCGTAACATTTGATAGCATTTGTATAGCAAAACAAAATAATTTGGTAGTGAAATACACTTCGCAGACACCGCATGTTCTTGCTGATAGAATGCAAGGAAAATCACTGAATTATTTGATTTTGTGCTGCATTCCTATGATCAAAGAACCATTCTACTGTGTTATAAGCAAAGCATTCAATCAGCTCATTGCAGATTTTGTAAGATGATTTCCAAACTTTGGTGTGAGACATTGTTCATTGCTGTGGTACACTTCTTTTCATGTGAAATGGGCCAGCTTCAGTCAGTATAATGTAGCTTTAGGAAAGGTGAAATGAATGAAGACAGAAGGCTACAATAGCTTATTTTAATTATAATTCAAGATACAAAGGGTATTTTAAGCTGTTATCTATGTCTGTAATATATTTTATGCAGTGATACAGAACATTTAATGTGCACAGTATCTTAGATATGCATTTATGGTGAGAATATTTTATTCTTTATGTGAATAAAATTGAAGCCTGTAAAATACACTGAAATAAATATATTTTTTTGCCAAGTAAAAAAAAAAACATAGAAATATATAATTACTATAAATTAATGCAATGACATACTTTTTACATTTTTTCTTTCAATTTACCTAATTCAGAATAATAAAAAAAATACCCAAGCTGAAAAACATAGTTTTATTTTTTATTTTTATGAAAGGCAAATCAACTTTGCACTACAAGTGCAAAGTGCACTTGAAATTGCACTGAAAGTGCACTTGGAAGTGCAGTCGCTGTAAATCTGAGGGGTAGATCTGAAATGAGGGGAAGCTCTACTGATTTTTTATCATCCAATCATGTACAAGCTAAAATGCTGTTTTTTTTCCCTTGCATGTCCCCGTCGGATCTACAGTGACTGCACTTCCAAGTGCACTTTCAGTGCAATTTCAAGTGCACTTTGCACTTGTAGTTTGCTCTTGTAGTGCAAAGTGTATTTGCCTTTAGTAAATAACCCAAAAAGTGTATCTGTCTCTTCAAATACCTAGAGATTCATTGTTTTTGGGCCTTAAATCAATTCTGTTTTTTTTTTTTTTTTTGCACATTGCAAAAGAAAAACAAGAATAAATATCAATCTGATGGATGATAAGTTCTATCTTTGCTCTCTCGGAGAGCTATATGCAAAGAATATTCTTTTAAAACATAAAAATAATGGCATTATACCCACAATTTCCACATTTATATATTTGAAATGTGTTGCATTATATTCAGCTATCCAATCTACTACAATCTACTAATTGTCTGTATACACCAATATGTAATTTCAAAATGATTGTACCATGTGTCATAGACTCATTGCTAATATTATTACTAAATAGGGTGGAGACACAATAGCAAAATTAAGGGGCACCGACTATATAGATCAGGGGTGCACAACCTTTTGAAGCCTGAGGGCCACTTAAGCAACTTGGTAACTGGTTGCGGGCCACAATCAGTGGAGCGGGCAGATGGCAGGTCCGTGTCCACTCTGCATATGCAGAGCAGACACAGATACAGCCTAATCAGTTTGCATCTGTCACTCCTTAGAGGTGAATAGAGGGTACAATTAGGTCAAATTGACCATGTGAAAGGGGCCCATGGCTGCTTTCACACTGATGCGCTGCAGTTTACCCTTAACCGCGGGCACAACGTAGTGTACCTTTGGCTTTTCTGCACTTTGCAATAGGCTTCTATTATATTCTGCAGGTTTGGTGCACTTTCAGAAAGCTCACAAACTTGCAGGTAATAACAGAAGTCTATGGCTCAGTGCAGGTAACCCACAGATGCTCTGCAATATACTGATTCGATTGAAAGCAGCCCAGTAACCACTGCAGAACAGATATGCCCATATATACACTGTGATTTTAGTAATAAACTGACCTTTAATAACAATATTATATTCTATTCCATTCCAGAGTAGGAGGTCATGACAAGCCACATCAGAGGGTTCCGCAGACCACATGGCCCCCGAGCCTGGTAAACTAACAGAGGGTTCAGCTACAGTCCCCACATGTTGACCACATACCCTCAAATGCATTTCACCCTGATTGGGCTTTGTCATGGAGCCTCTGTTAGCTTACCAGCAGATGTGGTTTTTCTATGTGATATTCGCCCCCTATATTTGCTATTGTGATTGTTCCATGTAAGATATGTTCCTAGAGGCTGGCACCCAGTGTGGGAGGAAAACTAAAGGATGAACAGGAGGCATCTGAGTAGCTCTATTTTTTACATGTGATCACAGGGTGTAGACACACTTTGTGTACAGTTTGACCATAGTTTTAACTGACGGTTACCTGTTTAAAATATATTCTTAAGAGTATTGTGGAATACATAGCCTTTGTGGACTTTAGGGTACTGTATATGTATAATGTAAATAATGGAATTAAAATGAACTCAGATCTACACATTAAACTTACTTCTATTAACCAAATAGTACAGTTTAATAGTTTTTAATTAAAATTAATTCCACACAGTCAGTTTTTAACAGATAGTAGGATTATTAGTGGTCTGTTATGCAGAGATGAGAGACGAAGGGGCTGCAAATGACATTGAAATCACAAGGTTTCCCTACCATATAATTAAAGTATACATAAATGTGGAGATGAGCTCAAGGTTCTGACAAAACACAGGTGTGGACTAAGCTTTCTTTGTTCAGACAGTTTACATTGAAACCAAACTTTTGGGATGCTTGTAGAGAATTGCCCAGTTGAACGTTACAAAATGCTTTGAAAAAAGTCATCCTTGTTCAAAGATGTGCAAGGTACTTCTAGTCTTATCAACTGTCCAGACTCAAAGTGCAAGATTTTGACCCCATTATTTTTAGGGTAGCAACAGGGTTTTGTTTTTGTTTTTTTCATACCAAAGCACCACATCCCTCATACACCTCTTGTCATAGCTCTTAATAAAAGTAGTGAATAACCCCAACATTAACATCATGTCTGGGAGGCTCAAGAGGACAGGGGGGTCCAACTGCATCATCCATATCTACAGCACAAAGCATTTGTCAGGGTGCCCAGCATGTAAGATTAAGCTGGATTGTTTAAAATTGCATTATCCATTTGCTTTAAGAGGATGTGCAACATTGTATTGCATCTCAGTTTGAGGAGGAGAGCAACAGGAGCATGGTGGCAGGGGTGTGGGGAGACAGGCAAGGAAAACCAATTGGTAGTGATGTTAGTGGAAGATATTGTGGAGGAGGGAAGTAAAGAAGAGATACAACATCAGGATGAGATCCTGTCAATGAGGAAGATATTTAATTCTTAATAACAGCACACATGCCTGGAGCACCCTCATTTATAATGTAATAGACCTCTCCCCAATTTACTAAGGCAAGTCTCCCCTTCTCTCTGCTTAATGAAAAAAAATTGCAGAATTTGCCAGTAATAGAATAAAAAAAATGGCATGGGGTCCCACCAATCTATACCAGATCTCCTAGAACTGTTATGGATATTAAGGAGAATCCCACACCAAAATTAGAAAATAAAAAGGTGTGTGGTCCCCCTTAAAATCTATACCAGACCCTTATCTGAGCATGCAGCCTGCCAGCCTGCCCCCCCCCAAACAAGCCATTGATGTTTGCCATCAATGGCTTAAAGCTGGGAAAATCAATTTAAATTAATTTTTTTCTTAAATGTCAGTTTTGAAACAGCAGGTTCTATACATGGTAAAGATGCACCACTTTACAGGCAGACTAACAGGACCCCTACATAGTATATTTAAAGATTTTTTTTATTTTTTATTGTTTTACTTAAAGCATCATTAAAATCACTGCTCATTTAAAATCACAGGGCAGTACCCAGGCCCCCATACCCTTTTTATGGTCAATAACTTGCATATAAGCTTTTTAAATGGGGGCTTACCTTTTCCTTTAATTTCCCATCTAAATGTTTTTTTTTCTTTGTCTGAATTACTCACTTTCTGTTTCTTCTCAGTAAGGTGTTCAATAAGCTGTTCTAAATAACTTTCCACTGCTCGGATGATGGTGGAAAGCTTACTAAGGAGAAACAGGAAGTGAGAAAATCAAACAAAGAAAAAAAACATTAAGAAGGGAAATTGAAGGAAAAGGTAAGTGAACCAACAATGCACTAGCTTAAAGGAACCTATTTAGAAAATAAAAGACAAACCTTTACAACCCCTTTAATGGAGTTTGCAGCTCGGGTCTGAACCTTTTCCTTGATTGAGAGTTCTGGTGTGAACTGAACAGGGGGATGTATGGCCCATCATTACTAATAAGTCTGTTATTGGGACTGTGGACATATCTCCAGTGTCTAGATACACTGATATTTTTGCTAAACCTCATGTCATATATGCACAGTTTGTAAATCAGCTTCTTGTCTATTGATTTGCCCAGCTTGGGCTGTCCAGGATCCTTGCCTGTTTAAATAACATCTCTTCTTGTAGATGTCAGTGGCCTAGTCACTTATCCTCAGACAACTAGTCTTGTTAAAGCACCTTTCTTTCAGGTCTGTCCACACACGTTCTTTCAGTGGCATAGTTATGGGGTTGATAAGGGGGTCCAAGCCACCTCCCAGATCACCAATGGTGCAACAATTAGTGCTGACACTTGCCAAATGCCAGAAGCACTTCAGCCACTGCTCCTGCCAGCTGCCAGCACTCAGATAGCCTCTCTTATGTTTCAGTCACATGATACAGCTGAGAGAGGACTTTCCTATACTTTTAAATGGCTGGTATGACAGATGAGTAGAGTTGGACTGAACACCCTCCAGTTCGATTTGCACCAAAGCTCATGAACATGGAAACATTTTGGATTCGAACTGCGAACCCTTTTATAGCACCCGAATTTGAAACATCAAAATTTGACTCGAACATTGGGGTCATCCCTACTGATAAGTGGGATTTTTGGAGAAGGGAGAGCTGTACTGGGGAAGAGAAAGGACTCTGTCCTGTGGAAGGAGCTTTATTGGGGGAATCTGTATTAGATGGCATAACTGTACTGGTGAAGCTGTACTCAGGAGTAGGTTTCTTATGGAGAAATGGGTACTGAGGGGGGGATTTTTAACTGGGGGAGCTGTACTGGAGAAGAGATCTGTTCTGAGGTGGGTGGCTCTGTGCTAGTAAAAAAAAAGGGGGAGGTAAATCTGTACTGGGGGAGGGAAATCATTATATTTTGGGCATTTTGGCTTGGGAAGGGAAATCATTTTTCTCTACTCCTGTTCTCTTTGTGTTTCACACTTCTGACCTCTGCATTCTGTGCATTACACACCCCAGGCCCCTACTGTCTGAGTTGTATGCACTCCTGACACCTGCACTATGTACAACATGCTGTATATTTCACACACCTGACCACTGTACTCTGTATGTTTGACTGTTTATCATGATATATTTCTGACCACTGCACTTCTTATGCTGTATTGTACAACAGTTTCTGATTGCTCAGTAGTCAGTGAAATGTTAATTCAATTCTTCTTTAAGGTAGGCTGTGTGTAGAAAAGGTTATGAAATGAAACATTTTTACAAATAATTGTACTGGGGTTTATATGTGTCTGCTCAATTCTTTTGCTAGAAAATAACTTAGAACCCCTACAATTATATCACAGCCATTAATCAAGCAGATTTTTCCAGAAAAAATATACTTAAATAATTTTTAGCACACACAAATGCAATATAGTTAATTTTTTGGGGTAAAATAAAAAATACTGCATGAGGTCTGGTGATGGCTGAACGGTTCGGCCCGAGCATAAGTTTGGCGAACAATAAACAATATGTGGAGTTCAGGACAAATTCGAAAGCCACGGAACCCCACCAAAGTCTATGGGATGCTAACATGAAAAACCATAAGTGCTAATTTTAAAGGCTTATATGCAAGTTATTGCCATAAAAAGTGTTTGGGGCCTTGGGTCCTGCCCTAGGGGACATGTATCATTACAAAAAAAGTTTTAAAACTGGCAGTTTTTTTGGGAGCAGTGATTTTAATAATGCTTAAAGTGAAACAATAAAAATTAAACCTTTAAAATTCCTTTAAATTTCATGCCTGGGGTGTGTCTATAGTATGCCCGTAAAGTGGCACATTTTCCCCTTATTTTGAACATATCTTAGAAAGATGTTTCACCAAGATTAGTCTATAATGTTGCCAGCATCCATATGCAGATATATAGAAAAAGGGGTCCCCCAAAGAGAGCTGGGATTTTAAGGCAACAAAATATAGGTACAAAACCAATAAGTATAAATGTAATTTATTAAATATGGTTAAGAAGTCAATAATGTAAACAATTGACTGGTTAATAAAAACAATATCAAAATAACAAAACAGTTACAGTGATTGTAAATTAACATAGATGATGTCTCCAAAGTGAATATTACGACTGATGCGTTTCAGGATATTATCCTTTCCTCAGGGGCATTGGAGAACAGTATAAATCTATAACAAGAGAATACAAGAGAAGGTTGGCAACAAAGAGACAGGGAACAAGCAATGAGTATCATTGAAAACAAGAAGGCAGATTTGAACAGAATAAAACAAGGGACATGTGTTCAAATACCATTAAAAATTATAAAATAAAAATAAAAGATGTAACCTTATGTCAGAATGATAGTGAGATTACTGCTGTCTGTAGCTAAAACATTGGAAACAGTGGATCAAAGCCTCATATTCTGGTTATTGTTGTTAAACACCCCAAACAGGGGATAGGAGCGAAGCAAAGCAAAGCAAAGCAAAGCAAAAGGCCCAAAAAACACCTGTCAGGAGGTAACTGTACTCAGATTGGATACTGAGAGTTGGACCCCATGTGACCATAAAGTGTCAGCAGCTGGATGATGGTGGTAATACTGCAATTTCTACAAGGAAAGGGGACATTAAATATGTTCAAAATGAATACAAAAAAATAATAATGTATATAGAAAAAGTATCAACAAATACAATAATAATAAGTAGAGCAAACCCCATGAAAGGTCCCAGCAATATGCTGGACCAACATGGGCTAGTCCAAAGGAGAAGTTGCGATACGTGCAGTCTCCTGCTTGTGTTTCTCCCCTAGGAAGCTGCGCTGCACGGGGCAGCAACAGCGTGTGATTGGATATGGAGAAGAGCAGCCCATTGGTCAATTCGAGCGGGGGATTCGCCCGCGCAGAAGGAGCTGATAAAAAGGCTGCAGCACGGCGGTCTCCTCAGCCCGTCCTGTCAGCCAGCGTCGCAGCAGGGACAAGTGCTGTCATGAAGCGCCGCGCCACCAGCAGCCGTGAAGCTCTCCTGTGTCAGCTGATGGAGAAGGCTGAGAGCTAGGGAGGTGAGGAATGGCTGCTCCGCTGTCTAGCGGAAGGGGATGCCCCAGCCCAGCCCATACCCACTCCTCCTGTGCAGAAGGGGGGCTCAGCAGCGGTTGGAGGTGCAACCAGGCAGCAGCCAGGGCGAAAGAAGAAGGGTCAGAGTGCAGTCATTTCTTCTCAGTCAGCAGGTCTGAAGAAAGGAGTGGCTGTTTCAAGAGGTGCATCTCGTTCCCGGTAGAGCAGTGCTACTCACCTTACAGCTGTGGAGGCGAGCGAGCAGCAAGTGTCCCATAGTGGTGAGAATTATATTCCTAATGTTTCACAACTGTCTAGTTTGGTGAATTCTCTGTCTAATGTATTACAGCAATTTCAAGGGGCACATGTTAGTGGTGCGGATAAGTCTGTACAGAGAGCACAGGGGTCTGGTGCTAGTGGTAGCAATGTGCAAGAATTGGTAGGGGCACAAGCGATTGGTGCGGATCAGCGCATTCAGATGCAGAATGAGGCAGAATGTCAGAGGGCACAGGTTTCTGGTGCGGATTACATGCGGTGTGATGTCAGTAATGATGCAAGCCCTTATGATATGGGGAGCATACATAATTTGGATGATATTAGTGCTATTTGGCAGGAGCCAAGTGCCCTTATGTTACAGAGCACAAAAAAGTCGGTTAATAGTAGAGCCCCTCTATATACTGTTGACCCCTCTTTGCCCATCAGGCCGTCGGCAACGACGGTGGGAGAGTCTTCCTTTAGAGAGCCCCTGCCTTGTGTTCTGTCCCCTTTGGGCTTTCATCTACCCAAAGCAGTCAAAGAAAAAATTTGGAGGGGTGAGTTTTTAGACTTGCTATCCTTATTGCCCTCCTCTAAGGAGTTCTTGGTTAAATCGGATAGACAGGCGAATGATAGGTCTGAGGAAGACAGGAGGCGGGCAGTTCCTAAGACTTTTCAAAATTGGCTACAAGCCTTTTGCATCTATGCGGCAGTTATGGGCGAACGTTTCCCCGGCAAATGCTCAGGGCTATTCCAGCACCTGGATATTATTTCGGAAGCCTTTCGCCATTTTGGGGGAACTGCCTGGTTCAATTAGAAGTTGGCCATCCACCCTGCATTACATTGGGGGACCAAGGATGTAGGCTTATGGTTGAACCTGATGTTGCCAACCAAGCCCCAATTCACACCTAGGCCCTTGTTAAATAGCCAGGGTAATTTTCGCAAAGGTTTTTGTTTTGCCTTCAATGAAGGCCAATGCAAGTTCCTGACAAACTGTCGCTATAGGCATGAGTGCTCCTACTGCAGCGGCCCTCATGCCGCCAGTAGGTGTTTCCGCAAATCGGCCGCGTCCTCCTTTCAGTCAGTCACCAAGGACAATCATGGAAAAGGCGCCGACGCCAGTGAGGCTGTTCGCAATGCGCCCGTGGTTAGAGCGCTACCCAAATCACAGGATGGCGGCTCTGTTAATTGATGGTTTCAAAGATGGGTTTTTAGTCTCTGCCTTTCAAGGTTCGGGCTGCATGATGGTTAAGAATCTGGTATCGGTCGATAGCAATATTGATGTTGTACATGAGAAAATATCCAAGGAACTGGCTGAGGGGAGGGTTGCGGGCCCTTTTCATGCCCCCCCTTTCCCGAATTTTCGCTTGTCTCCACTGGGATTAGTCCCAAAGAAGGAAGCGGGTGCCTTTAGGCTAATACACCACCTTTCCTACCCCCCGAAATCCTCCCTGAACGATGAAGTCGCAGACATTTCAGCTCCAGTTTTTTATTCTTCATTCGATGAAGCCCTAGTCATACTAAGCCGGACGGGTAGAGGTTCCTTGCTAGCCAAAGCTGACATCAAGGCGACTTTCCAGTTGTTGCCAGTGCATCCCCAAGGCTTTAATTCCTTGGGTTTTCATTTCTTGGAAAAAAAAATCTTTGATAAAGCTATGCCCATGGGGTTCTCCTTATCATGCTTTTACTTTGAAGCCTTTTCCACCTTTTTGCATTGGGTTTTATCCCAAATGTCCCCCCATGGGGCTGCTCTACATTATCTGGATGATTTCCTATTCGTTGGTAGGGAAGGATCCCCAGACTGTTCTGAAGCTTTGCAAGCATTCTGCAAAATCTGTGAAGACTTTGGTGTCCCCTTGGCTCACGAAAAGACCTGTTTGCCCTCCACGTCTATTGAATTTCTTGGTATAATCATCGATTCAGGGCGCATGGAGTTCAGGTTACCAGAGCAAAAATTGCAGAAGCTGAGATCTTTAATCACTTCAGTGCTATCTAGAAAGAAAATTATTTTGAAGGAAGCCCAGTCACTTCTGGGGCTCTTTGCCTTTGCCGCTAGGGTCATTCCCATGGCTAGGGTCTTCTCTCGCAGATTTTCATTGGCTATAAAAGGTCTTACAAATCCGCGGGCTCATATCCGTTTATCTAATGGGGTTAGAGAGGACCTTAGGATCTGGGATGCCTTTCTGTGCGATTTTAACGGTGCCACAGTATGGCAGCAAGACTTTGTGGTTAATAGTCAAATGGAATTTTTCACGGACGCAGCCGGCGCTACGGGATTCGGGGCATTCCTGAACGGGCGCTGGTGTGCGGGGGAATGGCGTGAAGATTGGTTGCAGGAGGTAATTTTACAGAACTTAGTCCTCCTGGAACTTTTCCCTGTTATAGTTGCCATTGTGATTTGGAGCAAGTTTTTTGAGAATAGGAGAATACTGGTCCACACGGACAATAAAGGGGTGCTGTTCGCCATTAATACTTTATCCTCAAAATCTGTTCCAGTTGTTAAACTACTGCGTTTTTTGGTCTTGCACTGTATGCGTTATAATATTTGGCTTAAAGCTGAGCATATATCAGGCATTCATAATAATATCGCCGATGCTTTATCTCGCCTACAGTTCGAGAAGTTTCGGGACCTGGCGCCAGCAGCAGATCGTCAGGGGACCCCTTGCCCGGAATTCCTCTGGGGCTTGATATGGGACTAATTTTCTGTAACCTACGCAATTCAGTTTCAAGTAAGACCTGGGCGGATTATAGATTATCGTGGTCCAGATGGTGTTCGTATTGCCAGGATACGGGTTCTGATCCTTTGAATGTTACTGCATTATTAGCGTTGTCTTTCTTGTCTAATCTCATACAGGCTCGCCTTTCGCCGGCTTCAGTGTGCAAAATTCTTGCAGGAGTTTCATTCGTTTTGAAGTTTTCAGGTTCGCCAGGGTTGACTTCCTTTTTTCAAGTAACACAGGTTTTGAAGGGGTTTAAGAGGTCCAGACTTTCTGTAGATAACAGGCGTCCCATTTCGGTCGCAATGTTGGCGGACCTTCTTGGGTCACTCCGCGAGGTATGTATATCCGAGTTTGAATCTCTTCTGTTTAAAGCTGCCTTTTCAGTCGCATTCTTTGGTGCCCTGAGGGTTGGTGAGTTCACAGCAACAAACAAAAGCTCTGCATCGTTTCTCATATTTGATCATGTGCGTTTGCATGGCGGTTGTCTTTATCTGTTCCTTTGTAGGTCCAAATCTTTGCCAGTTGGGAAGGGTTGTTGGTTCTCTCTCGCCAGTTCGTCTGATGAAGCTCTATGCCCCGTCACGCAAGTGGTAAGATATATGGCGGTAAGGCCAACCTCTCCCGATTCATTTTTTATTCACGAGGATTTGTCCCCGTTAACCAGGTATCAGTTTTCGGCTGTTTTTTCCTCTTGTTTAAGACGTTTGGACCTGGCAGGTTATCGTTTCTCTTCCCATTCGTTTAGGATAGGGGCGGCCACTGTAGCTGATTCCTTGGGTTTCTCAGAGAATAGGTTGAAGTCTGTGGGGCGCTGGAATAGCTCTAGGTACAAGTTATATGTTCGTCCTGAACTCCTAATTTTGTAATTTTTCTTTCAGATCAAAGCAAGAAGGTGGTATGGATAGTCGGCCATTCTTACGTGTTCTGGGCCTCCAAGCATGCGGGATCCAGGTCCTATTCCACCAACCTAGGTCTAGACCCTACGTCTTTTATGTTGTTATGGTCGGGTGTCAGGGGTTTGCGGTGGCGAAATGTTGTTGAGCATTTGACATATCTAGCTGGTATATGGCCTCCTCCTCAAGTTTTAGTCTTGCATGCTGGGGCCAACGATCTGGGCAAGGCGGGCACCTGGGATTTGTTATGTGAGATCAAGAGGGATTTGCATGCAATGAAACTCATGTTCCCATATTCGGTTTTGGCATTTTCCGAAATGGTTCCTAGGCTGTTGTGGTCTCCTCAGAGTGGGCTGTTCTATTTGGACAGGATTCGGAGGAGACTTAACAGGACTATACACAGTTTCTTGATCTCTGCCGGTGGTGTGTCACTCCGCCACTCGGAATTAGAAGGATTTATCCCAGGCCTTTTTCGTAAGGATAGAATTCATTTATCACCCATTGGTATTAATATTTTTAACATGGGCCTACAGAGCCTGATAGAGTCAGCCACGGTGTTGGGGGGGCCTCAGCCGGCAGCTACTCTGCCGACTCCGGCCGGTGGGGATTAGTCGTCCAGCTTTTGCTGGATGGACACCATGTTATTATTATTATTTCTAATATATATCTTAGCCAAGTTGGCTTATTTAATTAGTTTGAATAAATATTAATTAACCCCTATGGATAACACCGTGGCCATATAATTTTCCATTTAATAAATATGTTGGATTATATCTTTGTGTAATGTTTTCATTTAAAGTTCCTTTGTGCTGGCCCATGAAAGGTCCCAGCAATATGCTGGACCAACATGGGCTAGTCCAAAGGAGAAGTTGCGATACGTGCAGTCTCCTGCTTGTGTTTGTCCCCTAGGAAGCCGCGCTGCACGGGGCAGCAACAGCGTGTGATTGGATATGGAGAAGAGCAGCCCATTGGTCAATTCGAGCGGGGGATTCGCCCGCGCAGAAGGAGCTGATAAAAAGGCTGCAGCACGGCGGTCTCCTCAGCCCGTCCTGTCAGCCAGCGTCGCCCACCCTCCCGCCCTATTCTTAAGTCATGTTGTTGTCCAAAAGGGGGATTAGTCGTCCAGCTTTTGCTGGATGGACACCATGTTATTATTATTATTTCTAATATATATCTTAGCCAAGTTGGCTTATTTAATTAGTTTGAATAAATATTAATTAACCCCTATGGATAACACCGTGGCCATATAATTTTCCATTTAATAAATATGTTGGATTATATCTTTGTGTAATGTTTTCATTTAAAGTTCCTTTGTGCTGGCCCATGAAAGGTCCCAGCAATATGCTGGACCAACATGGGCTAGTCCAAAGGAGAAGTTGCGATACGTGCAGTCTCCTGCTTGTGTTTCTCCCCTAGGAAGCCGCGCTGCACGGGGCAGCAACAGCGTGTGATTGGATATGGAGAAGAGCAGCCCATTGGTCAATTCGAGCGGGGGATTCGCCCACGCAGAAGGAGCTGATAAAAAGGCTGCAGCACGGCGGTCTCCTCAGCCCGTCCTGTCAGCCAGCGTCGCCCACCCTCCCGCCCTATTCTTAAGTCATGTTGTTGTCCAAAAGGGGGATTAGTCGTCCAGCTTTTGCTGGATGGACACCATGTTATTATTATTATTTCTAATATATATCTTAGCCAAGTTGGCTTATTTAATTAGTTTGAATAAATATTAATTAACCCCTATGGATAACACCGTGGCCATATAATTTTCCATTTAATAAATATGTTGGATTATATCTTTGTGTTATGTTTTCATTTAAAGTTCCTTTGTGCTGGCCCATGTAATATTCCTATGGCAACTAAGTAATTAGTATGGGTCAAGTGACAAGTGGCCACTAAGGGGACATCAATTGTCACCTAATCTACTATCGGTAAAAAATGGCAATCAATACAATTTGCTCAGTAAATATTATCCATATGTCAAGGCCAACTGGTGAGGACAAAGATGCACTAAGACTATAAACAAAAATTTTAAAACAAGCATTGCAATAGCTGGGGCTGCAAACGTGCACTGTGCATTGGGCCAATTGAGCTTTATATAAGGGGCTTGGACAACAGTGCGTCTGCGCAGTAGGGCTCAGATCACAGTTGTGAAGTATTGTGGCATAATTGTGAGCGGTGATGTCGTAACGTGAATGTAACATATCAATTTCAACGGGGGTTTTGTAATTGGCAAAATGCTGCGGTTTCAGCACTTTGCCATTGGGTAACATAATGTGAGGTCTAGTGTTCATATATTGGCAGATGGTACACCTTGCACATGTAAAAGTGCCCAATCGTTTGCATGGGTCTTTTCTAAATTCCCTTACAAATTTAGTGTGAACTAAGGATGTAGCTTTACGGAATTTAATCGTTGGGTATGTAGATACTGTATATAAGGGCATAAAAGGGGGTCCGCCTGTAAGATCTTCCAGTGTTTCTTTAAGATATCTTTGATAATATTTTTCTGATTGCTGAACTTAGTAATCAATCTTGTGTGTTGTGGTTTTGACAGCCTATTAATCTCTTTAGGAAAGAGTAAATCGGGTCTAGGTCTATTACGTGCAGGCCTATAAGCCTTTTTCATCTGCCTCCAATTTAAAGGATTCAATTGTGGAGCAATTCCTCTTCCGGCCAGGGCCGGCGCTTCCACTAGGCAGATTAGGCGACTGCCTAGGGCGCACTGCCGCCTAGGGCGCACGGCCGCAATTACACCCGCACTGTCCTCCACAGAGTTCCACACAATGCTGGCAGCGCCCTCAGCCCTAACATCATGTGAAGGAAGCAGTGCTGCTAGGCAGGCAGACCGTCGGACCGTCACCACCCCCCTCCCAGCGCGACTTGAGTTCTCCTCTCCGAGTCTGACAACATCCCTGTCACATGGCACGCATGGATGGATAGGTCCCGTCCCGGCTGCAAATCCCCCCCCGGCGCTCTCCGATTCAGTGTGTGTATACATGAGCAATCATCCAGTTCCCCCAGCAGGGCACCCTCCGCTCTGTTGTGTGTGCACTGTGCAGAAATTCCCCCTCCCCGAGATCATGTCACACGAGCTGCACATTTCTCCAGAGTCCCGCCCCTCTCCTGTGTGCAGTGTGCCCCGTCCAATCCATCATGCCTGCCGTGAGCAGCAGCCTTCTCCTGCGTGACCGTCCTGTCCCTCCTGTCTACTCCGTCTGTGAAGGGGAGGTGGGTGGCTAACAAGCAGCCACACGAAACACTGCCTGCTGAATGAACCAGTGAGCCCATTCCAAGTAAGTGAGCTCTTTCACTTACCAGACTCTGCTCCATTCTCTCTCTGACAGCCCCCCCTCTCTCTTCTCTCTGACAGCCCCTCTCTCCTCTCTCTGACAGCCCCCTTTCTCTCTGACAGCCCCCTCTCTCTCCTCTCTCTGACAGCCCCCTTTCTCCTCTCTCTTACAACCCCCCTTTCTCCTCTCTCTGACAACCCCCCTCTCTCTCTCTCTGACAGCCCCCCCTCTCTCTCTGACAGCCCCCTCTCTCCTCTCTCTGACAGCCCCCCCTCCCCTCTTTCTGACAGCCCCCTCTCCCCTCTCTCTGACAGCCCCCTCTCCCTGACAGCCCCCCTTTCTCCTCTCTCTGACAACCCCCCCTCTCTCTCTCTGACAACCCCCCTCTCTCTCTCTCTGACAGCCCCCCTCTCTCTCTGACAGCCCCCTCTCTCTCTCTGACAGCCCCCTCTCCCCTCTCTCTAACAGCCCCCCCTCTCCTCTCTCTGACAACCCCCCTTTCTCCTCTCTCTGACAACCCCACTTTCTCCTCTCTCTGACAGCCCCCCCTCTCCTCTCTCTGACAGCCCCCCCTCTTCTCTCTCTGACAGCCCCCTCTCCCCTCTCTCTTACAACCCTCCTTTCTCCTCTCTCTGACAGCCCCCCTTTCTCCTCTTTCTGAAACCCCCCCTCTCTCCTCTCGCTGACAACCCCCTTCTCTCCTCTCTCTGACAACCCCCTTCTCTCTTCTCTCTGACACCCCCCTCTCTCTCTGACAGCCCCCCCTCTCCTCTCTCTGACAACCCCCCTTTCTCCTCTCTCTGACAGCCCCCTTTCTCTTACAACCCTCCTTTCTCCTCTCTCTGACAGCCCCCCTTTCTCCTCTCTCTGACAACCCCCCTTTCTCCTCTCTCTGACAACCCCCCTCTCTCTCTCTCTGACAGCCCCCCCTCTCTCTCTGACAGCCCCCTCTCTCCTCTCTCTGACAGCCCCCCTCCCCTCTCTCTGACAGCCCCCTCTCCCCTCTCTCTGACAGCCCCCTCTCCCTGACAGCCCCCCTTTCTCCTCTCTCTGACAACCCCCCCTCTCTCTCTCTGACAACCCCCCTCTCTCTCTCTCTGACAGCCCCCTCTCTCTCTGACAGCCCCCTCTCTCTCTCTGACAGCCCCCTCTCTCTCTCTGACAGCCCCCTCTCCCCTCTCTCTAACAGCCCCCCCTCTCCTCTCTCTGACAACCCCCCTTTCTCCTCTCTCTGACAACCCCCCTTTCTCCTCTCTCTGACAGCCCCCCCTCTCCTCTCTCTGACAGCCCCCCTCTTCTCTCTCTCTCTGACAGCCCCCCCTCTCTCTCTTACAACCCCCTCTTCTCTCTCTGACACAACCCTCCTTTCTCCTCTCTCTGACAGCCCCCCTTTCTCCTCTTTCTGAAACCCCCCCTCTCTCCTCTCGCTGACAACCCCCTTCTCTCCTCTCTCTGACAACCCCCTTCTCTCTTCTCTCTGACACCCCCCTCTCTCTCTGACAGCCCCCCCTCTCCTCTCTCTGACAACCCCCCTTTCTCCTCTCTCTGACAGCCCCCTTTCTCTTACAACCCTCCTTTCTCCTCTCTCTGACAGCCCCCCTTTCTCCTCCTTCTGAAAACCCCCCCTCTCTCTGACAACCCCCTTCTCTCCTCTCTCTGACAACCCCCTTCTCTCCTCTCTCTGACAACACCCCTCTCTCTGACAGCCCCCCTCTCCTCTCTCTGACAACCCCCCTTTCTCCTCTCTCTGACAGCCCCCCTTTCTCCTCTCTCTGACAGCTCCCCTCTCTCTCTGACAGCCCCCTCTCTCTCTGACAGCCCCCTCTCTCTCTGACAGCCCCCTCTCTCTCTTTCTCTCTCTCTCTGACAGCCCCCCTCTCTCTGACAGCCCCCCCTCTCTCCGACAGACCCTCTCTCTCTCTGACAGCCCCCTCTCTCTCTCTGACAGCCCCCCTCTCTCTCTGACAGCCCCCCTCTCTCTTTCTCCCTGACCCCCCCCTCTCTTTTTCCTTGTCAGCACTGGAGGTAGGTTTACTCCAGTCTGTTCAGCTCTTGTTTTAAAGCGGAGTTCCACCCAAAAATGGAACTTCCGCTTATCCCACTCCTCACCCCCTTACATGCCACATTTTGCATGTCATTTTTTTGGGGGGGGAGTGGGGGATTCAGGAGGAGTGGGACTTCCTGTCCCACTTCCTGCTTCCGCCGAGGGGCTGGTTAGGCGATTAAGCTTAATCAACTTATTGCAGCCCCTCCCTGTAGGCGATCACATGGGACACATGACAGGTCCCATGCGATCGCCTGTCCAATCAGCGGTGCTACTTTTTGTAGCTGCTGACTTTTAATAAACATTATATTTGGGTGGAACACCCCTTTAACTCCTTCCTTATCATCATCTGCCTATACATTGATACCAGAATTACTTGATTAATTTTATCCTCTTAAAGTGGTATTAAAGCAAAGCAAAATATTTTTTTATACTGCAGATTACCAATTTATAGATGGGTGGCTGCAGAGTTTTGTTTTTAGGTTTTCTCTTTTATATTCACCTGGTGATCCTCCTAGTAAGTCTGTTGTTTTTCAAAAGAACAGGCTGTCTTGCAGATGTAGTAGTTAGAGGGTTGAATAAAACCGTTTAACACTGGAAAAGGGGATGGAGTCAGGGGCGGACCCAGAGGGGGCGGCAAAATGAGGTTTCGCCTAGGGTGTCAAAAATCCTTGCACCGGCCCTGCTTCCGGCTGAGGTATTGACTGAAAGGAATAGAGCGAATGAGCGATTGTGGTGGGCACTAAACGCATGGAGGATGGTGTTACCCGCAGTGAGCTTCCAAAAAAAGCCCACTGGAAAGACCACCATCCTCATGTTTGTGAATAGTGATATCCAAAAAGGTTATTTTGGTAGCACTGTGTGACATTGTAAATTGTAAATTGAAAGCATTTTTGTTGATGGCCAACATAAACGCATTCAAACTATCGACAGAGCCCTCCCAGATAACGAGCACATTGTCTATAAAACGATACCAGCTGGTAATGTTGCTCATCAGTGGGACCAATTCATCATGTTCCAAAAGAGAACACTCCCACTCCCCCAGATACAGGGTCGCATTGGAGGGCGCACAAGACGTCCCCATAGCGACACCCTGTACCTGGACGTAGTGGGACCCTTCAAAAGTAAAAGTGTTATGCATCAAGATAAATTCAAGTGCAGCTATAAAGGTTTAGGAGCGTGTCTATGGGGATATTTGACCATTCTTCCAGAATAGTGTTCTATATGGTTGAGATCAGGACTTTGTGCAAGCCAGTCAAGTTCCTCCACCACTCGCTCGTTTGTGTCTTTATGGACCTTGCATTGTGCACTGATCCAAATCATTTGGTGGAGGGGAGTTATGGTGTGGGGTTTTTTTCAGGGGTTGGGCTTGGTCCCTTAGTTCCAGTGAAGAGAACTCTAAGGCCCTGTACACATGATCAGTCCAAACTGATGAAAACGGACTGAAGTTCAGTTTCATCGGTTCACAGACTGATGGTCTGATGTGCGTACACACCATCAGTTCAAAAACCAATCGTGTCAGAAAGCGGTAACCTAAAACACAATGATGTGCAGAAAAAAATGAAGTTCAATGCTTCCAAGCATGCGTCGACTTGATTCTGAGCATGCACGGGTTTTGAACTGATGCTTTTGCATACTAACCATCGTTTTTGACTGATCGGTAGGCGTCCATCAGTCTGATTTTAAAGCAAGTTCTAATTTTTTGGACTCAAGGACAACAGACTGATGGGGCGTACACACGGTCGGTTTGGACCGATGAAACTGAACTTCAGTCCGTTTTCAACGGTTTGGACTGATCGTGTGTACAAGGCCTTAAGGCGTCAGCATACCAAGACATTTTGGACAAATTCTTGTTTCCAATTTTGTGGGAACAGTTTGAGGATCCAACATGACTCCACACCAGTACACAAACAGGGTCCATAAAGATATGGATGAGCAAGTTTGGGGTGGAAGAACTTAACTGACCTTAACCGATAGAAAACCTTTGGGATGAATTAGAGCGGAGACTGCTATCCAGGTCATGTCCACATTATTGCCTGACCACATAAATGCACTTCTGGAATAATTGTCAGCCTTCCCAGAAGTGTTGAAGCTGTTTGAGTTGGCCCACCCTTTGCAGCTCTATCCAAAGACATGCTGGTAGGTAAATTGGCTTCTGTCTAAATTGACCCTAGTATATGAATATGAGTTAGGGACCTTAAATTGTAAGCTTCTTGAAGGTAGGGACCGATGTGGATGTACTGTACAATGTATATGTAAAGCACTGTGTAATTTGACAGCGCTATATAAGTACCTTAAATAATAATAATTATAATGAACAAAGACTGGGATACCATCAAAATTCATACGCGTGTAAAGGCAGAAAAACCCAATACTTTTGGTAATATAGTATATGCTGTAAGTGTGTTAAAAGATCCAGGAGCTTGCCAGATTGTCTAAAAAAAACAGTCCTGATCCTGATGTGAGGATTTTTTCATCGCAAACAGAAAATATTCAGCTAGAATTGTGGACCTTTAAAAAGCTATAAAAAAGAAAGAAAAAATAAGGAAAACAGTATTTATTCTCAGTGTAGTAAATAGCTGAGTCAAGTTCATACATTAGGTGTCACAGATTTGGATACAATTCTAATTAAAAAAAAATGTTAACTTGCAGTTTAAGCTTTTACTCTTATCCCTTGTGTTTCTGTCTCTCCTAAACTGTGCTTAGCAATGTATCTTGTTTTTAGCTTTCTCTAGAGTTGTTCATGGATAAATGATATGTAATCCAATTTTCCAAGTTACATTACTATATAATGTGTCCTTACATTTTGCTGCAGCATAAATAAAGTACTTTAAAAAAAAAAAAATTGAAAATGTTGTTTATTTCCTGACAGTGTCGATAGACATAAATATACAGCCCAATTTTTGCACAACTTGCAACATTTGTTAAACTTTGAACATGCACACTGACAATGAACAATATTGTCTCCAAAGTATAGGTACAGTACATACTGCTTCCAAACTTTATCAAATAAATATGCCTGAAAGCGTAACTTTACTTTTGTTGAGAAAAAAAACATTCCACTCTGGGTGATATATGTACATTGCAAGGATTATAACAAACTTTGTTGCACATTCCTACCTTTTGTTATTCTGAAGAAATCCCTATGTGATTCTCTGTGCCTCTGTACTAATTTGGTCAAATGGGAGTGGTTTCATAATTAACTGTCAGGTGTGGAGCTGAAGGGCACTAATGAGGAAATTTGCTGGGCCTGCATCACTGTAGTTGTGCTCCTATGGAAAGTATCTCTCAAAACATGATTTTTGTTGCAAGGGATGCCTGAAATATGATTTGCATCTTAGGCAGACTTCTGGAAAAATTGGTGAGCCAAACACAAAAGCAGGAAATGATGTTTCTGGGGAGTGGTCAGTAAACACTCTGGGCCAGATTCACAGAGCGATTACGCCTGTCTAACTGGTGTTAGACTGGAGT
This sequence comes from Rana kukunoris, assembly GCA_029574335.1. NCBI lineage: Eukaryota > Metazoa > Chordata > Amphibia > Anura > Ranidae > Rana > Rana kukunoris. The sequence continues at coordinate 349,721,355 of CM056053.1, read as the reverse complement.
AATTTCAAATTACGCGCGTTTTCTAGCTAGTCGGAAACCTCAAACCATGAATAGACGGCTGTGGGCTTCAATTCGACTGGATTACGTGTTCGTACGCCTTCGGATCTACGCTGCAATAAAATTGGGGCCACTGGGTGGACTTCCCGTCGTTTTCCACGTCAGGGTATGCTAATGAGCTTTTGCCGGCGATCCCCGAAATTACGATCTTCAATCGCAATCTCTTACAGCATCTTTAGTCATCTTTTTTTTGTGTAACACTATACCAGCTTTTTGCTGCTCTAATATTAGACAGCCCATGTTAAGTATGGCCATCGATCCCGCGTCGAATTTCTACGTTTTCCGACGTCTTTTATTATTTTTTACGTAAGTCGTCCAGGAATAGGAATGTTCGTAAATGACGCTACTCAAACAACGAATGACGTAACGACGTGATTTCGCGCAATGCACGGCGGGAAATTTCTGAACTGAGCATGAGCAGTTTGATCGCCGCGAGGACGCGCTCAATTTAAATGCTTCACGCCCCCCAATTGCGTATTTCGATTACGCGGCGAGAAATAGACTACGCCGCCGTAGCGTAGGGGCAAAAATCTACCAGGATTCGGTGTAGAGCCTGGTGAAATACGGCAGTGTAGAGTATTTCGATTACGCAGCGCAATATTAAGTGTATCTGAATCTGGCCCTCTGTGTACAGAACAACTCCATGTAGCCATATTGCAATGTTTTCTCAGAAAATGACATTGGCTTCAGATTGAAAAGGAAAGGTCATTTTTAATAACATTAAATTACAATATAATTCCTGTTGCAATTATATGTGCTATATTATTTTTTCTTTATTTTCTATTTTGTTTCCCCACAAAAGTGGAGATACACTACACTAATTTGTACAAAAAACTTCTATATACTGTAGAATTGATTTGAGTTGTTCAGGTCTACAACATATTAAACATGTAGGCAAGACGGGGAAGAGTGGGGACAAGGGAATAGTGGCTGAAGCTAACCCTATAGTGTCTCAACACAAAAGGATTTTCCTGGACTATCTCGGTACTGTTAATGACTGGATACAATGTAATATTAAAATAATGAATTTATTATACAATTAGAAATCCAATTAACATTTAAAAAAATAAACAAGAGACAGATGCTCAGGGGACATCTGTAGTTGTCGATTGATAGATTTGTCAAAGTCTCTACTAGTTTTGCGGTTGCCCGCTTACTCAGGAGAGCCAATCGAATGAATGACAAGTACTGTGCGAGCCATGGCCGCCATAAAGGGCACTCCCCAAGGTGGACAAGGGGGAATGTGGGTGGATCTCCCAAGGGGTATATCCGGAAGATAACCCAAGGTACAGGGGTTGCTGGGGTGGTGTAGGCTGGAGCAGGTGGGTCCGTGTCTTGTTGGTGGCTGAGTGTTGGGCATAACGGGATGTACACGGCTGGCTATTAAGGAGGTGTTCAGATATCTCTACCCCCTGCCCCAGTCACAGCATTACAATGCTTCTGAGGCCAATAACAATTTTATATGCAGGTCCATATCCTGTGCTGGTTGCCAGCAGCGAGTTTGGACTGATTTACCTTCCTTCCATTCCTCCTCTCTTAGCTGTAACAGCCGGTATTTACCCATCCAGCTGCTTCAGCCTACACCACCCCAGCAACCCCTGTACCTTGGGTTATCTTCCGGATATACCCCTTGGGAGATCCACCCACATCCCTCCTTGTCAACCTTGGGGAGTGCCCTTTATGGCGGCCATGGCTCGCACAGTACTTGTCATTCATTTGATTGTCTCTCCTGAGGAAGCGGGCAACCACAAAACTAGTAAATACTTTGACCAATCTATCAATCGACAACTACAGATGTCCCCTAAGCATCTGTCTCTTGTTTATTTTTTAAAATGTTAATTGGATTTCTGATTGTATAATAAATTAATTATTTTTATATTACATTGTATCCTGTCATTAACAGTACTGAGATAGTCCAGGAAAATCCTTTTGAGTTGAGACACTATAGGGTTAGCTTCTTGCCTGAGTAATTTTGGTGATGGTACGTTTTTAAATCCTATTATGTCGTTCTAAATATAGCCACGGTCCAATCTTTGCAAACATGTAGCATACTTCCATTAGACAAACTGACTTTTTTTTTCTTTTTGATGTAGAAGCTGCCTAGGCCTAGAAATAAGTGCAGCTTTATGACGGTCTTTAGAGTAACTATAGTACAAATTATCAGGAAACACTTGTATTTAGTAGATTACATTAGGAAATTAGAATTTTAGGTTTTAAAATTAGTCTGCCTTGGATTTAATTATATAACAATGACTGAATGACTTGAAATGACCCTTAAAGTCTTAGTTCACATAGAATATAATACTGAGAATAGAAATTATTAACTCTTTCAACATTTATTTTACAAAAAATGCTTAACTATGCATTATAAATGAGTGCAGTTTGTACCAGGGGGACAATCAGTAGAACACTGTGATTTTCATATCCGCCAAATACCAGTGTTTGCCATGTTCCCCAAATGTACAAGTACTAATCTTAGGGCCTGTTATCTTTAAAATGCAGTGTGGGCAAGCCATGTTCCTGTGTAGCTTCACGCTCCTCATTCCAATTGCTATTCCCTTGCAATATGCTGTAGGGGTCAGTTCAAAGTTAATGACAGCTCAAACACAGGTTGCAAACTCTGTGCGCTTGCCCAAACCAGCCCGCACTGGATCGCATGGTACAAAAATACAATGAAATGTGGTTGCCATGCATTTCAAAAAGTTGTGCATGCACAACATACTTTTGGTGTGGTGTGATTTTAGTGGTGCTCCTAGGGATCATGAGTGATTTGGATATTTTTTTATAATGCAACTCTGACTTGTACTTCTCAACAACAATGTCCCTTACTTGTTTGGAGAGTTCCTTGGTCTTCATGGCACATTGTTTGGTTAGTGGTGCCTCTTGCTTAGGTGTTGCAGCCCCTGGTGCCTTTCAAAAAGGTGTGTATATGTAATGACAGATCATGTGACACTTAGATTGCACACAGGCGAACATCATTTCACCAATTATGTGACTTCTGACGGTAATTGGTTGCACCAGAGCTTTTTATGGGCTTCATAACAAAGGGGGTGAATACATAAGCACATGACAATGATCAGTTTTTTATTTCTGAAAAATAGTTTTATGTATATATTTTTCTAATTTTACTTCACCAACTTAGACTATTGTGTTCTGATCCATCACATATAATTCAGATAAAAAAACAAAAACATTGAACTAAAGGCTGTAATGTAACAAAATAGGTAAAAAACCCAGGGGGGGGGGTGAATATTTTTGCAAGGCACTGTATTTTTTTTAATTAATTTTCAAACTAATAAATAAATTAATAGAAGGTATTCTAACTTCTCATTGGGTGAGTATCATTCGCAAATTACAGATAAAAATGGGGACGAGGTTACCCTGTGTTTACCTGTCATTTGGCTGTGCACCTGGATGGAAACAGTCACGTTCAGTGTGGCATGGGTGTGGCAATCGGCTTGCTGCTCCTTAACAGCTAGCTATTCTACATACAGAGTTCAGATCAGTCGATTAATTTTTGATCAATCCGAATTCCAATTGTTCAGAAAATTTTGAATTTAAAACAAAACAAACTGAATTCTGAAAATGAATCAACAAAATTAAATAAGTAACATAACGAATCAATGCGAAACTAAACAATTTTTTCAGTTTAGCCCATGCCTAACATTAAGTAGGATGAAAAACATTTAGCGAAGAAGGCACACAGATGTGGACAGCAACTTTGGTCAGCGGACCATGTAACATGAACCATGTGAATCAGAACTTAAACTATACAGGTAGGTACATCAAGTATACCAGTTAGAAGGACACTGCTGTTACATAACTATGATTTGAACAGGTATCCTTGTTAGACTTGTTAGTCAAAAGATCTGTGAATCCCATGACAGATGGTAGAAAATCAACAAAGAATAGATTGTGTAACTGGCCTCTTTGAGAGGCATGTTTAAAATTACTGAAAAGAGTGTATAGCTGTTTAACAGAAGTCTGCCCAATAGCAAAATTCCAATCTGTTGGCACAAAAGATTACAGTAGAGCTGGTGCATTTGGCATAGGATAGTCACTGTAGGCAAGTCCGGGGCACTAGGGGTTAAATATGTATGCTTTACTCTTACACAGCCTCCTCATCAAATGGTTCTTTAGGTAAAGATAATTGTTGGCAAGGCTAAACATGTCATTGTAAGTAAAGGACAAGATGCAATATATCAAAGCTCTGTGAGTTATGCGTAGCAAGGGTACCCAATCACTGAAACCTTAGCAACTATTACGACAAAGCTGTACATACGTTATAGTGACAAGAAGCAGAACAGTACCATAGACCATCCTGGGCAACCCTTTTGGGCCATCAAGAAAAGGATGCAAAGTAGAAACAACTAGAGACAATGTAGACTATAGTATGGGTAAAAAAGACTAACCTATGGGTAGAGGCTTAACTAACTTAAACTCAAAAAACATATGTATACCTGAGGGATATTGGCTGTAAGTGGAGCAAGATGTATGCAAAACATGCCCTGTACACATAATCGGTTCATCCAATGAAAACGGGCCGATAGATTTTTTCATCAGATATCTGGTGAAGCTGACTTTCATCAGTCTTGCCTACACACCATCGGTTAAAAGTCCAATCATGTCTAACGTGGTGACGTAAAACACAAAGACGTGCTGAGAAAAATTAAATTCAATGCTTCCGAGCATGCGTCAAATTGATTCTGAGCATTTCATGGATTTTTAACTGATGGATTTCCCCACAGACGATCGTTTTTTTCAATCGGTTTTTTAACCATCAGATAATTTTAAAACAGGTTCTAAGTTTTTTTACTGATGGGAAAAAAACTGATGGGGCCCACACACGATCGGTTCGTCTGATGAAAACGGTCCATCGGACCATTAAAAACTGGGATCCCCATTGAGAACGTCATTTTATGACAAAACGCGTCTGGGTACACGGCGTGCAGTGACGTCACCGCGTTCGACGCTATGGGGAATGGCTCCTCTTCATGCCGGCCGGCATTTGTTTTTATGACCGAAACAACTTCTGTTTGTAAGTAGGTTTTTAATTGCTATTAAACCGTTTTTTGATGTTATTACACTATGTACGGTTCCTTCATTTTTTGATCTATGGATGGGCTGATTGAAACTGATATCGGTACTGAGGACTCTCTATATGATTGCGTCCCTGGATTTACCTTGCTGATGTCCGCCTGTGATCTGTTACCTGTCCTACGTCTGGCATACCCCCTGAGCTGTCCTGCTGTGGAATTTGGTTTATGCTGACACCATGTTACCCTTTGGTAAGCCTCTGTCCATGTGGTGGTGGTTCACAGGAATTTGCAAGCACCTGGGTGTTGTCTGTCCCAGTTTTCATAATATTGGACTATTATCCTCTATTCACAAGGACTTGTTTTGTTTTTGTTTTCATTTTTTTGGGGCAGTTTTGTTTTTTCTTAGATCGTTTTTAATGACATTAAAAAAAACCTTCATTTTTTAGAACCCGAAAAACGGTTGTGTGTATGTGGCATTAGACATGATAGCTACAATTTTTTTATTTTTTTAGACTTTTTTCCTTTTTATTTATCTAGTGATTCTGTCAGAGACACATCTGCTTTTGTAGCATGACAAGTGGAGCAGTGATAAACCTGAATAGGGGCTGGTCCTACAGTGAGTGTGCACGTACATATATAATACATGTATTTAAAGACGAAACTACTTATAAATTGAAAAAAAACAAAAAAAAACATTTAAGATAAAATCAGGAGGCTGATATTCCATCAGTATTAAGCCTCAGGCAAAAAAGATATTGTCTAGCGTTTAGTTACACTTCAAACTCTTGGAATACAGTATATAGTTCTGGTTCATTCTTCTAAGGCCGTGTACACACGATCGGTCCAACCCGATAAGAATGGTCCAACTTACTGTTTTCATCGGGTCACTGTTGAAGTGGCCTGATGGTCTGATGTATGTACACACCATCAGTTCAAAAACCGATCATGAACGCGGTGACGTAAAACACAACAACGTGCTGAAAAAACAAAGTTGAATGCTTCCAAGCATGCGTCGACTTGATTCTGAGCATGCGCAGGTTTTTGAACCAATGGTTTTGCGCTCTAACGATCGGTTTGGACCGATGGTCAGGCGTCCATCAGTCCGATTTTAAAGCAAGTTTTAAAACTTTGGTCCCAAGGACGACGGACCGATGGGCCGTACACATGGTCGGTTTGGACCAATGAAACTGGACTTCAGTCCATTTTCATCGGTTTGGACCGATCATGTGTACGCGGCCTAACTGTTCTTCTTTCCTGCAGTGCAATAGATAACCTGGTATACTTCTTGGTGACAATTCTGATTACTTCCATAAGTTTAAAATAATAATATAGTGCAGGGCAACTCAACATGATACAGACCAAATTATCAAAAACAGAACCGCAACAATGCACATAAAATAAACTGTAACAAAATCCAATGTCTCATGTTTAATTCCAATCACCGACGTGACCAAAATAAATGTATAACTTTAATCTTCATGCAAAAGATATTTCTTTAAAACACCCACACATTCCACCGCGTGAATATACAGCCTGCTCACCTTCTCCTTTGACCTCTTATCACACAATGAGGTAAAATAGCTCTTTGATTAGCTAGTCTTTACGGCTGGTATATGGATAGGGACTACATCTCCAGGTACTTTTCTATTTCACTTTAAAGCACACTTCAACAGTCAAGAACTATAGAAATGATCCCTGAAAATATAGGCCCAGATTCAGGTACATCTGCGCATTATTGGACCGGCGTAGCGCACCGCCTTGCGCAATTTTGCCACGTAATCACCCTATTCTCGTAGCTTTTGCGCAGGAAATTGCGCATACGTAACGTTTTTTCAGAGGCGTAAGGAGGAGTAATACAAATTGGGAAGGACGTGGGCGTGTTACATTGAAATGAGCCGTGACCCCATGCAAATGAAGGGCCGGCCGGCTCGCGCATGCGCGCTTGAAGCTCCATGCCATGTCAGCTCCGCTGTGCGCATGCTCACAACTCGGGAGCGGCGCAATCAGTGAAATTGGAAATGGACTAGGGCAACGTTGTGAACTACGCAGACAGCATAAATAGACACACACAAACGCACTTCCTTTGCAAAAGTACATCCCTTTGTCCCTTCCCATTTAACAAAGTGCTTTTGTCCTGTTGTTCGTTGCGGTGTGTTTTGTAGTTGTCAGATTAGTGTTCTGTGTGATCAAGTGTTTTTTAGTAGATTTTTGAAAGTGGTTTTTGATAAGTGTTTGAGAGACTGTTTGTTTGATTGATATATTTGTGTTTGTTTCTTTTCCTGCTGTATTTTTGTTTTGTTTTTTGGTGACTGTTTCTTGCTGAGTCGTTTTCTCTGTGTGTGTGTGTGTGTGTGTGTGTGTGTGTGTGTTTTTTTTTGATTGGTTGGGCTTGTTTGTGTGCGTGAATTTTGTTGACTGGGACTGATTTTTTTTGGAAGGATGAGCCTGACCTTTCATCGGCATGAAGTTGCGGGCCTGTCCGGCTTTGACTCAAGTCCGGAGCCCGTGGTGCCTGGTAAGTTTTTTTTTTTTTTAATATCAGGTGTGTAGCATGTGTGGGGGAGGGGGTGAAAGGGAATATGTGGCAAGTGTGTGGATCCTCCAACCTGTGAATGTTTTGTGTCATCCACAGATGTGCAGGAGGGTGCAGGGCCATCTGGCCTGACCGCACCAACCCCAGGACAGCAGCCTAATGAGGCCCCCCCAACAAGGCCGGAGTCCACGGAGGAGGTTCAAGAGGAGCAGGAGAATCATGAGGAGGAGGAGAATCATGAGGAGGAGGAGTCCATGTCAGGCACTGGACGTTTGGGTTTTGAGGACTCTTTCCCTCTGCCTGGCAGCAGGCAGGCCTCCCTAAGGGGGAGCCCCCCCCCTCCTCCCCCAACATGGCTCCCCTCACAAGGGCCTCCCCTTCTCCCCGGCCACAAGCATCAGCTGGAGGCAGGATGTCATCCCAGACCACCAGGGGGTTGGCCGATCTCCTGCCCGCCACCCTGAGAAGGGACCAGTTCCTCCAGACCCGCCATCTGGGACAGGTCAGCCAGACATTGGTGCGGATGGAGGAGAGCCTGTCCTCCATCAAGGATACGCTGGGGAACCTGGACTCCCACTCCCGGGCTTTCACAACCTGCCTAAATGAACTGCAGACGACATCAGCAGGCGTTGGGCAGGATGTGAGGGCCCTTACCCTGGCTATCCAGGACAGAATAGCCGTGGCCTTGGAGGGCAGGCCGCCAGGTGGGCAGAGATCAGGGGCTGCTCCTCCTTCCCCGGTTTTACCCCTCCCCCATGAGTCTCCCCTGAGAAGCCGGGGCTGTGGCCGGGGGCGCCCCAGGCGTGGCTCACGCAGAGGGCACTAATTTGTTTTTCCCCATTTTTTTTTTTTTAAATAGATTTTTTTTATTTTTTGTCATTTTTTTTATTTTTTTTGTGCTGGAATTTTTTTGCTTTTGCAGGTCATTTTTTTTTTATTTATTTTTTTTGTGTTGTGAATGCTGTGTGAATGTGGGGGTGACATTCCTGCCGGAAAAGGGGTGTCACCCTCTATTTTGGTGGAGAAGGGTTCCCCAGGACCAGGGAGAAGTGATCCCCAGGTCCGTGTGAATGGTGTATGAATGTACAGTAACATAATTGGAGCCTTGGTGTGGCGTTGCTGCTCACAAGTCCAGCATGGTGGACTGGTGCCAATCCAATTTGATGAGGATGTGATGTGCATGTGCTAGGGACCACAGTGGTGTGCATGCATGCATTCTCATTGTGCCATGATTAATGTGTGTGTTTAACGTGCAAAGATGCATAATGTGAGCTGGCATGAGATGGGGTAATAAGATGGTGTACCAGTGCATATGCAGAGTCACCTTGAAGGGAAAAGACAGGAGGATGTTAGTCATGCATGTGCCACTTGTGAGGTGTGCATCACGGGAGGGGATAGTCATGCCTGACTCCCATGTCACTCACCAACCAGCCAGCTGTCCCCATACATGTTCTGTTCGAAATCTGTGGGGATAGGGCTCTGATTGTATAGGTAGCTGTCATGGGTGTCATGGGTGGTGCCATGTGTTGGGCTGCTGATGTCCTCCTGCAAGGTTGTGGTAATTCCATGATGGCATGAGGGGTGAATCTGAAGATGCGAGACACCTCAGAATCACTCATGCCAAAGATGTCTATGCGTGTGTGATATATCAAGTGAAGAGTGAGGGGCTTGTATCAGATAAGAATATTGTATTAGATTAGATTAAATTGTAAATTTTATATAAGCAAATAAAAAAAAAAAAAAAACATCTCCCGTGCCCTCCTTAGTGCCATCCTCCGTGCCCTCCTCCTTCTTTGTTCATCTAAAGTCAGTAGTATAGCTATGAGCGACGATGCCCCTGGCATGTTGGCATACAGATTGTTGTGCAACACGTGTGACTGCTGAACTCCTCACTAACAGTGTTGCTTTATCTGACAAGTAGACTTTTTTTCTCTTTTTAGACCAGCTTTTATATGCTCTAATTTTAGACAGGACATTTTGCTGTTGCGCACACTGCGTCGCCTGCGCTGCCCCAACGTTCTTTTGTGGATCCCCGTAAGTCCCTCATTAGCATATTTGACTAGCAAATCAATGGTCTGTCTAGCGCACTTTTGCGCGGATGGATGCGCCAGTCTAACAAAATTACGCGGGACAAAATTTTTTGCGTATCTCGTTCTGGGGATGCCGCGCAACGAAACGCACGCGCACATTTAGACTTACGCACGCGCATCTCCTGTTGCGCAGGTGTAATCGCTCTGTGAATCTGGGCCATAGTCTTTGTACTTTTCTATTTCATATAAAACTCAAATGGATGCATTCCATATCTTGATTCCCATTTTTTGAACACAAAGTGCCAAAATGCTGACTGGATGAGAGTGAGCAATGCATTTGTTATTGGTTCACCAGAATACAGCTAAACTTCAATCCATCCATGGGCAGGCTAGTTGTACTGAAGTCCATCTATTGATTGACTTCAGTAAAACGGGCCTATCATTTTTTTGTTCTACAATCACTCGCACTGTCAGATGTATTCAGCAGGATGTATTCCTTCATCAACTCTGAGGCCTCGTACACACGAGCAAATAGATCTGTTCAAATCGGTCGGACAGACCGATTTGAACAGATCTGTCTGCTGGGATGTATTGGTTTGATCGTGTACACACGATCAAACCAAAATCCCCGCCGGCAGACAGCGCGCTGACGTAGCGGTGACGTGGCGGTGACGTTGACGCCGCCACGTCACCGCACGAGGAAGTAAAACACTTCCACGCATGCGTCAAATCCATTCGACGCATGTGCGAGCAGATATGTCTGCTGGTTAGCGTACTAACCAGCAGACATATCGGTCCGACGGGTTCCCAGCCGACAGATTTCAAAGCATGCTTTGAAATCTGTCGGGTGGCCAAATCCGTCTGTTTGCCCGTACACACGATCGAATCTGTCTGCTGACAGATTTGATCGTGTGTACGCAGCCTGAGTGTGCTGGTTACGTTTTTTTTTTTACCTTTCTTGGTCAGCTTTACCTTGCCACTATATACAGTTAAAAATAGCATTGTAGGTAGAATATTTAGTTCTTGCAGAATTACACTTTAAGTACAATAAACTTTCCATATTAGTTCTGCTGCTGTCATATATTATTCATAGTTTTTGAAAACCTGTCAGAAATAAAGATATTAAAGAAATAAACATTCAGTTATTCCTTGCACAACCCCCATTTCCTTTCAGCAAGTGCAGTGGAGGACAGCACACACAACAACACAAATTGGGTAAAATCAGAAAATAGCAGCCAGTGAATTCTCTAATCAGATTACAATACAATTCCTTTACAAATAAAGTTATATTTTAAATGCTAAGTTCACATTTTCTTCAGAACTTTATTTTTCATAATAAAGAGGGTTTTTTTTTTTTTATGTAATTTTTGCCCCAATCATCCCAATGTACTTATCTTGACCCATCTCTAAAAGATTTACATTTTCATCTGTTTATTCGGATTTTTAAAAAAAGCTTTTTGATTCCATCACTTCCTGTAGATTATATCCCAGCATTAGACATGTGCAGACTGGAATATTTTGTTTTGTTTTTTCTATTTCGTTTGGAAAATAAATTTATTTAGTTACTCCCGAAAATCGTTTTTGATTTATTTTGTTTTTCGTTGGGGAATAGCTTTCGTCCGAAAATCCAATAGAACTTGGTTTCTGTCGAATGGTCAAAAGAATATTCGACGGAACGTCGAATCTTTACGTCGAATTGTACATTTCCGTTCGAATATTCCGCCTACAAGAATTCTAATGTTGTATGACTAGTAATAATGTTGAATCTATTTTCTCATAAATCGAAATCTATTCTCTGTAATGTCGAATCTATTATTTCTATAGTGTCGAATCTTTTCTCTATAATGTCGAATCTTTTCCCTATAATGTCGAATCTTTACCCTATAATGTCGAATCTTTTCCCTATAATGTCGAATCTCTCTATATCGAATTTTTACCGCAACGAAAACTAAAATAAAGCATTTGTTATGTTGGAACTTTCGGTTTTCGTTTCTTGAACTTTCGTTATCGTTTGTTAAAACGATAACAAACAAAAAAACAGATTTTGCATTCTAACAAAAACAAATGCACATGTCTACCCAGCATGCACTGCCTTGCTGCATCACAGAAGAGGGTGTGATAGGACGTGTTCACTGTTCTGGACCACACCTCCCTCATTGCTATACCTCCTCTTGTTTTATTTCCACCCACTTTCTGTACAATATGATTGTAGAATCTCCTTTAGATCTCCAATCAGCTATGCAGTGAAAGTGTCTGTGTTATTTGATAAAATTGAATAGTTTGTTTAGGTGGGTCATCCTATTTCATTGTTCTGGTAAATCTAAAGGAAATCGCGCAGATATTGTACAATCAGGTTTCATAGTTTATGACCAGCTTTATACAAGTACATAGAAGGGATGGATGGGGAAACTCAGTTGTCAGGCCGTGTTCACATCTCCGCACAGTAGGAACTCATATTCCCGTAAGTGTTTTTTGGGCGTTTTTGAGCGTTTTCCCATGTAATGCGAAAGGCAGTTTATTCACTTGAATGGGCTGCCCTACATGCAACAAACTCCACAAAGAAGCGCTAAAACTTTTTTTTGGAGCAGAGCTTGGTGCATATTTAACACATTTTTGGTGCATTTTCAAGACACAGCAAACGCATGAATGCTACACACGCTTGGGGTGCCATTAACATTTAATGACAATGCAAATACGATGCACAATTAAAACACATTTCAGAAATGCATGACAAAGCTTGCATGTTCGGAAACATGCAGATATGAATATGTGAATGGAACCCTTATTGTTTTTGTGTAAACACACACCCATTTCACATTCAGGCTCCATTTACACCAAGCTTAGTGGGGCCGTATGTTTTTTGCTGTTTTTTTCTGAACACGCATAGGGCAGCCCATTGATTTCAATGGGCTGCCCCACACATGGCAAAGTTACTCATGGGACATTTTAGGGTGTTGTAATTTGCAGATTCTTTACTGTGCGGTTTTCAGTGTTTGTCCTTTTTATCACTTTACAGACTTCCAGGACACACTTCTCCTGTTTTCAAAACTAAAGCTCTGCTCCACATAGACTGCTATCTTATTTCTCAGCTCCTGCACACTCTGTCAAATGATAAATCTATACAAGATGAAGGAGAAGTAAAAAAAAAGTAAATGACTGTGAATTGAGAATGGTGTTCGCTGATTGAATTGGAAAATCATGCACCAGTAGTGGTGGATGGCAGCCAGTGCTATGTCTTGGCCTAGGGCGACAATTTGCGAGGGGGGGGAGTCACCCCCCACCACAAGAAAAAAGCCCTGCTCTCCTCCCGAGTCAGGCCATTCACTGCCGTGGCTGCTGGCTTCAGCGTTCAGAGAGCGGCACCCTCATGAAGCATAGAGTGTGACAGTTCCACCCTCCTCCCCTCCACACAGACAGGAGAGCAGAGAGAAAGCAAGCTGGTCAGCTTTTCCAGGCGCACATGTAACCAAATCAGGGTAGATCGGATTGTGGCTTCAGCAGATGAACCCAGTGTATATCTTGGAGGGGGTGAGAATTAAATACTGATCCTCACAATCAGTGTCTCCAAACCTCATGCCGCTTATCTGTGCTGCAGCTTTTAGACTTTCTCCCATCCCCTGTTATCTGAAATACAGACTCTGGTAATTAACCCTCTGTGTCCTTGCTAGGAGAGGACTGTGCTTATCTACTCAGCTACAAAGAACTTGTATACACTGTTGCTTCCCTAAATTATTAACACTTTACAACTCTGAAAAGATGATTTTGCCCACCTCCTTGTGATCTATCCAATCTCTGTTGTGCCTGCTTCATCAGCTATGTCCCCCCCCCCCCCGGTGCGCACACAGACACACTTTCTGTCTGTATGTTAAAGCAGAGTTCCACACAAAATTGGAACAGGTACCTGGTGGCCCCACTTCTGGGAGACGGGGCCGTGGCCCTGTCTCTCAGAAGTTCAGCCCCCTCCACCTTCCTCCACCACCAGGCCAATTAGAAAGTGTAGTGCTCTTTGCACATGCACAGTAGGGAACTGGCTGTGAGGCCAAAATGCTTCACTGCCTGGTTCCCTTAACAGTAATGGCAGTGGCTGCGCCTAACAGCCAATCCGAAGATTGGCTTGGGTGCCGACATCGCAGGCTCCCTGGACAGGTAAGTGAACCAGTGAGGCTGCTTTGATGGGCACTGGTGAGGCTGCATTGATGGGCAATGGTAAGGCTGCACTGATGGGCACTGGTGAAGCTGAATTTACAGGCACAGGTGAGGCTGCATTGATGGGCACTAGTGAGGCTGCACTGATGGACACTGATCAGGCTGCACTGATGGGCACTGGTGAGGCTGCATTGTGTGGCACTGGTGAGGCTGCGCTGATGGGCACTGGTGAGGCTGAAATGAGGGGCGTTGATCAGGCTGCACTGAGGGGTGCTGATCAGGCTGCACTGAGGGGCACTGATCAGGCTTCACTGAGGGGCGCTGATCAGTCTGCATTGATGGGTACTGATGAAGCTGCAGAGAGGAAGAGGTGGAGCCTAAAGAGGAAGGGGTGTAATTTACAGATGACAGGGTGGGTCTTAAACAGGAAGAGGTGTGCCATTGACAGGAAGGGGTGGGTCATATTTAAATTAGGGGGCACATGAGTTTATTCAGGCCTACAACAGCACAAGACCTAAATACACCACTGATGGGAGCGATCCCCTGGAAGAGCAGGGCAAGTGTAAGTAAGGAGTGTGCAAATGTTGTCAGTTGGTTAACTCCTTAAATGTCTTAACAGTTTTCCCAACATATAGGCCATCCAGGAAGTAATGGAGAATGTTTTTTATACAACAACCTGGAAGCTGAGGTAAGTATTTATTTTCTAAAAAAAAAGAGGTACTATAATGCTATATTGGTACATGGGGAGCTGGAATTCAGAAAAAAAAAACTTTGTCTACCTGTTTTAATAAGAAGACAGAGGTCTGGGGAAAGCCAGAATTTAAGTGTATTATTATATTTCTTTTTAAAAGGCCTGGAGTTTTAATGGAAATAATGACTTTTCTATATTCTTTTAATGTGTTTTTTTACACCTCTTCGCAGCTTGCACATACCTGTAGTTTACTGTTGATAAGTGGAAAGAAATGCTCTTTATATATAAAGTATATTTCTCATTTACTCAACAGAGTTATAGCAAAGGAAATCTAAATACCAATATACAGAAGTGTTTCTAGCTGCTAAGGTTGTCCCAGTTTTAATCTCCAGCTGGAAATATACAGTTAATTTTAGTAATTCAGATAACTTTATGTACTAAAATAGAAAATTAAACCAAGTAGCTGGAAACACATTTTTATTATGTTTCATAAAACGTGCATGAGTGCTACTGAGATTAAGTCCCTATGTTCTCAAACACGTCACATATCTTTTTGTAGATTATTTGATTTGTGACCTTAAAATTCAGTTGCCAATGCCTGTCTGTATTCTGAGTACATTAAATATGTTTTCAGAGTTATTAGCATTTTTAATTATAGATAATATTGTTCTGTTCTTTCCTGGAATGTTTATTTATTATTAATGCAATTTTCCTGTTAAGAAGCCACAGTTGTATCAACTGTTGGTCCATACTCAAGTGTGACAGCTTAACATTTACCTACAGTATTCAGACTAGCTGACATTGCATATACCTTGATATAACAATTATATATTATATGAGTGTATACTTAAACAACACATATATTTTTATAAGAGACAAAACTGCACTTCCTTTAACCCGTTATCTGCCATTGACATAGGGCATACAATTGGACAGATTTGCTTCTAACTGGCCAGGCCACTATGCTTTATGCCAACAGCATTCCTCCTTCTGCTATGGGCTCACCTGTATCAGATGTGTACTCCTGACTGGCCTGATTAAATGAACAGTTATGATTATTATCTGATATGTCACTGATCATAGTAATTCATTTAAAAAGTGACCTATCCCTCCCTCCACCATAACCACCAAGACTGGCTACCCTACCACAACAGATCCTCCCTGTTATGTACTGGTAAACAAGTAGATCCGTGTCTCATGCCGTGATCCCCCCACTGTGCCCTCTGAATCCCCTGATGCCCTACTCCTACCTTTAGAAGGGAGAGAGAGGGCTGAGCATGGGCACCCAGTGGAGTCACCAAGTGTAGAGGAACCAGTGACAGGTGCGTACTGCAAACAGCTTGATTGACTGTGCCCTCCAATCCCCCCACTGCAATCCCCCACTTATAGCTGCAGATAGAGTGGGCTGTGCAGGGAAGAAGATTGTTGTTGCCCGGTCTGGTTCCGTTTCGTTTAGTGAAATATATTTTCTGAAAGCACATAACAGTTAGAATAAAGAAATGGTGCTACTCATTTTGTAGGACCCATGACTGTTGCAAAAATGTTTATTAAGAAGATTTTTTTTTTAAACCACTTAAGGATCTTGCCTGTTTTTCAGACTCTGTGTTTACAAGATTAAAACATTTTTTTTTTGCTAGAAAATGATTTTAAACCCCCAAACATTATATATATATATTTCTAACACCCTAGATAATAATATGGTGGCCATTGCGATACTTGCGCAGCGGTGATACAAGCGCACTTTTTTTGGAAAAAGTTCACTTTTCTTTATTAAAAAATAAGACAACAGTAAAGTTAACCCAATTTTTTTATATTGAAAGATAATGTTACGCCGAGTAAAATGATACCCAGCATGTCACGCTTCAAAATTGCACTCGCTCGTGGAATGGCATCAAACGTTTACCCTTAAAAATCTCCATAGGCAAAGTTTAAAAAAATCTATAGGTTGCATCTTTTGAGTTACAGAGGGGTCTAGGGCTAGAATTATTGCTTTCGCACCAACGATCACGGCAATACCTCACTTGTGCGACTCACGCATGCGTTCGCATCTGTGAGCGAGCTCGTCGGGATGGATAGCTTTAAAAAAAATGTTTTTTTGTTTTCTTATTTATTTTAATTTATTTAAATTTTTACACAGTTTTTTTTTTATTGGTCACTTTTATTCCTATTACAAGGAATGTAAACATCCCTTGTAATAGAAAAAAGCATGACAGGTCAATATGAGATCTGGGGTCAAAAAGAGCTCAGATCTCATATTCAGACTAAAATACAATAAAAACAAATAAATAAAAATGTGTCATTTGAAAAAATTACAACAGGAAAATATGCCTTTAAGAAGCATGGGAGGAGAGAGGGAGGACTGGGAGGAGTGTCTGGACCGTGCCCCCAGGTTGGTAATATCTGCAGGAGATAAGCTTGTGCAGACAACATTTTTGCACAGGGTCTATTTCACCCCAGTGCGTCTGTCTAGGATCTACCCTGGCAGGGACCCACTGTGCCCGCAGTGTCGGGTGGAGCAGGGCACTTTCATACATATGTTTTGGACGTGTCCAGCTCTGGGGCCCTTTCGGATGGGTGTGTTTGACCATCTGAATGCCCGTTTGGAGCTTCCGGTCCCCATGACGCCTGCACTGGCCTTGCTGGGCGTCATGGACAACGATCAAAGGTCCCATCATGGCAAGCTACTGATCTTATACCTCTTATTCTATGCCAAAAAAGAAATACTTATCAATTGGACCTCCTCTGCCCCCCCCTTCTGTGTCCGCGTGGGAGAATAGGGTTAATGCAGCGTTGCCACTATATGAATTGACCTACATCAGTCGTGGGTGTCCCTGGAAGTATGACAGGGTGTGGTTGCCATGGATGGAACTTTAACCAGCTGGGTGGTGGAGTGTCTCTCGGGATGGACTCTGTCGGTCCTGGTTCCCTGGAGCGCACTCCGCTTCCCTTATACACTCTTTTGGTTTGGGTTACAATCCTGATTGTACTGTTGAGCATGCATGGTATGTGAAATATGTGATGTCATGCCTTGTAATGCATTATTCTTGACTGACGAACTGCCTATATTGCTGTTATATTATGTGTCTGTTTTTCCTTCAATAAAGCACTCCTGATTGTTAAAAAAAAAAAAAAAGAAGCATGGGCGGAAGTGACGTTTTGACGTCGCTTCCACCCTGCTATGCTTTGGAGATGGGTGGGTGCCATCTTGCTCTCACTCGATTCACAGTCAAGCAGGAGAAAGGACCTGATCGCCTCCGACTGCTGCCGACGGCTCCGGTAAGCAGCGGAGGGTGCGGTAGAGCGGCGGGGGGGATATTCTCCCACCGCTGATAATGGTGGTCTTGTGGTGAATCCACTGTGGAGACCACCGTTACAGGACTGCTCACAAAAAAGATGGATATCTTGGTTGTGGCAGCAGCTTCTGCCGTTACCGAGATATCCATCTTTTAAGTGCCAACGTATATATACGTGAGTGGGTCCTTAAGTGGTTAATAGTGTTGAGCGGAATACACCATATTCGATTTTGCGATATTGCGCGAATATATAGAAGAATATTCGCGAATATTCTCTAATATCGAATATTCGTGATATTTTATTCGGAAAAAAAAATTGCGAAATTTCGCTAATGCGAAATTTCGCTAATGCGAAAATGATTGCGAAATTCTCATAAACGGAGATCATTTCCTGTATTACTAAACTAATATGCACTAAACACTAACTCTACACTAACTCTACTTAAAAGAAAGGAGAATAAGGGGGCAAAAGAAGGGCGGAGAAGATAATCGCGCAATATTCCTATTGCGCGATTATCTTCTCCGCCCTTCTTTTGCATCAGAGCCAATCAGAATAATTTGAATATTCGGCAAAAGGAATATTGTGCGATATTCCTTTTGCCGAATATTCAAGTTATTCTGATTGGCTCTGATGCAAAAGAAGGGTGGAGAAGATAATCGCGCAATATTCCTTTTCCCGAATATTCGAGTTATTCTGATTGGCTCTGATGCAAAAGAAGGGCGCATCAGAGCCAATCAGAATAACTCGAATATTCGGCAAAAGGAATATTGCGCGATTATCTTCTCCGCCCCTTCTTTTGCATCAGAGCCAATTAGAATAACTCGAATATTCGGCAAAAGGAATATCGCGCAATATTCCTTTTGCCGAATATTCAAGTTATTCTGATTGGCTCTGATGCAAAAGAAGGGCGGAGAAGATAATCGCGCAATATTCCTTTTGCCGAATATTCGAGTTATTCTGATTGGCTCTGATGCAAAAGAAGGGCGCATCAGAGCCAATCAGAATAACTTGAATATTCGGCAAAAAGAATATTGCGCGATTATCTTCTCCGCCCTTCTTTTGCATCAGAGCCAATCGGAATAACTTGAATATTCGGCAAAAGGAATATCGCGCAATATTCCTTTTGCCGAATATTCAAGTTATTCTGATTGGCTCTGATGCAAAAGAAGGGCGGAGAAGATAATCACGCAATATTCCGTTTGTCGAATATTCGAGTTATTCTGATTGGCTCTGATGCAAAAGAAGGGCCGAGTAGCTGATGCGATTCTTTTAACATAAAACGATCGCCTCAGCTACTCAGCCCAGGGTCTCTAATCATAATCATACCAGCAATGTTTTTAGACGTCGATGGAGATCACTAGGATGTGATCTGTTTTAAAAATAAATTTGAAAAAATACGAATATTCGCCATAGCGAATATTCGCCGCAATATTCGAGTTATTCGCGAATACTCGAATATGCAATATTCGTAGCGAATATTCGCAATGTGAGCAACACTAGTGGTTAATAAAACTACATTCAAATAATTTCTAACACACTATTTCAAAGTTTAGATGACACTGTTTCGGGTCATTCTTAGTCTCAAGACTTGTGCATTTTGTGCAAAGTGTGTTTTTAATAAATGATGTGGTTTTAAAAACTATATGAAGAGCACTATAACCTATTTGAGTTTTTTTCTGTGAATAGCAAAATTGTACTCCGTTCCTGGAGCAGGTTTTAATGTGAAAGAAGGTGTAGATTTTCCTGGCTGATTCAAAGGGAACCTGCCCATTTTCACCTTTCATAATTTAAAGGTCCTACTATAGAGGTGAAAGTTTGTCTAGTTGGTTCACGGTGAAGGGTGGCACATTTTTCATTGTAATGAGTTTATACAAGGCAGATCCAGACTTTTGCAGTTGGTAAAGATCATGATGATCTTCAGTGATGATCCTTATGAAATGTATTTGTGGTGGTGGCACTTACAGTATGGTTGTGGCACTATTGATTACTATTAATGTATGCACCTGTTTTTTTGTGATTGTTTGTGATTTTTCTTACATTTTTTAGTTTGTTATACCTCTGAGCACTTCAGATTAGTTTTGATTTACTAGTACATTGATGTGCACAAGCATTTTTCTTCTTTACTCCCACAAACATGCAGTGGGCAACTACTACCAAAACTCAATTCTGTAAAATTGCAGCAACACATCCTTAGAGAGTTGCAACTATTTTCAGTTATTTTTCATTTGACTATATGACTATGTTAGCAATCATTAGAAAGTAAAGACTTAGGTAGATTTAACAGTTGTGGCCGGACATACTGAGGCTCCACTGAACCATCAGGGTCCGTTTCAGATTAGCAATGGGGGAAACTCATAATAGAACTCAGGCTTGAGCGATTACATGAAGACCTATGTCCAAAACTGAGCTATCAGTTCACTTTTTAAAAGGACAGCAGCCTGCTTTCATTTGACACAGCAGCATGACGTACTACAGCCAAGTGTAACTCTAAGGCCGCGTACACACGAGGAGACATGTCCGATGAAAACGGTCCGTGGACCGTTTTCATCGGACATGTCTCCTGGGATAATTTGGTCTGATGTGTGTACACACCATCAGACCAAAATCCCTGCGGACAGAGAACGCGGTGACGTGGCGGTGACTTTGACTCCGCGACGTGCGAAAACAAGGAAGTAAAATGCTTCCACGCATGCGTCAAATCCATTCGACGCATGCAGGCGTACTAACCAGCGGACATGTCCGACGGACAGGTTTCCAGTGGACAAGTTTCTAAGCATGCTTAGAAACTTTTGTCCTCAGGAAACCTGTCCGCTAGGCCGTACACACGGTCGGACATGTCTGCGGAAACTGGTCTGCGGACCAGTTGCAGCGGACATGTTCGATCGTGTGTATGCGGCCTTACAAGATGGCTTGCAAAATATAAAGTACTACAGATATGGAACTTAAAGAAAGACATTTTTTTTTATTGAACCCATTTTCCAATAAATTATAGTTTTACTCCTTACTATGATATTCTACCTTCACAAAATTTGAGGAATCACTACACACCTTCCAAACACTCCATGCAGTATGAAGCAATTTACCCACTAGGTACCTTATAATATACTATAATCACCATGTAAATAGTATGCGCACAAGGGACTTTCACTGCACCAATAATTTTGCTTTCTTTATTTCATGCAACATTTCAAACCAGTATTGTGGCACATCATACAATCGTGAAAACACCAAGTTTCTGTTTTAGATTTTAGTTACATGGGAATAACAATATTTTGTCTGTCTCCCTTTTTTACTTTTTCTCACAATTGCACCCATGCTACAGATTAACTAAATATGGCATATAAATACAATTTATCAAAACAAATGCATAGCAGGATTTTTATTACCCACTTTTCCACAACGTACTGTAAAAAATAGTAATATTGATAAAAATGTATAACAGTGAAGGAAAAGTATTATGTTAGGACCTAATTCCTTCCGACTTTGCACAGCACTTTACCCAGAACACACTATTGAATGACCAATTGGCCTTGGGAACTACGGAAGAAAAATTAGGTTTCTTTTATAACCACTTATTATCGTCACTGGACACCCTAGCCCCAATCTCTAACAAACCCAATTCTAGAATGGCTGAAAAAAATCTGAAATGGTTTACGCCGGCGCTACGATTGCTAAAACAGCAAACTAGGGCCGCGGAACAATTTTGGCGAAAAAATAAAACTCCTGAGCATCTTCTTAAATTCCGAGAGCTCCAAAAATTGTACAAAACTGCCATTTTACAAGCAAAAAGACACTATTTCTCGGAAAGGGTAGTCAAGGCGGGAAACAATTCTGGTGAATTGTTCCGCATCACGCAGGAACTCTTAAATCCCATCAGTAAAACTACCCCTGATGGCTTTTTCCGTCCAGGGGGCGAAATTTTGGAACAGCATCCCCCTGCCCATTAGACAGGTTAGCAATCTCCTGGCTTTCCGTCGCAAACTTAAAACCTTCCTGTTTACCCAAGCCTATGGCTGAGTCAGTAGAGGGGTGTTTCGAGTCCTTTTTATGTTATATTAGGTCTCTCCCTTCTTAGTACCCCTTTTAATTGCTGCAGTGCCGTTTTTAGTTCTCCGTCATGGGTGATGTGTACTTCTTTTCTTTTGCGTTTAGCGCTTCGAGGCCCTATGGGTAAGACGGGCACGATATTAAACATATTTTAATAATAATAATTTTTTTAATAATGTTAAAAATCTGAGTTGCTTGGTAGAAATAAACAACAGTGTTACAAAACGAAACAAACATAATTATTCAGGTAATAGCAGAGACATGATTTTTATCTTAATCTGTCTCAGAGTCACACTATCTGGTCACAAGATTGAACAATATATTATACGCCTGAGCACCGCACAATATATTAGTCAGATATGTATTTTTACCACAAATGTATTTCTTCTGACATGTTTTACTTTTATTTATGTCTAGAAAACATTTTTAGATATGTACAGGTACCTATTATGTCATATTATGTCATAGAATTTCTAAAAGCATACATATAAGCAATACTATAATTCATATCACAAATAAAATAATCAATAGTTGAAAATGTGCTATCTGTATTCTGTTACCATTATCTCTAATGCCCCATACACCCGATTGGAATTTCCGATGGAAAAAGTCAGACGGAATTTTTTCATCGAATATTCCGACCGTGTGTATGCCCCATTGGACTTTTTCCATCGGAAATTCCAAGGCGTTTAGATAGAGATCATGACATGTTCTCTTTTACTCCAATGGAATTCCGTCGAAATTTCGATGTGATTTTGGCTGGTCAAAAGTCTGACCGTGTGTACGGGCATTATAGGGATGAATTGAACTGCCCAGGTTTCTGTTCAAGCAGGGTTTGGCAAACTCCAAAGAATGCTGTTTTAGATATAATGCCGCGTACACACGATAAACTTTTTGCGATGAAAAAAAATTGACGTTTTTTAAAACGTCATTTAAATTGATCGTGTGTGGGCAAAACGTTGTTTTTTGTCTTAAAAAAACGACCAAAAAAAATTCCAATATGCTTGAATTTTTTGTGTCGTTTTTCAAAACGTTGTTTTTTGTGTCATAAAAAGTGATGGTGTGTGGGCAAAACGATGTAGAAAACAACGTTTTTAAACCCGCGCATGCTCAGAAGCAAGTTATGAAACGGAGCTTCAATGGAAAAGAGTGCCGTCGAACGTGGTGTACGTCACCACGCTTTGCTAGAGCTTTGTAGAAAAACGATGGTGTGTACGCAACGTCGTTTTGGAAAATGAAGTTTGAAAAACTTTGTTTTTTTTCATGATTGAAAACATCGTTTTTTTTCATCGCAAAAAGTGATCGTGTGTACGCGGCAAAAGGCTTGGTTCACACTTGAGCGATGCAGGAACCCTGCAAATCCACTCCGGGTTCCCGTATCACATGTCTCTCAGCTGTCAATTACTACATGGACCAATTACGTATTTACATATTAATGGTGGTCATATCCTTTCTTAAATGGCTTATCTCAAGTAAAAATAAATTGAATTTAGCAAATATTTCATCATACTGTAGCTAAGGTCCTCCATGCTCTTTTTCTGATTAGTTGCCCTTCTCTGCATGCTCTCCAGTTCTCTAACATTCTTTTGTAAACTCATACCTAAGCTGAACCTTAGCTGAACTGGATATTCCAAATGAGGTCTTACTAATGTTTTGTACAGGGGCAAGATTATGTCTCTCTCTATGGAGTCTATTCCTCTTGTAATATTAGGTTTAAACTGGCCTACTGGGTCAGAGAACCACATTGCTTATTATTGACATTTTAAATAGATAAAAAACATGCTGGGACAAGCAGCTGCTACACAGATATATTCCACATACACATTATATTGTGTTTTTTTTTTTTTTTTTTTTTATTATTTAAATATTAATACATATTAAATAACTTTCTTAATTCAGAATACATGTGATTTGCCTGCTAGGGCTGTAGTACATTCTAAAAAGATTCTCACATTACACATTTTCACAGTTAATCCTGGCTACCACTCTCATCAGAGCATCACATACAGTATATCAACATGATATCCATTTGATATTTTATGCTAATTGTAGTGATTGTGTCCAGGCAAATGAAATGCATTTCAACAAGTCACAAGCACAATTGGAGGAGGAAAAACTGCCCAAAAACTGCCGGACAAAAAAAGAGTACCTGTTCTCTTTTTTCCCACCGGGAAAACCAGCGGACTTTTGCCCGCCGGTTTTTAGCAGTTTTCCTATGGGAAAAACTACAATGAAGCATACACATGGCCGGGATTCCCAGCCAAAGTTTCATTGCAGTTTTGTGTAGGAGGAAAGACTGACGAGCAAGTTCTTGGCTTTCCTCTTGGGATTTACGACGGGAACTTTTCCCACCGGAAATCCTGCGCATGTGGGGGGGCATTACACTACAATACTGAAGTAATGAAATTATCTGGGCCTGAAAAAAAGGTAGTTATTTACTAGTAAAAAAAAACATTACCCTTTTTATATTACCAAAAGCTCCACCTGGCATACCCATCCTCTTCAGGGTTGGTAATTAGACAGACAATTAGGCTTGTATAGGAATACCCAAGACTATATGTCGCAAGTCTCCCCATATATACTAAAGGTACAATAGAACTGTTAAAGTCTCTTGAAGGTTCTATAATTCTGAACGGTGTATTTCTTGTGGCAATCAAAGGAAAGGTACTGTATTGCAGGATCCCTCATGTCAATTTTTGGTAAGCGCTGAGCAAACTGTTGGCGCTATATAAAAACCTGTATTATAATGTCAAGGGACTACAAACAGTGGAAATCTTCCAATCTTCCAAGAGAGAGCACAATATATTAGACCTACAATAGGTTTGTCCTAGATATTCTCAAACATATCTTGATGCAAAATGTATTCATGCTTCAAAATACCCACTGCCTGTAGGTAGGTATGGGCCGAACACCAGCTGGTTTGGTTTGAACCAGAACATGTGAACATGCAAAAAAATTGTGCAAACATACAAACCCCATTAAAGTCAATGGGACATAAACATTAAAAATCAAAAGTGCTTTTTTGAACCACTTTAGCTGCGGAAGATTTGGCTGCTCAATGACCAGGCCATTTTTTTGCGATTATGTATTCTTATACATATTTTTGGTAAAAAAAAAAAAAAAAATAGCGTCTACAAAATAGGGGATAGATTTATGGCATTTTTATTATTATTATTTTTTTAATAGTAATGGCAGTGATCAGCGATTTTTGGACTGCAATATTGCGGCAGACAGATCTGACACCTTTGACACATTTTTGGTACCATGGCACTTATACAGCGATCAGTCCTAAAAAATGCACTGATTACTGTATAAATGTCACTGGCAGTCAAGGGGTTAACACTAGGGAGCGATCAAGGCTTTAACTGCATTCCCTAGTGTGTGTTCTAACTGTGAAGTGGAAGGTACTGACTAGGAGACATGACAGATCGATGTTCATAATCAGTATGAACACACGATCAGTCTCCTCTCCCCTGAGAGAACCAGGATCTGTGTATATACACACACATAGATTCTGGTTCTCGCTCTGTTACGAGCGATCGCGGGTGCCCATCGGTCATCGCACTCGCAGCAGCTCCGGTGGCTAGTGCCCAGGGGAGTCAATCTGCCGCAGTAAAACTGCGGCGGCTGGTCCTAAAGTAGTTAAAGGCTTATATGCAAGCTGTTGCCATACAAAGTGTATGAGGACCCGGTTACTGCCGTGGACATGTATTAATGCAAAAATATTTTTTTTCAAGTGAAACAATAAAAATTAAATATTTCTTATAATCATGCCTAGGGGGTCCCCTTAGCCTGCCTGTAAAGTGACACATCTGTGCGATATGTTTCACAGTGCTGCTGCAAAATTACATTTCTAAAGGAAAATAAAATAAAATTGCTTGCGGATGTAATGTATTCCTGGCTCCCGGTCTATATCAGACCCTTTGGGTATGGATTTTAAAAGGAACTTCACGCCAAAATTAAAAAAATAATTGGTGTGGGGTCCCCCCAAAATTCATGCCAGACCCTTACCCGAGTAGCCGGGAGGACAGGATGAGGGGTGAGCGAGCGCCCCCCCCACTCTTGAACCATAACAGGCCACATGCCCATCAACATGGGAAGAGGACCCCAAAGCACCTTGTCACCATGTTAATTGGGACAAGGGTCTCATCCCCACCACCCTGGCTGGGTGGTTGTGGGGGACTGCGGGCAGGGGGCTTATCAGAATCTGGAAGCCCCCTTTAATAATGCACCCCCTAGGTATAAGGTTATTGGGTACATTGTACCCTTATCCATTTACCAAAAAAAGTGATGTGCATCCATCATCAATCACCCAAAAAATAGAAGAAAATAACACAAATTGCTCCACCTCCATGGGATAGCTCCCACCGACTGCTGT
This sequence comes from Rana kukunoris, assembly GCA_029574335.1. Lineage (NCBI taxonomy): Eukaryota > Metazoa > Chordata > Amphibia > Anura > Ranidae > Rana > Rana kukunoris. The sequence continues at coordinate 349,695,140 of CM056053.1, read as the reverse complement.
GTTTGCTGTGACAACTTTTATATATGCAAGGGTGGGGCCACCTGCTGACGGAACCAGATGACCCCACCTCCTCTGATGGCACAATATGGCACTTGATGTCAGAAGGGGGGTCACACAGTTACGTCACCGGGTGGCCCTGCCCTTGCCTATATAACAGCTGTCACAGCCAAGAGACAGCAGTCGGTGGGACGCCTCCCATCGAGGCAGAGATTTTTTATTTTTGTAATCTATTTTTTGAGTCCATTAGGCACCTTGATTGAAGATGGATTGGTACACTTTTTTTGTGTTTTTTAAATAAAGGAATTGTCAAAAACTATCTGTGACAGGAGTTACTTTAGGTCAGGGGTTTGTGGAACTTAGCTTGCCCTGGAGAGTTCTGGAGGCTCCTTGTCCAGCTTCCCCGAACCCTTTTTATGTGTAGATCACCCTGGGTCTCTAATAGGGGCACAGGGTGAATGAGATATGTACTAGTCAGACTCAATGTACCCCATACCCATTCACATGGGGGGTGGTATGGATTATAATGGGGATCCCATTAGAAAAAAACATACAGTGACCGTCTGCATCCTAGAAACTGATGAAACTATTCCAAAAAGTGTGGGGTCCACACCAAATGCTCACCAAACCCTTATATAAGCATGCAATTTGGCTGGCTAGAAGGAAAGGGGGAGCAGTGAGCCTGTGACCAGTGACCACCCTCCTAAACTGTACCAGGTCACATACCCTCATCATGGGGAGGCTACTATGCCAGGGTGGATCCACCTAGCAAAGCAACCTTGCCTCCATTTTGATGAGTACAAAAACACTGTGGGCAGACTTATTAAAATCTGGAAGCCCCATAAAATAAGTGTGCCCCTGGTTATTTATTTCCCCAAAAATTTTAAAAAGTAAATAAAAGCTCCATACACACAAAAAAGTTATTTACTGGAACAAAACATACATACAATGACAATGAAGTCCTTTACTATTTTTTTTAATCCACAATGTAAATCTATTATCAATCACATTGGTCAGTGATGTAAATCCATCTCAATCATGATGACCAATGCTTGGTGTACAGTGCAAATCTTGAGCTGCTGCAAACCTGAACCCCATTCATACTGGTCGCTTTCACATACTTTTGACCAAACCAAGATTAAAGGTTATAGTTATTTATTTATTTGGGGGGGGGGTGTGCACCTCTACAAAGGGTTGGTTGTGTTTTGGGCACAGTAATAATACTTTCTTTTTCAAAGCATACATTGAGGTTCTGTGAAAAAAGTCAACACTGCCCGATGTGCCTTAATCACTCCAAGCTAATACCTATGATCTAAGAGACAGAACAATATTTAATTACTATAAAAAAGTAGGTAAGGCAATGGCCATGGTAGAGGTAACTATCAATCCATTCTGTAGATGGATACAACTACTTCAAAAACATTTTGGGTGTACAAATATCTGCACACAGGGCACATACAGTGTACAAAATATACTTAGGAACAGCATTTCAAAGAAGTCAGGAAAGGTTTGAGTAGATGTAAATCCAAACAGCCTACTTTTTATTTTAATTGATACTGATACTTGAGTGAATGTGTACATGGTCAGCGCATAAACAAATAAACACTGAATAAAGAACAATAAAGTGCCAATACATGGGTGGAAATTGTCCCATAGTGAGTGATTAAATAGACATATAGCATAAAAACTCCTGTGCAACACGTGCTAAAGTGCTAATGCATAAATATGAACTGTCCCATATGCTGTGAAACATGCGCAAAATCTTGTAACATTGGTTATTTTCCTGGAGGGTGAGCTCTCATTGCGCTTACCTTGATCAGGTAAGGATAAAGCCTGTTTTAATCCTGTGGGTCAGTCTGCTGTGATCCCTCTCAATCCTGTGCTGCTGCAGATGGATGGTGAAGTACTGTGTGTCCAATGTCCAAAGATGGGTCAGGGTGTCATCAGAAGCCGCTCAAATGAAGAGATAGTGCCATAGTGAAGTACATTTAAATAGAGTTTAATAACAACTGGTAAACTTACATCAAAGAATAAACACTCGAGTTCTGCGTTTTACTTCCTGTTTCTGATACTTGAGTGATACAGATATAAAAGTCTTTGTTTGTGCACTTTGTGTTATGGGGTGACAACAGGGCCAGTGCTACCACTAGGCAAACTAGGCAGCCGCCTAGGGCGCCCTGCTGCCTAGGGCACCCAGTCACTGATGCTCCTACTCTCTCTGCAGCAAGCAACTAACTCTCAGCATTAGAATGCAGCTGCCGCTCCATTCGCACATGGTGTTAGAGGCGCAGTGGCGGCAGAGGACTGTGTCTGTGTCCCGACTCCCAAATTAATGGAAGCAAGCAAACATTAATTTATGGGCGCTGGTAGGCTGCATTTGATGGGTGTTGGTGAGGCTGCATTGATGAGTGCTGTTGAAGCTGCATTTGATGGGCACTGGTGAAGCTGCATTTGATGGGCGCTTGTGAGGCTGCATTGATGTGCACTGGTAAGACTGCATTTGATGTGCGCTGGGGAGGCTGCATTGATGGGCACTCCTGAGGTTGCATCTGATAGGAGCTGGTGAGGCTGCATTGATGGGCACTTCATTAAAAATAAGGAGTATACATGGGCAGGGAAACAAGGAGCTAAAGTCATGGGTGGAGCCAAGGAAGGCAGCAAAAGTTTTGCCTAGGGTGTCAAAAATCCTTGCACCAGCCATAGGTTGCAATGTCCTGCCCCGATTTTCTACATTCTCCTGTCTGTATATCACCCTGTCACATGCTCTTCCAAAGGAAACTGTAAGCTTTTGTGTTGATGTACATTGCATATTCCAATATTTCAGCCAGTAACAATTAGGAAAAAAGCTCTATGATTACACACATGCAGTGTGTTATCACTATAGTGCATGTGGACAGTGACAAGTTGTAAAGAGGTTGTAGGATGTCAGCAGCATTGCGATGTAACAAAGGATAAAAACAAGAAAAAAACTTCCCATCCCCCAATTTTCTAAGATATTTACATTTACATTTTGTAAGTAAGAATTGACATATATTTAACAGTCCTGCCAGCTCCTACAAGCTCTACGCTAGTCCATCCCTATGGAGTTTGTCATCAGCACTAGTGTTGCTCACGAATATTCGCATTGCGAATATTCGCTACGAATATTGCATATTCGAGTATTCGCGAATAACACGAATATCGCGGCGAATATTCGCTATTTCGAATATTCAAATTTTTTCAATTTTTTTTTTAGAACAGATCACATCCTAGAGATCCCCATCGACGTCTAAAAGCATTGCTGGTATGATTAGAGACCTTGGGCCGAGTAGCTGCAGCGCTCATTTTATATTGCCGAAAAATCGCAATGCGATTATTCGGCAATAGCGATATCGCGCGATTATTTTATATTGTAATATATCACGAATATTCTGAGCCAATCAGAGTGCTCCATTCCGCAGTTCTCGAAATTTCGCAATTATTTTGTATTGTAATATATCACGAATATTCTGAGCCAATCAGAGTGCTCCATTCCGCATTTCTCGAATATTCGCAATTATTTTATATTGTAATATATCACGAATATTCTGAGCCAATCAGAGTGCTTCATTTCGCATTTCTCGAATATTCGCAATTATTTTATATTGTAATATATCACGAATATTCTGAGCCAATCAGAGTGCTCCTTCCGCATTTCTCGAATATTCGCAATTATTGTGTATTGTAATATATCACGAATATTCTGAGCCAATCAGAGTGCTCCTTCCGCATTTCTCGAATATTCGCAATTATTTTATATTGTAATATATCACGAATATTCTGAGCCAATCAGAGTGCTCCTTTCCGCATTTCTCGAAATTTCGCATTCGCAATTCGCGATTCGCATTCGCATTCGCAATAGCGAAAATTCGCAATAGCGAAAATTCGCAATATTTTCATTTAAAAAAAATATCACGAATATTCGTATTTAGTGAATATATCTCGAATATTCGACTATATATTCGAGATATATCGCGAAATCGAATATGGCATATTCTGCTCAACACTAATCAGCACTCCCTATGCTTTCTCTGTCACCATTAAAGTAAATTGTCAGTATGGATACTATAACCTCACCCTTTTATAGTGAGTTAACCTAGATTTAAAAGTCAGGCAGTGCATTATGGTTATAAATGAATTTAGTCTTGAAAAGTCTTTACATTTTTCAGGACTGCGAACCTCACATGTGCAGAGTTCACCTCAAAATCATGGCAGTGACAAACCCAAGACTCTTTCCTACTCATTACTAGAACACAGTGGCTACAAGCTTGTTTACACAATCACAATACTCATATGTAAACCCAGATAAAGGCAAGACACATGAGAAAATGCACCTTCAGAAATCAAATTAGCATGTGCCTACAGACATATGTGTGCTGAAAAAAAGCTAAACTACTGTATTTATTGGCGTATAACACGCACAAGCTTATAACATGCACCCTGACTTTAAGATGGAAGTTTCAGGAAAAAAACTTTCCACAGCCCCCTGCGTATAACACGCAGGCACAGTTTACCCTCTATTTTCAGGGTAAAAAAGTCAGTGTTATATGCCAATAAATACAGTATATGTTCTTCCAAAAAAAAATTACTTAATTCAGTGACTTGTTCTGTGTGTATAATTTGTGTTCAGAAATACATGTGCATGGATGGATAATGATGGGATCATATTAATGCAACCATATATCGCCATATGTAATTTGATGTCAATTTAGTTCTTTTAAAATGATATTAAGCACACACTATTTACATTATCCCTTCTCGTTCTGTATGTGGACGATGACACTAATAATTTTAATTAAAAAACATCTAAATGCCTTTTTCCTAATTAATACACAGCTTCCCAATGCCCAAACTCTTTCCCAGCCTGTCGCTAAAAAAACAGTGCCAGGAGGAACTTCTAAACTTTTGCTGCTGTTCATATGTTCAAGATTAAAAACAAAAAACATCCTTTGGGGTGCAGAGTAAAAATAAGCAATTAATATCAATAAACTGTTTCAAATGATTATACAAATATATTGTATATTTAAAATCACATTTTTATTATTTTTGGAAATAATATGGTGTAGGCAGATTTCTTCCAGTCACTGAGTGTGTCACGCCCCCCCAGCCTGTGTCTTGGAATAACAGGGAGGTGAAGCCACCATCAATCAAGATGTATAATCCCATCCCCATTAATTTTAGCTGGTTAGTGGGCATGGAGGAGGAGGGAGTGGGCTGTCATTTAGCACTATGTATACGCCCACATGTGTGACTCTATAGTCACATGGACTGCTCAGCTGTGAGTTGTTTTATTATGTGGGTCTAATGACATTTTAACAGTAGTGGCATTCCATGTTCACATCCATGACATTGCTTTATAAAATACACTGGCAATAAGAAAATACATCACCATTCAGTGTCTGTTTCCTCTCACTCTAATTAGTAAGAGGAGAAACTACCATTTAGTGTTTTTCTTCTCATTGATTCTTATTCAGCGGATAAGAAGTAGAGAAAGAACTCAGTAGGCCATAGAAGGTGCTGCAACATTTCTTCCTGCTCTGTCATTTAAGGTTTAGGTGATATAAACAAGAACCAAATTGACAATGATTAATTATACTTTATGAGATAAATGATATGATTGGTCTTGGTAAATCTATGATGCAGTTAAAGAAAAATAAGAATAGCAATGATGAACATTAAGGACAATCTTCATCACTCTTTGACATTAAATTCACTACAAGCTTTCTTTAAGTGTCTTAGCCAGAAAATGAAGTAATGCTGGTAGTATGCTTTTAAAGTTTATAGCATTATGTTAGGGAAGGCATACAGCAAACCATTAGTAAAGTAACCATTTATCTTGCCCTGAGGAGAAAAGAGAAATCCAGAAAAAAAAAAAACAGAGAAAAAATAGACTGCTATTAAGGTGCAAACAAAAAAAAGGATGGTATTTGTAGCCTCTAGAAAGAAACCTTACACACTGATGCATTGCTTTACTGTAAGCATTTTACATGTTGCAGTAAATTGCTAATGCACAGCTATAGGCACTATTTTTAAATTAACTGAGTGATGCACTTTGACGAAGTGTGTTAAACTAAAATTAGACATCTTCTTCTCCAAGTAGGAACAATGCACCCCTCTTTTAACCAAGAGACATAATTTATCTTGATGTTTCCAATATCTGTTTGCTGTGATGCACTACAACTCACTGCCATACCTGAATGGATGAACCATGACAGCAGTTTAAACAGAGATCCAATATTATCTCTGCCTTTTCTGGAGAGACATGGTGAGGCAGGCTTACCGTAAATAACTAAAAGTAATATGGTTCTAAAAACAGCATTGACTTGGTCCCTCAGTATTAGTGGCAGTATATGGACAAACATAGCAAAGACAAGGCAACATACTCACAATATGTTCAATACGTGGACAACATACTGGCAGCAGATGGGATCACATGCACCAAAAAGGCGAAAGAAAAAGGGGGGAACCCAAACATGCATAGAGAAAATAAAACACCATGAACCAATATAATTATAAAATGTTTATTAATGCCTTAAAACGTCCATATATTTGACATCATATATGACCATTATTTGGAATAACATTGGCCATGGCCTGGTTCACTGGTTTCTTGAAACCGTTGATAACATATTAAACTTTATTTAAAACTTTAACTCTTGAAACACCAACTTTAATAACCACCAATTCCAGCCCAGCCACTTGAGACTCGAGCTGATCCATCATTAAGCATCAAAAACTTGACTCAAATGTCCCCTCCGAAAACTATTTCCGGAGTGAGCCACCACGTGAACCGGCCGCGACGGGGAAACATGAGGGGGGGGGGGGGTAGGGTGGGGAGCTCCTCCTGCTGCTTCCGATGTAAGCCTGGCACTGACCCAGGCCAAACTGGACCCTTAAATAGGCTTTTGGCTGAGTTCCAGAATTTTCCTAAGCACCACCTGACCTTTATGGCCCAATACCTTACCGCCTTACAGCCCTCCTAACTCCACCTGACCCTCATTAGCCATACCCTAGTTAACTGCTCACCTTCCAAAAACTAAACTTTTCCTCTGACTTTTACATAACCCCTGACCGCTACATAACCCCTGCCAGCTGATTACCTAATTAGCCTTAAACTAAAAATACCTGCTAACCACCTAATGCTGCTGCAGTGATCCCATCCAGAAAGGAGGGCCTATACCAAGCACCCCCTTCCTTTTTCAGGAATAGCAAATTAGGTAACACACTGGCAATAATGTCATCGTATGGAGAATTAACTGTCAACCCGTTAAATATATGGGCAACAGATGAGTGATTATGACAATACATGGGCAACAAATCATTTCTTGCAGGAATACATGGGCAACAAACAAGCAATCATAACAATACATTGACAACAAACCAACAATCATCACATTAAATACAATAAACAAGAAAGAACAGTCATGGAGATACATGGACAACAAATAAGTAGTGGTTACAATACAAAAGCAATAATTAGGCAATCATGACAATAAAAAGGTAACACATGCCAGTCGTAGAGATACAAAAAGGACAGTCGTGGCGATACATGACCAACAAATAAGTAGTGGTTACAATAAACAAGCAATAAATAGGCAATCATAACAATAAATAGGTAACAAATCGCAATAACAGAAATACATAGGCAATAACATGTCGGGAAAAGAACTGGAGCCCAGTTAGCCACCACTGTCTGCACTGTCCTTTGTGTGGTTCAGCTTGCTCTCATATGTCCAAAATATACTGAAAAGTATTTTTTTTTATAAAACTGGGCCTAGATTGTGCAATTGTGTTTATGACTTCTGTAAGCTGTTAAATTGCAATCTTCTTCCAGAGTAGGGATCCATTACATAAGTATGATTAATTAAATCAGTACTAAATATATTTTGCAATGGGCATTCTTCATTTTGCAGCTCGTATTGTTGACAATATTAAAGTTTGGGATAAAGGTCCAAATTAAATGTAATATAATGTCCATTTAAAAGTTCAAGGAATTTCTACTTGCTGCCTGAAAACTTTGCATGAGAAAAGGCGCTAGAGATTTATAGGAAATATAAATACTGTAATTGTCTCAAGGTTTATTGGATTAATCCCGTGGAGCTATTAAATATCTTGCCAATGTTTTCTATAGTAGTGTTCTATCACAAATGATCTAAATTGCTATTGCATTATAATAAAAAGTAAGAATATGTTCTCTGTCAGCTCACCTCCTGCTTCAAACATAAGAACTTTTATTGATTCTTAAGATTTCTCCTGCAGCAACACCAGTCCTTCATCTTCCAGCTGGCTCTGTAGTGGCTGAATTGTTTAATCAGATGTTGTGCACTCCAGCTGAAAATTTGCCTCTGGGCAGCAAAGAAATTTTTTATGTCATGTAATACCTGAAAAGCTCAAGTACAGCCGCACAAAGAACATAAATTGCACAAGTGATTAATCGTATCACCTTGGTCATTAAAGTACCATATTTTTTTGCATTTTGTATTATCAGAAAAAAAACATAAATGTGTTATAGTTCTTAAACTACAAAGCCATAGACATTTTATTGACTCTTTGCAACATGAATACTTTAGTGCAATTACAGCAAAAAAATAATATGCAGTCTTTGAAAGAGGCTATTCTATATCTGAAGACTGTTTCAACATTATTCTGAATAAGAAATGATGGTGAAATGCTAGTTTTGGAAAAATAAAGATATATTTAAATCATGATGTGTGATTTCAGATCAAATTGCAATACAAAAAAAATATATATTTTAAAAGTAATAAAAATAATGTTTAATAAAAAGGAAAGGTTGATATAATCTTATTCAAGAACAATAATCACTTTTGCACTGATGCGGCTGTTGTTACTCTGATGTTTTGAAGTATGACATGTGTACCCTGTGGCAGTACACACCTTTGGTGATGCACAGCAGGACTTGACGTAGATTGGATTTATTTGATGGAAGAAGAGACTTCTGGCTCACAGTTGAAGTACCTACAGTATGTTCTCCCAACTGACTGACTGAATGAGAATGCCCTGTGTTTGATATAATTTTAAATCATAATAAAATGTTCAGTTTTCACAGGGCAGTAAGGCTATACAAAGTCTCTTCTCTCCAAATTATTAACCGTCTGATTACAGGGACCCTAAAGCTGGCCACACTTTATACAATTCAGCCTTATGCCGCGTACACAAGATAATTTTTTGTGATGAAAAAAACGATGTTTTCTGTGAAGTAAAAAACGACGTTTTTGAAACGTCACTTTTCAAAGACGATGTTGCATACACACCATCGTTTTTTTTTCACAAAAAGCGAGGTTACGTTCACCACTCTTTTCCATTGAAGCTCGCTTCATAACTAGCTTCTGGGCATGCGCGGGTTGAAAAACGTTGTTTTAAACAACGTTTTTGCTACACACGGTGACTTTTTGTGAAACAAAAAACGACGTTTTGAAAAACGACACAAAAAATTCAAGCATGTTGGAATTTTTTTTGGCCACACATGATCAATGTAAATGACGTTTTTTTTTCATCGCAAAAAACGACCGTGTGTACGCGGCATTAGACATAATTAAAGTTGTGATCTTGGTATGTCACTGATTAAAGGGGTTGTAAAGACAAAAATATTTTCCTCTTAAATTAAAGTCTGACAGTAGCAGATAAAGTAAAAAGTAATGTTCTGCAATATAACTAGTTTGATACCTGTTGAAATCGAGCTGTTTTATTCACCTCTGTCACTCCTGAATCGTTATTCTCACTGACTTCCTGGTTTGCGGTTCTTGCTACATTCTTGCTACATCATGGCCTAATGGGAACTACAGTTCCCATTCAGTTCCCATTCGGCTTAACCTCCATGACTGTGAGGAATAAGAGAGCATCTTCACGCAGGGCTGTAGTCATAGGGAGGGGGTGAGCACATTCTGCTTTCCACCATGTAAAACAGCTCAGGTGCTGATGGAAAGCAACCAGAGGAGAGACAGGAAATGGCATTTTCAAACCTGGATTACTGTATTTTGGAGTTCAAAAGGAAAAACGAGGTAAGTGATATTTAAATGCTTTAGCTTACAGCAATCAATTGAACTAATAAAAAACGAACCTTTAGTGTTCCTTTAAGATTCAGGTAGGATTTAAATGCAAAAAGAGAAAAAAAAAACGTTTTCAAAATGCACTGACTGGAGCTACTACTGATTCCACACTGAGAACAATTGTTTCCATAGATTCAGACTAACAAGGTTTGCCTAGTGTAGGCTCTACTAGTGTAGCAGATCTTTAGAAAATAATCCATGTCATATTGTCATATTGTCCTCTTTTGGGAGGCTTCTTGAGCATGTAAAGTGGGGCAATAATCCATACATCAATCAATCAATCCCTCATAAACAAAAATGTGCTGTGCAAAATAGTCCACTAGGAAATGTGAAAAAAGACCACTAAAAAAATAAAAAAAACGTACAAATCTATACAAACAAAATTTTAAAAGTCTTTCAAACAAAGTGGCAACATACTGTGCAGATAAATTCCTGTGAAAAACAACACAATGGGGTTGATTTACTAAAGGCAAATAGACAGTGCACTTTGCAAAGTGCATTGTCCATTGCACACTGCAAGAGCAGTTGCTCCAGAGCTTTGTAAATGAGCAGAAGCTCTACTGGCTTCTATCAACCAATCACGAGCAAGCAAACATTTTTTTTCTTGCGTGCGATTGGGTATTCTTTGTAAAGTGAGGCATTACCTCATTTACTAAGCTCTGGAGCAACTGCAAAGTGCACAGTCTATTTGCCTTTAGTAAATAAACCTCTATGTTTCCAAAGTGCTTCAGTGCTCTAACACTTTTTCCACACCAGAGAACTCACCAGATTGCCATGACTACCCACTACAGGTAATTCATGTAAGGCAGTGGTCATCAACCCTGTCCTCAGGGTCCACTAACAGGCCAGATTTTATGTATTACCTTGGGGAGATGCAGACTAGAACACTGCAACCACTGAGCAGCAAATTATATCACCTGTGATGTATTTCAGTTATCTTGCAAATCTGGCTTGTTAGTGGGCTCTGTGGACAGGGTCGATGACTACTGATGGTTGTGGTATCTCTCAGTTTGCATCAGGGGCTTTACTCCTTTGTGTGATGTTACTTAGCAATCCTTTCACATTTAGGTGTCACATAAAAAAGCAAAAGGGAATCAGCATAGTGTAAAACCTTTATACATTTATTAAAGTTAAAAATCTTCCCACTGCTCCTACTTACATTTGTTGGTGCTATGCATCGCACCGAGGGATATTCGCAATATGTTAAAGTACACTGCAGTATTGATGTCCTATTGTTTTGGCTGTACAGTATGCATACCGCTCTCTATCTCTTGTGTCTAGTCTCACCAGAGCATCCATGAGAGGGGAGAGACAAATGTATGGTTTATAGTAGGGCAAGTTCACCTAGAAAAAATTCCTGGCGCATATCTAGAAGATGGCGGGATCATTTGTCCTTGGTAATTCTTGGTAGTCTGGAAATTCCCTTGAGTTGCCTAGGAAGTGCTGGACTAAGGTGAAACATCTGTAAGAGCAATAAATGACTTTACATGTGAATGGATGGGTGGATGAGGGTAAGAATAGATGAATTTATAAATAATGAAAGAAGAAGCAGTTAATAAAGAGGCAATTTAATATTAAATAGAAAATTCACTCTTTAAAAATAAACCTGATCCTAGGATGATGTGCAGAGTCACATGTTCAAAAATACAGTGAATCTGGGTACGAGCTTGCCATTTATGGGCTAATTCTTTATTTTTTCAGCATATTACCTGCAAAGCATCTGAATGTTATCCATTGGAACTCATTCAGATTCAAATGCTTGCTCATGTAGTTTGTCATCTCTTTTTTTAGATAATGACCATTCTTGGGGGATTGTTTTTTTTTGTCAAGGCTATACAGTGCACTTTTGTTGAAATATAACCTTTCATATATTGTTAGCAGTTGTTTGGTACCATCTTTTCAGTAAATTCCTTTTCTTTATTAAAATTCACATAAGAGAAGTCTATCAAACTTCAGTTTTTTCATATTTATTAAAAAAGGTATACCTTTTCAACAAGAACTCATTTAATTTAGAATGCAAATTCAGTCTAAATACAGCTGTTAGATATCAAGGTCATTGTCATCAGAATTAATGAATAGTACACTATATTAGACCAAGTCAGTTCCAAAAAAAAAGATGGTTGCTATGGAAATATGATTTCCTATTCAACTTCTATTATCAATTCCTCATTGTGGAGCCGTGTATATGTAACAATGAATAATGTTTAGATTGAATGGGTTTTTATCCTCAAGTTTATCAACTTTTGTGTTCTTATTACCCCCTTGTTTTCCATCATCACAACAGTAAGTGGGACCATATAAAGACAAAATAAACTCTTCAGGGGTTCACTTTCAATTAAGCTGATCTTTCAAAAGAAGAACTCATTAGCTACACACTGTCTAATGTATCACATGCAATTACTCATCCTCTCAGCATTCCTATTAGTACTTTATTACCTTTTTGTGATGTTTGGGAATAGATTAAGAACTGTAAATATATATATATATATATATATATATATATATATATAAAAAGAAGATACATATGAAAGCATGTACAGACATTAAGACCATGCTCATGGTATTCAAGTAGAAATGTATAAACATTTCTTGGGGCACAATATAAGTGTTGATATAAACCTGGCATTCTTAATAAATAAATAAAACATCAAGGGAAAGAAAACAAGGAGCCTCCATTTTTCCTGTATAGCTTAAAGCCCTGTACACGCGATCAGTCCATCCGATGAGAACGGTCCGACGGACCATTTTCATCGGTTCACCGATGAAGCTGACTGATGGACTGATGTGCCTACACACCATCGGTTCATGAACCGATCATGTCAGAATGCAGTGACGTAAAACAACACTTGATTATGAGCATGCGTGGATTTTTAACCGATGCTCGGGCATACTAACGATCAGTTTTGACCTATCGGTCAGCCATCCATCGGTTCAATTCTGAAGCAAGCCATCTGTTTTTGGACCGAAGGATAACGGACCGATGGGGCTTACACACGTTCGGTTTGGACCAATGAAAACAAACTTCAGTCCGTTTTCATCGGTTTTAACTAATCGTGTGTACGCGGCTTTAGAGGCATGCTCTTTCTCTTACTTCCTGATACATTTTCCTAAAATGCTCAATTCACTAACATAAATGTCTCCAAGGTATACAATCTTACATTTTTCCATGTGGAGTGAACATTTATCATTTGAAAGCAATTTTTTTCACAAATCATAATTTTATCTTGTGAGATGTTATTTTAATCTTTTCAATCTTAAAGTATTTTTAAAGCCGAACTCCAGATTTTCCTACACTGTAAATGTTTGTTTGCTCCAATCTGGCCCAAACTATCTATGTACCTCACCAACATGTGAGGCCACTGGATGTGCGGTATAAGCTGTATGTAGCATACAGCATAACGCACTGTGTTCAGGGTTCGAGATAAGGATTCCTGTCTCATACCCGAAACGCACTAAAGTCTATCTGATCAGCACTCAGCCAATCAGAGAAAGTAATGTATTCCAGCAAGGAATACAAAGCTTCCTCTGATTGGCTAAATCAGAGGTTGTGACTTCATTAGCTCCCTTCTCTGACTCAGCCAGCTGAGACTACATACAGCATTCCGCACTGTGTTTAGGGTTTGAGCTGAGACTTCCTGTCTCATACCTGGAACACATTAAAGTCTATCTGATCAGCATTCAGCCATTCAGAAAAAGCAATGTATTCTAGCAAAGAATACAAAGCTTCCTCTGAGTTAAAGGTTGTGATATCATCAGTCCACTTCTCTAACTCAGCCAATCAGATGAAGCGTTGTATCCATTGCTAGAATACTGTACATCTCTTTCTCTGACTGGCTGTGCGCCGATAAGATAGACTTTAATGTGTCCTGGGCATGAGACAGCAAGTCCTGGCTCAAACCGGGAACACAGTGCTGTATGCGGTATGTAGTCTTAGCTACATACAGTTTAACACAGCACATCCAGCAGCCCCACGTGTTAGTGAGGGACAGTTTGTTTGGGCCAGCTTGTACAGTGTAGCAAAAGCTGTAGTTCAGCTTTAAGCGGTGACAAACATGGGTTGTAAGTAGAGATGGGCTGAAACCCCCCTGTTCAGTTCACAGCAGAACACCCAAACAGGGGAAATGTTCTAACCCGAATTGTAGGTAGTGAGGACCGAAGCCCCATTTCTGAAGGGTGAAGTGCATATAGGACCAGAATATTGTGTCAAAAGCTTTTTTAATGTCTAGTGAAAAAAAGCAGGAGGGAATGCGGCATGTTCTGGCAGCATGGCATAAGAGGACTGCTCGACGAATATTGTCATTAGCTTGACGAACAGGGATGAATCCCACTTGGTCATGGTGGATAAGGTTTCCAATAAAGTTGTTTAACCTGGACGTGAGAATTTTAGCTAGAAGCTTGGGGCCAGATTCAGAAACAAGATACGTTGGCGTATCTCGAGATACGCCGTGTAACTTCTAAGGCCTCGTACACACGATCGGACATATCCGATGAAAACGGTCCGCGGACCATTTCCATCGGATATGTCCGATCGGGAGTTTGATCCGATGGCGTGTACACACCATCGGATCAAATTCCCCGCCGACGGACGGCGCGGTGACGTGGCGGTGACGTTGACGCCGCCACGTCACCGCCACGTCACCGCACCAGGAAGTTAAACACTTCCGCGCATGCGCCGAATCCATTCGGCGGCGGCGCGGCGGCGGTGGGGGACGACATGTCTGCTGGTAAGTGTACTAACCAGCAGATATGTCGGGCGGACAGATTCCCACCGGATAGATTTCAAAGCATGCTTTGAAATCTGTCGGGTGGAGAAATCTGTCCGCTAGCCCATACACACGAGCAGAGATGTCTGCTGAAACGGTCCATCGGACCGTTTTCAGCGGACATATCCCCTCGTGTGTAGGAGGCCTAAGATGTGGCAGCGTATCTTTTTTCTGTATTCAGAAAACAAGATACGCCGTAATTTAGTTAAAATACGTGCGGTGTAAGTCTCTTACACGATCGTATCTTAGTTGCATATTTACGCTGGCCGCTAGGTGGGGCGCTTCCGTCGATTTACGCATCAAATATGTAAATTAGGTAGATACGCCGATTCACGAACAGAGTTGCGCCTGGCGTATCTATTTGCATCGTTTGCGTAAGGCTTTTACCGGCGTAAATTTACCCCTGCTATATGAGGCTCAGGGAATGTTAAGTATGGACGTCGGGACAGTGTCGAATTTTACGTTGTTTACGTCGTTTGCGTAAATCGTTCGGGAATGGGGCTGGGTGTAAGTTACGTTCACGTCGTTATCAATGAGTGTTTGTGACCTGATTTTCGCACATGCGCACTGGGATACATCCACGGACGGCGCATGCACCGTTCAAAAAAAAACTTCATTTACGTGGGGTCAGGATGATTTTACATAAATCACGCCCCCATCTTCCACATTTGAATTGCGCGGGCTTACGCCGACACATTTACACTACGCCGCCGTAACTTGCGGTGCAAGTTGTTTCTGAATAAGGAACAGCGGGTAGTGTATCTGAGATACGCTACGCCCGCCTAAAGATAGGCATTTGTATCTGAATCTGGCCCTTGATGTCCAAATTCAAAAGGGAAATCAGAGGATAGTTCGTCCAGATTATATCATTCGTATAGGGTTTGGGGAGCATGCATATGATCTCTATCACTGTTTTATGTCTAAAGGAGTGTCCTTTAAGAAGGGAGTCAAAGGCGTTGGCTAGGATAGTGGGATAAGGGTTCAAAAATAGAGAGCAGAGAATCCATCAGGGCCGGGTCTTTTATTCAGTTTCAATATTTTGATAGCGTTGGCTATCTTGTCAGCTTAGGGCCCTCCAGCTTTTCCAGCTGTGCTTGAGATAGCGATGGGAGAGAAATGTGAGAGAAGAAGTCATCAGCCACAGAGGTCTTTAATTCCCTTTTGGGTGACTATAGAGCAGCTAAATGTGACCTAAACCTCTGAAGTATCCTAACTGGGTTGCTGGAATGTGTGTCTCTATCTACCTTAAGGTGTATACGTTTAGAGGGTTTGTGTAGTGACTTAAGTGTATGAGCTAATAGAGTGTCTGGTTTATTGGATTTAATGTAGTAATAGTGACGGTATCACTGTATATTTTTATCCCCTGAATAGATCGAATCCCAGTCTAGCCCTGTCCAGTTTAAGTTTCAGAGTCGGGGAAGGGTCATTTTGAAAAGCTGCATAACATGCGTTAAATTCAGTTTCTAGCTTACTGCAAAGATCTTTGAGCTCACGGTTGAAGAGTGTTGCTTGTCGTAAACAGGCGCCACAAAGAACTGGTTTGTGTGCTTTCCACAGAGTGAGCAGAGATATACCAGGGGTGGAGTAATGTATTAGGTATTCTTTAAGTGTGAGTTTGATGTTTGATGTCTAGCCAATGTGTCAAGTACCATACCAAAGAAAACATAGTCAATTACTAAAAACTAATTGTGGGGGTATGAGTAGTGCGTGTAGCATCGTTTGGTTGGATTAATTTCCCGCCAAGACTAGCTTGTAATTTGAAATGAGTTGCAAGGAAAACAGCTTATTGGGGCTACTCAGTGGGGAGACTGGAGATTTGTCTAGGAAGGTATAGAGGACCTGATTCGAATCTCCACAGGTCATTACCATGCCTATCTTGTGGGAATCCACCACCTGTAAAAGATGTGGAAGAAAAGACATAGGTCTTTTGTTAGGGGCATAATAGGACACAATTGTAACAGCAGAGTCTAGTAAATAACCTGTAAGGATTAAGTGTCGACCTTCTGGGTCTTTGATCTCGTTTGAGACTGTAAATGTAGTGATGTGT
The DNA here is from genome assembly GCA_029574335.1 of Rana kukunoris. Taxonomy (NCBI): domain Eukaryota; kingdom Metazoa; phylum Chordata; class Amphibia; order Anura; family Ranidae; genus Rana; species Rana kukunoris. The sequence continues at coordinate 349,678,248 of CM056053.1, read as the reverse complement.
TGGAAGGCTACAAGTACTCCATGCTGTTTAGTCAAGGCAGAGGCCATATATACTTGGGAATATAGTGAATAGGTATCAAGGCTCTATGGACTCTGTCCATCTCAAGGCGTTCCACAGGGATGGTTGGTTGCAGTTCCTGGAAAAGGGCCAACATTGTAGCTTGTAGGTCTATTACAGATTTGGGGATACCTCTTAAGCACAAGCACAATTTTCATAATCTTCCAATCTGGACTGCAGCACCAGGTTTTCTTCTTAAATGTTTTCAATATTTGCTGTGTTGTTTTGGGTATGGTTCTCAAAATCATCTACCCGTATTTCAAGCTCTGTCATGCAGTGTCCTATTTTCTTTTGTCAGGCGGTTTGTAATGTGGTCGGAGGTGATTTTCAGAGCTTTTTGAAACATTTGTTCTATTTGTTTAAGCATAGCAGGGGGTGCTCTCTCATCCTGCAAGGTATACTGTAAACTTACAGTGTACATAATCATATTCATCATGGCGAGTTTGTGATGGAGCATTTGCATTTAAGGCTCTCATAGTGCCGTGTGATGTGGCCGAGGATGGTGGCGCTGGCGCCATTTTAACTGGAGCATGGTCCAATGCCTTCTTGATGGACTTTGTCCTCATTCTCGGCTGAGAACCATTAAGCACCATGCAGATGTGACCGAGGTATTGGTGGGCTCATGTAGGGGCTGTGTGAGTGTGGGTGTCACTCAGGCTGGCACTATTTATTTGGTTTTATGATCCTCTGGGAGCGGAGCTTTAGGCAGACATGTCCGCTCTCTTCTAAGCTCCATGCATGCTAACATCCATTCTTAAGCTAACATCCCCACTTCTTCCTCTAAGGCAAGCCATGGATTATACACATGGGTGCCATAATCTGTATTCAGTCTTGTTTAGAGCTTGTAGAGCTTGTAGATCTTGACCTAGGCATCATAACATTTTACAAAATGGAAAAGACAAAGGTAACCTTGATAGTTTAGTAAATAATGTGAACAATATTTATTAATGATAAAAACACACTCACAGGGAAGCTTATGCAAAGTGGTAAAAGTCAAAGCTGCTGCCTCTGGAGCCCAAATCCGCTGTGGAATTCCCCTTCTTTGGCCGAGAGCAGGGGGAGAAAAGCACAGGCAGGAGGGAGCTGCTGCTGCAGGAAGACAGCAGGGATGGAAGCCGGAGCCTGGGTGAAGTGCGCTGGGAGATAGGGATGTGTTTCAAAGCATGTCACTTCTTCTTCAGCCTATCTGGCTAACTGGCTACCTGCCAAAAATTAATACAGCACTATAAGGGTGGATCCAGGAATGGCTGTAAATGCTCACCAGGAGGGTCAAAAAGCCATAGGTGCTGGTAACAGGAGCCAGCTGGAGCTGGAAATGGCAGGAACAAGGAATGAAATACATATACTCGAAAAAGAGCAAATAATAAATGTTTATAATTATAAAAATTTACATATGGTTATATGGTTTGGATTTTAGGAAATGTATAACTTCTCTGCTTGTACTTTTAAATATATATGGAAAACTGTGAATTTTATTCTGTATAAAAGTAAAACATTTACAGCCAATCTACAAAAAATAAATAAAATAATTGACAAATCTAAACTAAGCTAGACGTCTTTAGAAAGATCAAATGTGAACAGTTAAATCAAATAAAATAACAACAGGCAGACTCCAGTCTGACAGCAAGAGTAATCAGTATGCTACATTATATGTCTTAATAAAATATACCTCATTGTTGCATCCTTTGAAAGATAACACAAGGTCCTGGGTATGTAATTACAATTTTACCACTGTCTAATGTGCACTTCAACTTGTTCATTCCGGGTCAGGCAATAACGCTAATTATTACCCTTCAATTTTTCCTGCCGTCAGTTCTCAAATAACAAAATACAATAGGATTTATGGTTAAATTAGCAGAGCGTGGAAGTCAGAAATCAATTATTGGAGACATACTTATTATGCACCTGCATTAAATAGTTCAAATCACAGTGGCTCATTTTGGCACAAAACAACAAAGGAATACTTCCTTGGCATGATAAATGTAAAAATAAGACTTAAGAGTGAAGGGACAATGCTGAAATAATTAGAAAATTGCCTCATACTTGTTTAATATTATCTAGAAGAAAACTACTTATTGCACTTTTACATGTTAACGACTAAGTAGACATTTTGGAAATATATGTAAAGCACTCAAACAAACAAACAAACAAACAAGAAAACAGTATTTTTGATTAAAATACAGTAAAATCACTATTGACTATTAAAAAAAAAAACAAAAAAAAACCATAACTTACAAACTTAAAAACTGTATTGAGCTGATAAACAATAAATATTTGTACTTTTTAATGTGTGCCTTTTTGCAAAGCAATGCAAATGACAGGTTTGCAAAACAGTAAAAAAAAAAAAAAAAGATAATTATGCTAAAAACTGGAGGTTGTCTTCATGAATTTGCCTTATTATTAATATCCAGTTTGTAGTGTTGTGTGTTTGCTGAATTGATGTGAGTTGAGATAAAATTATGCAGGTATACATAGTATGTCAGCTCTGCACATTACAGCATGCAGCAACAGATTGTGGTGTACTGATTCACATAGAGTTGATTGAATGTAATTAAATAATAACTTAAAGGATCACTAAAGGAATTTTTTTTATCTAAAAAGCTTCCTTTACCTTACTGCAGTACTGGTTTCATGTCCTTATTGTTCGTTTTTGCTTTGAAGTTGCTGTAATCCTGCTCTGATCTCCACACTTCCTGCTTGTCTGTTTCCTTATAACCTCCATACTGGGAGCTTTCTCACGATGGTTTAAGCTGTCATTACTGTGTGTCTAAAACTTCCCAAAACCAATCAGATTCATTTTAAAAACAAAACACTGCCCTGGATTTGTTTGTTTTTGTTCTTTGTTTCTAATTCTACTTTGCAGAAACATGAAGCCAGTTCAAAAATGAAACTAACCTGCAGGCACATTATATGATTGATTTTTATCTATTTTTAATCATTTTGAAAAGGAATCGCTTAACTTTTATGTCTCTATACCCTGTAAACAGTCATTTCAGCAAAAAATATTTTTTCCTTTAGTGACTCTTTAAGCTCTGTGATGCTTTGTAACAATGCACTGCAACTTCTGTGCACAACACACACCAGTGTGCACATTATGTACACAAACATACATGTTGGCTTGTGTGAATAAAGAAAAAAGATACATTTGAACTTTGATGTAAGTTCATGCAAATTAATAAGAGGAAACAATTCAGAAAGCTCAATGGCTCAGGTTAAACTGCTATCAACAGACAGGGCTACGTTCCAGTGGATTCACAGTAGGTTGCACTGGACAACAAAGATTTTGCTTTCTGAATATAAGTGTATTTTATAGATTTTTGGCTGTTTATTACAAAGATAATCTGTATTTACAGTAACCTATCACGTACCGTTTTATAGAAATCTTGGCCCAGATTCAGATAGATTTAGATTATCGTAGAGTATCAGAAATACACTACGCCGCCGTTTTTTACCTGGCTCTACGTGGAATCCAGGTAGATTTTGTCCAGTAAACGACGGCGGCGTAGTGTATTTCTCCCGTCGCAATCCATCTACGCGAGTAGGGGGCGTGAAGCATTTAAAATAGGCGCGTTCCCGCGGCGATCGAACTGCGCATGCTCCGTTCGCAAATTTCCCGCCGTGCATTGCGCGAAATCACGTCGTTACGTCATTTTTTCTTGAGTAGCGACGTTTACGGAGATTCCTATTCCCGAACGAGTTACGTAAAAAAAAAAAAAAAATTTAAATTCGACGCGGGAACGACGGCCATACTTAACATGGGCTACGCACCGTTAGACCAGCAAAAAGCTGGTCTAACAGTACGTATAAAAAAAAAGACGAAAGCGATTGCGAAGACCGCTCGTATTTTCGTGGATCGCCGTAAAAACTCATTTGCATATCCCGACGCATGAAAACGACGCAAACTCCTCCCAGCGGCCGCAAAAATATCGCAGCTTAGATCCGAAGGCTTACGAAGACGTAAGCCTCTCGGATCGAAGCCCGAAGCCGCCGTATCATGGTTTGAGGATTCAAACTAGTGATACGGTGCGCGAAATTTGAAATTATTCCTGTCTAACACCAGTTAGACAGGCGTAATTGCTCTGTGAATCTGGGCCCTTCTGTTTTCTTCTCACACAGTATACATTTTAAGTAAAATGTTTGTGTTGTAAGATACTTTGTGTAGTTCATGCATGTCCAGGCATTTACTCGGGGCATATTGCATAACATTTGTGGAACTGGTACAATTTGGGAATGCCTGAGCATGCTAAGGCCGGATGAATACTGCCTGGAAAGGCTATGTAGCCAGGTTTGCAGTGGTTACAAAAATATGTTCCAATTTGAAAGCTTTGCTCTTTGTTGTTGTTCAGTTGTTCTGTCCTGTCTGACTTTTCGTAACCTCATTGACCATAGCGTGCCAGGTTTTTCAGTCCTCCACTGTCTCCTGGAGTTTGCTTAACTTCATGTTCATTGTTTCGATGATGCTATCTATCCATTGTGTTTTCTGCCCTCCTCTTCTACTTTTTCCTTCCATGTTTCCCAGCATCTTTCCCAGGGTCTTTTCCAATAAGCCCTCTCTTTGCATTAGGTCGCCAAGTATTTGAGTTTCAGCTTAACAATCTGTCCAGTCCAGTGAATATTCCAGGTAGATTTCCTTCAAGATTGTCATGTCCCGGGGTGTATTCGAACCTAGGTCTTCCTGGTCTCTTAAACCATAGCCTTACCTGATGTGCCACAGAAGAGATCTAGACCTTGGGAATATCCTTATTGTGTTCAACACACACCTCGGACTCACTAGCTCCACCTGCTGCCAGCTGTGGACAATTCTCATTCTGGACAGCCTTTAAATAGGAAGTGAGGTCATCACTCAGCGCCCGTTTATTTGGATTACTTCCTGGGTGTTTTGTCTTTAGTAATCTTCCTTGTATTGAACTCCTGCCTGATATCCCGACTATTCTACAGCCTGCTGATTTTGTACCTTATCGCCAGATCGTGTATGACCTTTGCCTGCCTGACCCTTCTCCGGAATCCGATATTGAACTATTTGGCTGATCCGTTGCCGACCGTATCTGCCTGACGACGCTTTGCCTGGATCTCCAGCATACTTGTTCCACTTCGGACACTACCTTTTACAGGTACCTTACATAATAAACGGGCCACAATGGCAGTGGACCCTGCTGAGATTGTTAAGGCGATTACACATCAGGGACAACTGATCGGAGCGCATGAACAGCATCTTTCTTCCCTGGACGCCAAGTTAGATGAACTTTGCACTATGCTGAAATCGTGTTTGCCTGGTTCCTCTGCAACGGTCCAGACGCCGGATCCTACTCCTGCTACGATCCAACCTGCCTCTTCTGTACCACCAAAACTTCCCTTGCCTGACAAGTTTGGTGGTGATACTGAGGACTGCAGAGGCTTTTTAAATGTTTGCCGTTTGCATTTCCGCAACAACCCTGTGACTTTTAGCACTTCATCTGTCAAAGTGACTTTTGTAATTTCCTTGTTAAAGGGGAAGGCCCTGGCCTGGGTCTCTCCTTATTTGGAACGCAACGATCCTGTACTCCAAGATGCTGACAAATTTCTGGCCTCTCTCCAGACTGTATTTGACAAGCCAGATAGAGCTTCTGCAGCTGAGTACTCCCTCTTGGACATACAACAAGGCACCAGATCTGTGGCACAGTATGCTATTGAGTTCCGTACCCTTGCTGCTGAGACTAATTGGGACTCAAGGGCATTACGTGCAGCCTTCCGAAAAGGTCTTACAGATCGCATCAAGGACGAATTAGTCTATAAGGATCTCCCAGAAGACCTTGAGAAATTCATAGAGCTGTGTGTTCGTCTGGATGTTCGGTACCATGAAAGGTGCCAAGAGAGACTTAGAACCCGCAAGTTTCCAAGCCAGTTTACCGTTTGGCCCCTAACTTCCAAGCACCACCTCAGCCAGAACCTGAAACCTCTGTGGAACCCCAGGCACCTGTGGAACCCATGGATGTGAGCCGTCTCCACCTAACTGAGTCAGAGAAACAAAGGAGGCGTTCATTGGGCCTATGCCTGTACTGTGGACTTAAAGGACATTTAGTATCTGTCTGCCCTTCCCATCCAGTAAAAGGCAGGGTCTAACCAGTGTTGGAGGAGCTGGCTTAGACCTTACAGGTAGATCCTCCAAGACCAAGATTACTGTTCCGGCTACTATCCATTTACCTTCTAAGCTTGTTTTCTGCGAGGCTTTTGTGGATTCTGGAGCTGCTGGCATATTCTTGGACTACAATTTTGCAAGAAAGAACAACATCCCGTTTGTTCCAAAGTCTAGACCCCTGAACATTACCACCCTGAATGGACAGCCCTTGGGAGATGGCATTGTGAAATTCGAGACTACGACAATTACCCTTCAGGTAGGCCTCCTCCACAAAGAGGAAGTTGTCTTGTCTCTCATTGATTCTCCGCTTCTGCCTATCATCCTTGGTTACCCATGGTTGCAACTTCACAACCCTTCTTTTGATTGGGAAAAGGGAGAACTAACCTCCTGGGGATCGTCCTGTCGCCCTAATTGTTTGTCTCAACCCAAAAGACTTTCTGCTTGCATGTTGGCTCCTGTGACTATCCCACCTACCTTGCCTCGAGAATACCATGACTTTGCAGATGTATTTTGCAAGCAAAAGGCAGAGGTGTTACCTCCACATCGTCCTTTTGACTGTACAATTAAATTGATTCCCGGAGCACCTCTTCCCAAAGGAAAGACCTACCCCTTGTCTCTGCCTGAACAAAAGTCTATGGAGGAATATGTAAGAGACAACTTGGGAAGAGGTTTTATCCGACCCTCTTCTTCTCCAGTAGGAGCAGGTTTTTTCTTCGTTGAAAAGAAAGATGGGGGCCTTCGACCATGCATAGACTATCGGGGGTTAAATCAAATCACCGTAAAGGACTCCTACCCTTTGCCTCTCATTCTTGAACTGTTTGATGTACTTAAGGGGGCTGTCATCTTCTCCAAGCTAGACCTACGAAGGGCATATAACCTGATTCGAATTAACGAGGGGGACGAGTGGAAGACAGCATTCAACACTCGTAATGGACACTTTGAATATTTGGTCATGCCATTTGGGTTGTGTAATGCACCTGCTGTCTTTCAACGTTTCATGAATGAAATTTTCCATGATTTCAGCAACCGCTTTGTGATCATCTACTTGGACGACATTTTAATCTTTTCCAAGACTCATCTAGAGCACATCTTGCATGTGAAACAGGTATTACAACGACTTAGAGAAAACCATCTTTATGCAAAAATCGAGAAATGCAGTTTCCATCAAAGCTGTATTCCTTTACTTGGGTACATCATAAGTGCTGACGGTTTCCAAATGGACCCTCAAAAACTTTCCGCTGTCTTGCAATGGCCCCAACCGACCACTTTAAGAGGACTCCAAAGCTTTTTAGGGTTTGCAAATTACTACAGACGCTTCATTAAGAGTTTTGCCTCCATTGCGGCACCCCTTACCGCCATGACTAAGAAGGGTACAAATTGCAAGGTGTGGTCTTCAGAAGCAAGATCGGCTTTCCAGCGATTAAAGGACATGTTCAGTAAAGCTCCAATTCTCCAGCATCCAAATCCTGATCTCCAGTACATTGTTGAGGTTGATGCCTCTGAGGTTGGAGCAGGTGCCGTACTCTCCCAGAGACAGCCAAAGTGTGGTAGAATCCATCCAGTAGCTTTTTTCTCTAGAAAGTTTTCTCCTGCAGAGATGAATTATGATGTTGGGAATCGAGAACTACTGGCCATCAAATTGGCATTGTCTGAATGGCGACACCTTCTGGAAGGGGCTCCCAAGCCTTTTACTATCCTCACTGACCATAAAAACCTACTGTATCTTCAGACTGCTAGACGTCTGAACTCACGTCAGGCTCGATGGGCTCTGTTTTTCTCCCGTTTTAATTTTGTCCTTTCTTATGTTCCAGGGCATAGAAACAAAAAAGCCGATGCTCTTTCCAGACAGTTTGCTACCTCTGAAGAAGATCAACCAGGCGAGCAGTATATAATCCCACCTCACAAAATTGTTGCGCAGATCTCCACGGCTCTTTCCCAACAGCTACAAGAATCCCAGAATCGTGTTCCCCAGGGCTTGAAGATACCACCAGGTCGACTGTACGTAGCCCCTAGTCTCAGAAAACCTGTACTCCTCTGGGCACATGATGGCGTGTTATCCGGTCACCCTGGTGTCACCATCACTCTTAAGACCTTGCAGCGTCATGTCTGGTGGCCTCGCATGAAAAAGGATGTTACTGACTATGTGGCTGCCTGCCCAACTTGTGCTGCTAATAAAGTACCCCGCACATTGCCTGCTGGACTGTTACATCCACTTCCGGCACCTCGCCAGCCTTGGACCCATTTGACCATGGACTTCATTGTAGACTTACCCAAGTCCGAGGGCATGACTGCTATATGGGTCACAGTAGATCGCTTTTCCAAAATGTCTCATTTTGTGCCGCTCCCGGGATTACCTACAGCGAAAGCACTGTCCACTCTTTTCCTTTCCCATATTGTAAAACATCATGGCATACCTACCAATGTCGTCTCAGACCGCGGATCCCAGTTCGTTTCCCGATTCTGGAGAGCGTTCTGCAAGAAACTGGGAGTAACGCTCTCGCTCTCTACCTCACATCACCCTCAAACTGATGGTCAAACCGAACGCATGAACCAGACCCTAGAAACCTATCTTCGACATTATGTCAATGCCTTACACTCCAACTGGTCTGAGTATTTGCCTTTAGCTGATTTCGCCCTAAATTCCTGTTGGCACAGTGCTCTTCATACCACACCATTCTACGCAGCCCTAGGCTATCACCCTCAGACTTTTCCTCTACTTCAGCCTTCTTCTGGTGTTCCAGCAGCAGATCAGCGGGTAAAGAATATTCTACTACATTGGAAGAAGATTCGTTCATTACTACGAAAGTCAGCAGGCAAGTACAGACTTTTTTCCAACAGACGAAGACGTCATATACCTCCATATGTGGTGGGGGACAGAGTTTGGCTATCAACCAAGTATGTGAGACTGAAACAACCTTCTACCAAATTGGGCCCTCGATTCATTGGTCCTTACAGGATCATTGATCGAGTTGGGCCCGTTTCCTATCACTTAAAATTACCTTTCTCTCTCCGGATACATCCCGTGTTCCACGTTTCCCTCCTCAAAAAAGCTATTTTCAACCGCTACTCCAGATCACAACAGCTACCTCCTCCTGTTCTTGTTGATGGACAAAATGAGTTTGAAGTCTCCAAGATTCTTGATTCCAGAAGACAGGGCCGTGGCCTTCGGTATCTGGTTCATTGGAAGGGATATCCTGTCACAGACCGCTCCTGGGTTCCAGCCAAAGATCTGCATGCCCCTTCTCTTATACGAGACTTCCATGCCTCGTTCCCCACTAAACCCCGCTAGGCCCCCGGAGGGGTCCATTGGGGAGGGGGCCCTGTCATGTCCCGGGGTGTATTCGAACCTGGGTCTTCCTGGTCTCTTAAACCATAGCCTTACCTGATGTGCCACAGAAGAGATCTAGACCTTGGGAATATCCTTATTGTGTTCAACACACACCTCGGACTCACTAGCTCCACCTGCTGCCAGCTGTGGACAATTCTCATTCTGGACAGCCTTTAAATAGGAAGTGAGGTCATCACTCAGCGCCCGTTTTTTGGATTACTTCCTGGGTGTTTTGTCTTTAGTAATCTTCCTTGTATTGAACTCCTGCCTGATATCCCGACTATTCTACAGCCTGCTGATTTTGTACCTTATCGCCAGATCGTGTATGACCTTTGCCTGCCTGACCCTTCTCCGGAATCCGATATTGAACTATTTGGCTGATCCGTTGCCGACCGTATCTGCCTGACGACGCTTTTCCTGGATCTCCAGCATACTTGTTCCACTTCGGACACTACCTTTTACAGGTACCTTACAAAGATTGACTGATTTAATCTTCTTGCCATCCAAGGGACTTTCAACAGTCTTCTCCAACACTATAGTTTAAAAGCATAAATTCTTCTCTGTTCAACCTTCCTTATGTTTCAGCTTTCACAGCCAAAGGATACTACTGGGATTACCATAGCTTTGATTATACTGCACTTTTTGTGTAGGTTGATGTCTCTGCTTTTTATAATGTGGTCTAGGTTTGCCATTGCTTTCCTCACAGGAAGCAAGCATCTCTAAATTTCATGGCTACAGTAACCATCTGCCATGATCTTGGAGCCGAGGAAGATTCCATTTCTTCTGCTTCTATTTGCCAAGGAGTGATGTAACCAGTTGCCATGAGCTTAGTTTTCTTAACCACTTCAATACAGGGCACTTTCCTCCTTTCCTGCCCAGGACAATTTTGAGCTTTCATCGATGTTGCACTTTGAATGACAATTGCGTAGTCATGCAACACTGTACCCAAACTACGTTTTTATAATTTTCTTCGCACAAATATAGCTTTCTTTTGGTGTTATTTGATCATCACTGGGGTTTTTATTTTTTGCTAAACAAACAAAAAAGACCAAAATGTTTGAAAAAAATGATGGGCACTGATAGGCGGCACTGATGGGCACTAATAGGTGGCACTGATAGGCAACATTGATAGGCAGCACAGATGGGCACTGATGAGTACTGATAGGTGGCACTGATGGGCACTGATAGATGAAACTGGATAGGCAGCACTGATGATAAGCTACTGAAGGCATTTCTGAGTGGCATCTGAAGGGCACTGACAAGCATAACTGATGGGGCACTGATTGGCACTTTTATGGGCACTGATTGACACATTTATGGGCACTGATTGGCACTTTGATGGGCACTGGCAGACATTCTTTATAGGGCACAGGCTGGCAGCTGATGGGCAGTGATAGGCAGCTGATGGGCACCTCTGATGGGGGCTGCACTGATAATCAATGTGCTAATTATCAGCGCAGACCCCCCTCTGACAGGTAGAGCCGCCGTTCGACTCTCCCTGTCCCAAAAAAAAGATATTTACCAGCACTTCCTGGTTAACATGATGATCAGCTGTTATCAGATTGTTTTACCATGGCATCAGGAATTCAGAAAAGTAGAGTAGCGGACATCTTTAGGTACATGAGAACACGACCCTGATTGGTGCTGCTGACTGATCATTCTGGAGAACGCTACTGAGCTGACTTCACTGAGCAACCAAAGGAGAGAAATCAACTGTCACTCCCATGAGTTGGAATTAAAGGGGTTGTAAAGGTTAGTTTTTTTTATTTTCTAAATAGGTTCCTTTAAGCTAGTGCATTGTTGGTTCACTTACCTTTTCCTTCGATTTCCCCTCTAAAAAAAATATCTTTGTCTGAATTTCTCACTTCCTATTCCGCCTCAGTAAGCTTGCCACCATCATCCGAGCCATTCTGTCTGGGAGTTAGTCAGACAGAACAGTTTACTGAGGAGGAACAGGAAGTGAGAAATTCAGACAAAGAAAACAAAGAAAAAATAATTTAGAAGGGAAATCGAAGGGAAAGGTGAAGTGAAGTGTAGAACATAAAAAATTAACCTTTACAACCCCTTTAAGAAATGAATAACCCAAATGTGAATAAATAAGATAGAGATGAAAACTGTGCTGGAATTCTGCCCATATAATTCATACACTGTGTGTGTTTTACAAATCAACAAAATTGACATAAACAAATAAATGTGAATAAATAAACCATAAACCAAAGTGATTCTTCTATATAGTGCAATATACAAGTGCAATCATCACAGTCCCCTACATACATCAAATGTCCATGCTTCTGAATGTACTACCCCTCACAAAAGGAGTGGTCCACGCAGTGTTCTAGAAACTCCAAAGTAATTAACCGCTTAAGGACCGCCGCATACAGATATACGTCTGCAGAATGACACGGCGAGCGGCGTGCTCGCGAACCAGTCCTAAGCTTCGTGACCGTCCTCGCATGAACCGTGGACACGATCGCCGCCAGTGTCCCGTGATCCGGTCACAGAGAGGAAGAACGGAGAGAGGTGTGTAAACAAACCTCTCCCCGTGCTTCCTAGTGAGACTGAGGCGGCGTACAGACGATCGGACATATCCGATGAAAACGGTCCGCGGACCATTTCCATTGGATATGTCCGATCGGGAGTTTGATCCGATGGCGTGTACACACCATCGGATCAAATTCCCCGCCGCCGGACGGCGCGGTGACGCGGCGGTGACGTTGACACCGCCGCGTCACCGCCACGTCACCGCACCAGGAAGTAAAACACTTCCGCGCATGCGCCGAATCCATTCGGCAGCGGCGCGGCGGCGGTGGGGGCCGACATGTCTGCTGGTAAGTGTACTAACCAGCAGACATGTCGGGCGGACAGATTCCACCGGATAGATTTCAAAGCTTGCTTTGAAATCTGTCGGGTGGAGAAATCTGTCCGCTAGCCCATACACACGAGCGGAGATGTCTGCTGAAACGGTCCATCGGACCGTTTTCAGCGGACATATCCCCTCGTGTGTACGCCGCCTGACACTGATCGTCTATTCCCTGTCATAGGGAACGACGATCAGTGACGTCACACGCTAAGCTACACCCCCCACAGTAAGAAACACAAATCAGGGCACACTTAACCCCTACAGTGCCACCTACAGGTTAACCTATTCACTGCCAGTGTCATTTTTACAGTAAAAAGTGCATTCTTATAGCACCGTTCACCGTATAAATGACAATGGTCCCAAAATAGTGTTAAAAGTGTCAGATGTGTCTGCCATAATGTGGCAGTCACGATAAAAATCGCATTACTAGTAAAAAAAATATTAATAAAAATGCAATAAAACTATCCCCTATTTGGTAGATGCTATAACTTGTGCAAACCAATCAATAAATGCTTATTGCGTTTTTTTTTTTACCAAAAATATGTAGAAGAATATGTATCAGCCTAAATGGGAAACAAAATGTTTTTTTTTATATATATTTTTGGGGATATTTATTATAGCAAAAAGTATTAAGGATTAAGCTCATCCCTACTCTACACTAGTATGCGCCAAGGGATCTAGGAACCAAACACAAGCTGTGGTGCTTCCTAGTGGTAAAGTAGGTGCAGCTTACACCCTGTATTTTTGAAATATCTCAACAAAATCTTAACATAATGGAGCAGCCATTTTCTTTCATATTCTATTAGTTGTAAGATTTGCAATAGAACATCGTACTTACAGTATATATAAATTAGAAATTTGCACGTTCAGTATCAACTGAAGTTATATAAAATTTAGGTGGAGATTTTTGTGAGATAAAAAATATTCTAAATCTCACTGAACCCCAAGAGAGTCTGTCAAATAAAGGAAGATTAATATATCAACATATCAGTAGAAGCAATCAGTCACAAATAGTAACTTCATGTGTAATGCAATAATTATTTGACATTTGGAAAACAATATATCCAATAAATATTTAATTCAACTTTTTCTTTATCTTATAGCAGCAAATCCTGGAGATTGCAAGTATTTGTACTTTTATAAGAAATCTGCTTGAAATTAGTTTCAAGCATCTGCTTTTTTAGTAAGTAATATTTTGCTGAATTACACCTTATTTCCCCTGACCCATCAATGTCACAGTAAGAGATCTTGTTCTGAAATTAATCTGACAAAATACTTCCCACCTAAATACTTTTGAAGAACTTGAAATGCCTTGATAAAATGTTTAATCATTGAAGAATGGCAACAGCCCAAACCTATAGGACCAGATTCAGGTAGATGGGAGCATCTTTGCTCTGGAGTAACGTTTCTCATTTACGTTACTCTGGCGTAATTTTAGGAGCAAGTGCTGTTATTCACAAAGCACTTGCTCCTAAAGTTGCGGCAGCGCATCGCAAATGACCCGGTGGAATTCAAATTGGGCGGGTACAGGGCGTGTATTATTTAAACTAAGCGCGATCCCCCGGCGAACGTACTGTGCATGCATCGACTGTCAGTGCATCCCAGTGCGCATGCTCCAAATTCTGTCAGTGAACGTCAATGACGTCAAATCCCCATTCATGGACGTTTTACGCAAGCGACGCGATTATTATTTTTTCCGACGCGATGACGACGTCTATACTTAACATAGGATACTCCACTAGGGGGCTGCTTTATCTTTACGCTGTGTATCGCTTACAGAAACGTCGGAAAGTCACTGCGTCGCGCCCGAATACGATCGTGAATTGCCGATTCCCGCTGATTAACATATTTTTTCAGCGTAAATCAGCGGGAATGCCCCCGGCGCCATTTTTAAATTAAAGTTCCGATGCGATGGCGAAATTCAATTGCGCCGATCGCATCGGAACTCCAACCCGGCGTTTCTTGTTTTCTGGTTACAGAAAACAGAAACGCCGGCTTAAAGTGACAGTTAGGCTGGAGTATCACTGATACTCCAGCCTAACTCTACCTGAATCTGGCCCATAGTGTAATTATTATAAGATAGACCAAATGCATGCACAGTAATTTGATAAGTAGACTCTAACTGATGCCTTAAAATGAATAAGGGTGATACATAAAGGGATATTTCCAATATATGGTGAAGAAATGGGTGCTTCATCATTATCATTAGGGATGAGCTGAACACCCCTTGGTTTGGTTCACACCAGAACATGCGAACAGACAAAAAATCTGTGTGAGCATGCGGACACCATTACAGTCTATGGGACACGAACTTGAAAAATCAAGTTTTTTTTCAGGAGCAGTGATTTTAATAATTCTTAAAGTGAAACAATAACAGTGAAATATTTCTTTAAATATCGCATCTAGGGTCCCCTTAGTGACTGTAAAGTGGTGCATCTTTGTCATGTGTTTTACTGTGCCACAGTAAAATTACATTTCTAAAAGAAAATGTCATTTTAAATTGCTTGCAGCTATAATGTATTGTCGGCTACTGGTAATATAGATGAAAGACCATTGAAACAAACGGTGTGAGGTCCCCTCCCCATTCCATAGCAGGCCCTTCAAGTCTGGTATGGATATTAAAAGGAAGCTCCAAGCCAAAATATAAAATAAATGGTGTGGGGTCCCCCCAAAATCCATACCAGACCCTTATACAAGCAAGCAACCATGGCAGGCCAGGAAAGGGGGAGTGAGTGTCCCCCCTCCTGAACCATACCAGGCTATTTGCCTTCAACATGAGGAGGGTGCTTTGGGGTCCCAGAGGGCCTCATCCCCACTACACTTGCCCTCTGGGCGGGGGGAATATTGGAATCTGGAAGCCTCCTTTAACAAGGGGGCCCCCAGATCCTGCCCCCTATGTACATTGTACCCCTACCCATTCACAAAAAAAAGAGTCAAAAACGACAGGAGGCAGTTTTTGACAATTCCTTTATTTAAAAAAAAGTGTCCCCCGATGACCATCTATCAGGACGCCCGATGGACCTGAAGAATATATTTAAAAAAGCTTTGCCTTAATGAGAGGTGTCCCACCAACTGCTGTCTTCTGGTGGTGACAGCTGTTATATAGGCAAGGGCGGGGCCACCCAGTGATGTAAATGGTTGACCCCGCGCCCTCTGACAACACGTGATGTCAGAAGGGGCGAGGTCACCCAGTTACAACACCAGGTGGCCCTGCCCTTGCCTATATAACAGCTGTCACAGCCAAGCTACAGCAGTCGTCGGAACGCCTCCCATCAGGGTGGATCTTTTTTTTCTTATATTTTTAGGGTGGGATTGAAGATGGATGGGCATCGTAGTACGCTTTTTTAAATGAAGGAATTGTCAAAAACTGTCTCCTGTTGTTTTCACTTTTTTGACACTTTTTTGGTGAATTCACATAGGGTAGCAGGATCTGGGGGCCCCCGTGTCAAAGGGGCTTCCAGATTCTGATAAGCCCTTCGCCCGCAGACCCCGACAACCACTGGGCAAGGGTTGTGGGGATAAGGCCCTTTTCCCCATCAACATGGGGACAAGGTGCTTTGAAGTGGATCCCAAAGCACCCTCCCCATATTGAGGGCAAGTGGTTTGGTATGGTTCAGGAGGGGGGGTGCTGGTTCATCCCACCTTTCCTGGCCTGCCATGGCTGCTTGCTCAGATAAGGGTCTGGTATAGATTTTGGGGGGACCCGCACGCCATTTTATTAAAAAAAATTGGTGCAGGGTTCCTTTTAACCACTTCAATACACTGTGTTATATATACTACACTACCTGCACTGACTGAATATAGAGTATTCACTGAATATATAGTCTACACTAAATGCAGAGTATATATATATAGATATATATTTATATCTATATATATATGGTCGTTACCCTCTGAGTAGAGAGATGTGGATCACATAAACACACGACAAGACTTACAACATAAATAGACCTGAAGTGTGCCTTGGTGGTCTGGTCAGTATGCCAAGAAAAGGGGGCATACCCAAGGTAAGTAATGGGTAGTTAATTGAAGAAGGATATGCTGAGAAGTGCCCTAAAAAGGGAAGGGCAGGAGGGTGTCCAATGCGATTGAATGGACAGACTCACAGACATGAGGTGAGCTGGGAAGAGTCGGCCCAGTGACGTGTAGTACTGCACACAAAACCGACAAAGAGCATGTGTGAGTGGGCTGCTTAAATACCCTGCCTTCTCCTCCCATAAACTCAGGCCAATATACTGGCCTTCTTATTTATGGTCGTTATCCTCTGAGGAGAGAGATGTGGATCACATAAACATGTGACAAGACTTACAACATACATAGACCTGAAGTGTGCCTTGGTGGTCTGTATGCCAAGAAAAGGGGGCAAAAGACTCAGATAGGGAAATAGTTGTTATTGATTTCTTGTATTTATTGAGCCAGCTTGGTAAAGGCTTGTGCCATTTCTTCCTGAGGATTTGGGATGTATGTGGCAAAACAAGGAGACTTCCATCAGCCTGGTATCTTGATTACGTGGTCTGGTACTCCCTGTTGGGAGGCAGCTGAGGCTACTCTAATTCGAAAAGAATGACCAGAGAACTGACTGGATTTTGAAGCCCAAGTTACTTAGGAGGATTCTGACATGCTTGACACACTGGCTGCCACTCAGGGAGCTGGTTTAGAAAGGGTAGCAATGAGCTACCATCAGATTGGCTGGGTAGATGGAGCAGTAGTCGGTCGAGCAGTAGTCTGAAACAGTTTGATGCCAACCCTGGGGCTGGTTTGTTGCGTTTGCAGACTGTGAGTGTAGTGGTTCGAAAGCGAGTCGGGTGGCGTCGGAGCCACTGACTTTAAATTCACTAGGTCATAGGGAACCGTAGAAGACCTGGTAGATGGCTGTTTGGGTGACTAGGCTGACTAAACAGGGAACAAGTAAGGATTTCAGACATGTCCCTAAAGAGGGCACTCTTGAAAGGTAGGCGCTTGCCACTGACTACAGGTTGGTGCTTCTGTATGCCCTGTAGGAGGGACTTGACTGCATGGGCTCGAGAATACTGACGGTTTCCTGGGGTCTTGCAGGGACAGGAAATGCTGGACGCCATCTAGATATGGCATGATAGTATTGTGAGAAAGTGTCAGCTGCATGTGGCAATACGATATGAAGGCTAGAACGTGTCTAACGTTGCTTATTGCTGCTCCAGGGCAAGGGGCCCAAAATTTGCGGTTAGTGTTCCAAGCAGTGCGATAGGCCTTCAGTGTGTTGCGTGCCAAGGAGTGGTTAATAAGCTGCGTTGCATTGGTGAGATGCGACTTCAGTACATTGTCAGCAATGATCAGGGTGGGACAGGGATAGTTGTTGGGTCGGCTCCAGGCTCTTGCTGGAAAAACAAAGTAAGGTTGGAATGGGACAGCACATTAGCTGCGATTTTGCATTTGCCTGGAATATGTCTACATAAGATATTAACTGGTGACGGAGTGACAGCTGCGCGAGCCTGCGCAGGAAGGACGTGATGGGGAGTGACTTAGATCTACCTTAAATGATGATGTCGGCTGTGGCCTGATTTTCTGTGGTGAAGAACACTGTCTGTCCTGTTCAAGTGTGGCCCCAGACCTGGGCAGCTGCCACGATGGGGTACAGCATGATGAAGATTGGGTGAAGCAGAAATGTCTGCAAAAGCCCATGGTGGCTCAGCTGACACTGCCGGGATGAAGATTAAAATGCTGTTCTATCAGGTGGGGAAGTTGTCCCACATAGCTAAGTCTGCTACTGAGGCTTGGTCTAGTTTGAGAACTTGGACTGGATCTTGCATTGGTGTGAGAAAATCAAGACAATACACAGGTTCTCAACAAGACGATATATGTGCACTCGCAGACCAACGTGCGCTCGCAGACCAACGTGCGCTCGCAGACCAACGTGCGCTCGCAGACCAACGTGCGCTCGCAGACCAACGTGCGCTCGCAGGTGCTGGATGGAAACCTGAACTAACCTCAGGGAAAGACAGAGAAAAGGTGAGTGGCCTGCGTACCACTGAAGATGAATGGCCAACTGGGCGCCACTGTGTGTTTGTGTGGCTGATTGTTTGTCACTGAGGTGTATTTGCAAGTTTAGTTTGTATTCGGGTTTGCACGTAGGTGCTTGCCGCAAGTGTTTTATACTACTGCAGACAGTTGGGATGATATTGTGTGGTTGCAGGGGCCTCGATGAGTATGAAGGTTTGTTTTGAGATGGCATTGCGTTGTTACAAGGGTCTCAGTCTGATTTTCTAAGATGGTATTGTGTGGTTTGCAAAGGTCTCGATGATTATGAGGTTTGTTTTGAGATGTGTGGTTGCAAGGGTTTCAACAAGTGAGGGGTTGCTGAGACGATGTTGCATTTTGCAATGGTCTCAGATGAGTGTCAGGCTGCTGAGACGACTTTGTATGGCTGCAAGGGTCTGAACGGGTGTCAGGTTTGCTGAGACGATATTGCGTTTTGCAATGGTATCAAGTGAGTGCCAGGCTGCTGAGGCAACTTTGTATGGCTGCAAGGGTCTGAATGGTGTCAGGTTGCTGAGATGATATTGCATTTTGCAATGGTCTCAAGTGAGTGTCGGGCTGCTGAGACGACTTTGTATGGCTGCAAGGGTCTTAACGGGTGTCAAGTTGCTGAGACGATATTGCGTTTGCAATGGTCTCAAATGAGTGTCAGGTAGCTGAGATGACTTTGCATGGCTGCAAGGGTCTGAACGGGTGTCAGGTTGCTGAGACGATATTGCGTTTTGCAATGGTCTCAAGTGTGTGTCGGGTTGCTAAGACGACTTTGTATGGCTGCAAAGGTCTGAACAGGTGTCAGGTTGCTGAGACGAGATTGTGTGATTGCAAAGGTCTAGACAAGTGTGAGTTAGCTGAGATGATATTACATTTTGCAAGTGTCTTAAATGAGTGTCAAGTTGCTGAGACAGTATTCCCTGACTTTTTTTTTTTTAAAACGACTGTGAATGAAACGCTGGTAAACATGAGTTACCGAGTTACTGTGTCTGGCGGTGTTTACAACCTGTTACAGGCATTGGCGTTTCAAATGCCTCAGAACATCCGTCTGAATCCATTTTTTATTTATTTATTTTTTCTAAACTCAACTTCCTAGAAACGACTATAAATGATCCTGTGTACATGTACTGATAAGATAACATAGAGGAGAGATTGTGGATCCTGTGTACATGTACTGATAAGATAACATAGAGGAGAGATCAGGGGTGGCTGAAAAACACCCAACTGTTCCTAGACGTCCGTTTACCAACAGCAGTGTACACGAGGCCTAAGATGATTTGTCTGGCTGTGTGGTCACAAAGGTCTTTGACGAGTAGGAGGTTGCTCGAGACAGTATTGGTTGCAAGGGTCTCAATGAGTGTGGGGCTGCTGAGACAGTATTGTGTTTGCAAGGGTCTCAACAAGGGTGTCAGGTTGCTGGGCCGAGATTGCGTTGTGGACACTTTTTTTTCTTTTTTTTGCGTATATATTTTTTATTTTTTGCTATTTTACATATATATATATATATATATTTATTTTGCGTTTTTATATTTTTTTAGCATTTTTTTTGCATTTATATATATATAAATGCTAAAAAATGCAAAAAAATTCTAAAAAATATATAAAAAAGCAAAAAAAAGGAAAATAAATACGTAAAATAGCAAAAGAAAAAGAAGAGAAAAAAAGGAAAATCTTAAAATATATATTTATTTTTATTTATTTTTTGCGTTTGCATTTTGTAAGGGTCATGTGTTGCAAGGGCCTTAACAAGGGTGCCAGGCTGCTGAGATGATTTGCATGGTTGCAAGGTCTCAATCAATAAGTATTGGGTTACTGAGAATAGATAGAAACACCTGGTTTGTTTGTACCTTTAATCGAGCAGTAGAAGGTAGAAGGACAATGTCCGTTTGATTCGTAGGTTCCGTAGGGGCCACTAACGAATGATATAGGAGATGCGGTAGCAAATTGATAGGACATAAAGAATGTAATAACACATCTTACTTGCGACAGTGGGCCATGCGAGTGAGTTTGCGGCGGACTGTGGCTGGAGTGAAACATATCGGGAAGGTGTAGCGTAATGCCATGCATGGGGCAAAACAACGAGGTTTGGTGTAGAAAATAGAACACAAGAAAATAATTTGTAAGCTCCACTGCGGGAACCGAACATATGGTACGGGTGACACCACGAGTGGCCACGAATTTGACATGACAAACAAGTTAACGAATCCTACCTGGGACAGTGAACGTGCGACTGGGTTTGCTTTGGACTGGAGTGGGTGTGCAACACATCCGAAGAGTGTGGTGTGGTGCCATGCATGACGCACAGGCAATAACTTTGGTAATTAAATGAGAGAGAAGAACCATGTACAAACAATTCATAAGTTCTGCTGCGGGAACTAAAACACACGGCATTGGGGAAACAACGAATGGCAACGGTAGAAAGTATGCAATGTATCTGATACAAACAGGTTATAAAGAGAAATGACTGATACAAAATGCATGAGATGAATCCGATATGAATCGGTAGTTAGGAGTATTGAACAAATCTGATACAAATTGGTTGTAGAGTGTATGCTACCCCTTGCCTTGAAACCAAACACCTACCAACCACCCATCCCCCAAGGCTAATCAAGTGCATTTACAAATCAATTGTATGTTCGGCAGGAGGAAGTTACAAATGTACCAAGCCTGTGCCGAATGATGTTGGAACATGAGCAGCAATAACTCAAAGGCAGATTTTTTACAAAAGAAATGGAGGATAGGAAGCATAACGAATTGCAAGATTGCACATTATATGAAAAGGTTTGAATACTACCTGCGACAGAAGACCATGAACGGAGAAGCTGCAATGCACTTGCGATGTCGAATGCGATTGAATGGGCAGACTCACGGACATGAGGTGAGGGTGAGCTGGGAAGAGTCGGCCCAGTGACGTGTAGTACCGCACACTGAACCGACAAAGAGCATGTGTGAGTGGGCTGCTTAAATACCCTCCGGGCTTCTCACATAAACTCAGGCCACCATGCTGGCCTTCTTATATATATATATATATATATATATATATATATATGTTGGGCAATGGTTGCTGCCACTGGTGGTGCTCTAATGTAATCAGTACTCTGATTAAACCTCTCACTGTCCCCTGCGGGGAGATGCCAGTAATCAGCTCTCCTCGCCATACACTCTGTCAGTGTGAGGCGAGGAGTGCCGATTACCGACACTTCCTTGATCAGAGATCAGGGTTACGCCATGTCCTAGCAACACGGCGTGACCATGATGGCCACACTGCTCGCCTCCTGTTTTTCCACTGTGTAATTAATTTACCTTGAACAAAAATGTTTTTAGCTAGAGTTTGCAGTGACACCATTTTTTTTTATCTAGCAGTAATAGGTCAGAATTTAATAGTGCATACAGTAGAAATAACATATGTATAAACTTGATGGAAGGTTCACTCTTAAAAAAAACAATTAAGCTAACAATTATCCCCCTCTGTATAAACTCTTACCAGAAATAGCAAGGTAATAGGCAGGAAATAATGCTGGTCAACAATCCTGTGATGTCCATTTAGGACCAACTTTACCAAAGGGGCTTGATTAAACACAGGATCACTGTGTCCAATCCTATGAGGAAAAACACATTTTATCCATAGTGTAATTCTGTATAAAAGGTCTTTATTTTCCTCTAAAAAACTTTTAGGAATTACACTTACAAGAATATAAATACAATAGGCATTAAATGAAGCAGTTAAACAGTTGTGACAGCCAGATTCATCGGTAGTGTGCGGGTATTCCGTCACTTCCTCAATGCCATGTCTCCTGGAAGCTTTTGTCATTGTTCCCAGGAGACATTGAGGAGGTCTGCCTCGAGTTATCGCGGGATTTAGAAAGAACGTAGCATAAAGGATTACTAAGGTACAGTGGATCAAAAAAACAAACAAACATGTGGTTTAGTAATTATGCATATTAGCGTATCATTTTTTTTTTTTTTGGTGGGGGAGTGGATCTTGGGTGGGAGTTCCCACACTTTTTTCCCCAGGACTTGACCACTGCGTGTCATGGGATAGCTTGTGATCTTCTTTTTGTTCAGTACCACACTGTAATGTCTAAATAGTTTTATGTCATGTCAACAAAGCGTGGCCAAAAACACTTTAAAGCTACAACCCCACATTCCATTGATGAATGCAACGTTTAGAGTCTAAAAATAAAAGCACCACAGTAAAGAGTCCAAAAAAGTCAAATTTCATTCCAAACTTTTATTATGCATTAATGAGCCAATGTGTTTTGAAAGGCAAATACTATCCCCCCTTCATTAGAGCTACATATAATATAAACATGTAATTAGGTCTAATTGAAAAAGGTTAACAGGTTTAAAAAAGTTTTACAAAAGGTTGACTAATAATAATAAAAAAAACAATTATAAAAATGATCTAAACCTGCCTCATAAACCTGCATTTGTTAACTGGTTTGACATGGTACAGGGGTCAACCACTGCAATGACTAAATACACACAATAGATGTAAATAACATCCATCACATATCTGTTTGATGAGCCTGCCATGATAAGGAAGGTCCCTCTTACACCTCCAGCTTAGGGTACCCCAGGTACCCAAATTATTAAAACTTCTCTCAAAGATGACTGGTCTATCTCCCTAAATAATCCAATTTGGGCCAACCCCTCCCTATACTGGGTATGCATGGGATATTAAATGTCTGCAATAATTATTTTAATATGGTACAACCCCAACAAGCCACTAATATTAAATATTGCTTTTAATTATACAGCTTTAGAAAAAAACTACTTATAATGCCCAGGCCAGGTAAATTAGCTCCATCTATCATGTGGCTCTATTGGGCACCAAAACAGCTACATTTGACCACTCTAAAGAGAGATGGATACTATATATATATTGAAGCTTATGAAGGAAACATGGAGGAGAGGTGGCAGGAGTTACAATCCTAAAACAAACTATCTTTATCATGTTGTACAACTATCTATTCACAAAAAACTAACATTGCCAAATAATTGACAGTTATAAATCCAAAAATTTTGTGATGAGTCATCATTGCGACATTATTAAATGTATAACTGCTGGTAATTTGGCAATGTTAGTTATTTATTTGTGATTACTTAGTTGCACAGAACAGTAGAGGTCACTTGTTTTAATTTTTTAAGAGTTATGATGCTTTGAGTACTACTGCTTTTATTAATTTGTTATATTGGTTTTGGGTTGTGAGTTTGAGGAATTATTTCACATACTGTATGGGAGTTACAATATTATCTTAGCTAAGGACAAGTTCACACAACTAAAACCGTTTAATAAGATTAAATATACTTCAGTAAAATTGTATTCCCTAGGTTTACATGCCCATCAGTCCTGCTTCAAGGGCTGCTGAGGTAAAGACCCATTTTTTCACATAGTCTGGGAATGCAGCTCTAATTTAGATTTTTGGCATCCGATCACTTCATTTATTTGTTATTCATTTGGTCTACCTAAGTTCCTGTCCCCTTTTTTGCCCTTTAACATCGTATTGTAAAAATATTTTAAATGTTGTGCCTAAAAAGGGAATCTTACTTTTTTGGAAGGTCCCTTGTCCCCCAGCAGCCTCCCTGTAGTTAAAATATGTAAAAGCCATCACTATTTAAAACATGATACAGAATTAATTTGGGCACAGTGTTGCAGGACAGAGTAATTGTTATTCAAACTATCACAGCAATGAAAATGGAAAAATTAACAGGACAGAAGGACGTGTAACATGTCTAAAGGGGTAAAGTGTATGTAAGCCTAAGAACTAAAAAAATATGTATTATAGCTTCATGAGGCTTTTTTAAATGTATTTTAGCTGGTGATCCCTTCACTAATATAATTCATGCCCTTGGGGCACAACACTTACTGTGCTGTAACTATAGATAGGCAGCTTTGTCACCCCAGGCTGTTCATTTCTGATTCAGACTACAGAACATCTACTACTCTGTTCCATGCCAGGATAATGGGGGGGACGGGGGGCTATTCTGTAGGTCACAGAAGATGATTGAGCAGGGATAAAAACACTGCTTGAGATATTACTGCAGTGAGGCTGATTTAAGGATTAGAGAATGTTCACACAAGAAATTGTGTGACTATTCACTTTCATCTATCAAGTCATGTAAAAAAAACGTTTATGTGTTTTAACTACATGAGTGGACCATTGTAAACATTTTAAAATCCTTGCGTAAATCAACCTGTGTGTTTTCAGCTCACTGCAAAAAGTTAAACGCTCACTAGATTTCTGGCAGGAGCAGTAATAACTTTTTATATATACTGAGCAAAGAACAAAACCTATTAAATGGTATATTTCACAGATCAAAATGGAAACAAACTAGAGATTTCATACATTTTAATAAAGCCTATTCAGGGAGAAATATGGGGGATGCCACTATTAGCAAAATACTAGTTGCCTAGCTGTCATGCTTGCGGACAGGGCCATTCGCCTGCATGTGGGGGTACCTTGCATTCTCATCAACGCCTAGGATCGGGGGGGGAGTAAGTTCATGTGGAAGTTAAACATTATGGTGATTCCCTGGCTTAGAGATGAGCTGTAGATGTGTGCAGCAGTACAAGTACAGAGTCTTCCTGTAAGAGTGCTTGGTGTAGGTTGTATTTTAGAGGGAGACCCCTGAGCCCCTGCCCTCTCCACCAGTCCAGCATATCTCTACCACCTCACTCACAGTGACAGAAAGAATCCCACCTTGCAACTAGCACAGATCTCAGGGGTGCACTTGATTAACTTTTTCCACTCTCCTATACAATGCTGCAAGGTACATGAGGTTCTCAATACCACAGGTTTGGTGCTAGTTACATTTGGAAAACTGACCGCTAGGAAGGGAACCAGAACACTGATCCCCTCGCTACCAGAGGACCTGTAACCTACACCAGGTACCATGCTTCTTGACTGGCTGCAGTGTATCTTTCACTAGTCAATAGTTACCCATAGTAACTGTGTTCCTCTTTTTGCTTGTCTTGCCAAGTAAACCTTCTGTAGTGACTTTTCTTCATACCCCCACATGTGCTTTACAGACACTGTTCTTTCATACGCCAGAAACCACCCTGAACCACTTTGAATGATTTTAGACCAGCCTTGAGACAGTTTGACAACTTTTACTGTACTTCTCATGGCAAAAATACAATGGGGGTTATTTGCGAAAGGCAAATCCACTTTGCACTACAACTGCAAACTACAAGTACAAAGTGCACTTGGAAGTGCAATCACTATAGATCTGAGGGGGACATGAAACGGAAAATAAACAACATTTTAGCTTGCACATGATTGGATAATAAAATCAGCAGAGCTTTCCCTCATTTCAGGTCTACCCCTTAGATTTACAGCGACTGCACTTCCAAGTGCACTTTCAGTGCAATTTCAATATAGTGCAATATATGGTATCTCAAAGCAAGGTGGATGCTGCCTTCCTCAGATGGGGTAATCTGAAAGGAACTACAAGAAAAACAGAAATAGAAGGCGCGCACACCTAGTGCATTACCAGAGATAATTTAATAATAAGACATTTTTGTGTAAAAGTGGGTACTCACAAAATGAAACTGGCAAAAGGCCATTAACACAGTGCATTGACATGCACAGAACACGGGGTACAGCTAACGCTTTTCTGGGGCGCACCCCCTTACTCAGAGCTAGGCGCCTTCCATTTCTGTTTTTCTTGCAATTTCAAGTGCACTTTGCACTTGTAGTTTGCACTTAAAGTGCAAAGTGGATATGACTTTTCGTAAATAACCCCCACTGAGTATAACAATGTCCAAAGCCTAAACTGACTAACAGAGGTGGCTGCTCAGGCATACCATTACAGGTGCTAGTTCAAAGCTGGTGACCCCCAATGACTGGTGGAGGGGGATTTACTAAAACTGGAGGGTGCAAAATCTGGTGCAGCTGTGGTAGCCAATCGGCTTCTGACTTCATCTTGTTCAATTGAGCTTTGACAATAAAACATTGAAGCTGATCACTTTAATACTAGAAAAAACTTACCCAGAACAAGCATGCACCCAGGTAAGTAAAATTGCATAACTTATGATCTGCATCTTTTTTTCTGGTGAGTGACTCGAAAATTATTGGAATCATAGAATCAGAATGAGATCCAGATGACTACATATTTAAAAGGAGAAGGCAGACATGGCAGCTTCCATAGTTCTGTAAGCACAGTTTTACTTTAATGATGTGGGTGCACATGATAAAAAGATGTAGCTATATTATCAGGACACGGAAGTAAATTTTTGAAAAAGAAAAAGTCTTTACAAAAAAAGGAGAAATACAGTACTAGTATTATGTGTGCTTAAAAAAGAATGACCTTCTCACAAAGGGAATGTGCTCTTACTTTTCTTTTTGTATCTGACTTGCTTTTCAGACAGCTCTGTTGCTTTATCTTTGAAAACATAATGGCCCAGATTCACGTACATCGGCGCATTATCGGTCCGGCGTAGCGCACCGCCATTACGTTAGACTTGCGCCATCTAGCCGCGTAATCCCCCGATTCACGTAGCTTTTGCGCAGGAAATTGCGCAAGCGTAAGGTTTTTTCCAGAGGCGTAAGGAGGAGTAATACAAATTGGGAGGGACGTGGGCGTGTTACATTGAAATGAGCCGTGACCCCATGCAAATGAAGGGCCGGCCGGCTCGCGCATGCGCGCTTGAACGAGACCATGTCAGCTCCGCTGTGTGCATGCTCACAACTCGGGAGCGGCGCAATTAGTGAAATTGGAAACTAGGGCAATGTTGTGAACTACGCAGACAGCATAAATAGACACACACAAACGCACTTGCATTGCAAAAGTACATCCCTTTGTGTCCCTTCCCATTTAACCAAGTGCTTTTGTTCCTGTTGTTCGTTGCAGTGTGTCTTGTAGTTGTCAGATTAGTGTTCTGTGTGATCAAGTGCTTGTTGGTATATTTGTGAAAGTGTATTTGATAAGTGTTTGAGAGACTGATTGTTTGATTGATATATTTTTGTTCGTTTGTTTTCTTGCTTTTTTTTTTTTGGTGACTGTTTCTTGCTGAGTGCTAGTGTGATTTTTGGGTGTTCTTTTTCTCTTTGTGTGTGTTCTTGCCTGATTGGTTGTGCTTGTATTTGTGACTGATTTTTGGAGACTGGTAGTGAGTTTGTTTGGAAGTATGACTGAGAGAAAAAGAAAGCTCAATTTTACTGTGGGGGAAAAAAGAATCCTTGCCCGGGCCATTAGCGAGTATGGGCGTTTTCTCCACGGCCTGCAGAGTGCCACCACCACCCCGGCCAGGAGGAGGGAGATATTGGATAGGATCACGGAGCAGGTGAATTCCTTGGGGGAGGGGGAGACACGGACCCGGTCTGGGATCGACAAAAAAATAAATGATCTCCGGCGTCAGGTGAAAAAGAAACTGGCCGCAATGCATGCCCATGCCAGGGGCACAGGAGGGGGCCCACCATGCCGTATTAGGCTTACAGCGACGGAGCATGTGGTGGCCCTGACCTTTCACCGGCATGAAGTGGAGGGCCTGCCAGGCTTTGACACAAGTCCGGTCCCCGCGGTGCCAGGTAAGGTTTTTTTTTCTATCAGGTGTGTAGCATGTGTGGGGGAGGGGGTGAAAGGGAATATGTGGCAAGTGTGTGGATCCTCCAACCTGTGAATGGTTTGTGTCATCCACAGATGTGCAGGAGGGTGCAGGGCCATCTGGACTGACCGCTCCAACACCAGGACAGCAGCCTAATGAGCCCAACAAGGCCACAGTCCGCGGAGGAGGTTCGAGAGGAGGAGGACGACCATGAGGAGGAGGACGATCATGAGGAGGAGGGGAATCATGAGGAGGAGGACGATCAGGAGGAGGAGGAGTCAGGCACTGGACGAGTGGTTTGTGCGGACTCTTCCCCTCTGGCTGGCAGAATCCTGCCCTCCCTAAGGGGGAGCCCCCCCTCCTCCCCCAACATGGCTCCCCTCACAAGGGCCTCCCCTTCTCCCCGCCCACAACCATCAGCTGGAGGCAGGATGTCATCCCAGAGCACCAGGGGGGCGCCCAATCTCCTGCCCGCCAGTCTGCGAAGGGACCAGGCCCTCCAGACCCGCCATCTGGGACAGCTCTGCCAGACTTTTGGGCGGGTGGAGGAGAGCCTGTCCTCCATGAAGGATACGCTGGGTAACCTTGACTCCCACTCCCGGGCTTTCACAACCTGCCTAAATGAACTGCAGACTACAGCAGCAGGCGTTGGGCAGGATGTGAGGGCCCGTACCCAGGCTATCCAAGCCAACACGGCAACAATTGGTGCTTCCCTGGACAGAATTGCCGTGGCCTTGGAGGGCAGGCCGCCAGGTGGGCAGATATCAGGGGATGCTCCTCCTTCCCCGGGTTTGCCCCTCCCCCATGAGTCTCCCCTGAGGGGCCGGGCCGTGGCCGGGGGCGCCCCAGGCGTGGCTCACGCAGAGGGCAATAATTTTTTTTTCCCCCATTTTTTTTATTTGGCTGACATTTTTTTTTTTTTTTTGCTGACATTTTTTTTAAATTTTGGGTTGTGCATGGTGTTTGAATGTGGGGGTGACATTCCTGCTGGAAAAGGGGTGTCATCCTCAATTTTGGTGGAGAAGGGTTCCCCAGGACCAGGGAGAAGTGATTCCCAGGTCCGTGTGAATGGTGTATGAATGTACAGTGACATAATTGGAGCCTTGACGTGGCGTTACTGCTCACCAGTCCTGCATGGTGGACTGGTGCCAATCCAATTTGATGAGGATGTGGGGTGTGTGTGCTAGGGACCATAGTGGTGTGCATGCATGCATTCTCATTGTGCCATGATTAATGTGTGTGTTTAACGTGCAAAGATGCCCAATGTGAGCTGTCTCCTGACTGCTCTTCCCTCAGAAGACTGGGTATCCTCGGTTAGGGGTTGATTGTCTGGTTGGGGGGTCAGGTCATCACGTAGCTCAACCTGCAGGCCCTTCCTCACTGCGAGATTGTGCAGCATGCAACATGCAACGATGATATGGCACACAAAGTTTGGGGAATACAACAGTGTACCCCCAGACTTATCCAGGCATCGGAAACGTGACTTCAGGAGGCCAAAGGTGCGCTCCACCACTGCACGGGTTTTGATGTGTGCTTGATTGTATCTTTCCTCCCCTGGGGTTTGGGGGTTCCGGATAGGAGTCATGAGATGGGGTCCCAGTGCATATGCAGAGTCACCTGGAAGGGAAAAGACAGGAGAATGTTAGTCATGCATGTGCCACTTGTGAGGTGTGCATCACGGGAGGGGATAGTCATGCCTGACTCCCATGTCACTCACCAACCAGCCAGGTGTTCCCATACACGTTCTGATCGAATTCCATTCGGATGTGGCATTGATTGTAGATGTAGCTGTCATGGGTGGATCCGGGGTGTTTGGCACGGACGTGCCATATGAGGCCTTGGGCATCAACTATCACCTGTACGTTGATGGAGTGCCAATTCTTCCGATTGCGGTACATGTGCTCTGTCTCCAGGGGGGGCTGGAGTGCCACATGTGTGCAATCAATGGCCCCGATGGTGCGTGGGAATCTGGCAATTCTGTAGAAATCTGTCATTGCCTTCAGCCGCAGGTCCTCAGTGGTGGGTTTGATGATTTGGTTGGCCAAGCGTGTGAGGATTGCAGGGACAACCTGGTGCACACATCTGCTCATGGAGGATTGTGACATCCCAGCCACCACTCCACTTGTACGCTGAAAAGAGCCACTGGCAAGGACATGGAGTGTTGCCAGGACCTTGACCAGTGGCTGCACTGCTTGTGAGCGTTGTGTTGGGCTGGTGATGTCCTCCTGCAAGGTTGTGGTTAATTCCAGGATGGCATGAGGGGGGAATCTGAAGATGCGATACACCTCAGAATCACTCATGCCAAACAGGTCTATGCGTGTGCGGTATATCCTCTCCCGTGCCCTCTCCCGTGCCATCCTCCGTGCCCTCCTCCTTCTTTGGTCATCTAAATTCACTAGTGCAGCTATGAGCGACGATGCCCCTGGCATGTTGGCAGTCAAATTGTAGTGCAACACGTGTGTGGGGTCTGCTCCTCAGTAACGGTGTTGCTTTCTGTGAGATGTAGACGTTTTTTCAAAATTTAGACCAGCTTTTAGGTGCTCTAACTTTAGACAGGACATTTTGCTGTTGCGCACATCGCGTAGCCTGCGCAGCAACTGCGTTTTTTTGTGGATCCCCGCAACTCCCTCATTAGCATATTTGACTAGCAAATCAATGGTGTGTCTAGCGCATTTTTGCGCGGACGGATGCGTCTGTCTAACGAAATTACGCCGGACAAAAAAAAAGTAGATTTCTGGCGTAATTCGTTTCTGAATCGCGCGCATCTAAACGCACGCGCACATTTAGACTTACGCACGCGCAACACCAGTTGCGCAGGCGTAATCGCTCTGTGAATCTGGGCCAATGAGTTTAGTAGCTTTGTGAACAGCAAGTTTTGTTGTATTTTTGTTATTATGTAATTAATTAACGTAATTGTATTTTTTTCAAGAACATTTGTTTTTTTAAGTTGTCCCTAATTTTTCAACTAGCCTTAAAGCTTCTGATCCCTCAGTTGAACTCTCTTAAAATTAAAGATTGAATTTTGCTGTCTGCGTCTATTATAGTCTATTTATGAAGTGAAGGGTGTTCGTTGGTGTCATGCATTGTAAGACAATCTTATAACCTGACAAGAAACACACACAGTTGCCTCTAACCTACCATTTACTCATTCCCTTGTATCTTGTTTTTATCCCTCATACTCTTTCTTCTATTGTTTCTTGTTCTTGCTGCAATTTTCTGTGTAACTGTCTGGAGTTGCCATGGAACATTTTATTATTAGGATTACCTACCCTTACTCCATCTATTACTTATTACAGCACCACAAGAGATTATGTCGCTATATAAATCAATAAAAATAATATAAATCTTTACAAATTATATGTGCCCTTTAGAAGAAAATGTAAAAGAAAACCTGGGGGAAGGTCAGAAACAGCATTAAAATTATAGCATTTATATTTAGAAACATCTCCTCTATATAGTACATAGTAATAAAGAGTACATACACACATATCTGTTTTTTATTTTTCAATATTTTTACCTTTGAGTGAATGGATACATTTTTGGCAGTATTCCTTTAATATGCATTCATATGTAGCGAATATATATATACAGGGCTCAAAATTTCAAGTCCTGAGCTACTAGCCAGGCCTCAAGAGTTACTCGCCACCAGTTGCCCCACCTAATTCATACACTGCCCTGCGCCTAATTGCACCTGTAAACATGCCCTCGTAGATTATCTCACGGAATGACACTGTTAAATGTTTTATGCAGAATCAAGTTACAAAATTAAATATTACCAACAACAACAAAATGGGACAGGGCACTGGGGGCAGACCAGAGGGACAGGGCACTGGGGGCAGACCAGAGGGACAAGGCACTGGGGGCAGACCAGTGGGACAGGGCACTGGGGGCAGACCAGAGGGACAGGGCACTGGGGGCAGATCAGAGGGACAGGGCACTGGGGGCAGACCAGAGGGATCTCTCTCTCTCTCACGCTTGCATGTCCCCACTTCCCCCTTTTATTCAGGCTGCCAGTGAGGAGAGGAGCTGCAGCACAGCGGGAGGGAGTACAATCCAGCACAGAGAACCACACAACTGCCCAGCCATTGACACCATAGCACAGTGCACATTGAGACCAGTCTGTACACAGTGCTCAGGCTGAAGTGTTGGACACTTACATAGAGCACAAGGAGAAGAAAACTTCACAAACTGAAAGGCTGCCGCTCTCATGTCAGGGCAACTTTCAGTGAGTGCTGCACCGGAGCACAAGGAGAAGAAAACTGCACAAACTGAAAGGCTGCCGCTCTCATGTCAGGGCAACTTTCAGTGAGCGCTGCACCGGAGTGGTAATTTCCGCAATCCTCCACCCCACTTATTACTTTCTGCTCTCCAGCTACATTGGTCGGGGGGAGGGGGGCAGGCTCAGAGAGGTCATACTGTTAGGTCCCTTGGCTTAATGAGAATTGTAAGGAGAACACCTGTGTACTGCTCTGCCTGTGCGCGGCTTACCATACTACTTTTCCCGAGCATACACCTTTCCTCTTCGGCCGACAATCTCATCGGGACTCTAAGTGTAGGCACAGATTGGAGGTAAATTGGCCATGCATCCCTGTCATCACTCGCCCCCAGCTTAAATCCACTCGCCAAATGCTAGTAGGTGAGTGAAAATTTTGAGGACTGTATATATATATATATATATATATATATATATATATATTGCTGGATCCTGGGGCTTTGTGAAGTGAAGGAGCAGTCAGAAGCACTTCTGAAGAGGTGAGGTGCTGATGGATATTTCTGTGTGAGAAATATCAAAGAGACTTTTTTGTTGTTTTCTGCTGTAGGACCAGCAGTGTCTGCTCAGCAGTAGGCTGTGCCAGACTCAATAGGTATGTTCCTGTGTTGGGAAGGTAGACGCCCCAAGTGGCAAGGGTTTATTTTGTGTTTTGTTTTGTTTATACTGTTTTGATGCTTGCACGTGTATCCCGCAAGATGGAAAAATAAACCATATCATTTCTTTTCAGTCATCCTCAAGTGCCTTTTTGTACAGTTCAGCGTGTAGTGAACCCATAGAGGGGGTCACACACACCCGCTACCGAGTTAATCCCTCACAATATATATATATATATATATATATATATATACACTGCTCAAAAAAATTAAAGGAACACTTTTGAATCAAAACTCTTGGGATATAGATCTGGTCAGTTAAATAGCAGAGGGGGAGGGATGTATACAGAGGGAGTTGTTAATCAGTTTCAGCTGCTTTGCTGTTAATTGAAACAACAACAGGTGCACTAGATGGGCAACAATGAGACAACCTCCAAAACAGGAATGTTTTTTCAGGTGGAGGCATCTGACATTTTTTCCCCTACTCATCTTTTCTGGCTGTTTTTCACTAGTTTTGCATTTGGCTAGGGTCAGTGTCACTACTGGTAGCACAAGGCGATACTTGGACCCTATAAATATATATATCCTCCAGGATGGCACATCAATAAATGTAATTGCCAGAAGGTTTGCCGTGTCTCCCAGCACAGTCTCAGGAGCATGGAGGAGCTTCCAGGAGACAGGCAGTTACTCTAGGAGAGCTGGACAGAGCCATAGAAGGTCCTTAACCCATGAGCAGGGCAGGTATCTGCTTCTTTGTGCAAGGAGGAACAGTATGAGAACTGCCAGAACCCTACAAATGACCTCCAGCAGGCCACTGGTGTGAATGTCTCTGACCAAACAATCAGAAACAGACTACATGGGTGTGGCCTGAGGGCCCGACGTCCTCTAGTGTGCTCTGTGCTCACTGCCGGACACTGTGGAGCTCAATTGGCATTTTCCATAGAACACCAGAATTGGCAGGTCCACCACTGGTGCCCCATGCTTTTTAAAGATGAGCGCAGGTTCATCCTGAGCATATGTGACAGACGTGAAAGGGTCTGGAGAAACCACGGAGAACTTTATGCTGCCTGTAACATCGTTCAGCATGACCGGATTGGTGGTGGGTCAGTATAGGTCTGGGGAGGCATATCCATGAAGGGACGCACAGACCTCTACAGGCTACCATTTGGTATTGGGATGAAATCCTTGGACCCATTGTCAGACCCTACGTTGGTGCATTGGGTCCTGGGTTCCTCCTGGTGCATGACAATGCCCAGCCTCATGTGGCGAGATCATGAAGCCAGTTCCTGGAGGATGAATAAATTAACACCATTGAATGGCCCCCACGCTCACCTGACCTAAATCCAAAAGAACACCCCTGGGACATTATGTTTCGATCCATCTAGTCCTGACAGATTGCACCTCAGTCTGTTCAGGAGATCAGTGATGCTCTGGTCCAGATCTGGGAGGAAATACCCTAGGACACCATTCATCGTCTCATTAGTCCATGCCCTGGTGTTGTCAGGCATGCATACAAGCACTTGGTGGCCATACAAACTACTGAGGACCATTTTAAATTGTTGCAATGAAATTTCACCAAAATGGAATAGCTTGCTGAATAATTTTTTCACTTAGATTTTCGGGGTATCTTTGAATTCAGCCCTCTGTAGGTGGATAATTTTAATTTCCATCAAATGATGTGCCATCCTTTTATTCCTAACACATTACCCGGTCTATATCAATATAGATATCCAGCACTCCAGCATGAGATCCTTGCCCGTTGAGATCTCATATGTTTTCAAAGTGTTCCTTTAATTTTTTTGAGCAGTGTATATATATATATATATATATATATATATATATATATATATATATATATATATATATGTAGTACTGTATATATACATATATACAGTATATATATATATATATATATACAGGGAGTGCAGAATTATTAGGCAAGTTGTATTTTTGAGGATTAATGTTATTATTGAACAACAACCATGTTCTCAATGAACCCAAAAAACTCATTAATATCAAAGCTGAATATTTTTGGAAGTAGTTTTTAGTTTGTTTTTAGTTTTAGCTATTTTAGGGGGATATCTGTGTGTGCAGGTGACTATTACTGTGCATAATTATTAGGCAACTTAACAAAAAACAAATATATACCCATTTCAATTATTTATTTTTACCAGTGAAACCAATATAACATCTCAAAATTCACAAATATACATTTCTGACATTCAAAAACAAAACAAAAACAAATCAGTGACCAATATAGCCACCTTTCTTTGCAAGGACACTCATGCAGCCTGCCATCCATGGATTCTGTCAGTGTTTTGATCTGTTCACCATCAACATTGCGTGCAGCAGCAACCACAGCCTCCCAGACACTGTTCAGAGAGGTGTACTGTTTTCCCTCCTTGTAAATCTCACATTTGATGATGGACCACAGGTTCTCAATGGGGTTCAGATCAGGTGAACAAGGAGGCCATGTCATTAGTTTTTCTTCTTTTATACCCTTTCTTGCCAGCCACGCTGTGGAGTACTTGGACGCGTGTGATGGAGCATTGTCCTGCATGAAAATCATGTTTTTCTTGAAGGATGCAGACTTCTTCCTGTACCACTGCTTGAAGAAGGTGTCTTCCAGAAACTGGCAGTAGGACTGGGAGTTGAGCTTGACTCCATCCTCAACCCGAAAAGGCCCCACAAGCTCATCTTTGATGATACCAGCCCAAACCAGTACTCCACCTCCACCTTGCTGGCATCTGAGTCGGACTGGAGCTCTCTGCCCTTTACCAATCCAGCCACGGGTCCATCCATCTGGCCCATCAAGACTCACTCTCATTTCATCAGTCCATAAAACCTTAGAAAAATCAGTCTTGAGATATTTCTTGGCCCAGTCTTGACGTTTCAGCTTGTGTGTCTTGTTCAGTGGTGGTCGTCTTTCAGCCTTTCTTACCTTGGCCATGTCTCTGAGTATTGCACACCTTGTGCTTTTGGGCACTCCAGTGATGTTGCAGCTCTGAAATATGGCCAAACTGGTGGCAAGTGGCATCTTGGCAGCTGCACGCTTGACTTTTCTCAGTTCATGGGCAGTTATTTTGCGCCTTGGTTTTTCCACACGCTTCTTGCGACCCTGTTGACTATTTTGAATGAAACGCTTGATTGTTCGATGATCACGCTTCAGAAGCTTTGCAATTTTAAGAGTGCTGCATCCCTCTGCAAGATATCTCACTATTTTTGACTTTTCTGAGCCTGTAAAGTCCTTCTTTTGACCCATTTTGCCAAAGGAAAGGAAGTTGCCTAATAATTATGCACACCTGATATAGGGTGTTGATGTCATTAGACCACACCCCTTCTCATTACAGAGATGCACATCATCTAATATGCTTAATTGGTAGTAGGCTTTCGAGCCTATACAGCTTGGAGTAAGACAACATGCATGAAGAGGATGATGTGGTCAAAATACTCATTTGCCTAATAATTCTGCACTCCCTGTATATATATATATATATATATATATATATATGTGAAAGGCAGTCCCAGTGGGTCAAGAGCATGGTTTGTAAGGTGTGTCATCCAGAGTCCTGTACATTATTAGGTAGTGGGTTAATAGTGGGACACACTCTGCCATACTTGTTAAATAGGAGTGTAGTAGAAAGGAACTGGGGGACTGTGTTTTCAATCTACGAAACGTAGGCTGATACTGTGCTTTAATGTGGACCAGAACCCTGTTCAGCAAACAACTAGAAAGCAGATAGCATGCAATCGGGGACCTGCACCTATACCCACAGAGCTGTCACGCTGGTTTCAGTAATTGTGCCCGTACAGCCTCTGCATCCAAATAGACATGAATAGACTCCTTGCCTGGGGATACATAGAGCACCTGTGCATCCTGTGCAGGCAAAGATGGCCCTTCACATGGTGCATAAATAGATACTCCCATGTAAATGAGGTCTAATGATTTTGTTGCTGTTTTGTTGTCTTTCTTAACCCCCTGAAAAGGTGCACCTTGTGACTACCTCTGTTCTATAGAAAAATCAACGTGAATCAGAAGAGCCCTTAAAGGCATGGTTCCCCTATACCAAACAACTGACTATGAAGGTAAGGGGTGTCTGTAGGTAAATAAATAATAATAAAAATAAACTGTGCAGCTTTGACCAAAGATGAAATATTTTCTTGCTGTAGGTGTAGGCCGTTTACTTATTTCCTGAAGCCTGATGGCAAAATCCATTGTTGCAAAGAGACTACTAGGTGTTACTGCTCACCTCCTTTGGACCGATGCTTTTGCGTACTAACCATCGGTTTGGAACGATGGTCAGGCGTCCATCGGTCCGATTTTAAAGCAAGTTTTAAAACTTTGGTCCGACGGACGATGGACCGGTGGGCCGTACACACAGTCGGTTTGGACCGATGAAACTGGACTTAAGTCCATTTTCATTGGTTTGGACTGATCGTGTGTACGCGGCCTATGAGCATTTCTAAAACAGATCATCAGACACCATAAGGTTACCACATAAGCCAAACAGCTACCAAAGGTTGATCACAAGCCAGTGGTTGGTTTTTGAGCCACATCAAATTAATCTTACTGCATAGTGTACGTACTGCATGTGTACTCTTTGAATAATCAGTTTATTTACTACAATATGTGCCACCTAAATATATATATACATAGTTAACATACAAAAAAAAACACTGCGGTGTACAGGTGTGTGCAACATAATCAAACAATATTAAAAACTATTAAATATATGAAGTGTGCTAAAAATTATCCTTATCAAACTTTGTCCAATATCAACAATCTTGCAGTGCTAATGACATACAAAGAACTTTCTATCATAAAAAAAAAAACTGTGTTATAAAAGTTATTTGTATATCAATTAGCACTGCAAGATTGTTGACATTGGAAAAAGTTTGATAAGCATAATATTTAGCACATGTCACACATTTAATCATTTGTAATATTGTTTGATTATCTTACACACACCTGTACACAGTGCTGTCTTTTTTATATTTTTTCTTTGGTTGAGGTTTCTAAATTAGTTAGCAGCAGGACAGGTTAAGTATATTTTTATATCTTGGTGCGGTCATCCCCATTCTCACTGTTCAATATTTAACAAATCAATGAGCAATTGCGTTCATCATTTTGGAGCATTCTCAATATCCAGTTTACTTCTACTTTAGGAGAGCCCATATGATCCTGCAGTGGTGAGGAACCTCTCCATATCACGGAATGTTGAATATTTTGTATACTACACATTTGATGCTAGTTCATTTCCAAGTGAAAGTGATGCATAACCAATATTGCCATTGTAGATTTAAGTTTTTTGTTTTGTCTTAGATTGTGGATGCTGAAATGATAAATAATATTCAGATATGTTAGAGTATTTTGAAGAGCCACACCTCTCCCTTTGTAGATCTGGATATTTAAATCTCCAAACATACATAATTATATATAAATGCATCAGTGGTACCCAACATTTGTAGTGTATTTAAATAAGTGGCTTTTAAAATAAATGTTTTTATGACATAGATATCCATTTTATTTTGGTTTGTTTTGGGCTTGGGCCATAGTAGGTGCAAATTGTAGTTCTACATTTTGCTGCATCAGGTTTTTCATTGTGTAAAATGACCTTTTAATTGTCAAAGCTGAACTTATGGAACATATACAAAAACAAGTTTTACTTAAAAAAATATTATTCAATGTATTTTTAAATTATAACAGCAACATTTTCTGGCATCCATACATGCATATTGCAAGACAGCCAGAAAGACAGAAAGGGTTTTACTATACTTCAATGTGATTAACCCCATAAAAATCAAATGGGAAAAAAGTAATAATACTACATGACAAAAGATACAAAGTCATAAAGCTAAATGGACACAGGCCAAGTTCACCCAGGATCCCCTCAGACTTCTGCAACTACCTAAAATTAAAAAAAAAGGCACAATTGAAACTATGAAAGTACAATGTCCCTAATTGATGATGTGATTGGTGATTAGCGATTTCAACTCAGTACGGCTTGATTTATTAATGATGTGGTGACAGTTGAATTTTTGCTTGCACAGGAGTGGATGACAGAAGTTATCAGAGTAGAGCAGAGCCACCCATTCATTGAGCTCTGGGGGAAAATCCAGTGAAAAGTGCAACATTCAACGTATTTACCACAGGAAGTTTCTTTTTTAATCAAAATGAAGTTTATTGAGCATGGGAAGTAAAAGGATACTGTAAGCTGGGGATAGGTAGCGGGTACAAAAGCTCCCTGGGATGAGCAGCACAGATACCAAAGTCCATAGGATAAGTGAACAACAGTGGGATTTTTATTGGTGCTATACAAAGTCTATTTACAGGTGCTGTACAGTGTGCAGAAAACAAAACAAACAAAAGTAGTTTAAACAAACACCTAGCCGTGTCTCGGCTCTAACTACACGATATGTAGGCCCTAACTACTAAGCTAAACAAGCCTACCGCTTGTTAGCTCAAAATACAAAACTGCTCACCAGTCTTTTAACAACCTCCTTGCTCCTACAGATCCACACTATCTGTTTCCCAGGACAGAGCAATGGCTGTTAGCTCAGGTGAGCTTAAATTGGCCTGGGGGAGAGGGCCAACACCTGACCTGGATCAGGGATCAGAGATCCCTGAACGTGTAAGAGAGGAGCCTGGGAGAGGTATAAACCCCGAACTGGACTTTCCCAGGCTCTCTCTGGGACGCTCTGCTACACACCCTCCCCTCTTGTTTCAACCCCAGGGTTGGAACACCTGTAGCCCAACAGGAGTGAACACGGGACAGGGCATCTACATTACCCATCTCAACCCCTGGCCTGTGTTTTACCGAA
This sequence comes from Rana kukunoris, assembly GCA_029574335.1. NCBI lineage: Eukaryota > Metazoa > Chordata > Amphibia > Anura > Ranidae > Rana > Rana kukunoris. Next base: position 349,638,647 of record CM056053.1, on the reverse strand, counting down.
AAGGAATAATCCTGGAGGGCCAAAAACCACCGGTTCACCCGCCTATTAGTCTCCTTCTTTTGGGCCATCCATTTCAGGGGAGCATGGTCAGTTATTAACTCAAACTGGCGCCCTAACAGGTAGTACCTGAGCGCGTCCACGGCCCACTTTATGGCTAAACATTCCTTTTCAATGACTGCATATTTTTTCTCATGATCATTGAGCTTTCTGCTTAGGTAGACCACAGGGTGTTCTTCCCCATTGTATACCTGTGATAGTACTGCCCGATACCTACATCAGAGGCATCTGTCTGAACCAAAAAATCTTTGGAGAAATCGGGGGAGTATAGCACTGGCTGTGCACAAAGAGCCTTCTTCAGGACTTGGAAAGATTCTTCTGCTACTGGGGACCATTTTATCATTACGGAGTCTTTCCCTTTCGTCAGGTCTGTCAGTGGGGCAGCTATAGTGGCAAAATTTGGAATAAACCTTCTATAATATCCCGCAATGCCAAGAAAGGCCCTGACCTGCTTCTTGTTTGCAGGACGTGGCCACTCCTGGATGGCTTCTACTTTATTCACTTGGGGTTTAATAACTCCACGGCCAATAGTGTAGCCCAAATACTTGGCTTCCTCCAAACCAATGGCACATTTTTTGGGATTTGCCGTAAAACCTTCCTTGAAGAGGAATCAAGGACAGCTTGGACACGGGGCAAGTGAGACTCCCAGTCAGTGCTATGCACCACTATGTCATCTAAATAAGCTGCAGCATACTGCTGGTGCGGTCTTAGGGTCCTGTCCATGGCCCTCTGAAAGGTTGCAGGGGCATTTTGCAACCCAAAAGGCATTTTCTTATACTGGAATGATCCCTCCGGGGTCACAAACGCAGTCTTTTCTTTGGCACTATTAGTCAGGGGTATTTGCCAATATCCTTTGGTCAAGTCCAAAGTGGTCAGATAACGGGCCTTGCCCAGTCGGTCTATAAGTTCATCTACCCTGGGCATCGGGTACGTGTCAAACTTTGTTACTGCATTGAGCTTTCTGAAGTCGTTACAAAACCTCCAAGTGCCATCCGGTTTTGGGACCAACACGATGGGGCTAGACCAGTCACTATTGGATTCCTCAATGACATCTAGTTCCAACATCCTTCTAACTTCATCACTGATGTCCTTTCTCCTCGCTTCAGGAATTCGGTATGGTTTGAGCTTGACACGGACCCCAGGTTCAGTAACAATATCATGCTGAACCGCTGAAGTCGTGCCAGGCAACTCTGAAAATTTCTCTCTATTCCTTATTAGGAACTCTCTAGCTTCCTGTTTTTGGGAATATGACAGGGTGTCTGGAATCGTGACCTCAGGGATCAGAGGGGATTCAGTACCCTTAGGCGTTACCGGTAGGGACCTCACAGTTAAAGCCAGTCTATCCTTCCAGGGCTTTAACAGGTTCACGTGGTAAATCTGTTCGGGCTTCCTTTTACCTGGTTGATACACCTTGTAATTGACTTCCCCAACTCTTTCAATTACTTCAAAGGGGCCCTGCCACTTAGCCAGGAACTTGCTCTCAACAGTGGGAACTAAAACGAGGACCCTGTCACCCGGTGAGAAAACACGGAGTTGGGCCCCCCGGTTGTATATTCTCTGTTGGGCTGCTTGAGCCTGTAGTAAATGTTCTTTCACCACTGGTATTACGGCTGCAATCCTGTCCTGCATTTGAGCGACATGCTCAATTACACTTTTGTGGGGTGTCTGTTCCCCCTCCCAAGTTTCCTTGGCTATGTCCAAGAGTCCCCGAGGGTGTCTCCCATAAAGCAACTCAAATGGAGAGTACCCTGTAGAGGACTGGGGAACCTCCCTGATAGCAAACATCAGGTACGGTATCAGGACGTCCCAGTCTTTCCCATCTTTGTCAACAACCTTTTTTAACATGCCCTTTAACGTCTTATTGAAACGTTCCACCAAGCCATCCGTTTGCGGATGATACACAGAGGTTCGCAACTGCGTCACCTTAAATAACTTGCACAGCTCCCTAGTTATCCGTGACATAAATGGGGTACCCTGGTCTGTCAGGATTTCTTTAGGGATGCCCACCCGACTGAACACCATAAACAGCTCTTTGGCAATATTTTTAGCAGATGCGGCGCGTAAGGGAACGGCCTCAGGGTAACGGGTAGCGTAATCCATAATCACGAGGATATGCTGATGACCACGGGCGGATTTGGGGAGGGGACCCACAAGGTCCATGGCAATCCTCTCGAAGGGCACTTCAATAATGGGCAAGGGCACTAAAGGACTTCGGAAGTGGGGCTGGGGGGCTGACATCTGACACACAGGACAGGATTGACAACAATTCTCAATATTTTTCTGTATCCCAGGCCAGTAAAACCTGCGCAACACTCTTTCAGTGGTTTTCTCAACCCCTAAATGGCCTCCTAGCAAGTGCCCATGGGCAAGTTCCAACACCACCCTTCTGTAAGGCTTGGGGACCACCAACTGTTCAGTAACTTCCTCATTCTTTTTACATACACGATAAAGTAAATCATCATTGCTGCTGAAATAAGGAAAACAGGGCCTATCCCCTGGTTCAACAGGTACATCATTAATCACCATTACATTTTCCCAGGCCCTGGCAAGGGTAGGGTCTTTTCTCTGCTCAGTACCAAAATTTTCCTTGTGCACATTAAGGTCAGTAAACTCCAACATAGGCTCCGAGTCGGCAGACGGCTGTCCGGCTCTACTGGTTGTGGGGACTTCCTCAGGCTCCTCCAGCTCTCCTGCCATAACCGAGAAAGGAAAACTCGGAGAGCCCTGAGATGAGTCCCCTGAACCCACAATATCGGAAGTAGCCAGGAGCTCTGGCTCTGCGACTGAGTCAGGTACTGCGACCGGGTCGGGACGATCCCACAGTTCCCAAAACTTAGGGAAGTCCCTACCAATGATGGCCTCGTGCACCAAGTGGGGCACAAGTCCGACCGCATGGGACACCGTACCTAAGCCAGTTTTAAACTGAACTGTGGCTATAGGATACTCCCGGGTATCCCCATGTACACAGATCACAGCAACTTTTTTTAACATGAAAATTCACAGTTTCAACCATCTCAGCTGTAACCAAAGTAACCAGAATTCCAGAGTCCAGTAAGGCCGTAATAGGCTTATCATTAACAGTCATGTGACACATGTGTTTCCCCACATTTGGCGCTGCAGCGCATGAAACAGCAGCAAACATGGACTGCCTTCTAATAGACAGATCACACTGCATTGGTTCATCAGTCAATGGACAGTTTGCTGCAACATGTCCCAGCTCTTGGCAACGAAAACACCTGATGTTTCCCCAAGTTGGTTTGCTGACAGGCAGTGGTTTCCCTTGCTTGGGACGCCAAACTTCAGTCCTGGCACCAAAAATCCTCCCCCCTATTTCCTTGCCATGCTTACCACCCACTTCCCCTGGAACAGTCTTACCGGTTGCCTGGGGAGACCGTGGCTTTGGGTGGAAAGTCCGTGCGGTTGTTGGGGTGGTGACCAGGTTCTCTGCAGCAAAGTATCTTTCGACGAGTTCCACCAGGTTATCTGCCGACTTGGGGTCCCCTTGACTCACCCACTTCTGCAGGGGAATTGGGAGTGACCTCAGGAATTGGTCCATGACCACACGCTCCACTATTTGTGGCGCAGACAGGGACTCAGGCTGTAGCCATTTTCGCACCAGGTGGATTAGGTCGAACATCTGCGATCTTGGGGCCTCTCGATTTTGAAGAACCAGCTGTGGACCCGTTGGGCTCGAACGGCCAAGGTGACGCCGAGTCGCGCCAGAATTTCCTGTTTGACCTTTTCGTAGTCTTCTGCTTCTGCTGACTCCAGATCATAGTAGGCCTTCTGCGATTCACCAGAAAGTAAGGGGGCAATCAGTCCTGCCCACTTGGTTTTAGGCCAACATTCCCTCTCAGCGGTCCGTTCAAACGTTAACAGGAAGGCCTCTGGATCATCATCCGTAGTCATTTTAGACAGAAAGCGAGCCACATGGATGGCTGAAGGCTTGTCTCCCATATCCTTAATTTCCGCAGGTGCCCACTGTGCTAGCATCTCTGCAACCTTAGTCAGGGTTTTCCTATCCACTTCTGCAGCAGTGGCAAGCTGTTCAAACAGCCTCTGCGATTGCTCCTGTACAGCACTAATCTGCCTCTGCGATTGCTCCTGTGCAGCACCAATCTGTTTGTACAGCGCCTTGGTTTGCTCCTGTGCGATAGCATTGGCTTGCTGCAATGCAGCGTTAGTTTGCTGTTGTGCAGCATTGGATAACATCATTTGTTTGAGGATTTCCTCCATGTTGTCACTTTAGGTACTGGCCTTTTAAAATAGTAACTTACTACTGCTGATCGCAGCCTCCACCATATGTAAGCTGGGGATAGGTAGCGGGTACAAAAGCTCCCTGGGATGAGCAGCACAGATACCAAAGTCCATAGGATAAGTGAACAACAGTGGGATTTTTATTGGTGCTATACAAAGTCTATTTACAGGTGCTGTACAGTGTGCAGAAAACAAAACAAACAAAAGTAGTTTAAACAAACACCTAGCCGTGTCTCGGCTCTAACTACACGATATGTAGGCCCTAACTACTAAGCTAAACAAGCCTACCGCTTGTTAGCTCAAAATACAAAACTGCTCACCAGTCTTTTAACAACCTCCTTGCTCCTACAGATCCACACTATCTGTTTCCCAGGACAGAGCAATGGCTGTTAGCTCAGGTGAGCTTAAATTGGCCTGGGGGAGAGGGCCAACACCTGACCTGGATCAGGGATCAGAGATCCCTGAACGTGTAAGAGAGGAGCCTGGGAGAGGTATAAACCCCGAACTGGACTTTCCCAGGCTCTCTCTGGGACGCTCTGCTACAATACACACACAAGTACAAAGTGCAACAGGCTCTATTCAAGAGCAAGACATTTCTTTTAATGCCCTTAGTAATGCTGTGTCACCCATTCTCTCACTTTCTACTTTGATTTTTTACACATTCATAATATAACATACAGTATTATGAGTGACCTAAACACTTCAGCAGGTGCAAAACATTGGCAGCCATATGCCCAGGGGGCTCATAACACAACAGTTCCTGCTAACCAAGCAAGGACTCTGGTTAAGGTTCCTTTGGTAACAGGGCTCAGCAATTTTTTTAGACCATGATACAATCCCCAGATGACAGACTCGCCAACAAAGCACCAAGTTTCTTTCACAGTACTCTATAGCCTATGAAGCAAAATCTGGCAGATAATGTGTAGCATTCTGAAGTCAGCTTTGCAAAACATCAAAACAGTTAAATAAAAGGAGGGCTGAGTCATATACTTAAAATTATCTAAATTCTCATAAATGGTTTGAAGTTCTAGCAAAAAAAAAAAAAAGTTTTAAAAATCAGATTTATATGTTGGTGCTTTATTATTGATCATTAAGCACGTAAATATGAATTTTAAAACTGAATAGCCACTAAAATCAATTATGTACTATATTCCAAATCTGTCTATATAAATATTCACAGTTTATTAAACTTGAAAGATATATGACTTCAACTCACGTTTCCTATTTCTACAGAAACTCAATAACCTGTCACAACATGTCATTCTGGTAATATTACTTCTTAATTATAGTCATATTTTCAATATGAGTGTTAACCAAGAGTCATTCTGCGGTATAGTGCTACAGAGAGAAGAAAGCGACATGGTTACTATATTAGGATGGCATACTTTGTCATTTTGCATATTCATGCGAACATAGAAATTTATTCTAAGCAATTAAAATGAAAAATATACTGCACAGTATAATCGCGCAGTTGCTTTAAAATTGGGCCAATGTGAATACCTTTCTATGCAAATGATCTTCTGCGTTCCTGCTAATCCAGTGTCATTTTTGGCTTTGTGATCATTTCATCAGTATATTAAGTTATATAATGGAACAAAAGCACTTAAAATAAAACATGATGACTACCTTTACTATCAGTAACATAAAAGTCCCTATAGCCACCCTCAAGAACATACTGATAAACTGGCTATAATGGCACTCCAAAGTCACCTGAGAAATACAAATCAGTCATCTCTGTTTTGGTGAAAATATACACACAATCAGATGGAAAAAGTCAGATGGACTTTTTCCATTGGATTTTCTGATCGTGTGTGGCCCCATCTGAGTTTTTCATTGGAAATTCCGATGAATTCCATCAGAGTTTAGATATAGAACATGTTCTATTTTGATTTTCCGATGTGATTTGGCTGTGCAAAAGCCTGATCGTGGGTATGCGGCATTAGGCTAGGTTCACATATTGTTATAGATTTTTCCCTGGTCCAATTCCAGGATGCATGTTCTATTCTGCCTCTGACCCAAATTCAAGCTGATCTGAATGCATGCATGCAAAAGAATCACACTGGGACATACTGGTCAGTGTGAGCTCTTCCTCCTCAACAGGAACCCTGGCGTTTATTCAAGGTCACAGCCCCTTATATAAACAAAATGACATAAGCAAACGTAATCACATATGTGTGTATATAATTGGTTCATCTGTATATGTTTTTTTTCCCTGTAAACATCTGTTCCTTTCCACGAGGCAACATTACAGACTTTTAGCAGTCATGTTCTTTGAGTTTCTGTCCACTGGTTCAGGTGTGATTTAGGTGCAAATTTTTCCCTGAATTTGCACCATAACTGAACCCAAAAACACACAGGACCCTTTTTAAAACCGCACCACAGACGCCCCGGACATGTGTGAACCAGAGTACTACAGCCTTACAATCTGTTGGGAATCCCATTCTTTCTCCCTGTTTTTGCACATGTGTGAACCAGATACATTGAAAGCCGGTAACACTCACATGTTATGCGCATTAGATTCGGTTAGAAACGCATCTAATTCTCATATATGTGAACCCAGCCTAACTTTGGAAACTCATTAAAGATGATGTTTTGAGATATTTATCCCAATATCTTCACCGTGCTTAAAGTAACACAAACCTTTCTGATGTCATTGTTACTAAGGGCTCTATTTAACTGACTTTCAAATAAACCTGTAGCTAGGATTTGGACATTCATATATTTGCATGTTCAAAACAAGTAGTCAATTGGTTTTAAAACAAGTCCTCGCTGACCTTTGGAATCATTTATCTAAGAGTCGGTTCACACTAGGGCGACACGACTTCCATGCACGACTTTCAGAAGCAACTCCAACACGACTTGAGCATGAACCACAGGGCGATCTGGGGAGATTTACAACACGACTTGAAGTCGTCTCCAGGACAGGAGACATTCCAGTGGCCAATAAAACAACAATCAGCTCTGGGAGAGGGAGGGGAAGGGAGGGGTTTGCCTGAGAAATGTATGTTATCTTCCTGGAAAGTAGCTTCAGTTAAGACAGTGATCAGACTTGGTAGCGACTTCCATTGAAATCAATGGGTACAAATCGCCTAGAAGTCTGATTGAAGTAGTACAGGAAACTCTTCTGAAGTCGGAGCGACTTAAGTAGTGTGTATTAAGACGGCTCCCATTCACTTACATTGCTTTTATGGACAGAGCGACTTGGGAAGACTTGAGACAACTTCAAGTCGGATCCCAAGTCGCCCCAGTGTGAACCGACTCTAAAGCATTAAAGTTGTTTAGGTTTTACCCTCCCCATGAAAAATAAAAGCATTTTGAACCTTTCTATCGGCACCTTATGTGTTTTTCACCTACATAAGATGTAAATTGATCATGGGCAGAGGGGGAATCAATCAGTCATGACACTACACACTGCAGCCACAACATGTGAGCCTAGCATTTGAAGGTAGGGCAAAGAAATATTACAGGGAATATAACTAAACTAATGCCTAGTTAAAACAACAAATATATTAGAAAGTGTAGCATTACCCCCTGAGCCGCTGAGTTTTTCAGTCCACCTATTCCTGCACAGCCAGGCAACATGCATTTTACAACTTGCATCCAGACACAGAAAACCATCCCATGGGCTTGATTTGTTGTTTTAATGGGGTAAAACAACTTGGATAGGGACAAGGGGTTATGGGATGCCCAACTTGACTTGGTAGAACAACTTGTGGATAAACTTCCTTCATTATGTACACAGGAGGAGTGACTGGTGGAGTATTTCTACACTAGGTAACTTGGCAAGCACACTTGGATGGGGGGAAGCCACGCTCCCTGCCTTTGATCTTTGGGGCCACACATCCTGACCTTTGACCTTTGAGGGAGATCTATATCCCTAACTCCTGACCTTGACCTTCAAGGGAAAACCCTAACACTAAATCTAACACCCCTACCTTATCCCTAACCTTTAAACCCTAACCCAAAACAAAGTGTGCACTGATGCTTGACCCTGAATTGGCTTGACCTCTGAATTAGCTAGGGTTAACTGAGTAAGTAGGCGGGCGTGCATGCTGTATTTCTACACTAGGGTAGTGTCCCCAGGAGGCTGCCATGCAGTGGAGTGTGAGTGAGAAGGCAAAGTGATCTATGGGGTCCCCAAGATTCCCCTGGTATGTAGTGGGAAGGAAGGGGGTTGAGACTTGACCTCTTGCTGGCTTACTATGCAGGATTCAGAAGCTGTAACAGCCTACCTTCTCTCTATACAGTAGCGGAACCAGAAGTTTTACTGTATACTTTCAGCTCGTCGTAGATGGGTGATTTATTTTTATTTTCAGTCAGTGGGCTAAATATAAATTACACCCTGCTGAGACATTGTATTCTGACCGTAAGGACTCTCCACTGTCATAATACAATGATCAGCAGCTTTGGCCAATTGGCTGCACCCCCTGATAAAGTAAATTGTACATTTCCATTTAACAGGTGTAGATCTAATGATCAACTTCTGTCACACTGGGACTCCCACACATGGATCGCAATTCAGCTGGTACTTTATGAATCAGACACATTTTGATTCATCTTTGACCAGCTTTACTTTTTTTTATTTGTGAAGAAGGGGAGGCCTTTTTCCCTCAAAATGCGTTGGCTGTATACAATGTTCTTAACTATTAAATGTTTCAAAAAGTCCTCCAAGTTAAAATTAACTTTTGTACCAGGTTTTCCAGTTCTCTTAAGCTGCCCCTGGGCAAAATCCTCCCTCACTTCAGTTCTGCTTTTGCCTAAGAGCTTTCCTACTCTCCAATCAATGGTGCCACAGACAGTCTGCCATTCTATCTACCGCCCCCTCCTTATCGTTGTTGCCCACTTCACAGTAAGCTGCAGCTGCAGGAACATTATTGCCTCTTGTTGCTCAGGCGTGATGTCCCCTGACTGCTATGTTGCTGAGACCTCCTCTCTCTCTCTCTGTGGTCATGGTGTTATCTTCATTATCCTTAATATCTGAAAGGAGGAATACTTGTGCTTGACAAAGTATATCCCCCCACAGCAAGTCTGTAGTTATATGATGACATCTTTGCCTCTTATTTTAGGCCTACCTGACATTTTTTAATAAAGGGGAAAACATTTAACCACTTGACCTCCAGAAGATTTACCCCCTTCATGACCAGGCCATTGTTTGCAATACGGAACTTCTTCACTTTAATTGACAGTTGTGCAGCTGTATATAAATAAATATTAGTGCAGCGCAAAACAGTGAATATAAACTACAACATCATGTAACAGTGATATAACACTCAAATAATGTCAGCTAGAAACACATATTTTAAAGCATGACAACAGAAATGGCATAAAGCAAAAAGCGGAAGGCAAAAAACACAGAAGTGAGTCCATATAGTGCTTGAGTGCAAATTAAATCCAAACAGGTGCAGAAAGATCCAAAAAAGTGATGTCCAGAGAACCTCCACCAAGTAGCAGGAATGGCCTCTCACCTTAATTATTCGACCTGCAATAGGTCACACAGCATGAAATAAATGCAGAACCTCCGGTTCTCACAGGGACAGCAAGCAGCAGCAGCTCAAATATGGTAGACTCACTCAAAAGCAAGGTAGGCAATCAGGGCATATGAAATACAAAAGAAGGAGGAGATCTAGTGCTCTCTGAAGCGAACCAATATAAAATGTATTAAAAATATCAAGGATACACTCACATGTAAAGGCACTCTTCAGTGAGTGCAACGAATCAGCATAGACAAATAAGCACACTCTGTGCTGTACAGAACGATTCAGCATAAACCAGATCACAGCATGGAAAACGGATGGATCTCACCTGGGTTGACGATCACGGGTGACGTCACGCATAGATCCTCCCCCTCGTACGTCGTTACGTCCCTATGGGCGGGACTTCATCAGCATGGGGAGAAGAGAAGCAATATACAGACGTCCCGCTGTCTCACATTAAATAGCATAGCGCTGCCATGACAACCACAGCAATACAATAAGCCTGCACGCCCACACAGCCCATAAACCACTCCCACAGCATAGAACACCTAACGCTGCTGTAGAGTGTACACTGCCACTACTAAAAGGCAGTGGAATTACATCAATCAGGGCTGACAGTATGGGCATTATTAAAACAGGCCGGAGATATGCAATATCAATAATCATTGGATACATAATAAAAATTTAAAATATTAAAACACTTAATAGGAAATTAACCTATAAAGTATATATACCCAATACAAAAATATATATGTAAAATTACAATATTCACTATACATTAACCCCTCTGGGTCCAGCCCACATTAAGGAGCAAACAAATAACGAATACATACTGAACAGATACATATACAATTAGAAAAGAAAGGAAAAATAATGGAAAAATATTACATACATAGTTACTATCTATTGGAAATAAAGCAATTTAAATCAAATTCCACGTTTAAGCCAGTAGGCGAGGAAACCTTGGTCTCGTAAATCCAGTAGGACTCACGCCGACTTAGTTGGCGGATATAGTGCCCCCCTCGCCAATGCTTTGACACTTTCTCAATGCCACAGAATTTTAACCCTTTAGGGTCTTTCTGGTGACACTGCCTAAAGTGTTTAGAGACACTGTGGTTCTTACTCCCCCTTTTAATGTTGCTGATATGTTCTCCAACCCTCACATGCAATGCACGTGAGGTGCGTCCAACATACTGCAAGCCGCACTCACACTCGAGCATGTAAACTACACCGATCGTATCACATGTGATCAGCTGTTTTATAGGGTATTCTACATGTGTCACATTGGAACAAAAACTTTTTCGCTTCTTAATACGCTGTTTAACATGCCTGCAGGTCGCACAGCGACCACAAGCATAAAACCTGATAAGAAGTCAAAAAGTTTGGGCTGCGCCATAATGGGTGGGTCAATGACACCTGGAGTGAGCCAATCTCTCAGGGAAGGGGCCTTTCTGTAGATAAATTGAGGGCGTTCCGGAAGCGCAGGACCTAAAATTGCATCCCCTTTCAAAATGGGCCAATGCTTGGCCACTATTTTTTCAAATTTCTTGTGCTTGATATTAAAATCCAACAACATCTTGAAATTAGCCTGCTCCTTATCTACATTGCGAGGTTTGTCTCTAACAATAGAATTCCTCTCTAGGGCCCTCACTTTCTCAATCTCTTGGGTGATTAGAGGACGTGAGTAGCCTTTAGATACAAACCGGGTGGATAACTCTTGTGACTGCATGAGATAGTCTGACTCAAGGGTACAGTTCCTACGCAACCTCACAAACTGCCCACGCGGGATGTTGCATAGCCACAGGCGATGATGGCAACTATTTAACGGGATGTATCCGTTATGGTCCACTGTCTTAAAGTGATTTCTGGTAAGCAACATATTATCAGACTTAAAAATTTCCAAGTCAAGGAAGTTGATTTTTTCATGGGAAACGGTCCAAGTTAAAACTATATTCTTATTGTTAATTAAGTTTACACATGAATTTACACATGCATAAAAATGCAGAACGGCCGCCTGGCCGCCCAATAGTGAATGGAATCGATTCAGTTACATCTCGGCTTGGACAGTATCTGGATGTGTTCCTACAACCTTTGGTATGCAAATTACCACCATACCTTAGGGACACTAAACAAATTATCCAGATACTGGATACCATCCCTTGTACTCCTAACACTATATTGGTGACTGCAGATGTTGGGTCGCTGTATACGATCATAGATCATGAGGCAGCTCTGTCTTCGGTCTGTTGGGCTTTGGAGTCCACTGACTTAAGTTATGATCATGTGCGTTTTTTGCTGGATAGTCTTAGATTTTGTCTTTTAAGTAATTATTTTTGGTATAGCAGAGAATTTTTCTTGCAACAATGCGGGGTTGCAATGGGAGCCCGTTTCGCTCCCAGTGTGGCTAACATCTTCATGGCCCATTGGGAGCGTGATGTGGTGTTTAAGGATAGGCCACCACAGTTATTATGTTATCGAAGGTATATCGATTACTTGATCATGGTGTGGGAGGGAGATCTACCCTCACTATAGCAATTCATGTGTAAACTTAATTCTAACAATAAGAATATAGTTTTAACTTGGACCGTTTCCCATGAAAAAATCAATCTCATTCAGTCACAAGAGTTATCCATCCGGTTTGTATCTAAAGGCTACTCACGTCCTCTAATCACCCAAGAGATTGAGAAAGTGAGGGCCCTAGAGAGGAATTCTATTGTTAGAGACAAACCTCGCAATGTAGATAAGGAGCAGGCTAATTTCAAAATGTTGTTGGATTTTAATATCCAGCACAAGAAATTTGAAAAAATAGTGGCCAAGCATTGTCCCATTTTGAAAGGGGATGCAATTTTAGGTCCTGCGCTTCCGGATCGCCCTCAATTTATCTAAAGAAAGGCCCCTTCCCTGAGAGATAGGCTCGCTCCAGGTGTCATTGACCCACCCATTATGGCACAGCCCAAACTTTTTGACTTCTTATCAGGTTTTTATGCTTGTGGTCGCTGTGCGACCTGCAGGCATGTTAAACAGCGTATTAAGAAGCGAAAAAGTTTTTGTTCCAATGTGACACATGTAGAATACCCTATAAACAGCTGATCACATGTGATACGATCGGTGTAGTTTACATGCTCGAGTGTGAGTGCGGCTTGCAGTATGTTGGACGCACCTCACGTCCATTGCATGTGAGGGTTGGAGAACATATCAGCAACATTAAAAGGGGGAGTAAGAACCACAGTGTCTCTAAACACTTTAGGCAGTGTCACCAGAAAGACCCTAAAGGGTTAAAATTCTGGGGCATTGAGAAAGTGTCAAAGCATTGGCGAGGGGGGCACTATATCCGCCAACTAAGTCGGCGTGAGTCCTACTGGATTTACGAGACCAAGGTTTCCTCGCCTACTGGCTTAAACGTGGAATTTGATTTAAATTGCTTTATTTCCAAAAGATAGTAACTATGTATGTAATATTTTTCCATTATTTTTCCTTTCTTTTCTAATTGTATATGTATCTGTTCAGTATGTATTCATTATTTGTTTGCTCCTTAATGTGGGCTGGACCCAGAGGGGTTAATGTATAGCGAATATTGTAATTTTACATATATATTTTTGTATTGGGTATACGATCACTGATGACGTCCAAATAAACTTTCTAATTTTTATACTTTATAGGTTAATTTCCTATTAAGTGTTTTAATATTTTAAATTTTTATTATGTATCCAATGATTATTGATATTGCATATCTCCGGCCTGTTTTAATAATGCCCATACTGTCAGCCCTGATTGATGTAATTCCACTGCCTTTTAGTAGTGGCAGTGTACACTCTACAGCAGCGTTAGGTGTTCTATGCTGTGGGAGTGGTTTATGGGCTGTGTGGGCGTGCAGGCTTATTGTATTGCTGTGGTTGTCATGGCAGCGCTATGCTATTTAATGTGAGACAGCGGGACGTCTGTATATTGCTTCTCTTCTCCCCATGCTGATGAAGTCCCGCCCATAGGGACGTAACGACCTACGAGGCGGAGGAGCTATGCGTGACGTCACCCGCGATCGTCAACCCAGGTGAGATCCAGCCGTTTTCCATGCTGTGATCTGGTTTATGCTGAATCGTTCTGTACAGCACAGAGTGTGCTTATTTGTCTATGCTGATTCGTTGCACTCACTGAAGAGTGCCTTTACATGTGAGTGTATCCTTGATATTTTTAATACATTTTATATTGGTTCGCTTCAGAGAGCACTAGATCTCCTCCTTCTTTTGTATTTCATATGCCCTGATTGCCTACCTTGCCTTTGAGTGAGTCTACCATATTTGAGCTGCTGCTGCTTGCTGTCCCTGTGAGAACCGGAGGTTCTGCATTTATTTCATGCTGTGTGACCTATTGCAGGTCGAATAACTAAGGTGAGAGGCCATTCCTGCTACTTGGTGGAGGTTCTCTGGACATCACTTTTTTGGATCTTTCTGCACCTGTTTGGATTTAATTTGCACTCAAGCACTATATTGACTCACTTCTGTGTTTTTTGCCTTCCGCTTTTTGCTTCATGCCATTTCTGTTGTCATGCTTTAAAATATGTGTTTCTAGCTGACATTATTTGAGTGTTATATCACTGTTACATGATGTTGTAGTTTATATTCACTGTTTTGCGCTGCACTAATATTTATCTATATGCTCTTTTGAGGTATTTTATTTGAATTTGACCTTTAAGTGCTGGCTTGCATAGTTTTTAGTTGTAGATTCCAGCGCTGAATAACTCTTTTTATTAGTTGTGCAGCTGTGCAACGCTGTACCTAAATAAAATTGATGTCTTTCCCCCCCCCCCCACAAATAGAGCTTTCTTTTGGTGGTATTTGATTACCTCTGTGGTTTTAATTTTTTTGCTCTATAAACAAAAAAATACAGACAACGTTTAAAAAACATTAAAAAAAAAAATGAATTTTAGACTTCCTGCTATAAAACCTATCCATTAGGAAAGGTGAAAAATCTAATTTCTTCATGAATTTAGGCCAATATGTATTCTGCTATATATTTTTGGTAAAAATATAAATCCCAATAAGCATTCATTGATTGGTTTGTGCAAAAGTTATAGCGTCTACAAACTTTGGGATATTTCTATTTATTTATTTATTTTTACTAGTAATGTTTGCGATCAGCAACTTATAGTGAGATTGCGATATTGTGGCGGACATTCTGACACTTTTGACTCTTTTTGGTGACCAGTGACACTGGTTTTTGTGTGTAGTAGCAAATTTCAATAGCTCAACAATGAAATCCCTCTGTTTACTCACCAGGCCAAAATCCCTATCTAGATAGTAGTAAACTGATGAGATCCTACGTGAATCCGGGGCCATTATCTTTTTTAGGATGCAGAATAACAATTCTTATAAATAATTTAATTACCTCTAGTAAATGATCACACACAAAACTGAAAGATTGATTGTCTTTGTATTTATAGGAATGTGAAATGTAATGCCGCGTACACACGGTCGTTTTTTGCGATGAAAAAAAATGTTGTTTTTTAAAACGTCATTTAAATTGATCGTGTGTGGGCAAAACGTCGTTTTTTGTCTTAAAAAAAACGACCAAAAAAAAATTCCAACATGCTTGAATTTTTTGTGTCGTTTTTCAAAACATCGTTTTTTGTTTCACAAAAAGTCACCGTGTGTAGCAAAAACGTCGTTTAAAACAACAATTTTCAACCCGCGCATGCCCAGAAGCTAGTTATGAAGCGAGCTTCAATGGGAAAGAGTGGTGAACGTAACCTCGCTTTTTGTGGAAAAAAAACGATGGTGTGTATGCAACATCGTCTTTGAAAAGTGACGTTTCAAAAACGTCGTTTTTACTTCACAGAAAACGTCGTTTTTTTTCATCACAAAAAATGATCGTGTGTACGCGGCATAAGAGATCTGTGTTTGACAAATGTATTTTCTAATATTCTAAAGGGACTAAACATTAAAGACCTGGATTGATATTTCCAATACCATAAAATAAAACACATATTAGGCTTTAATGTATAAAATCCTTTAAAGATTAACTCCACTTTTGTTGTGAAAAAGAAATCCCCCTCTGGGTGATCGTGTACATTGCAGGGATTTTAACAACTTATTTTGCAGATTCCTACCTTTTGTTATTCTGTGTTTGACTCTGTGTTTGTCTGTGTCCACGTGAAACTGCATGGCAGTGGTTTTAAAGTTATCAATCAACTTCTGCATCAGCATTGATCGAATGAGGAAAGTTGCAGGGTCTGCATCCCTTTAGACATGATTTCCCTAAGATTTTTATCTTAGTGCAGATTTCTGTGAAAATCAGTAAGCCAATCACACGAGCAGGTAAGTGAAATTCCTGGAAGGCATTCTGTAAACCTACAGAATGCCTACAGGTAGCCATTTTGCATTGCATTTTATAGAAAATTACAGAGCTGCAGATTGAAAAGGAAATGCCATTTTTAATAACATTAATTTACAATATGACTTTTGTGTTGCAATTGTATATGCTATCCTAATATATATTTTTTCATTTGCTATCTTTTTTGCAAATGTGCGCCGGCATATCTGTGCGCCGTACCCACAAACCAACATACGTCTAAAAACTGGCCAGCCTACGCCGACATATCTTGCTTACGCCAGCGTAGCGTGGGTGCAAATATAGTTTGGATGCATGTTACTTCTCCCATTAACCACTTGTCATCTGCCCACCGTCAAATGACGGCGGGCAGAGGACTCCATTATCCTGACATCACGTCATATGACGTGATGTCCCTTTAAAGCCGCAGGGCGGGCGCGCGCGCGTCGCCGGCACACGCGATTGCTCAGTAACTGAGCGGGGACGTGGAGCTCTGTATGTAAACACAGAGCTGCACGTCCCTGTCAGGGAGAGAGGAGATCGATTGTGTCCCTTGTACATAGGGACACAATCGGTCACCTCCCCCAGTCACCCCCCCTCCCCCCACAGTTAGAACACTCATAGAACACACATTTAACCCCTTCCCCGCCCCCTAGTGGTTAACCCCTTCACTGCCAGTCACATTTATACAGTAATCAATGCATATTTATAGCATTGTTCACTGTATAAATGTAAATGGTCCCAAAAATGTCAGAAAAGTGTCCGAAATGTCCGCCATAACGTCTCAGTCCCAATAAAAAAATCGCAGATCGCCGCCATTAATAGTAAAAAAAAAAAAAAAAAAATGCCTTAAACTATCCCCTATTTTGTAAACGCTATAAATTTTGCGCCAAAGAATCTATAAACGCTTATTGCATTTTTTTTTTTACCAAAAATATGTAGAAGAATACGTATCGGCCTAAACTGAGGGAAATTTTTTTTTTTTATATATATTTTTTGGGTTATTTATTATAGCAAAAAGGAAAAAATATTGCATTTTTTTAAAAATTGACGCTCTATTTTTGTTTATAGCGCAAAAAATAAAAACCGCAGAGGTGATCAAATACCACCAAAAGAAAGCTCTATTTGTGGGAAAAAAAGGATGCCAATTTTGTTTGGGAGCCACGTCGCACGACCGCGCAATTGTCAGTTAAAGCGACGCAGTGCCGGAAGCTTATATTTTGTCTGGGCAGGAAGGGGGTGTAGGTGCACAGTAGGCAAGTGGTTAATTAGGCATTCAAATATGCAAATGAGGGAAATACGGCGATTCACGAACGTACGTGCGCCCGACGCAGGCTATGGGATGTTTGCGTAAGTTGTACGTCCGGTGAAAAATTATTCCCCATAGATGAGGTGCAACCCAGCAATAGACATGCAATGGTCTGCCCCAGAGAACACAGGCCGGCGTATTGGGCGTACGTTACATTCACGGCGTACATAGTGATCCGGCGTAGCTTAGGCAGTTGTGCCGGCGTAGTTGTGAGCATGCGCATAAGGGTGCAGTTTCATGCATCCACGTCACGACTACGTCAAGGCACATGCGTAAAACACTGCACCATGCTCAGACCATCATTTGCATGGGGTCACTCCCACTTACGCTGGCCTGCGCCTTCGAAAATATGCTACACTGGCGTATCTTGGTGAGCAAAAGCTTGCTGAATACAGTGCATGCCTCTCCGCACTGCGATGGTGTAACGTATGTGCGTGTGCTACGCCAGCGTAAATGTGCTCCCACTGTCTGTGAATTCGGGCCTATGTATTTATTTACCATTCCAGTTGACATTTACGCACCCCACTCCTGATGACTGGCTTTAAAGACCATACTCAGGGATGGCAAGTAAATTTTGTCCAACAATGAATTTTTTAATAATTTTATTTTATATATATATATTTCTCTATAGGATAATTATGTTCACTATATCTGTATATCCATTTATTGATTGTGACTGCTCCACTAATCATGTACTGTATATCCAAGATAAAAATTAAATACGGTATGTTATTGTAACCATTGTGATTTGAATTATGCCTTTATCTGCATGATCCGTGTACCATTTAATATGATACACGCTACACAATCTTATGTTTATCACTGCTATTTTATTTATTGGATTGATTATCTAGCAGTCTCATATGGCAACAGAGACCTCCTTGTCAGGATTGTAACATATGATCAATTTTTTGACCTTTGAGATTTTTTCAGACACACATCCTCGCCTCATTTAAAGCCCCATGACCCCTTCTTCTTCTTTTTTCTTTGTATCCAGGGATGGAGGCTTGTCTTGTGCTATTCGATGGTTCCATTGGGTCATTTACTGTTTATCAAATTAACCAGGGTGGAAGACACCCAGTCCCCTTTTTGGACCCTACCTTTTATGATGATCTTCTCTTCTCAGTTATTGATCTCTGAGACAATTTAAATGCTGGCTTCCTTTTTCAATACATATATTCATATATTATTTTAACTTACCAACCTTTTAGACAACAGGTCATTATCTAAATAAATGTTTGTCTCCTTTAATGTCCATCTAGTTTCTTTTTGTTTCATCAACAACCTAAAACTTTTTTAATCTAACCGTGGCTTGCCCAGCCCATCTGATGACCTGTTGTTTTTGCTCATTGTTCCTCGGGGTAGCGATGTGCTCAGATCCTCCTCCTTTTCCCATCCCTCCTTTATGATGGGGGCAGGGTCGGACCTCGGTGCATCGGCGTCATGCCTAGTACGTCGCTAAATGATATATTTCTCACACATGCCATGGTTATATGTGGAATTGCACCCCAAAATACATTCTGCTGCTTCTCCTGAGTACGGGATACCACATGTGTAGGACTTTTTGGGAGCCTAGCCGCGTACGGGACCCAAAAACCAATCACCGCCTTCAAGATTTGTGTGAGTGAAATCAAAAATGTATGTCCTTAGAAATCTTGAAGGTGGTGATTGGTTTTCAGGGTCCCGTACGCGGCTAAGCTCCCAAAAAGTCCCACACATATGGTATCCCCGTACTCAGGAGAAGCAGAAGAATGTATTTTGGGGTGCAATTCCACATATAACCATGGCATGTGTGAGAAACATATCATTTAGTGACAACGTTTTGTAAGTTTTTTTGGTCATTATTCAATCACTTGGGGTAAAAAAATTAAATATTCCATGGACTCAACATGCCTCTCAGCAAATAGCTTGCGGTGTCTTCTTTCCAAAATGGGGTCATTTGGGAGGGTTGTCTGCCATCTTAGCATTTTATGGCCTTCAGAACTGTGATAGGTAGTGAGGAGTGAAATCAAAAATGTATGCCCTTAGAAATCTTAAAGGCGGTGCTTGGTTTTCGGGGTCGCGTACGCGGCTAGGCTCCTAAAAAGTCCCACACATCTGGTATCCCCGTACTCAGGAGAAGCATCAGAATGTATTTTGGGGTGCAATTCCACATATAACCATGGCATGTGTGAGAAATATATCATTTAGTGACAACTTTGTGCAAAAAAAAAATCAGTTTGTCATATTTCCGTAACTTTTGTGCTATTTTGGCATTTTATGGCCTTCGAAACTGTGATAGGTAGTGAGTAGTGTAATCAAAAATGTACACCCTTTAATAAGCCTGAAGGCGGTGCTTGGTTTTTGGGGTCCCGTACCTGGCTAGGCTCCCAAAAAGTCTCACACATGTGGTATCCCCTTACTCAGGAGAAGCAGCAGAATGTATTTTGGGGTGTAATTCCACATATGGGGGGTGTATGCTTTGCGCATGGGTGTAAGCGTTACTGGCACTAACTAGCTACCTAGCAGCACCAGCGACACTAATACAGCGATCAGAAAAATGATTGCTTAGTGACGATGGCAATAGGAGGGGAAAGGGATAACTCTAGGGGCAATCAGGGGTTAAAAACTTTTTTCAAACATTTTTTGGGGGTACCTAACGCTATAAAAACCTGGCGGGCGAACCTCAAAAAATAACTAGCTAACTAGCGGCACTAGCGACACTAATACAGCGATCAGAAAAACGATCGCTTAGTGACGCTGGCAATAGGAGGTGAAAGGGCCAACTCTAGGGGCAATCAGGGGTTAAAAACGTTATTTAAAAAATGTATGGGGGGTACCTAACGCTATAAAAACCTGGCGGGCGAACCTCAAAAAAAAAATAGCTACCTAGTGGCACCAGCGACACTA
This sequence comes from Rana kukunoris, assembly GCA_029574335.1. Taxonomy (NCBI): domain Eukaryota; kingdom Metazoa; phylum Chordata; class Amphibia; order Anura; family Ranidae; genus Rana; species Rana kukunoris. Next base: position 349,618,337 of record CM056053.1, on the reverse strand, counting down.
ATACTGCGATCAGAAAAACGATCACTTAGTGACGCTGGCAATAGGGGGTGAAAGGGTTAACTCTAGGGGCAATCAGGGGTTAAAACCTTTATTAGAAAATGTATGGGGGTACCTAACGCTATAAAAACCTGGCGGGCGAACTCAAAAAATAACTAGCTACCTAGCGACACTAATACAGCGATCAGAAAAACGATCGCTTCATGACGCTGGCAAAAGGGGGGTGAAAGGGTTAACTAGGTGGTGATCAAGGGGTTAAAACCTTTATTGGGGGGGTAGGGGGCTACCCTGGACTTAGCACTAACTGCCTGACACTAACTGCCTGTCACACTGACACTAAATTCAGTGATCAGTAAATCAATGATCACTGCTATTTAGTGACACTGTGACAGGGGGGCTGGGGGGGGGTGATCAGGGGGTGACTGGGGGAGGGATTTGTGTGCCTATGTGTACTGGTGTCAGTGTAGTGCTTGTGTACTCACTGTGAGATGTCTCCTCTCCTCCGCCGGACGAAAATACAGGCGGGAGGAGCGTGACATCACTTCCTCCTCTGCCTTTGTTTACAGTTCAGGCAGAGGAGGAAGCGGATTGGCTGGGAGCAATCCGGAGGGGGCGGACAAAAACGAACCGCTGTCCCCTCTTTCCGGATCGCTCCCAGAGCCACGGGGACCGCCGCACGCAGCGGAGGGGGTCCCGATCGGACCCCCGACCCACGGAAAGGCAGGGACGTACATGTACGCCCATCTGCCTGTATGTGCCATTCTGTGGATGTACATAGTCGTGCGGTGGCCCTTAAGTGGTTAAAATCACTGCTACCGAAAAAAATTGCAATTTTTTTCAAACTTTTTGTTGCATTGATACATGTCCCCTGGGGCAGGACCTGGGTCCCCAAACACTTTTTACGATAATAACTTGCATATAAGCCTTTAATAATAGCACTTTAGATTTCTCCCATAAACTTTTCCAGGGTGTTCTGCGGCTTTTTCAAATTTGCCGCTAACACCACAAATTGTTCACTGTTCAGCGAACAGGCAATGTTCGAGTCGAACATGAGTTTGACTCAAACTCAAAGCTCATCCCTAGTGGTGGACACGGCCCAGGCTAGCGGTATTTCAGCCAAGTTGTTACCCACAATTAATTACAGTTTTATCCATTGTATGACCTCACACATTCATTCACACACACTCTCACACCTTTGATTCCCCATGCCTCTCATATGCATCAGTGTTGTGGCACACCTATCGGTTTTTATTTCATTAGTGTTTTTTTTTTTTTTAATACATACATCCCTCACCATTCACCAAAGTGCCACCTTTGGGTTCATTTTCATTGCATTACACACTGTTTGCAACCACTGCCTTGATCTCCTGTCTCTCTACTTTTTTCCTTTTTTCTCCTTATTTCCTTTTCTCTCTTTCTCTCTTCTTTTTTTCTTCTTTTCTATATTTTTTTTCTATATTTTTTTTCTATATTTTTTTTTCTATGTTTCTTTACCTTTTTTTCACTCTTTTGCCTATTGTTGTATCATTCATTCGTTATTCTCTCCACAGAACCTGTTTTGTGTTTCCTGTTTGCCTACGCTCCAGTATGGTAGTGCATTGTGGCTGTTCGTGCTCATTCTGGGCTGGCTTTTTCCCGCCACCACAGGTCTCTTTTTTTTCCCGCCACCACTGGACTCCCCCATTCCATCTTGAGAGCCCGTTTCTTTGGGGGGCTCAACCACCGCCTCTACCTCGGGGGAGACAGCTCATCCGGGACCGTCAGTCTATACCCAACTGTGGGACTTTTTGGGGTATCCACTTTGGGCTTTGCCACTGGTAATGTATACAATTTCCCACTCTGCTCTCCTATTAAAAGCATGATCTAGCCCACTTGAGACTTCATTCACCATTCCAGTTGACATTTACGCACCCCACTCCTGATGATTGGTTTTAATCGCCAAGAAACGCGTCAAGCCCATACTCAGGGATGGCAAGTCAATTTTGTCCAGCAATGATTTTTTTATAATTTTATTGTATATATATTTCTCTATACGATAATTATGTTCACTATATCTGTATATCCATTTATTGTTTGTGACTGCTCTACTAATCATGTATATCCAAGATAAAAATTAAATATGTTATTGTAACCATTATGATTTGAATTATATCTCAGACAGGAGGCTCATATCTTGCATTAATCTTTCCTTTTAATGCTCATAGCAGAACATTTTAACATTTTAAACAAACTAAAACGTTTCCACATGGAATGATGGAAGAAAACTACATTTCCCATCAGTCCCAGCGTCCGTGTAACTCCCACCCCTTTGGTGGCCTGAACCTATAACTAGGACTGTCCTTATGTGTATCCTCCTCTTTCTTTCTGCTCATGGCAGAGATAAGTATCTTATATTATTGTTCCTTATTTGTACTATAATTGTCTTTGGTTAGACACGCTAGCATTGTGGATAGTGAGTTAACTATTTACGGTGCGATTATTTGTGCTTATTGTTCTTTTATTTCATTATTTCAAATTATTCTTTATTTCATTTCTAGTTCATTTCATATTTGTTCCCTTCGTTTGTTTCCCCGCTGGTTAGTGGTGGAGACGTTACCACAGTAGCTAAATGACTAGAGGAATAGTCTTCCATGAGAATAACTTTAACACAGGGCGCTGCGGTCGCCATTATCCCTTCGTTTCCTCCTCCCTGCTACAGGCCGTAGTTTTCGCGGGCGGTCGGCATAGGGGGGGGGTGACGTATCGAATGCGCGCTCTCTCTTCCCGTCAACCAATCACAGCTCTCGCTTCGTAGTCTCGCGAGATTTCAGGCTACGTCTCAGCCTGTACTCACGTCTTCCTCACCGCAACGCCAGTCTGCTGCTGAGTGGTGAGGGGAACGGTTTGCTTGTAGAAAAAATTTCTTCTTTTGGCCGGATTAAGATCATAATTTCATAATATAATACTATATATATATATTCCGGCATCTGAGCGGAGCACTCGGTTTAGAGTGGTCTGCTATAGTTACTCCCTTTATATTTGGTATAATCTAATTTCATTGTCTTTACATTCTAAAGTGACATCATTTGTTAACATGGCTGAAGAAGCTGATATGCCAGTAAATGCCTTTACAGGTTTAACCCCTGAGAACCCGCAGCTTTTAACTGCGGCACAAATACAGGAGCTCATTAGCAGTTCCATACAGGCAGCTCTGGCTTCTCATACCAATCCTCCTATTACCCATCCTGAGGTGGTAAAAAAGAGCAAGGCCCTTTACAAGCGCAAACATTTGACTGCTTGTTCTGACTCCCCGGCAGGGGAAGTAGAATTTATGCTTGACGCAGGACCCCCTATGGCCTGCTGCCCTAGCCATACTGAAAGCGAACGACCCTTGATAATCAAGGAGTTTTCCAAGAAAAAATTTAAATCTGTCCACCGGGTAAAACCGGACTCCTTTAATGAGGACTCAGAAGACAATGCTTCAGAAGGATCACTGATCGTTGCATCAGGAGACTCTGACTCCGATATGGAGGAGGCCGGGCAAATGAATACTGAATATGGAGCCAATCCAGACCTACCATCAGAAACGATTTTAGACTCGCTAGGCGAGCCATTTTTCAACCCAGAGGGTATTTCACACCCCAGATCCGGGGACTGGACCCCCCTCCCACAGGTATCCCAGTATGTGGAGCACTGGATACGGAAAAGTTTGGACAGAACGAATAGGAATAAACTTAGGGCAGAATGCCCCAGACCCGTTATTCCAAAGAAGGTGGCTACCACACCTGAGATCGACCCGGTACTGCTCAAGTATCTAACCAAATCTGGCAAACACGCCAAGAAGGGCATCGAACGCTCATTTAAATTAATTCAAGACCGTATTCTGGATCTTTCAGGCCCCTTAACAAAAATTCTGAATCTCTCAGAGCAGGCAGCTTCCACTGAGGGATCAGTAGATCTAGTTCAACTACGAGGGTGGGCACAACGTGCCATTTGTCTGTTGGGCTCAGCCAACACGGCCTGCGCCGTTGAACGTCGCAGGTCGATCCTAATGAAACTAGACCCACAACTCTCTCATTTGGCAGAGTCGGAACCGGGTCCCTCAGCAGAGGGCCTCCTTTTCGGAGATGACCTAATGAAAAATATTAATCGGTTTGTTGGCCTGTTTAACAGCTTAGACAAAGCCCAAACCTCATTGAAGAAATCAGGCTCGGGGTCCAAGGCTTTTGGTAGGACCGGCAGAGGGAGAGGCCGATCTGCCGGTCGAAACAATTATTACAGGGCCTTCCCTAGAGCAACCGCTCAACCTTATTCGCCCATGCAGCAGCAATATTCGGTGCCAGTGGCACAACCAGCACCATTTTTTCCTCCCAGAGGACGTCCATGGAGAGGACGCGGTAGCAGAGGCTTCCCCAGGTCACGTCCACCCACTGGTAAGTTTACCAAAGAATTATGTTTCTCATATACCGGTAGGGGGCAGACTGAGACATTTTATCCAGGTCTGGCACACGATTACGGCAGATGTTTGGATACTAATGGCAGTAGCAGGCTACCAGATAGATTTCGCCTCTCACCCAATCATGTCGATTCAGCCGCATACGATTCGTTTTTCGGAACAAAATGCTCGTCTCATAGACGAGGAAGTACAGGATTTGGTGTCAAAACTAGCCGTAATAGAAGTAGATCCTTTTTCCCCCGGGTTTGTCAGCAACCTATTTTTAGTAAAGAAGAAAGACGGTGGCTATCGCCCGATTATAAATTTAAAAGAGCTGAACCAATACGTGACTTATCGTCACTTCAAAATGGAGGGGATTCATTTATTAAGAGACCTACTCTCCCAGGGAGACTGGCTGGTCAAAATAGACCTGAAGGATGCATATCTGACGATTCCTATACACCATTCTTCCCAGAAATTTCTAAGGTTCCAATGGAGGGATCATATGTGGCAGTTTACCTGCCTGCCCTTCGGCCTTTCTTCGGCCCCATGGTGCTTCACCAAAATAATGAAGCCAGTGGCGGCTGCTCTACGATGCAGGGGAGTACGTCTGATCATATATCTAGACAAAATCTTAATCATGGCCCATTCAAAATCACAAGCCGAACTACACAAGAATTGGTCGGTGTCGTTATTGGAGGAACTGGGTTTCCTCATCAACCACAAGAAGTCCGTATTGCTCCCAACTCAGGAGATGGAATTTTTGGGTTTCACTGTAGACACCAGACAAGCGGTCCTACGCTTACCCCAGTCCAAACTGTCTCTGATTCGGAAAGAAATCAGGGCAGTTTTGCGCAAAGGTCAGGTATCACTGAGAACCCTGGCACGCATAGTCGGACTATTGTCAGCCTCCATCCAGGCAATTTTTCCAGCTCCCCTACATTACCGGGCCTTACAACGCCTCACGGCCTTGCACCTGAGGCAGGGTCTCTGCTATTCGGACAAAGTCCTCCTTTGTTCGGAATCAGAGGAGGAACTGCGATGGTGGCTCCAGCATGCCATAGAATGGAACGGCAAGACTCTCTTCAATTCTCGCCCAGATGTCATCCTAGAATCCGATGCGAGCCGACAGGGCTGGGGGGCTCATTGTGGGCAGGCCTCCACAGGAGGGACATGGTCCGTGGAAGAATTATCCCTTCATATCAATGCGTTAGAACTCTTGGCAGCATTCTTCGCCGTCAGGAGTTTCCTCTCTCAGAGGTCCAAATGTTGCGTTCTTTTACGCATGGACAATGTGGCGGCAGTACAATACATCAACCGCCTAGGGGGCACCAAATCCAAGATACTAGCGGACATCGCGTCCGATTTCTGGAATTTCTGTCTTTTCCGAGACATTCTACCTGTGGCGGAATACATTCCCGGGGTATCCAATTATGTGGCAGATTGGAACTCCCGTTACTTGTCCAATGCCAGCGACTGGACTTTGGACAGATCGGTTTTCCTGTCGATACAGGAACTCTGGGGTCCGTTTCACACGGATCTTTTCGCTTCAAGACTCAACTGGCAACTTCTCCGCTTTTACAGTTGGAGGCCGGATCCCGAAGCTGCAGCAGTGGACGCATTCCTTCAATTGTGGCCGGAGGGGATACATTATGCGTTTCCCCCCTTCACGTTGATCGCCAGACTTCTCCTACACATAATGAATCAGTGTGCGACGGTGGCGTTGATCACCCCCTGGTGGCCGACACAACCGTGGTTTCCGCTAGCTCTGGGCATGTCAATCGACTACCCCAGACTGCTTCCCCACTCAACTCATCTATTGACAAATCCGACCAAGGGTCTACATCCGTTGTTGCTGGAAGGCAGACTGCCGCTTCTTGTTTGGTTGGTTTCGGGATGCCAGAATCAGATTCAGACTTTTCACAATCGGCTAGAGACCTCCTCGCCTTGGCCTGGGCCCCAGGGACTAGATCGGCATATCGATCTGCCTGGGGGTTATGGGTCCATTGGTGTGATCAACGGCAGGTTGATCCCATTCATGCCCCTGTCTCCTCATTGGTAAATTTCCTTGCGGAAGCTTACGAACTAGGAAAGTCATACAGTTCCCTCAACGTGTATAGATCGGCCATCTCGGCATACCATTGTCCAGTGAATGCTGTACCTATAGGCAAACACCCTCTTGTGTGTCGCTTACTACGCAGCGTTAAATACAAGCGTCCACCCCACCCACGATACCAATCGACGTGGGATATATCCAGAGTACTCCAATTGTTTTCCTCCTGGGAAGACAATGACCGGTTAACCCTGAAGAATTTGTCTCTAAAACTCACTACTCTACTATGTTTAATTTTTGTTAAACGAATATCTGATGTGAGAGCTTTAGATATCTCTAGGCGAGAAATTTCGCCTGACGGGGTCAAATTTTCTATAGTTCGCAGGACAAAAACCAATCTACACTCGGTTTTTTACCCTTTCTTTCAAGCGCACCCGCGCCTCTGTGTGGTCCGGTGTCTGCAGACATACGAATCCTTTACTTCGACCCTACACTCTACAGATTTTCCTCAGTTGTTAATCTCATACGTGCAACCACACCGTCCGGTATCTTCAGCCACCTTGGCCAGATGGGTATGGTCGGTGATGGAGATGTCGGGTATAGATGTATCCCTCTTTGGCGCACACTCGACCAGGGGTGCGATGGCCACTAAGGTGGTTATGTCAGGGGGCTCATTATCAGATCTGTTATTAGTGGCCGATTGGTCTTCAGAAACGGTTTTTCGTCACTTTTACTTCAGACCGGAGGATCATGTTTCCTTATCTGTCCTTCCTTCATAAGGCTGTTTACTGGATATTAGGCAGGCATGATCAAGTTAGGCTTGTATTACATGATGTGTTTGCTTGTATTACATGATGTATTTCTGTATGTGTAGCTTTGAACTTGCAAGATATGAGCCTCCTGTCTGAGATATAATTCGAGATTTTCCTAGCGTGTGACGGAAAATATTAATTATATGAAGACAGGAGGCGAGTATCTTCCCTCCCTACCCACCCTATTACGGATATTTTTATTCTCTCTTTTCAGGGTACTGAACTTCACTCCAGGTTCCTGTGGGCGCTTGATGAAGTGATTCCTGGGTCCCCGACGGGACGAAATCTTGGTTAGGATCTCCCGGTTGGAGTTTTTTCTTAACGACATGGTTATCACCAGTTACTTCCTGGACTGACGTCGACGTCGGTTGGCCGGCTGGCCGAAGAGTCATGGCGCTGTTTGTCCTTGAGTTATCCTGTATTGGACATTCGCTTCCAGAAAGAGGAGGATACACATAAGGACAGTCCTAGTTATAGGTTCAGGCCACCAAAGGGGTGGAAGTTACATGGACGCTGGGACTGATGGGAAATGTAGTTTTCTTCCATCATTCCATGTGGAAAAGTTTTAGTTTGTTTAAAATGTTAAAATGTTCTGCTATGAGCATTAAAAGGAAAGATTAATGCAAGATACTCGCCTCCTGTCTTCATATAATTAATATTTTCCGTCACACGCTAGGAAAATCTCGAATTATGCCTTCATCTGCATGATCCATGTACCATTTAATATTATACACACTACACAATCTCATGTTTATCACTGCTATTTTATTTATTGGATTGATTATCTAGCAGTCTCATATGGCAACAGAGTTCCATGACCCCTTCTTCTTCTTCTTTTTTCTTTGTATCCAGGGATGGAGACTTGGCTTGTGCTATTCGATGGTTCCATTGGGTCATTTACTGTTTATCATCTTAGTTTAACAGTTTTTAAAGCATAACTCCCACTTTTGTTGAGAAAAAACATTCTCCTCTGGGTGATCTATGTACATTGCAAGAATTATAACAACCTTTGTTGCAGATTGCTAATGTAGCACCTTTGTCCCAAAACAGGGCTACAGGTATATTTAGCTGTGCTGGGTGGTAGTTAGCCTGTAGTCTTTATGATCAAATGGATTTACTCCTGTCTATTTCAGTAATGGCTTCTCCCTTTTGTCAGTAGATGGCACTGTTGCCTCTGTCATTAATATGTTGAGCTACATTGAATTCAGGTTATGAATAAACACACCTTTCTCAGCCAATCAGATTGGACAACTTTGCATGCTGGGAGAAGGTATTTATTTGGAAAGAGTATGGTGCTCTAGGTCTTCTACGCCCAGACTGAAGTATGGGTGGGTGGGTGTATGAGAAACAGCTCCTGGCTGCTAGGCCTAAATCCTGGGACATATGAAGGAGTTCTCCTGGCTGCTAGATCTGTTTGAGACCTATCCATGTGTTCAAGGTTCAGAAGAGGAGAGCCTGCTCAATACCTGGAAACAGTGCTGAGAGGGATAGAGTTCTAGAGAAGTATCATAGCTGACTCTTCATTGGACTGGGGAGCTATGAGCTGGCTGGGAGAGCTTTAAAAGAGAACTTATCCAAGATAATTCTGTATGATGCTGTGAGAAAAGTTCAGTTACAATAAGAGGCAGCCTATTCTACAAAAGATGTGCTGGTTTAGCTTAAAAGCTCTTTTTTCTGTATTGATGTCTGCCTTATCTCAACTTTTTGTTTTAGGAGTCTACCTGTCTTCTGACCGTTACTATTTTTGACAAAGGGTGTCCTGAGCCCCATCCCCTCTTTCCCACATTTTCCTGTTTGTGAGAAATAAACTTCTCTTTGTCAAGCATTAAACGTGACTGGAGCCCATCTTTCTATCTTGTGCATCACCCACTATGCCTAGTAACTAGAGATGTCCCGAACTATTCGCCGGCGAATAGTTCCCGGCGAACATAGCTTGTTCGCGTTCGCCGCGGCGGCGGACAAACATATGCGATGTTCGGTCCGCCCCCTATTCGTCATCATTGAACAAACTTTGACCCTGTACCTTACAGTCAGCAGACACATTCCAGCCAATCAGCAGCATACTCTTCCTCCCAGACCCTCCCACCTCCTGGACAGCATCCATTTTAGATTCATTCGGAAGCTGCAGTCTTAGTGAGAGGAGGGGCAGTGTAGCTGCTCCTGATTTAATAGGGAAATCGGTAGTGCCACAACTCATATATCTGCTGGCACAGTAGATTACATTTATTTTTTTTGATTGCAATAGAATAGCAGACAGTTGCCTGCCAGTGTGTGTTTGTCAGGCTCACAGTGTATACTGTGCCCACTTGCCCAGTGCCACCACTCATATATCTGCTGGCACAGTAGATTACATTTACAAAAAACAACAATTTTGACTGCAATAGAATAGCAGTCAGTTGCCTGCCAGCGTGTGTGTGTGTCAGGCTCACAGCGTATACTGTGCCCACTTTCCCAGTGCCACCACTCATATATCTGCTGGCACAGTAGATTACATTTAAAAAAAATGTTTTTGACTGCAATAGAATAGCAGAGAGTTGCCTGCCAGTGTGTGTGTGTCAGGCTCACAGCGTATACTGTGCCCACTCGCCCAGTGCCACCACTCATATATCTGCTGGCACAGTAGATTACATTTAAAAAAACAACAACAATTTTGACTACAATAGAATAGCAGTCAGTTGCCTGCCAGCGTGTGTGTGTCAGGCCCACAGCGTATACTGTGCCCACTTGCCCAGTGCCACCACTCATATATCTGCTGGCACAATAGATTTCATTTAAAAAAAATACTGCAATAGAATAGCGGTCAGTTGCCTGCAAGCGTGTGTGTGTCAGGCTCACACTATATACTGTGCCCACTTGCCCAGTGCCACCACTCATATATCTGCTGGCACAGTAGATTGCACTTAAAAAATAAAACAAGTTTTTTGACTGCAATAGAATAGCAGTCAGTTGCCTGCCAGCATGTGCGTGTCAGGCTCACAGCATATACTGCGCCTACTTGCCCAGTGCCACCACTTATATCTGCTGTCACAGTAGATTACATTTAAAAAAAAACAATTCTGACTGTAATAGAATAGCAGTCAGTTGCCTGCCAGCGTGTGTGTGTCAGGCTCACAGCGTATACTGTGCCCACTTGCCCAGTGCCATCACTCATATATCTGGTGGCACAGTAGCTTGCATGCATAGTACAACTAAAATAATCTAAAAAAATGACAGGCAGAGGCAGACCACCCCACAGGGGCCGTCATGGTCGTTGTGCTGTGATTCCCTTTGGTCCTAGAATAATGCCCAGTGTTCAGAGGCCACGTACCCTGAACGCGAAAAGTTCTGAGGACATAGTTGACTGGCTAACACAGGACACCCAATCTTCTACAGCTTCCGCTCTGAACCTTGACGCACCATCCTCCTCCAGCTCAGCTTTGGGCACCTCTTAAGTTACCACTCACCCGCCTGCCGCCACCACTAACACTAGCAACACAGCTGCTTCACTTGATCTGTCAGAGGAGTTATTTACACATGAGTTGTAAGAAATGAGTGATGCACAACCATTATTGCCAGAGGATGTAGATAAAAGGGATATGTCTCAGTCAGGCAGCATTACACACATGGACGTATGGTGTGATGATGATGATGTACCCGCTGCTGCTTCCTCTGATGAGTTGTCAGATACAAGTAAAGTGGTTGATGATGACGATGTGTCCGTGGATGTCACATGGGTGCCTCCTCGAAGAGAAGAAGAACAAGGGGAAAGTTCAGATGGGGAGACAGAGAGGAGGAGGAGACGAGTTGGAAGCAGGGGGGAAGCAGGGGGAGATTGTCGCAAGGAGCTAGTGGCACAGTCATACAGCATGTATCGACACCCTGGGTCAGCCAGACAGCACACCAATCAATGCATGCTGTTTCCACCACCAGAATGCCGTCATTGCAAAGCTCAGCAGTGTGGCATTTTTTTGTGTGTCTGCCTCTGATAACAGCGATGCTATTTGCAACCTGTGCCAAAAGAAACTGAGTCGTGGGAAATCCAACACCCACCTAGGTACAACTGCTTTGCGAAGGCACATGATCGCACAAACGCCTATGGTATCAACACATGATGACGAGTACAAGCAGCACACGCTCAAAGCCACCATCCTCCTCCTGGTCCAGCATCTTCAACCACATTAACCACTGCTGTCCTCCTTGCCCCCTCTCAACCATCCGCCACTCCGGCTCTCGCATTGAGCAGTTCCTGCTCATCTGCCCACAGACAGGTGTCTGTCAAGGACATGTTTGAGAGTAAGAAGCCAATGTCACCGAGTCACCCCCTTGTCCGGCATCTGACAGCTGGCTTGTCGGAACTCTTAGCCCGGCAGCTTTTACCATACAAGCTGGTGGAGTCTGAGGCCTTCAAAAAAATGTTGCTATTGGGACACCGCAGTGGAAGGTATCCGGCCGAAATTTATTTTCACAAAAGGCAATCCCCAACCTGTACTCACTGGCACACAGTGTTGGGGCAAGGGTCCATCTGACCACTGATACCTGGTCTGCAAAGCACAGTCAGGGCAGGTATATCACCTACACTGCGCATTGGGTAAACCTGCTGACGGCTGTCAAGCATGTAATGCGTGGCTCTGCAGAGGAGTTGGTGGTGACACCGCCACGACTTGCAGGCAGGCCTGCTGCCACCTCCTCTACTCCTCCTACTCCATCCTCTTCGATAACCTCCTCGGCTGAGTCCTCTTCTGATTTGCGACAGCCTGACACATTGGAATTCAACACTTCTAATGTTCGACCTCCTGCTCCAACAAGAAAAAGATGTCAACGAGTATTTGTATGACCTGGGTGCTAGGACAGCCTCTGCGCATCTGGGAATTTTTTTGCCACGTTACTGGACGCTCATGTGCAATGCCTGTAGGCTCATGCATCTTTTTGAGGAGGTGACATACCTAGTCAGTCGCACTGAAGGCACCATCAGTGACATCATCCCATTTGTTTTATTCCTGGAGCATGCCCTGCAAAGAGTGCTGGATCAGGCCGTAGATGAGCGTGAAGAGGAAGAAGAAGAGTTGTGGTCACCATCACCACCAGAAACAGCCTTATCAGCATCGCTTGCTGGACCTGCAATGCTTGAAGAGGAGTCTGAGGAAGAGGAGTCAGAGGAGGAATGTGGCTTTGAGGAGGAGGAGGAAGACCAACCACAGCAGGCATCCCAGGGTGCTCGTTGTCACCTATCTGGTACCCGTGGTGTTGTACGTGGCTGGGGGGAAGAACAGACCTTCAGTGAGATCAGTGAGGACGAGGAATGGGACATGAGTAGCTCGGCATCCAACCTTGTGCAAATGGGGTCTGTCATGCTGTCGTGCCTGTTGAGGGACCCTCGTATAAAAAGGCTGAAGGAGAATGACCTGTACTGGGTGGCCACGCTACTAGACCCCTGGTATAAGCAGAAAGTGCCTGAAATTTACAGAATTACCAGAAGTTGGAAAGGATGAAGCAGTTCCAAAATAAATTAAAAAGTATGCTTTACACAGCATATAAGGGTGATGTCACAGCACAACGGGAATCTAACAGGGGATGAGGTGAAAGTAATCCTCCTCCTACCACGACTACGCCGACAAGGACAGGACGTTTTACAGATGTGTTGTTGATGGAGGACATGCAGAGCTCTTTAAGTCCTACGCATATCCACAGCCCTTTAGGGTCCACCCTCAGAGAACGACTCGACCGACAGGTAGCAGACTACGTCTCCTTAACTGCAGATATCGACACTCTGAGCAGCGATGAACCCCTTGACTACTCGGTGTGCAGGCTTGACCTGTGGCCTGAGCTATCCCAATTTGTGATAGAACTTCTGGCCTGCCCCGCTTCAAGTGTCCTTTCAGAAAGGACCTTCAGTGCAGCAGGAGGTATTGTTACTCAGAAGAGAAGTCGCCTAGGTCAAAAAAGCCTGATGAGATGAGCTGCCTTGGGCTAAAAATGGTCCACACGCTGCTGTATTTTATCTCTGCATGCCGGATGACTTGCGTGACTTATCCGCCACCAACTAGGGTTCAAGCCGCAATTTTTTAGTGCACTTTCTGCCTATAAAACATCAATTTTTCTGGCCGTTGCTACAGCAGCGGCTGCAACATTACCTAATTTTTCAGGCATGTGCACATGCCTAATTTTTCTGGCCTCTGGTGCTGCACTGTGGCTACAAAAAGAAAAAAAACAAACAAAAAAATCACATACATGTGTCAATTCCCCTACGTGATCATTACCTTGTTGTGGTAAAGGGGCTTGCATATCACAATGAAGTGACCACCTCTATGCGTGTGTTGGCAATGGCAATGATCGATACAACATCCTACCTGATGTTTTAAAGCACGTTATTCCAAACAATTTAGGAATGTTAGGTGATTTATGCCCTCTATGGATTAAAACCCGACTCTGCGTCAACTACGTAATTTTCCATGGGAGTTTTGCCATGGAGCCCCCTCCGGCATGCCACAGTCAAGGTGTTAGTCCCCTTGAAACAACTTTTCCATCACTATTGTGGCCAGAAAGAGTCCCTGTGGGTTTTAAAATTCCCCTATTGAGGTCTATGGAGGTTCGCCCAGTTCGCCCGTTTCGCGAACATTTGCAGAAATTTGCGTTCGGCAATCGCGAACGGAAAATTTTATGTTAGCGACATCACGACTAGTAACCTACACCCTATGGATGAATGTCGGCCCACTCCATCTCTGGGGGTCACCACCAGGCATACAGAAATTGGGGAATGGGGGGTGGGGCCACACTATCTTTTGTTTTTCTTTTTTTTTTTCAAATATATTTTATCAATTTTAACAAGGAATATAGTACATACGTAATCAGGATAAATGTACATCACAGGCAATGTTATAAATAAACATGACATAAGAAGAGGAAACCATAGGATAGTAGGGGGAGCTAAAGATGGAGAAGAGAGAAGGTTTCAGGAGGAATTGAGAGGAAGAGGAGGGAGACATCTCCCCTTGGTAGCTTCAGACGAGACCAGGTAGAAAATAGTGATCCACATGAAGATCTTTGAGCTGTATCGAACAAAGCATATAGCGTTCTCAAATTTTAGTGGAGGCAACTGGACCATACCAAAAAGAGAGTTCTGCCAGAAGGGCCTGAGGAAGATGGATAAGTGTGGTTATCCATGGAGGGGTTGTGTGCGTGATATGTAGCCACCCCCGGCAAATTAGAAGGAAGAGAAATTTAAGGAGGCTCGTTTGGTAGGTGTCTGACATTTTTCGATAAAAGAAGGTCATCTTTTTTTGAGCTTGCTATTGAACCATGTGTTACAGCGTGGCATCCAGTTTTTCTTGGCAGAGCAAGGTTTTGAGGTTTCTTTTAGCTTCCAATAAGGTCAGAAGATCAGATCCAATGTTTGAAAATGTTCCTGCGAGCTATGAGAAGCGTGAGAAGGGTCCATTGAAAATGTTGTTGGGGTAGCATGGAAGAGATGACTGAAAGGTCCTTTTTTGGGTTTGTGTACCCAAACAGAAGAAGGTTCTTTCTCGAGTTGGCAGTTAGTTACATCTTGGATGAATGTTAGGATTGTAGACCAGTATGTGGAGATCTGTGGGCAGAGCCAGAGGCGGTGGAATAGGGACCTTTTTTGGAGTTAACACCAGGGGCAGGCAGCTCCCGTGAAGGAGGGGTGTTTCGGTGAGTACAAGTAATAGTTTAAACTGAGTTTTCCTCCAGCATTCTTTTAAAATAATGTTTCTGGTGATCCTGTAGCCTGTTAGGGTGTTTTCTATGTTGCCTTGTCCCAGGAGGTCAGCTAGTCAGGATTTTATCAAGGTGTGTACGGATTTAGTGAAGTTCACGTTGAGAAGATGGTATATGTCTGTGATAGAGTGTTAGGGCCAGATTCTCAGCGGCGCTACGCCTGCGTAAATGGATTTGCGCAGCGTAATTGTAAATGTGCGCCTGCGTATCGATGCGTGGTAAACACAGAACCACATACGCGAGAAAATCTTTTTCGTCTGAGGGGCGAAAATGCTTTAAGCTGAATTAGCATGCAAATATGCAAATTAGGGAGATGCGCGGATTCCCGAAACTACGCGCGTTCGGCGTTGGCTACTCGAGGTGCGCGTAACACGAAACCCTTGAGTAAACATACCCCTCATAAAAGCACGGGTAACTTTGCTCAAGACCGTGTGCAAGTCAGCTGGAGAGCAACTACAGCAGCACCATAACGGACGAGCTGAGCAATCACACTTACTGGACAACACATTCGTATGCCAACATGCCAGGGGCAGCCATGGTCTTATCACTACTAATGTATGCAGAGGAAGAGGAGCATAGAATGAGGACGAGGAGGAGGGGGGCACGTGAGAGGATCTACCGAGCGCGCATGAGCCTCTTTGGCATGGGGGATGAGGAGGTGTATCGCATCTTCAGATTCAGCCCTGCTGCCATCCTGGAACTAACCACAGCCCTGCAGGATGACATCACCAGCCAGACATACCGCTCACATGCACTGCAGCCACTGGTGAAGGTCCTGCCAACACTCCATTTCCTGGCCAGTGGATCATTCCAGCATACAAGTGGAGTGGTGGCTGGGATGTCACAAACCAGCATAAGCAGATGTCTGCACCAGGTTATCCCTGCAATCCTCAGATGCATGTCCCACCACATCATCAGACCCACCACTGAGCAACTGCGGCAGAAGGCAATGACAGATTTCTACAGAATTGACGGATTCCCACGCACCATCGGGGCCATTGATTGCACACATGTCGCACTCCAGCCCCCCAGTGCCACAGAGCACATATACCGCAATCGGAAGCATTGGCATTCCATCAACGTACAGGTGATAGCCGATGCCAAATACCTCATATGGCACGTCCGTGCCAAAGACCCCGGGTCCAGCCATGACAGCTACATATACCGTCAAAGCAACATCCCAGAAGATTTTGAGCAGGACATGTATGGGGACAGCTGGCTGGTTGGTGAGTGACATGGGTGGCAGGCATGACTGTCCCCCCCCCCATGATGCACACATCACAAGGGGCACATGCATGACTAACATTCTCCTGTCTTTTCCCTTACAGGTGACTCTGCATATGTACTTGGACCCCATCTCATGACTCCTTTCCGGAACCCCCAAACCAGAGGAGAGAGAAGATACAATGAAGCACACATCAAAACCCGTGCAGTGGTGGAGCGCACATTTGGCCTCCTGAAGTCCCGTTTCCGATGCCTGGATAAGTCTGGGGGGGCCCTATTGTATTCCCCCAACTTTGTGGGTCAGATCATCGGTGCATGTTGCATTCTGCACAACTTTGCCATGAGAAAGGGCCTGCAGATTGCCCTACGTGATGACCTGACCCCCCAACCACACAGCCCCCCCCTGCCAGAGGAGACCCCGTCAGCTGATGGAAGAGCAGTCAGGAGGGTCCTCGTGTTACGAATCTTTGACCGTTAAACACACACATACAGCATGGCACACAGACAATGCACGCGTGTACACCACTGTGGTCCCTAGATCACACACCCCACATCCACATCACATTGGATTAGCCCAAGTCCAGCATATAGGACTTGGGAGCAGCAACTCCACGTCAAGGCCCCAATGATGTTGCTGTCCATTCATACACCATTCACACAGCCGTGGGGATAACTTCTCCCCAACGGCCGAGGGTGACACCCCTTACTGGCAGGAGTGCCACCCCCTCACATTCACACACCATTCACACTGCACCGTGTGCAGTATCAATTAAAAAAAAAAAAAGCTCTTACCCAGAGCATAATATAAAAAAAATAAAAAAGCTCTTACCCAGAGCATAATATAAAAAAATAAAAAAAAGCTCTTACCCAGAGCATAATATAAAAAAAATAAAAAAGCTCTTACCCAGAGCAAAATAATAAGAAATACAAAAATTAATGGGCCTGGCGGGGGCTCCGCCTGGTGCCACGGCTCCTGCCCCTCACTTGCCTGGGGGCAGCCACAGGTGGGGGGGTGGGGTAGCAGGTGGAGGAGGAGGATCCCCACGTCTCTCCCTGGCTGCCTGCATGCCCTCCAGGGCAACCGCTATGCGGGTCTGCACAGCAGTCTGCTCCTCGACTGCAAGGCGCAGGGCATGAACCTCCCCTACAAGTTCGGAGGTGGTCGCCTGCAGCTCCCCCAGGCTGGTCAGCGTTGCTGCGCTGTTGCCAGCAAGGCCTTGGATGGCATCTGTAAGGTGTCCCGAGGAGGCCAGGCTGTCGGCCAGGCGCCTCATCTCCTCCACGACCTCTGACAGGTGCCGATTTTGCTGGTCCTGCTGTCTGGCCAGCTGTTCCGGCAGGACCTTATGAACACCCCTGGTCTTGCACGACGCCTTCCGGGGAGTGGCAGGGGACCAGGCATAAGGGGAGGATGTTGAGGGGCCGGAGATGAGGGGGGGGGAAACAGAGGGACTGGAGAGGTTGGGGGGGGACACTGAGGGGTTCGATAAAGATGGGGGGATAGCCTGGGCTGGTCCGGGCAACCCATCATCCTCCTCCAAAACAAGGTACAGGTCCTGGTCCTGGTCTACGAGATACTCCTCAACCACCTCCTCCGTTGAGGTGTGCCCACTTCCCTCCAAGTCCTGTTCCAGGGGGGCAGCCAGAGGGACTGGATGTTCGGGGGATGTCTCCGGACGGGCCCTGGCAGCCACGGATGGCCCTGCTCCCTCCTGCACATCTGTGGATGACACAAAAGATGCCCATGTTGGTTGACCCACACACTTGGCACATGTTCCCTTCCACCCCCACACATGCTACACAACAAATAGAATATAAAACACACTTACCTGTCCTCACGGCTGGCTTTTCGAAATCATAGCCCCCAACTCCCTCAACCTGCTCCGTCTGCAGGCAGCGGGCAACCACCTTCTCCTCCTTAGTCAGGCGGACGGTGCAGGGTGGGCCCCCTCCAGTGCCACTGGCATGCAGAGCAATCGCAGCCAGCTTGCTCTTCACGAGACGCCGCAGGTCATTCATTTTCTTTTGAATGTCCTGCGGTGTCCGGACCTCATGAGAGAGGGCATTCACTTGGCACGCGACCTTCATTAGGATCTGATCCCTCCGGGACTTGCTGGTCCGGGCACTGTCAGCAGCATGGAGCTCCATTGCCCTCACAACAATGGCCCTCTCCTCTGGGGAGACATTTTTCTTCCTCCTCTCCTTAACAACACTTGTCATTTTGTCCTGCACAAACTTTGGCCGTCACTATCAAGAAAATGGGAGACGTTTGCGCTGCACGGGCGCATGTGTGGGCGCATTATATACCCTGCGCCGGCGAATCGTAGGGAGGCTTTGCGCATGCGCAGAAGGCATCCACGTCACGGCACGGGTCAACCACGTCACGGCGCGGGTCATCCACGTCACGGCGCATGCTCCGTTCGTCCCGGCCTGCATTTGCATGGGGTCACGCTTCATTACAATGCAACACGCCCACTTCCCTCCTACTTTGTTGTTGCGCCGGATTACGCCGATGATTTTATGCGACGCAGGCGCATCTTGGAGCGCATTTACTTAGGGAATACGGTACTTGCCACTCCGCGTTACGTCGGCGTAGTGCATCTGAGATGCGCAACGCCTGCCTAATTAGGCACGCATCTACGAGAATCTGGCCCTCAGTGTTTCGCAAGTAGCTTCTCCAATAAGGAAGGTTGGAATCTGATGTTTTCTCTGGCCAGGTTTTGCTGATAAAGTCAGAGTATTGTGCGACATGAAGAACGTGATGTTTAGGTAGGTGAAATTCTTCCGCTATGAGGTGGAAGGGCTTTGGTTAAGCCTTCATTTCTCCAATTAGAGAGTGGTTCATATTGATATGCCTTGAATTGGAAGGAACTTAGATACAAAGGTTGAGAGGCCCAATTTTTTACTCTCCTCCCTCCATTCTATTATCGTGTCTCTGAAAAGCAAATTGTGTTTGTTATGGTTCGGGATCTGTTGCAGCAAACTATGAAAGAGAGCAGATAGATTTATTGGATAGACCATGTTGGATTCTAAACCATAATTGTAGTATTTTGATGATTTTAAAATCCAGTCCATCCCTGATCTCTGTAAACACGCTAAGTTATAAACTCTAATATTTGAGAGCCTGCCCCTCCCCCTCCCCCTCACTCTTATTCTGATTGGCTCTGATGCAGCATCAGAGCCAATCAGAATAACTCGAATATTCGGCAAAAGAAATATCGCGCAATATTCCTTTTGCCGAATATTCAAGTTATTCTGATTGGCTCTGATGCAAAAGAAGGGCCGAGTAGCTGATGCGATTCTTTTATGTTGCCGAAAATTCGCAATGCGAATTTTCGGCAACATATAAGAGTCGCATCAGCTACTCGGCCCAGGGTCTCTCTCTAATCATACCAGCAATGCTTTTAGACGTCGATGGAGATCACTAGGATGTGATCTGTTTTAAAAATAAATTTGAAAAAATACGAATATTCGCCATAGCGAATATTCGCCGCAATATTCGAGTTATTCGCGAATACTCGAATATGCAATATTCGTAGCGAATATTCGCAATGCGAATATTCGTGAGCAACACTAGCAGACGAAACTGTATCTATTTGTATACCGAGAAATTAAAGGCAAGACGTAGGGTAGACAGACTTCTCATCAGCTAACGGAATACCAAACTCCCTACACACAATCCTGAATTCGGTAAACAAATATAAACAATCAGACAAACTAGCTTTACCAATAAAAAAGAAAATCATCTAAATAGTGCAATAAGTTATTTGAATCCGTACGAAAACCAACAACCCATTCAATAAACGTAGAAAAAAGTACAAAATAATAACATGAAAGTTAACATCCCATTGGGAGACAATTATCAAAGTAACATTCAGCTTGAAAATGAAAACCTAGAGTTAAATGCTGACGGGTGAATAAGAAGTAGTCGAAACGCAGACTTAACATCAGATTTAGCAAGTAAAGCAGAAGCACCAACCTTTCTCATTTTGAAAAGTGCGTCATCAAAAGAGGAATACTGCACAGAACACCACGTCGGATCAATATCATTGTTTAATGAAAAATCGATGGGAAAAGATAGATGGTGTATCAATCTAAAAGAGTGGTGAAACACAAAAGTTAAAAGGAGGAGTAGAAAACGTACCCACAATCCTACCTTCACGCAATTGTTTTTCTAACTTCTCATGAATAATAGCCAAGTGAAAAGAAACCGAAGGTAGATTTGCAAAGATGCGGCAATTAACTCCAGAAAAAGAAGGCAAATTAAAACCAAATAAAAAACCATCATGCAAGACAAGTGCCCTCTGAGGCTCTGGATATATATGAAGCCACTGCAACATGCTTAGTATTTTCACCGGTGTTGTGGCTTTTAAAAAAAAAGATCCTTAGAAGGAGAAGAATTACTAGAAGATACTTTTTTAATGCTGTGGGAAGCAGGGTGTGAACCTGCACAATAACTACACTCATGCTTACATTTGCAGTTGTTAGGCCACTTACACAATCCATCATTGAAATGAAAACACACCTCTCGGCGATACACACTAGTGGTATTGGGAGTATTAACTTTAACCTATGGCCTCTGAGGCAATAATAAATTGAGCCATAGAACAACATTTTTCGAGCTCCACTTCATAGATTTGTGCACAGACAATTTTTGGCGAACGGCCTTGTCATAAAAAAACGCGAAAAACCTACGAAATTCTTGTATGCTTCCAGAATAAATTCCAAATGCTGCAACAAGCCAGAACAAAAATCAGGACATTTCTCACCCATCACGCTGGCGTAAATGCAAAATGCTGCAGCCAGTTATTAAAAGTGCGTGGTGCAGTCTTTCTTTTATCATCATCCCTACAGTTACCTTCTCTCTTATTCAATCTATTTTCATGATTGGACAGAAGCAAAGATAGAATCTCAATATATTCCCCCTTCCAATTTTTTTCTTTCAAAGCTCTGGGCAGGGGGTGTGGCCTGACAAGGCATGTGAGCAGACTTGTTGCACAGAGCTCCCGCTGTTGATCCTGACTATTATTCTCTCCTTGCACACGATTCTGCCCGATTTCCACTGCTAGCCCTGCCCAGCTGCCTCCCTGAGCTGTCCGGAGCCAATGGATACCCAAATCGAGCTGATGCTGACCCCCTCTTCCGTGGGGAAGCCGTGGCCACAGAGCCCCAAGCTGGCCAAGATGGTGCCTGGCCGTCACAGCCTCAACGAGGCCTGGAGAAGAAATCCAAGCAGGGGGGTAAAATAAAAAAAGTCTCTGAAGCCCAAAGAGCAGCCCAGGTACATGCTGTACTAAACTAAGAAGTTTACTGGGTGTGCAGATTATCTCCTGAATGCCTCACAACAGCATCCACACTCCCCTGAGCCTGATAGCAGGGAAGATGCAAGCATGCTTGATAACACAATGCCACTAGAAAACCAGAACAATCCCATGTCTAATTATTTGATCTCCCTTCAGAGAACAGTGCTCAACCTTCACTTAGTGAGATCCTGAAGTGAGAAATTATACTGCTCTAAAAACTGCTGATCCCTTGTCTTTGCTTCCATTCCACTAAACCAAAAGGGTGCTGGCTATGCACATGTGCATCGGATATGGGAAACTAAACGGGTGGGACTTTAAATGAGGCGCAAGGCATAAAGCCAAGTGCTTCCATCCCCAATATTTTGAACAAGGAAGAACAAAGGTGGGACTTTAATTGAGGCATGCACCCCAGGAAATTAACAATGACAATTGAAAATGGCAGGTAACTGATCCATATGATTAGGTCCATGTGAGATACACCAACTACCATGTATCCAATGAGGCCGCCATTTTGGATTTCTAGCTCTCCCCTGGATTTTTCATCAGTGTGGCAGGTTTGGTCCACCTCAGCTCCCAGGGCTGTCACCTTCCCGGCCACCTTTCTGCCCTCCTAGCCCATGCCCATAGTCAGTGACATATCTGTAAGTACCTTGGGGAATAATTACTACTCAATTTCTTTCTCCTTTCTCCTTAACTGGATATACTATATATATCTTTACCCACAATTATATTGTTTTAATATCTACAGACTTCTACTTCATACCTTGCTCCTGAAGAGTGGCAGTAGCCACGAAACACGTTGAGCCAATAGATGCCCCCTTCATACTCGCTGCTACTGTACCATCTATCATTTTATATATCGTTTTAATTTATTTATCATTCAATCATGGCTACAACTACTATGGAGGAGCCAATAGATGCCCCCCCTTCATATTTGCTGCTACTGTGCCACCTATCATTTTATATATCGATTTAATTCATTTATCATTTAAAGGGTCACTAAAGGATTTTTTTTTTTGCTAAATAGCTTCTTTTACCCTAATGCAGTCATGGTTTCATGTCCTCATTGTTAGTTTTTGCTGTAATCCTTCTCTGTTCTGCACACTTCCTTGTTGTCTGTTTCCTTATGAAAAAAGTACTGGAGCTACTCTCTGTGGTCTCTAATCAAGAAGGTGTAGTCTAAAACCCCTCAGAACCAATCAGTTTAATTTTAAAAACAAACACTGCCCTGTATTGGCTCTGTGTCTCTCTCCTTCACAGAAGCATTAAACTAGAAGAAAAACAAAACTGAAACTGCAGGCACATTATATGATTGATTTTTATCTATTTTTAATCATTTGTTTAAATAAATCAGTTAACTATTATGTCTCTATACCCTGTAAACTGTAATTTTAGCAAAAAGAAAATTCCTTTACAACTCCTTTAATCATGGCTATAATTATTACAGAGATTTTTCATTAATTTGGTTTTGTACAATGTCTATGTTATGAACCAACTACATATTACTAGGAGCCAATATATGCTCCCTTGGTCAATATATGACATTTAAATTACCAACCATTTCTTTTCATACCAATTGGACTGTACCAACGTATCAAGATTATATTTATATATCATGGAGACAGGTTCCAATGAATTGGCTTCTTTTTATTGTTTCTAGTATTAACCAATCATATTATTCTATCTTGATTATTGATACTATGAACTGTTGGAATTTAGGCAATATCAAATTCTTTGACTATTGTACCAGGGTTATCATGCTACTATTGTATCTGTTATATTTTTACGCTATTAAAGTTCCACCCCTTTTTTTTAACTTGATCTATATTCAATCTCCTAAACAAATCATTTTCACATTGGCATTTATTTATTTATTTTTCTGTCTAGAAATACCTTTTTACCTTTATTTATTCTTGACTTCCGCCCCTAATAGCCTAGGCGATTACAAGGGTTTCTGGGATATCGCCTACTGCCGAGATCTCGCGTTATTTGCAGATGACGCGAATGGCCAATGACAGGAGAAAGGGAGGAGGGTGCGAGCGGTACGAAACATTCTGACAGCCCGCAGCTCGCCTCCTCCCACACGGCCGTTGTCTGGGGGGGGGGAATGAGGTGACGGCTTGACAGCACTCGCTACCATACCTCCCAGCAGTGGAAGAGGAGGTCCGAGGTGGAGGCGTACAAAGTGCTTGTTCGGCAGCAGCAGCAACAGCAAGCCTAACAACTTCTCAAACGGCTCTAGTCCCATGGATCCAGCTCCCTCCTTATGTTATTCTTTATTGAATTTCTTCTCTCAAAAAGCATAATACAATTTATATACACCATATATTATTATATACCAAAACCCATTCCTTGCAACCTTTATTGTTCACCTTTTTCCCATATCCCCCCCCCCCTTCTTGCTTATACTAATGTGCACACACTTTACTATAATTTCCACTCTTCCTTTTTCTTTTTCCTCCTTACCTCTCCCTTAATACCTTTTTTTACCTGGCTAGCACCATGTTATCTCTGGGGTATTCCTATCTCTCTGACTGTTACCTTTCTCCTGCACTCATACCTCTCCCCGTCCACCTGGCTAGGTTGCTCTCCTCTACTTAGGGTGGGCAGCTCATTCTACTCAACCATGGCTCCCACAGCATTTTAAATTTGTTAAATTTGTTAAAGTTGCCTTGTCTAGTTAGGGTTACTTTCTCCTTCCATACTGTGGTATTTATCACGTTTACCCATTCTGTTACTGTGGGGGGTTTCTCTGCCTGCCACTTTTGTGCTATTAGTTTCCTAGCCTGGAACAGGCACCTTATAGCTGCTACCTTTCTGCCTCTTTGCTCAAACCTCTCCTCTATACACCCCAGTAAGCAGACCCTGGCCTCCAGTACCAGGTTAATCCCTAAGGTGGTATTTATGATCTCTAGTACTTTAACCCAGTATCTGTGTAATTTCGGGCATTTCCACAACATGTGTACAAGGTCTCCTGTATTTTGGCATCTGGGGCATTTATCATCTGCTTTTCTGCCAAAGTTATATAACCTCTTTGGCGTATAGTAAACTCTATGAAATAAAAACAGGTGTGAGACTCTCTGTGATGGGGCGAGTGACACTAATTTCCTGGCCGCGAGTATCTGTTCCCATTGCTCAGTTGTTATTTGGCCTATATCTTCCTCCCACCTTTGTTTAGTTTTTTCCAGTCTTTCTCCCCCTGTAGACCCTATACACCCATCACTCAACTTTGCATACAAGTCCGAGATAATTCCCCTGGATATCTCAGACTCGATTAGTCGCTTCCTCTTTATGTTACATGAATTGACATTGCTATAGCAACCACTCAGGCATCACAAAAGTCCAGGAAATGAACGCAGAACGGCTTCACACAGCCCACAGCCAAAATGGAACCTGCCTGCATCCGAGATCTGTGAGTAAAAGATTATTTTTCAGGAAAGTAAAGGAGCAATAAAATATGCCATGTTAGTAATGTTATTTTCCAGATTTAAAAAATTACAGAGCAGTCATTAAAAATTTTTTTTTGGGGGGACTGGAACTCCCCTTTATATAACTGACTGTTAATTGTTGTTATGCAATGCTTTCATGTTATGGTTTGGTTCTACTGAAATGTGCATCGGATAGAAGAAGATCCTGGACTGCCGCACTCCTTAAAACAATGTCTTTATTGTACAAATGAAATCCAAAAAACAACCAAAGCGATGCAGTCAAAATGAAGTGAACAACAGGAAAAAGGTGGCTGACATGTTTCACATCATGTGATGCTTACTCATAGCTCATAGTGAGATCCTGCATCTAGTTCACAAGTGCACTGCCTCTGTGGAGGACCTGAAAGAGAAGTTTGGAGGGCTGAGGGAAACAATGTCTCTCATACGTCAGGACCTCCAGAAGATCAGGGAGAGAACCATGGTAGTGGAGGGCAGGGTGAGCGATGTGGAAGACCAGTTGCCCCCCCTTCACAGGGATGTTCGAGTGGCTACTCAGCACACATTCCAAGCACTTGACAAAACAGACGATATTAAGAATCACCTGAGATGCAACAATGTGCGCATAGTGGGACTCCCAGAGATGGTGGAGGGCCCCCACAGTATTTGTTGAAGAATAGCTGCAGGGTGCATTTGGCAAAGAAGCCTTTTCTCTTCTCTACATTGTGGAGAGGGCACACAGGGTACCCCCAAGGCCCCTCCCACCTGGCAACCCCCCCGATCAATCCTAGCCAGACTTCTAAACTACAAGGACAGAGAGGTGGTGCTGCACCTTGCCAGAGAGAAGGAAATCGTCCAATATAATGGCACCAAAATATCATTCTATACAGACTTTTTTGTGGAAGTGCAACGGAGACGATCGGCATTTGCTGATGTCAAGAAAAGGCTACAAAGGCTGCAACTACCATATGCGATGTTGTTTCCAGCCAAGCAGAGGGTGACAGCTGGAGGTCAGAACCAGTTCTTTGAAAATGCACAAGATGCGGCTTCCTGACTGGATCAAAATTAGCAGGGCCTCCGCCGGCATGGAAGAGAAGATGGAGCAGGATGAACCCTGCTTGGAAAGCGACTGTTAATCTTTGTGTTTGTTCTCTCTGCTCTTTTCGCAGATACGTTATGCCTGCTGACAGTAATCTATCAACTGCGGCTATAATGGGGGGAAAGCAGAGCTGCCACTGCCAATTGCTGGTATTGGTTATTTTATTTTCCTTATTCGGTGTAATAATTACAAATTATACTGAGGGCGGGGTGGACAGGGCAACCTTCAGAAATTATGGGGCCCCTTAGACAGCTTTAGACCTGGACACCCAGCCACTCCCCCCAGGCCTGACAAGCCAATATTCCACAGGACCTGGCCAACACAAAGGTCATCCCACTAATTCCACCCACTAGCCATCTCAGTCACATCTATACACACTGTCACACACACACACTTACATAACCCACACACACATAATGCACACACATACATAACCAACACATAACAGATACAATACACACAACACATTCCCAATCCATCAGGCAGATTGGAACGGATAGCAGTCCAACTGCCCCATAGAGAAGAGCGCACTGTGTCCATGTCCACTCTGCATAGTGGAGCAGACACAGACATGTCATCTGCCTGCTCAGTGGAGATCAGTGGACAGATCCCTCACTGAGCAGGCAGATCCACTTGGCAGAGTCTGCCCTGTCTGCAAGGGACCTTAAATACACTTTAACTCATTAGCAAAAATATTGCACTGCTAGCTTATAAAAATGTAAAAGTCGCATCATAAAGTACTTTAAGGTAAACACTGCAGTCATAACTCAAATCATGTGCAAATTAAATTACACTTTACTTTGCCTTTAAAAAGCTAAGTATTCTCCGATTGTGGTGGTGAACATTTGAAAATGTATACTGCTTTTCCTCCACAAAGTTTAAACATTTTAATGCATAATTCATGATTTTAATACTGTTATGATAATGATAATGCAGTATTGTTCTTTTCAATGTCAGTCAGCAAAATGCGTGTGTACTTACTGTCTTAAAATCCACTATTAGAATCACCATGTATTAATTTTTATTTTTTCGATTAATGATTTAATTATGAAGAAAAGGTGAACTCTGCAGACTTACTTTTTATAATTTGTTACTGAGTGTCCCTGGAACATCTGTTTTACATGTACAATGTAAATTGTGATATAGTTTGCATTATTACTGTTGTTTCAGCCATTTGAATTCATTTTAAACCATTGGCATTCTTTTTTTTGAATGCACAATAGGGTGGGGTTTTGCTAAAGAACCTTATCAAAATCATTGTTGTATTTAACACTAGAGAGGAGGGTTCAGCTGTTAAAGCAGAACTTTAAGAAGGAAAATAGACATTACTCCAATGCCCCCTATCTTTTTTCATCTATAAACACTGTTTTTTAATTTCATTTTTTTTTTTTTTTTGAGATACAAGAGAAATACATTTGAAAACGACAGCATGTATAAAGCTAATTTAGAAAATCTCTGTAACTGTACAGATTAAAAAATAACAGGTACATATAAACAAGATCAATATTAGATCACCTGAGATATGAAGACCATGGCGTGACTTATGCCGCGTACACACGATTGGTTTGTCTGATGAGAACGGTCTGATGGACCATTTTCATCAGACCAAACCAATCGTGTGTGGGCCCCATCGGTTATTTATCTATCGGTAAAAAAAAATGGAACTTATTTTAAAATTATCTGATGGATACCTAACCGATAGAAAAATAAACGATCGTCTGTAGGCACGTCCATCGGTTAAAAATACACGCATGCTCAGACTAAATTAGGGGACGGGGGCGATTGTTCTGGTAAAACTAGCGTTTGTTATGGAGCTAGCACATTCATCACACTGTAACAGATAGAAAGGCGCGAATCGGCTCTAACCAAACTTTTACTAACACACGGTTACACAGAATCAGCAAAAGCAGCCCCATTGGATTTGAACCTCCCCTTTATAGTGCCATCGTACGTGGTTTACGTGACCGCGTTCTGACACAATCGTTTTTTTAACCGATGGTGTGTAGGCATAACTGACCATCAGTCAGCTTCATCCGATAACTGATGGAAAAATCCATCAGACTGTTTTCATCGGATTGACCGATCGTGTGTACAGGGCATTAGGCATTAGGAAAATTCTCAGCACGTCGGGTGATGGTCCCTCTGCCCCCCGACACCTCATATGGAAACTTACTGTACCAGAATAGGAGGTTCCAGCAACCGACCTCTGATAAAATCCACCTAGGGGGGTAAGAAAATCACCAAGGCTCATGTTACCCATAATAAACTCCTCAATGAAGGAATAATATAAGGCAACCTGCCTTTTTGTTCTTCAAACTTTTGTAACATGGGGGGGGGGGGTAGAATGGTATTTTTAAGTCGCTGTTGAGGGAGATAAGGGAGATGGTCTGTAGTTACTAACCTCTTCTGGGTTTTGTCCAGAGTTTTCTTTTAGGAATTAATGCATTATACAGTATGTCTCTATGTTCTGTGGGGAGATGGGATGGGGAGGCTGTCTAGCTACTGGGAGATGGGAGCGCTATCTTTGTCTTAGTGGGGTCTGTATAGGTTGGTGTAAATGTCATGGAAAACCTTGAGGATTTTTGAGGGGTTGGCTGGGTTGGCTGTGGTGCCTTGGCCTGGGACTCTAATCTTTGGCATTACGAAGGACCAAAATTGGGGAGTTAGTTTCAATGCCAGCATGGATATCAATCTGTCCCCCTGGGTATAAAATCAGTTTTTGTTCCAGTGAATTCATTTTTCAGCTTTGACCGTGAGGGCTAGGTTGAGCTCCAGCCTGGCCTTGTCGAGTACTGGCAAAGGAGAAAAAAGTGAAATGATAAGTGTCAATCATATAGTGTAAGTCCAAGAATAGGAATCCTTAATTAACAGTTTGTGTGGACAGATACATATGGAGCCGCTCACTGAATGGGAGTGTGCATGGTGAAACCACCGACACAAAACCAGCTAAAGTACCCACAACATGGGGTGTGTCCCCGCCAGCGTCATGCGTCATCGCAATAGCCAATGGAGAGGACAAAACGGACACCCGCCCGAGGTACAAAAACCTCAGCGGGAGTCCATATCATCCAATCGGCCGTGCGGGATGGACACAGTACTGAAGCACACAACGGCGGCTGGGGATGCCGTGCGTGTGATGTACAAGCATAGCGCCGATGCGCGAAGGTCAAACCCCACCCCCATCACCATATGGGGATGGGCAGAGGAGGAAGAGCTGGGTGCATCGCAACCCCGGGGGAGAGAGACAACAGGGCAATCAAAACCCCCAATGTTCACCTGGGTATGGGTGGGCTAAAAGTATATATATAAAAAAAAACTAAACAAAATCACTGCTGCAAGCATAAAGTCTTTTCTAGGACTTAAAATATATGAATTTACTTAGTGATTGATACTTATCATTTCACTTTTTTCTCCTTTGCCAGTACTCAAATATGTGTCCCATATGTGCCTACCTCACCTTTTGGCCTTGTGTTGGAGCTGCCCACCATTTCCTGGTTGCTGTCCCACGCCATCCTATCCTTGGCTCTCCTCATGTTTGGAGTATCTTTGGATTGTGGGGATTTTATCCCCGCCTCAACCCCAGGGGAGACGTTTCATCCAGGACCACTTTCCCATTCCATTGTTTGGAGTGCCTGGGCTATTCTATTTTGGGCTGGGCTGTAGGTAATGTATTACACCTTTTGATGCGGTTTTGCTGCAACTATGACCCAATCATTGAGGCCGCATTGACTGACCTGTATTATTTACCCATTCTTCCCTTTTTTCCAAGCCAATTTGCTTGCACCCCACTCCTGATGACTGGCTTTAAATGCCAAGAAACGCGTCGAGTCTATGCTCAGGGATGCCAAGATAAGCTTGCCCAATGATGTATTCTTATCCAACTGTTCTTTCTTAAACTTTGTTTACTGGATTTGTTACTGTTATGTCAATGTACTATGATGACTAATAAAAGCAATGTCCTTGATTCTGAATGATCAATTATACCAATGTGATTATCACTAAATGTATTATGCCTTTGACAGCATGATCTTTGTATTGTATATTATGATACATATTATATTATGAATTTTATGATTTCCCTGATGGGACTGTGTCATTCAATCCTCTTCTGATATCCCAAACTATTCCATACGCCCTTCCATGCCTCATCTAAAGTCCCATGGCCCATTTCTTTAAACAATTTTTCACGTGAATGAATGAGTTTGGCAATCTTGAGGCTCTCTTTGGTTGGGCAAGTCAGTTCTACATTAATAATTAAGCTTCCAAAATTAGTGTGTGCTGTGTCAGAATGTTTATACTGGAAACAATCAAACAGTATTGTATTTATGGAATTATGCAAATCTTTGTTTTGGGAGATTTAACATGTTTCCATAAATACAAACAATAAATTCAAGTTTGTTTATCTGTGCTATTTTGAAGACAAGTGACACAAATGATATGCTTAAAATATATATATTTATTAACTAAAAATTCAGTGTAAACAATATCAGGTATATTTTGTGATAATACAAAATGGATATACTTTTAAATATCAAAGATAAATGATGATACCGATTCTATTCACATTTTTATGCAAGCTCTTATTACAAAATAACATATTTCAATACTTGAATGAAAACGGTAAATTTTAGACTTGGTAACTTAGTGAATAGCTTTCCGTGGCTTCACGGACTTGTGTAAACAAACTGGTGTTTACTTGCTCAGACAAAATGTTACAGTGTGCACATAGCTTGTTAATTTGATCAAGACTGATATTTAAATTTAGAATGAACCTATTTTTAAATATATATCATGACAAAACCATTGTACAGACACTGGCCTTAGCTTTTTAGAGACAAAACTGTGTATGTCTCTTTATATTTGGAATATAATTATTTCATACTGCAGTTAAAAATAATACAACTCCTATGGGCCAAGGATCGATAACATTTCTAGGAGTGCCCTTTTTGTCTGACCACCCCTCTTATCTGTTGGTTTGCGGCCTACAGTTTATACCTTTAACGATTCTTCGAACCAGACCTATTGTTCGCTCTTTGTTTAACCGTTTTGTTTCTACTTTTTTGTTCTTCTTTGTTCTGTATTTTTAAAATTTGAGTGTAATCTTGGTGTTAATGTTGACTTTGTCACCTGTAGCATCTGCTACACTTATGTCACTACTCTTTACTGATTACTGCTCTAGCATTCTATTGCGTTATTGTCCACTATATATTGTACAATTTAGTGTTCTTTTGCGATACTAAGTGCTATTGTAATTCTACCTTTTTTTTTTTTCAATAAAAACCAATGAAACAAAAAAAAATAATACAACTCCAATTTGCTCTGCCATATATTTAAATGATTTTAGTAATGTATATGCAAAGACAATTCAATTACCAAAAAGGTACACATGAAAAGATAAATATAGAAGATTAATACTTTACCGATGGTCTATGAAACTTTGGTTTTGAGAAGAATGAGGTTATGATTCCCACAAGACTACCAGTACTTTCAACCTCCTACATCTTTCCGCCTTTCAAGATCTCCAAGTCTCTATCCAGCTTTTCTTTAGATCTTATGCCGCATACACACGATCACTTTTTGTGATGTAAAAAAAATTTGTTTTATCTCAAGAAACAAAACAACGTTTTTCAAACTTCATTTAAAAAAACGACGTTGCGTACACACCATCGTTTTCTGAAAATGCTCTTGCAAAGCGTGGTTACGTACACCACTTTCGACGGCACTCTGTTCCATTGAAGCTCCTGTCTCATAACTTGCTTCTGAGCATGCGCGGGTATAAAAACGTTGTTTTAAACATCGTTTTGCCCACACACGATCATTTTTTATGACACAAAAAAACGACATTTTCAGAAGACATAAAACAACGTTTTGCCCACACATGATCATTTTAAATGACGTTTTTTTAAAACGTCGTTTTATTTAATCACAAAAAAACGACCGTGTGTACGCGCCATTAGCCTCTTCTCTCATTCTAGTCTTTCATTCTAGCATTTTTCTTTTTGCTAGGTGTCACCACTTTTATCCCACCCAAAAAGTGTGTGTGTGTGTGTCACTACTATGTAATTGATGATGTAAGATGACGGTTTATTTCTATGTTACCACGACAACCAACTCTGACGGCCATCTTGAATTCTTACTATTTTTCCCCTAGGGGCAGTGTTATATAAGAAATTACTTTTAAATGTTATTTTCATGACCTTCTGACCTTGGCTTAGTAAAACACCATAACCTGTCAAACCACTTCAGACATCTAGGCCTAGATTCACAAAGCGATTACGCCTGTGTAAATGTTGTTAGACTGGAGTAATTTCGACTTACGGGCGTTTTTACGCTAGTCGAAATCCTCAAACCATGAAAAGACACCTGCGGGCTTCATTTCGACTGTATTACGTGTTAGTACGCCTTCAGATCTACGCTGCCAGAAAATTGCGGCCACTGGGCGGACTTCCTGTTGTTTTTCGCCGTCAGGGTATGCTAATGAGCTTTTGCCTGCAATCCACAAAATTTCGCACTTTCAACGCAATCTCTTACGGCACCTTTAGTCATCTTTTTTTTCCGTTTCACTATACCTGCTTTTTGCTGGTCTAATATTAGACAGCCCATGTTAAGTATGGCCGTCGTTCCCGCGTCGAATTTCAACGTTTTCCGATGTCTTTTATTATTTTTAACGTAAGTCGTCCGGGAATAGGAATGTTCGTAAACGCCGCTACTCAAACAACGAATGACGTCACGACGTGATTTCGCGCAATGCACGGCGGGAAATTCCTGAACAGAGCATGCGCAGTTCGATCGTCGCGGGGACGCGCTTAATTTAAATGCTTCACGCCCCCTAATCACGTATTTCGATTGCGCGGCGGAAAAAAAATACGACACAATAGCGTACGCGCAAAAAAACTACCTGAATTCGGTGTAGAGTCTGGTGAAATACGGCAGCGTACCGTATTTCGATTACGCAGCGGAATATTACGTCTTTGTGAATCTGCCCCCTAGTCTCCAAAGTAGATATATGTGTATGAGAAAATATACCCCCACAAAATTAGCATGTGGCGGTTAAATTTCTTGAAACTCAGATCATTGGAATTTAACCCTGTGTATCATTTCACAAATACAACTTCTAACACATTCAAACTTTTCATAGGACCGCATATTGGTAACCCGCATCATAATATATATATATATATATATATATATATATATATATATATATATATATATATATATAGTGACAGGAAGTCAGGTAAATCTGTGTGTGTTGTCATAGATGGGAGATATATTTCTGCCTTGTTTAGACAATACACCAATTACTATTAGGCGTCGGCTGTTGAAATGGCCAGAGAGGTTTGGGGAGTTAAAAGCCTTCAGCTGTTTAAAATGAAGCTATTAAAGCCCCTATAAATAAAGCCTAAGGATAACGACTTATTGCTGGATCCTGGGGCTTTGGGAGTGAAGGAGCAGTCACAAGCACTTCTGAAGAGGTGAGGTGCTGATGGATATTTCTGTGTGAGAAATATCAAAGAGACTTTTTTGTTGTTTTCTGTTGTAGGACCAGCAGTGTCTGCCCAGCAGTAGGCTGTGCCAGACTCAATAGGTAGGTTCCTGTGTTGGGAAGGTAGATGCCCCAAGTGGCAAGGGTTTATTTTATGTTTTGTTTTGTTTATACTGTTTTGATGCTTGCATGTGTATCCCGCAAGATAGAAAAATAAACCATATCATTTGTTTTCAGTCATCCTCAAGTGCCTTTTTGGAAAGTTCAGCGTGTAGTGAACCCATAGAGGGGGTCACACACACCCGCTACCGAGTTAATATCTCACAATATATATATATATATATATATATATATATATATATATACACATTAATGTGTTTTATGAATATCCAAACAATACATTATAAAATATTATGAAAGAAGAATATTATTAAAATACATCAATATATGTGACATTATTCACATATATTGTACACATATATTGTACACACAGTGGGCCAGATTCACATACAATCTGCGGCAGCGTAGCGTAAGCCATTTACACTACGCCGCTGCAACTTAATGGAGCAAGTGCCGTATTCCCAAAGCACTTGCTCCGTAGTTCGGGGCGGTGTAGTGTAAATGGCCCTGCGTATCCCCGCGTAAAGGGGGCGGCTTGTATTTAAATTAAGAGCGCCCACGCGTCGATCGAACTGCGCA
The DNA here is from genome assembly GCA_029574335.1 of Rana kukunoris. Classification (NCBI taxonomy): domain Eukaryota; kingdom Metazoa; phylum Chordata; class Amphibia; order Anura; family Ranidae; genus Rana; species Rana kukunoris. The sequence goes on along the minus strand of CM056053.1, from coordinate 349,584,109 downwards.
TGTGCCGGCCGGGAAAAAAGCCCAGTGCGCATGCTCCAGCTCACGTCGGAAAGCGTCATTGAAACCAACGTCAAAACGACGTGATCGTCACTTACGCAATGCCCTATTCGCGAACGACTTAGTAAAACGACGTAACTGACGGAAAAAAAATACTTAACATGGTAACGACGGAACTTCGTAAACCTACCCCTCATATAGCAGGGGTAGGTTTACGCTTACGGAAACGACGGAAACGACGACGGGGCAGCGTAAAAACGTTCGGGAATCAGCGTATTAGGCTCATTTGCATAGGCAAATGAGAAAACAACGTAAATGCCTCCTAGCGGCCAGAAAAGTAATTACATCTGCGATCCGACGGTGTACGTGTTTTACACCTGTCGGATCTTCACTGTATCTATGCGTAATTGATTCTAGGAATCACACGCATAGATACCCGAAATCGGGACTGCCAGAGGGAGTGAAATCGCGCAAAATCAGCTAAAATCGCGCAATTTCACTCCCGCAGCCCCGTGTGAACCAGGGCTTAAGCACAAATTTCTGATAATTTTATGGAGAGGACTAAGGCCTCGTACACACGATCAGTCCATCCGATGAAGCTGACTGATGGTCTGATGTGCCTACACACCATCGGTTAAAAAAACGATCGTGTCAGAACGTGGTGACGTAAAACACAACGACGTCCTGAAAAAAAACGAAGTTCAATGCTTCCAAGCATGCGTCGACTTGATTCTGAGCATGCGCGGCTTTTTAATCAATGCTTTTGCATACAAAGATCGGTTTTGACCTATCGGTTAGGCGCCCATTGAGAGATACGACGGGGTTTCCTGCGATACACCGTCGTATCTCTTTTGAGAATCTGGCCCAGTACGTTCCTTCTTGGCACAGAAATTGACTTCTGCATGCTGTATGACATTTCCAGACATATGATGTGAAAGCCTCAGGGGTACAATATAATAGTGTTAAAGTGGGAGGTACCATCATCCTTGAGATTAAGATATAAAGATATATAAGATTTAAAGTACTTGAGTCTAAGGTCCCCGAACCAAAGAACCAAGAAGGGGGGAGGGCCAGTTAGGACTATTGCGGTACCGATACAAGGATACAAAATAGGGATGAGGATTAAAACAGTAGGTACATTTTATTCAAAACACAAACAAAACAATTACAAAAATAAAATTGTGACAACCATCCAACAGCACCAAAACAAAAGTCCCCAGAAGGGGAATACATTGCGATGGGTTGAGGGTTATGACAGTATCTCAACTAGTTTCTTGGGTTGTGCCGCTTCATCAGGAGAAGATCTAAAGATAATTAAACAGTACATCAATGATAGGTTAAAAAACAACAGTGTAAACAAAAGGGGAACCACAGGTTTAGTTGCTCACCTAAAAAGGCCCGCCACAGGTGTACAGCAGGCGGAACCAGACAGGATCCCCGACGGTGACCAAAAGGGACACATGTGTGGAGGGACCTACTTGTCTAATGAAGAAAAAAAATTAACATCAATGGAGCCTGAACCTAGGGTAAGGGGGGGGGGTGGTAACACGCGTGGTCACTGCACTGAGGTGATGGAAAATGGAAAGTAAAATGTGTATGTGAATAAGTGAGGGAAGAGGACAAGCTGGGAAGGGGGGGCAGGGAGAAGAAGGGGGGGAAACAGGGTAAGGAAAGGAGGGGGGAGGAAAGGGCAAAAAAAGGGAGGGCCGGGGGGAGACAGGGAAGGCAATGAAGAGGGAAGGGGAAGAGGAAAAAAGAAGGGGGATTGGAGGGAAGTAGGAGGAAAGAGAATGTGGAAAGGTCAGCAAAGTAATGTGAGTGAATACAAATGAAAAAGGTTTTATATATTGATACCTTGGTAACAAGGGAGGTAACGGTGGATGTAGGGGTCCCGGGAGCAGGAACCCAATAGTGGCACATATTGGGGTATAAATGTGCAAAAATCGTGGGTGTATGTGTTGTTTAGGGGGGACCAGTCCTGGTCCCAGAGAAGGATCAGGATAGTGATGCTAATCTGCAGTGCCTGTAAGGGTAATAAAAAGGGTGTGTAAATGGGGGTGAAAGAAGGGGGGAAGGGAGGATAAGGCTGGCTAAAAAAACAATGGGATACATTGAGAAAGAGAGACTTACACTGGGCTGGGTAGAGCAACAGAAGTCCCGGGATCCGGCGGTGGTAATCACTGGAGGCAGGAGGTCCTATTTATGTGTCCAAACAGGGGAGGGGCCATATGCATGACGTCATTGCTGATGCGCGCATTGCGCCATGCGTCAGTGTCAGAATGGTAGGGGCGGAGACCCGCACTAAGACACTGCCCAGTGAGGTACAGCTCCAGGAGGGGAGCCGTAAACGTTACGGGGACGGATCCAAGGTCACCGGGGGGCAGAGGAGGGTGGGGGGGAAGAGGGAGGGGTGAGGAGGGAAGGAGAGTGTCTGGAACCGCCGTACTAGCCCTTTAGGTGGCAGGGGATGCTGAGCAATAAACCTGGATAGTGAGAGCATAAAAGGCATGTACATATATATGAAAAATATTACTGAGTGTAAACAAATATACAGCATATATAATAATGCATATAGAGTAAAGGTGTCTGATGAAAAAGAGACACCAGTGTGGCCTAGGGCATTACTTGTGGACATTGGGGTCGAGCATATAATAGTCTAGCCTATGGTGGTTTAATTTCATACCTGTTAATAAACACACTGGGCCAGATCCACAAACAGCAGCCGCCCGCGCGGCGTGTCCCATATGCGCTACGCCGCTGTAAGTCACAGCGGCGTATTACTAATCCTCAATGAAATGCCGCTGTAACTTACGGCGGCGTAGCGTAAATGGGCCGGCGTTCACGGGTGTAATTCAAATTGACTAGGGGGGGGCGTGTTTTATTATAATTATGGATGACCCGACGCACACAACGCTTTTTTTTAACTGCGCATGAGATTAAGATATAAAGCACTTGAGTCTAAGGCCCCCAAACCATCACTGCAGGGACATACGCTGCACTCTTTATTTATTTGTATTATAATTTTTCATGCATTTTTTCAGTCCTATAAAGATAGTGTAATTATTAACACACACTTGCCCCAACGGGTATAAAATTAACCACCATAGGCTAGACTATTATATGCTCGACCCCAACGTCCACAAGTAATGCCTTAGGCCACCCTGGTGTCTCTTTTTCATCAGACACCTTTACTCTATATGCATTATTATATATGCTGTATATTTGTTTACACTCAGATTTTTTTTTCATATATATGTACATGCCTTTTATGTTCTCACTGACCAGGTTTATTGCTCACATCCCCTGCCACCTAGAGGGCCAGTACGGCAGTTCCAGACACTCTCCTTCCCTCCTCCCCTTCCCCCTTTCTCCCCCCACCCTCCTCCGCCCCCTGTGACCTTGAATCCGTCCCCGTAACGTTTATGGCTCCCCTCCTGGAGCTGTACCTCACTGGGCAGTGTCTTAGTGTGGGTCTCCGCCCCCACCATTCTGACACTGACGCATGCCGCAATACGCGCATCTGCAATGACGTCATGCATACGGCCCCTCCCCAGTGATGTTGCAGCACGGCTTCCGCCTGTTTGGATCAGTGTTACTGGCTGTTAGGACACATAAATAGGACCTCCTGCCTCCAGTGATTACCACCGCCAGATCCCGGGACTGCTGTGGCTCTACCCAGCCCAGTGTAAGTCTCTCTTTCTCAATGTATCCCATTGTATCTTTAGCCAGCCTTATCCTCCCTTTCTCCCCCCCCTTCTTTCACCCCCATTTACACACCCTTTTTTATTCTCCTTAGGCCCTGTACACACGACCGGTTTTCTCGGCAGAATACATCAAGAAACTTGATGGGAGACGTATTCTGCCGAGAAAACTGGTCGTGTGTACACTTTTCGGCAAGAAAACCGTTGAGAAACTTGTCGAGCCAAAAAGAGAGCAGGTTCTCTATTTTCTCGACGGGAGTCGAATTTGGCTCGTCAAGTTTCTCGTCGGGCTGGTTTCCGACGAGAAACTCGAGCGTGTGTATGCTAAGAAACCCGTGCACCTTCTGTAAAAGTAGCGTTTGTAATGGAAATAGCACATTTGTCACGCTGTAACAGACTGAAAAGTGAAAATGTCTCTTACCAAACTTTTCAGTAACATGAGATTAGCAAAAGCAGCCCCAAGGGTTGTGCCAATGGAATCAAACTTCCCCTGTTATTGTATGTGTTGAAGTCACCGCGTTTGAGAACGAGGAAATTTGGTCTTTAACGTGTGTACGCAAAGCAAGCTTGTCGAGTTCCTCGACAAGCCTAACAAGGAACTCGACGAGAAAAACGATGTGTTTCGCCAGTCGAGTTCCTCGATCGTGTGTACGCGGCCTTACAGGCACTGCAGGTTAGCATCACTATCCTGATGCTTCTCTGGGACCAGGACTGGGCCCCCTAAACAACACATACACCCACCATTTTTGCACATTTGTACCCCAATATGTGCCATTATTGGGTTCCTGCTCCCGGGACCCCTACATCCACCGTTACCTCCCTTGTTACCAAGGTATCAATATATAAAACCTTTTTCATCTGTATTCACTCACATTACTTTGCTGACCTTTCCACATTCTCTTTCCTCCTACTTCCCTCCCCTCCCTCCCCCTTCTTTTTTGCTCTTGCCCTTCCCTCTTCCTTGCCTTTCCTGTCTCCCCCTGGCCCTCCCCCTTTTTCCCCCTTCCCTCCCCCCCTCCTTTCCTTACCCTGTTCCCCCCCCCTCCCCCTTTCCCCCTTCTCCCCCCTTCTTCCCCCCTGCCCCCCCTCCCCAGCTTGTCCTATTCCCCTCACTTATTTACATCCACATTTTACTTTCCATTGTCCATCACCTCAGTGCAATGACCACACGTGTTACCACACACCCCCCCCTTGCCCTAGGTACAGGCTCCATTGATGTTAATTTATTTTTCTACATTAGACAAGTAGGTCCCTCCACACATGTGTCCCTTTTGGCCACTGTCTGGGAATCCTGTCTGGTCCCGCCCGCTGTACTCCTGTGGCGGGCCTTTTTAGGTGAGCAACTAAACCTGTGGTTCCCCTTTTGTTTACACTGTTGTTTTTTAACCTATCATTGATTTACTGTTTAATTATCTTTAAAACTTCTCCTGATGAAGCAGCACAACCTGCGCAACTAGTTGAGATACTGTCATAACCTTCAACCCATCGCAATGTCACAATAGTCCTAACTGGCCCTCCCCCTTCTTGGTTCTTCGGGTTCGGGGGCCTTGGACTCAAGTACTTTATATTTCCAGACATATGTTTTTGGTTTACTGAACATTTTCGCAACTTTCATGAGACCACCAAATCAGTAGCATTATCTTTTCCTTCTACTGGTTCTGTAGTTTCAGAAAACTCAGAAAGCTATAAAGTAAAAAAAAAAAAAACATAAGTGAAAAAAAATTGCAAAAATGGTCTGGCCAACTGAGGTAAAAGTAGAGCACATGGCCTGGCAGCAAAATGGTTAAATAATAGGCTTGGTGGATGCCTGTACTAAAGCAGAAGCAACATTTAAACAAAAGAACAATGACCACTTGATGACATTCTTCAGCCAACTTTGTACTGGTTGTTCTTTGTTCTGACCAGGGATGCCCCTCAACATTTAAATCAAACTCTTTAAGAGGAACCCAATACAAAAAAGACAAGGATTGTGTTACCTCCCTTCCCCCAAAATCTAAACCAGACCATTGTCAAGGGCCTAGTATGAATTTAGAGGGGGACTCCATAAAAAAAGTGTAGGGTCCCTCTAAAATCCATGCAGCCTATGCAGTAAAGGGAGAGCAGCGATCATGTGCCACGTCTAATGAGCTATATCAGTTCACGTGACCCCTGGCAAATAATCTAGACAGGATTATGGCTTCTTCCCCCTATTCCTGTTGAGAGTTTGGTACCACACCTCCTCTGATGTGAAAAAGTATAGCGCTTGTTCCCATTGCTGCATAGCTGCAGTTTTACCCTCAATGAGTAGTAAGATGTGAGTACATAAATAACAGACCTTTGACACAGGGGTTTTGTGACACATAGAATTTCAAGAGGTCATTGGTGGTTTGTTTGAAGACCACCTAAGTAATGATAGGGTATGCCGGATGCGCAGGTATCGAAATAAGTCATGGTGTGGTATGTTGAAGAGAGTAGAGAGGCATTGAAAGGTAGTGAATCCTTGAGGTGTGTGTATAGATTCATTAGGGTGCGGATGCCCGCTTTAGTCCAGTGATGTAAAGATAAGTTGGGTGTTATGAGTTCCACAGCTGTGAGTGGCAGGAGTTGCAGGATTTGAAAGGAAATGGATTTAAATATTGTCGGATGGATCACCAAACTCTCATTGTGGCTTTGACAGTGTCCATAAAGAACCTAGGAGGGTGGAAGTTGAGCCATGAGGTACATAAAAGTTGATGTAAGTCCATATAAATCACAGTATGTTCAATTTATTTCCAGGCAGGAGATGAAGTTGGGTTCCACCAGTGTTTTGTTTGGTCGAGTATTACAGCTGTGTAGTATGTTTGGACCTCTGGGGCTCCCATTCAACTATATTTGTTTTTTAGGTACAATGTTGGTGCTGCCTGGGACGTTTGCACTGCCATGAACAAGTTGAAGGTACTGTACATTGTAATTTGTTGAGATAGCAAGGCAATATTGGAATTGGAAGAATTCTAAAGACGTATAAGATATGAGGAAGAAGAAACATCTTCACTAGGGCTATGCATCCCACCCAGTAAGATTTCACTGCTTGGAGTTTAGAGATTATTTGTTGGAGTCTGTTGATCAGTAGCTCTATATTGATGTGAAGAAGAGATGAGGGGGCAGTAACTAACTGTATTCCTATTCTACATTGCTCCTCTCTTGACCAACATAAGCCTCAAAACCTTTTCCATGACACTGTAACCTGCCAGAAACAAAAATAAAAGGTCTGCAGTCACCAGTGATGCACCTCCATCCCTATATACATATACAAAAAAAGAGTCGCCCTTGGGACTTTAAATGAGGTGGTCACAGTTTGCCACTGAGTAACAAAAGTAGTAACAGAATGAGCTAAAAAGATAAATATATTAAAAGCAAAAAAAAAACATAACATGTTCGATTTTTGAGGGCCACAGATGGATATACTTGGGGGGGCACATCAAACCGGAACGTGGTTGCTTTCCTTTTGAGAGAGATAGATAGATAGATAGATAGATAGATAGATAGATACCGTATTTATCGGGGTATAGCGCGCTCCCGCGTATAGCGCGCACCCCTAAAGTGGCCCCCATTCCTGTGAAAAAAAAGTTTTTTGTTAGTTTTGTAGTTTTTTTGTACTTACAGTTTTGGTGTCTTGCGCGGCGTTCATCGGCGGTCTCGTCGGGTCCGGCTGCGGCTTCGGGTGTCCTCTTCGATAGGTCCGGCGTGCGTCTGCGGCTTCAGGTGTCCCCTTCGTCGGGTCCGGCGTGGGTCTGCGGCTTCGGGTGTCCTCCTCGACGGGTCCGGTGTGCGTCTGCGGCTTCGGGTGTCGTCCTCGAGGGGTCCGGCGTCCTTCTGCGGCGTCCTCCACGCTCGATCTCCACTTTCCCGCGCCAAATTTTGAATACTCCGCCTGCATATACCAAGCGCAGTACACTCGTGTATAGTCGGGCAGGCTCGGCTACTCTCGCGCTCACGTCCTGTACGTCCAGGACGTGAGCGCGAGAGTAGCCGAGCCTGCCCGACTATACACGAGTGTACTGCGCTCGGTATATGCAGGCGGAGTATTCAAAATTCGGCACGGGAAAGCGAGTATCGGCGTATATCGCGCACCCACGATTTTGCCCTGATTTTCAGGGCAAAAAAGTGCGCGGTATACGCCGATAAATACGGTAGATAGATAGATAGATAGATAGATAGATAGATAGATAGATAGATAGATTTATATATATTATTTAAACATAACATGCCTTAAAATGGCAATCATCTGTAAGCACTTCACGCTGTACACCAGATCAGAGAGTTACGGTTCGAGCTAGAGGAGCGGGTGAGAGTGATAACTAAGCTGCTTACTAGACATGTGCATTCGTTTTCGTTAGAATGCATTTTCGCACGAAAATCAAGAAACGAAAACCGAAAGATCCGACATAAAAAATGCTTTATTTTCATTTTCGTTGCAGTAAAAATTCGATATAGAGAGATTCGACATGACGCTGACTCAATACAGAATAGCAATCTGTCTATCAAACCTGATATACACACACATACGGTACTTTTCAACATTATAGAGAAAAGATTCAACATCATAGAGAAAAGATTCGACACTATAGAAATAATGGGCCAGATTCAGAAAGCCATTACGCCTGTCTAACTGGTGTTAGACAGGAGTACTTTCAAATTACGCACGCCGTATCACTAGTTTGAATCCTCAAACCATGATACGGCGGCGTTGGGCTTCGATCTGACAGGCTTACGTCTTCGTACGCCTTCGGATCTACGCTGCAATCTTTTTGCGGCCGCTGGGTGGAGTTCGCGTCGTTTTCAGCGTCGGGGTATGCAAATTAGCTTTTTCCGGCGATCCACGAAGTTACGAACGTCGTTCGCAATCGCGTACGTCATTTTTTCGCTATGTAAAGTTAAACCAGCTATTAGCTGGTCTAACGTTACGCGGCCCATGTTAAGTATGGCCGTCGTTCCCGCGTCGACTTTCAAATTTTTTATTTTTTTTTTGCGTAAGTCGTCCGGGAATAGGAATGTCCGTAAACGACGCTACTCAAAAAAAAACAACGTGATTTCGCGCAATGCACGGCGGGAAATTTCTGAACGGAGCATGCGCAGTTCGATCGCCGCGGGAACGCGCCTAATTTAAATGCCTTACGCCCCCTAATCGCGTAGTTTGATTCCGCCGGGAGAAATACACTACGCCGCCGTACCTTACGGGCCAATATCTCTCTGAATTCCTCGTAGAGCCACGTAAAGTACGGCGGCGTAGAGTATCTCTGATACTCTGCAGGAATCTAATTCTACCTGAATCTGGCCCAATAGATTCGACATTCGACGGAGAAGATATACTGCACTTGTACATTTTAATGCTCCGCCCATAGGCTTTAAAAATATTCTAATGTTGGTTGACTATGACTAGTAATAATAATACAATTATTTATTATTATTATTACTAGTCATACAACATTAGAATTCTTGTAGGCGGAATATTCGACCGGAAATGTACGATTCGGCGTAAAGTTTCGAAGTTCCGTTGAATATTCTTTGACCATTTGACAGAAACCAAGTATTATTGGATTTTCGGACGAAAGCTATTCCCCAACGAAAAACAAAATAAATCAAAACGATTTTCGGGAGTAACTAAATAAATTTATTTTCTAGACGAAAACGAAAAAAATAAACAAAATATTCCAGTCTGCACATGTCTACTGCTTACCTCAGGTATGCCGTGACCACACTATACACTACTACAGACGTTTTCTCCAAGAGTTGTTGCTGTGATTTTACTTGCTGGTTTTGAAGTGATGTGATGTGAGTAATGGAATCAAATCCAATTGATTTTTACATCGGATATCCGATGAAGCTGACTTTTATCAGTCTTGCATACACACTATCAGACTAAATTCTGACCGTGCCAAAATGCGGTGACGTAAAACACTACAACAAACCGTGTTGACTCGATTCTGAGCATGCGTGGATTTTTCTCCGATGGAGTTTCACACAGACGATCGCAATTTCCTATCGTTTTTTTTTATCCATAGGGAAAATTGAAAACATGTTCTATTTTTTTACACCGATGGAAAAGAGACCGATGGGGCACACACATGAAAACAGTCCATTGGTCTTCTTTCATCGGACAAACCGATCGTGTGTACATGGTTAAATGATTGAAGTTTTTCACATAGCGTTTAATTTTAACTGGTTTTACAATATTACATTATTTGGAGCACTTTTTATTTACATGTGGAGAGATCTTATTTACATGCTTGTGTCTGGATAATGGAGATCAGCTAACCCTGTCTGTGTTGTTTAAAGCAATTTTGACAAGCACAAGAGTGCAAGGCATAAATATCTGGTCAGTGTGTCATTGAGAGGGGGCAGAATCACTGCCACTGAGTGGTGTGGTGGAAGATCAGAAAAGTTTTACACTGGATCAACCATCTTTTCCGGATGAATTTCATTATGCTTATGAACTTTTTATTGAATGCAGTTATTTCACTTGTCACAGGGTGATATTGTTACACTGATAATTTTAATTATCACATTGTCATCATCTTTATAGTGATACTTTAAAATGTACCGCGTATGAAGTTGTCTTTATTTTATTTTTAGGTTTTTATTTGCACTCGGTTGGAGGTCCATACACATAAGTACTGGAAAAAAGATACTGCGCTTATTCTGAATTGGCATATAAGATAAAAAGCTGCAACTAAAAAATGTTATACAACATAAAAAAAAATATACAGAAAAAGAAGTTGCGCTAATGTGCGTGTAAATAAATGCACTGAAACCAGTGCAAATAATATAAGAATAATTAAATTAGTGACAAACAGTGGTTAAACAGTGAACATAAATGTAATATTAAGTCTTGTGAACAGTTATGGGTTAACCATAATCCACCATAAAGTCCAAAACATAAAACTGATGATCTTGTTAACCATAATCCATCATAAAGTCCAAAACATAAAACTGATGATCACATTCAAGCGTAAATATTCCCCAATTTCCTGGAAAGAGTGATGATAGAAGCACCTCTACCACAATCACACACTGCCTCTTACCAGAACTCTATGATATCTTAATTACAGGAGATCATAGACAGCATATACTGATGATATCCTTGAAGTGTGCCTCCAGAGAGGGACAGTCACAGTATTGGATTGCCTCAAACAATGTACCAATGCAGGAAAAGGAAAGAAAGTAACTCGCATAGCGTAAAATCCTCGAGATTTATTAAATGATAAAAAGATGTACACTTACATCAAAGCTGTAGATATAAAAGCATCAAAAACACGAGACAGCCGTCTCCTCGAACATGCAGCTCGTATCTTCTGGGTCTGATCACTTAACACAGTGACGTCAGAACGTCGCCTCCCAACGTTTCGTCTCGATTGGGACGTAGTCACGGATACGTTTGAGGCAATCCAATACTGTGACTGTCCCTCTCTGGAGACACACTTCAAGAATATCATCAGTATATGCTGTCTATGATCTCCTGTAATTAAGAGATCATAGAGTTTCGGTAAGAGGCAGTGTGTGATTGTGGTGGAGGCGCTTCTATCATCACTCTTTCCAGGAAATTGGGGAATATTTACACTTGAATGTGATCATATGTGATCACTATAAGCTAAATACATCCACATCGCTCATCCTACCTCTAGGAATGACAGCAAAGCAGCAAACCTCCCTTCCTTACCTTAACTAAATCTACATCCTCTCTCTACCAGGCCAATTTTATTTCCTTTTTGAATAACCTCCCAAACAAATTAAGCGGTATCTCCAAACTAACACTTTTCTGGTCTGGCAGACTAGTAGCATTTAAAATGCTTAAATTACCTCAACTGTTGTTTCTTTTTAGAGCACTCCCCATCCCGATTCCCCCATCCTTTTATACACAAATGCAATCTATCCTAGGTAGCTTTGTATGGCAAGATAAAAAAGCTAGAAGTTCTCACACTATCCTAACAAAACACAGATCAGTGGGAGGGATATGTTATATTCATTTTAGAGATTACTATAATGCAACAATTATGGCACAACTTAAAGCTTGGTTTGACCCTGACTCTAACTATTCGTGGAGTAACATCGAAAACCTACAGATTCCTGGCCATAACCAAAAAAAACTGGTTCCTTAGCACACAAAAGCAATACAAGTATCTCCCCATCCATTTATACCTCCATAGCAGCCTTTAATTAGTTCCTTGCCATTGTCTCCAAAGGATCAAAAACATGTAAAATACCCCTCCCAATAGCCACTATAGCATTAATGATCCCCAGCTTACACTTGACCTCCTGGAAGGAAAAGGGTATAATGCAGGTTGCGGATCTCTATGCAGACAAATTCTCATCCCTGCAACAAACATTCCCTCTCCCAACCAAGGACTATTTTAAGTATATCCAAGTAACCCACTGCCTGATGCACAATCCCCAGCTTCATAAACATATAGCTGAAAGAGCGTGGCTTTTCCTATCAAAAAGCAAAACTTCCTCCAAAGGCATCTCACTCCTTTATAATATACTAAAAGACAAATCTTTCAACAAACTCCCACCTGTGGTAAAATGGGAAAAGGACTTAGGTTGTTTTTACTTTTATTGCTCTCCAATCACAAAGCGACACGTTCCTCCAACCTATGGGAACTCACTTATAAATGTAACCTCAGATGGTATATTGACCCCATCCCAACTTCATACTGTATATACGATTCATCCATTCAACCCACACAATGTAGGTTCTTAAAAATTCTTCCCCTTCTTTTATTTTATTTTCTTTTTCTTTTCTTTTAACCCATAGAGGTTTTATACACTTTGAAATCACATGTTTAATTGATGTTTTTCATTTCTCATGCATTCTGTATACTTCTATTGCAACGTCGATGTTCGACAACCACAAATATGTATATTTTTTTCCTGTATGCTTTTTGTATTTCAAAAAATCAATAAAAATAATTGGAAGTAAAATGACACATAGCCCTCTTACCTCTCTCTGCAGGTTTTTAATTTATGGACAGTTTAATATAATGATACCATTGTGCATTAAGCAGACAGCATATTGTCCCCCGTAGCATGTTGAAGGTTTTAGTATTTGCAGTGATGGCATTGTAACACTTTAGAATTATCATGTAAAATATGACAAAAAAGCGAAGTCTTATTAAAGCACATTTATCTTTGTATAGGGCACCGCCATGATCAGGAATTAGCTGTTAAAGGACAGATGTTGTCAAGTTTTGTGGAGCATTTTTACTTTTTATGTATGATCCATAGAAATAAAATCAGCATGACACCAAGAGAATTTCTTATGTAAATTGTTCTAGATACCCCCAGGAATAAAAGCATACATAAAGCAATGCTGAGTCCATAGTAGAGTCCAGATGTACAGGCATGATAAGAGCCTGTAGGATACCACACTTAAGATTTCTTAACTGTAAATAGTGAAAGAGCTTGGAGCTAACAATCTATTAGACAGTTTGAATGACATGTGATTCTCACCCTGTTCTCCAGCTAACACAGAAATGTGCAAAACAGACACTGCAATGATTTCTAACAGTTTAAAAAATAAGTTAATTCTCCAGGCTAACGTTGCAGATGACCCATATGTTTAAAATTTTTGCAAAATATACTGTACACAAACCTGCAAGGTCGTTAATAAACATACACCACTGGAGAACACATTCAGGACTTAAAGAGGAGCTCCAGTGCCCCCCCCCCCATTTTTTTTTAAAAGTCAGCAGGTACAAATACTGTAGCTGCTGATTTTTATTATAAGGACACTTTTCTGTCTAGGGATCCAGAGATGTCTGCCCCTGAATGGATTCTTCAATCTTAGGTAAGAGAAACCAGATTCACATCTGGTTTCATACTGTGCATTAGCCACGCCACACTTTGTGAATAGTCTTGCAGTCTTCTGGTAACTGTATGTGTCCCAGAAGGCTGTGTGGGGAGGGAGGAGGGGGTGAAAATCCTTGTAGATCGCCGTGATGATCTGACCCGGTAGTGGGAGTGGGTACCTATCCAAACAAGGCACCCACTCCCCCCAAAAAGTGCCAAATGTGGCAGTGGAGGGGGAGAGGATGCAAACAAGCGAAACTTCCCCTTTTGGGTAAAGTTCCACTTTAATGAAGAAGTTGATTTCACAAACATATTAATCAATTATAACTTTGTTTCATGTCAATACCAAGGAGATTATGTTTTTTTTAAATGGTTATATGCTAGTGCATATATACAGTACACCCACACCAAAAACTTCAAATAATGTGTGATAAATAAAACACTGGAGAAGCTCTGTGATTAACATCACATACTACCATGTAACCAGCAAATTAAAAAATAACAATAAAGTGACAGTGTGCAATCAAACAATAAAATAACAAATAAACAATTAATTACTGTGACAAAATTAATTACTGTGACACTTATGCGAAAAGGAGTCAAATCGGGCTTGTATGGTCTCCGTGACTAGTGTTATACCCCGACCAGATCTCCCGTCCTCTCCGCCTGGAAGTTCAGGATACCACAGGTAAGGTCTCATAATTGGCAGGCTAAACCAGAGAAGAAAAAAAAAGCTACTCATAGCGCAAAAAAGTTTCAAATTTATTTAAAATCTTTCAAGCAGCGTGACATCCATGCAAACATAATAATAACCTTTGCCAGAAAGTCAGTTGTACAATAAAATGATCTAGAGGTCGGCGTGCATTCCACCTAGGACTCAGCTACTCAAACCCTTGCATCTTCAAGCTGAGACAAAAATGTGAAACTTTTTTACGCTATGAGGAGCTTTTCCTTTTTTGGTTTATCCTGCCAATTGCGAGACCTTACCTGTGAAATACTAAGCTGCTGGGCGGAGAGGATGGGAGACCTGGTCGGTGTATAACACCCGTCACGGAGACCATACAAGCCCAATTTGACTCCTCTTGTTGTAAGGCAAAGAGGGTCAACAACGTCTGGTGATTAGGGATCTGTATCACAATTTTTTGCCTCTTTGTGCCTTTTGGAAGGAATGTACGGTACATTATTGGATATTGTAGGCTACATGCAGCCAAAGCCGTTCCTGTATTTGAGAGATTTATCTACATAGGATTATATATTTTTTGTCATTATTTATTTATTTGTTACATGGACCTCATCACGGATTTCCAAACATATTTATACTTTGGTTTTTGTTACAGTAATTAATCGTTGTTTACATTTTTATTTTTTTATTGTTTGATTGCACACTGTCACTTTATTGTTAATTTGTAATTTGCTGGTTACAGGGTAGGAAGCGCTATAAATCACAGAGCTTTTCTCCAGTGTATCAGATTGTATTTTTTCTTACAGAAATTGCTAAAAAGTTTTCATCTACAGTACAATATAACATTTGCTATTTACTTATTAGCAAATAAAAATACAGTAACACAACATTTAAGAAGAAAAAAAAAAAACAGCTCAACCCTTATTGGAACTAACATTTTAGACACAACAAAGCTCATTGCACAATGATAATGAAGTTATCTATTGGTATATATACTTTATATATTTTATATGCATAAGGATGCTAAGTTTTATGAATACAAAGTTTATTTGTTGCAATATCACAAACTATGAGTCACTAAAGATGGAGATCCTCAGTTTGAATCCTTTTCAAGATAATTTAGATCAGCTCATCAATCACATTTATAGAGACCAGAAGATCAACCTTCCTTGTGTTAATGAGGGCATCACATTTAGAAACAATCACAGTGTCCTGGTACTGGTGATAATTGAGATATAAAAAACAGAATGTACAGCGCTATAAATCAGTGACAACCAATACAAATCTGAGAATTACTTGGTGTAGTAGATCGTGACATAAATAAGAAAATAAATAAATATATATGTGAATATATATAAATAGTGAGAATTATAATAAATAATTAAAGTCCATAGACATAATCCACATCAAATGAATGAATAATTAAAAGTTCATGGCTAGTGCTGATAAAATAGTAGGGTGAAACAAAGATCCTCCACCGAAAAGGACACCCAATTACTGAAATTTATTCTCCTTACCAGATGGACAGACCAATATTGCAGCGGTCTTACAGGGCTCAGGGATGTTTAAAGTCTTCCCAATAAGACTATCTCTGGGTATGGAAGGTGTAGAGACAATTCCAGACTGCATACGTTCCGCCAATTATGTAACCAATTCAAACTCCCATGAAATGAAAAATGATGGAAAACCACATAGTGTAAAACCGCTTTACATGGAGATTTAATAAGGTAATGGATGCGCTGCAGCCTATCCCCGACAACGTCCTTTTGATGACGAAACGCATAGGTTTGGCTTAGCTGAGTGACGTTATCACGCACCATACAGAGAGACGCAACTACGGAATCGAGCAGATGAATAAAGATTAGAGGAGACGCCGTTTTTGCCTCACTTATGTACTTCGCTCAAGTTTCTACGAAATTGTAAGTGCATCCATTACCTTATTAAATCTCCATGTAAAGCGGTTTTACACTATGTGGTTTTCCATCGTTTTTCATTTCATGGAAGTTTGAATTGGCTACATAATTGGCGGAACGTATGCAGTCTGGAATTGTCTCTACACCTTCCATACCCAGAGATAGTCTTTAGTGATGAGCGGAATACGCCATATTCGATTTCGCGATATTTCACGAATATATAGAAGAATATTCGCAAAATATTCGTTAATATCGAATATTCGTGATATTTTATCAAAAAAAAATGTTTGCGAAATTTCTCTAATGCGAAATTGATTGCGAAATTCTCGTCAACACGCGAAAACGGAGATCATTTCCTGGATCACTAAACACTAACTCTACTTACACAAACTTATATGACTAAACTAAAGCTAATTTTTTTTTTGTTTTTGTTTTTTTTTATACACAAAACACAGAAGGGTTTTTTTTATACACAAAACACAGAAAGTATTCGCGAATATTCGTAATACGAATATTCGCATTGCGAATTTTCGGCAACATAAAAGGATCGCCTCAGCTACTCGGCCCAGGGTCTCTAATCATACCAGCAATGCTTTTAGACGTCGATGGAGATCACTAGGATGTGATCTGTTTTAAAAATAAATTTGAAAAAATATGAATATTCGCAATAGCGAATATTCACCGCGATATTCGATTTATTCGCGAATACTCGAATATGCAATATTCGTAACGAATATTCGCAATGCGAATATTCGTGAGCAACACTAATGGTCTTATTGGGAAGACTTTAAACATCCCTGAGCCCTATAAGACCGCTGCAATATCAGTCTGTCCATCTGGTAAGAAGACTACATATCAGTAATTGGGTGTCCTTTTCGGTGGAGGATCTTTGTTTCACCCTACTATTTTATCAGCACTATCCATGAACTTTTATTCATTCATTCATTTGATGTGGATTATGTCTATGGACTTTAATTATTTATTATAATTCCCACTATTTATATATATTCACATATACAGTATATTTATTTATTTTCTTATTTATGTCACAATCTACTACACTAAGTAATTCTCAGATTTTTATTGGTTGTCACTGATTTATAGCACTGTACTTTCTGTTTTTATATTGTTTATTTTACTTTGGTATCTTGGGTAATTAGTACCGGCAGCTATTTCATACTCACATGTGTTTTTCTTGTTTTAAATTTGTCAGCGCAGTGTTTTTTTCCTCCCTTTGAGGTAGAAAATAATTTTTTCACTTTGATAATTGAGATACGAGTGTTGGTTTGTGCTGCAGAATGGAAACATCACAGATCTGTTAAACCACCCTCTCTAAAACCAGGTTTCCATGAACCCCTCAGGGTTCTTACAGGGTTTATTAGGGATTATTTGAGCAATGCCAAGCTACCAGAGAGCATCTGTATTGTCCTATTGTTAATGTCCTGATCCACCTGTGGAGGATCAATGGAACTCTTAGGCCGTGTACACACGATCGAATTTATCTGCTGAAACCGGTCCGACGGACCGTTTCAGCAGACAAATTAGATCGTGTGTACGGGCGAACAGACAGGTTTTTCCAGCAGACAAATTTTAAAGCATGCTTTCATATCTGTCTGCTGAAACCCGTCCGTCCGACATGTCCACTGGTTAGTACGCCTAACCAGCGGACAAAAATCTCCCGCATGCGCCGAATGGATTCGACGCATGCGTGGAAGTATTTTACTTCCTGGAGTGGTGACGTGGCGGCATCAACGTCACCGCGCTGTCTGTCGGCGGAGATTTTGGTTTGATCGTGTGTACACGGATCAAACCAAAATCTCCCAGGAGATATGTCCGATGAAAACGGTCTGTCGGACCGATTCATCGGACATATCTCCTCTTGTGTACGCGGCCTTACAGTCCTTTCTCAATAAGTAGCCTGTCACACCAGTGATTTTTGTAAAAGAGGCTTTCTACTAACTGACTATCATTATACACTGAGCACAATGATGCCATGCTATGAGCAACACTTTTGTGTTTGACCCTATTTATCATTAGCTAATTGCAAAGATCTATGACTTTTTCTATGTACACAAAAGGCCTATTTCTTTCAAATATTGTTCACAAATCTGTGTTAGTGAGCACTTCTCATTTGCCAATATAATCCATCCTCCGCATATCCAGATGCTGATTAGACAGCATAATTATTGCACAGGTGTGCCTTAGGCTGGTCACAATAAAAGGCCACTCTAAAATGTGCAGTTTTACTGTATTGGGGGGGGGGGGGGAGTCCGGGGGTCCGAAAACCAGCCAGTATTTGGTGTGACCACCAATTTCCTCACGAAGTGCAGCACATCTTCTTCACATAGCGTTGATCAGGTTGTTGATTGTGGCCTGTGGAATGTTGGTCCATTCCTCTTCAATGGCTGTACAAAGTTGCTGGATATTGGCAGGAACTGGAACATGCTGTCTTATACGCCAATTCAGAGCATCTCAAACATGCTCAGTGGGTGACATGTCCGTGAGTTTGCTGGCCATGCAAGAACTGTGATGTTTTCAACTTCAGAAATTGTGTACACATCCTTGCAACATGGGGCCGTGCATTATCATGCTGCAACATGAGGTGATTATCGTAGATGAATGGCACAACAATGTGCCTCAGGATCTCATCACAGTATCTCTGTGACGTCAATAAAATGCACCTGTGTTCATTATCTATATCATACACCATACCATAACCCCACCGCCACCATGGGCCACTCGATCCACAACGTAGACATCAGCAAACCACTCACCCACACAATGCCATACATGCTGTCTGTCATATGCCCTGTACAGTGAAAATTGTGATTCATCCGTTAAGAGAACACCTCTCCAAAGTGCCTGATGCCATCGAATGTGTGCATTTTCCCTCACTCAAGATGGGTATGACGATGAAATGAAGTCAGGTCGAGACCTTGATGAGGATGATGAGCATGCAGGTGAGCTTCTCAGAGATGGTTTCTGACAGTTTGTGTAGAAATTCTTTGTTTATGCAAACAGATTGTTGCAACAGTTGACCGGGTGGCTGGTCTCAGACGATCTTGGAGGTGAAGATGCTGTATGTGGAGGTCTTGGGCTGGTGTTGTTACACGTGGTCTGCGGTTGTGAGGCCGGTTGGATGTACTGCCAAATTCTCTGAAACACCTTTGGAGACTTGGGGCTTATGGTAGAGAAATGAACATTCAACATTTAATTCAAGGTCAACAGCTCTGGTGTACATTCCTGCAATCAGCATGCCAATTGCATGCTCCATTAAAACTTGCGACATCTGTGGCATTGTGCTGTGTGATAAAACTGCACATTTAAGAGTGGCCTAAGGCATACCTGTGCATTAATCATGCTGTCTAATCAGCATTTGGATATGCCACACCTGTCAGGCAGATGGATTAGCTTGGCAAAGGAGAAGTGCCCACTAACACAGATTTAGACAGATTTGTGAACAATATTTGAGAGAAATAGGCCCGTTGTGTACATAGAAGTCATAGCATTGAGCTCATGATAAATAGGGGCATACACAAAAGTGTTGCATTTATAATTTTGCTCAGTGTAGCAGGCCCAGTCTTTATTCTCAAAAGCAGGTGGCATTTGACCGCAGCAGCAATGCAGTTGCTTCTAAATGCTACTAATGCTAAATGTCCCTTTGCTCCCTGTAGTAAATGAGTTACAGTATGTTTGATGTCATTCTGAACCATCTCTAGAGCTTCAGGATTCATCAGTGCTTATAAATGCTATTGTTTCATACAACTACTGACTTGTACTTATATATACAAGGAATTATATATCATTTTTGAAGCTTTGTTACATGTTATTAACATTACAATAATCGCCCAGGATTACAAGATAAGTAGGGTGATTACTTTAAATGTATAAAATACTCTACATTTGCTTAAAATTTTCACCTCAAATTTTCATGTTACTTTCAAGTACTAAAGTAATATAATATTGCATAACATAACCAGATTTTATTATGCTGCCATTTTTTTAATAGACATACCTTTGTCTAAATTACATCTTGAGAATAAGCTACAAATCTTTGTGCACTAACATTTGCTTGTTTGTTGTTGATAACACAGGTGACATTAGTCACTGTGTGTATGTTTTGGCATCACAGCCGTTCGATACTATAAATCAACATTAATAATACATTTTTAGTAATAATAAAAAAAAAAGCAACAACACAAAGAATGGCAACACAGTCGACTCTGTAGATAATTTTGGAGCCTCAGCATTTTGATAATGTCAATTTTGACAGTTTCTAACCCGAATATTTTTTTTTTATATTACACAATGAGAATAGCAGACATTCAGCAAACAACCTGAACACTACTAAAGCAGAACTCAAGGCTAATAAGAAACTGCACAAATCAAGGGAGAAAGTACCTAAATGTTTCTTAGAGGGGTTGTAAACACTTATGTTTTTTCACCTTAATGCTTCCTATGAAATCCAATGACACGAGTGCCAGGGGGCAGGGCCAAGTCCAGCATTCGTGTCTACGGACACAAATGCTAGAATCTGGAGCATGCCCGCAAAGCAACCCCCCAGCAGAGCACTTCTCCTAGGGAGTTATCTAATATGAGGAGGAGCTGCGAGAGCTGCCGAGGGCCCCCAGAAGGATGGGTGCAAAACGAGCTTCACAGTGGAGGTAAGTATGACATGTTTGTTATTTAAAAAAAATAAAACACAAAGCCTTACAATCTCTTTAAGAGAAAACATTCTCCAAGTTCTACTTGTGCGTTTGTAAAGTTTGCCTTCTATTTGGTGATCATGTTATTGCTGTAGACACCAATAAATATTTTATTGACAAAGAATGATGTTGCAGACTACAATCATAGATGCTTTAGCATGACTTGGCAGAGGCACTGGACCATTAATAATTGGAGAACAGAGAGTAAATGGCAAAGGCAATGAAGAAGCAAGAGAAATGTGTAATTGTGTAAAGGGAGTATATGGTATATGAAGTATATGAGTATATGGAGTATATGGATTTTTTAATAAGCACACTATATTTACTTTCAAAGAGTTTTATTTTCAAGAAAAAAAAAACAATACATAAAGCAATCATTCATACAATCATCGATAACAGAGTCAAAACAGGAGAAACACAGACTCACGGATGACCATAGGGTCGGCCTTGAATTACAAACAAAGGCAAACTGATGGCAAGAATGACAGGGTTGCTTAGACAATAAGAACAGTAAAATTATGAAAAACCCAAAATCAACCCTTACGATTCAAAAAGGAGGAGGACAACCGGCCACCCCCAAGACCAAGATAGCTTCATAAGAGGCCCTAACCCGGTCACAAAAGGCCCGGGATAGCAGGACGACCGAAGGACCCCCAACCATCAGCACCCCAAAAGGGAACTCACTGTGCCAATGGGTGGGGATAAACCAGACCACCCCCAACCGGGCAGGATCCTCATATAAACAGTCCATCCCCTAAATCAGGGGTCTCCAAACTACGGCCCTTCAGCTGTTGTGGAACTACACATCCCATAAGGCATTGTAAAACTTTGATATTCACAGACATGTCTAGCTATGATGGGAATTGTAGTCCTTGAACAACTGGAGGGCCATAGTTTGGAGACCCCTGCCCTAAATTAACGATACAGGAAATGAAGGCGACATAATACGTCAGTACAATAAAATAAAAAAAAGGGGAAGAAAAAAAAGGGGAAAGCGCACAAAAAGGAATAAAGGGAGAAAGAGAAAGAAGATAAGAAAAGAAAAGGGGACTAGGAGGGGAGGAGAGGGAGGAATGCACGACAGGAAATTACAATCACAACATGCTGAGGATAACCTAACAAAAAGAGGCCTAGGTTCCCGGGATGAGAGAGATACCCATGAACTGAGCCCAAGGACTCCATACAAATTCAAAACTAGGCATTGTATCATTCAGCATGGAAGTCACCTTTTCCTGGGACATGATCCAGGAGATCTTCCTGAACGCCGCCTTACCAGAGACGCTCGAAAGTTTCCATGCTTTGGCCAAAGTGATTTTCGCACCGAGCAAAATAAAGTGGATCAATCTACGCGACTGCTTAGATATTCCAGGAAGGTGAGCGTTCAACAGGAAGGACTCTGGGTGCCCTGCAATCTCGTGGCCAGTAACTTTCTTAATAGTTAAAAGAATCTTCCTCCAGAATGGCCTGATTCTAGGGCACTCCCACCAAATATAAGCAAAAGAGCCCAACAACTGACACCCCCTAAAACATAAAGGATCCGCGGAGGGGAAAATCCTAGCCAACTTAGCGGGGGGTCAAGCACCATCTAGTTAAAACCTTCAAACTGGCTTCCATGAGGGAAATGTTGATGATACCTTTAAAAGCAGAGGAAACTGCTGCTTGCCAGGTCTCCAGGCTCCACTTAAACTGAAAGTCCTCCTCCCAGGCCAGCATGAAGGAGGACTTAGCGGACGGTGAGGATAATGACGCATAGATAATCGACACACCTCCTCTCCCCTCAATGGACTGACTACATAACAATTTGTGAAATAAATCATCCGAAAAAGATTCTGGGGATGGCGTGTTAGGGAGAGGCCTATCTTGTTGTACATGTATGGGCAAATCTGCTGATGCAATCCCTGATTCACCAAAAGTCCTACTCAGCAGGGATTCGATGGAGGCTGGGGAGGGAGTCATTTGTGGAAGTGTCGTACTCTGGTGTACTGGAGTGAACGACAAAGTGGCTGGAGCGATTACCTGCCTCAGTTCTGAATGACCCTCCACGTGAGCTGCGAGCTGCTGTGCTGCGGCGGCCATCTTGGATCCACCAGGCGACTGGGCCCGATCAAATTGCGGCCCGAGATCCCGACGAACCTGAATGCTCGTCATATAGGGGGATAGACCGGATCAGCGGGGCTCCGGGGAGCTTGATAGTGTGCGGAAAGGACCCCTCTGGAGGCTGCTGTCGGTGCCGCGGAAGCTGTGTACGACGGAGCTCCGGCTTACGCGGCCATCTTGGAACCCTCGCGTATGCGCACTCCAAGCACACTATATTCACATGTTCTGTGCAATGGTTTTGCACAGAGCGGCCCCAATTCTCCTCTTTTCAGGTCCCCCACCAGCACTCCTGGCAACTCCTCTTCTCAGTGTGCCACTATAAGAATCCACTTCCTATTGTGGGATACCTGCGGGCTCGATTTCAAGCCATGCTATCTGCATCTATGGACACAGATAATGTAGTTCAGCCCTGCCCACAGCTCCTTTGTCACAGGATTTGATTAACAGCAGCAGGAGCCATTGGCTCCTGTGGGGAGGGAGAGAGCGGGGAGAGCGCTGGATTGAGATCGGGTTCAGGTCAGTACAAGGGAGAACTTGGGGGAAAATTGCCCACAGAAG
The DNA here is from genome assembly GCA_029574335.1 of Rana kukunoris. Taxonomy (NCBI): domain Eukaryota; kingdom Metazoa; phylum Chordata; class Amphibia; order Anura; family Ranidae; genus Rana; species Rana kukunoris. The sequence continues at coordinate 349,560,651 of CM056053.1, read as the reverse complement.
ATTTTTTAACTTAATGCATAGAATGCATTGCAGGCAAAGTTCACAAGTCGTCAGCTGAAATGATTCGCAGAAGTTTTAAGTCCTCTCATTCACCGAACTCTGTGAGCAAAAGGTGTGGTTATTGGGTGGAGCCGCAGGGCTGTGCTCTTTTTAAATTGTGACAGCAGGGGGGTGGGGGGGGGTAGAGGGTTGGAGAGGCTGCTGATTAAGTAACATGTTACATGTTATAAAAGGTGAAATTATCCTTTAAGGTAAAAAGCCTTCTGTCTTTACATTTCTTTTGTCTTCTATCTAATCATACAATGGAATAAACTTACATCTGGCTTATATTTTCACAGTGATGAGCTTAACTTCTCAAAAAGTCAGGAATTAAAATTCTGTTTGGCTTTAAGAGATAACAGAACTAATTTATATGAACTGACATTTGGCCCAGATTCCAGTTTTAATCTATGGTGAAACAGATTTTTTTGCAGTTACCAAAAACATTTGAACAATTTCAAGGTTACTTTAGCACTCACCTCCGAAGAATCCACTGAATTGGGTCGGGTCTTTTCTGCTTTGCAACTGTGCTGACCTACCCTCACCTGGACCCAAGAACACCTTACACCTTACATGGCCCAAAATGGGGCTGTTACGTACCTCGTGGATAGAGCCTAGTATGCAGGAAGGAGCCCCTCTTACCGCCCGGGTTCAGGGGCTGCTGGAATGGGGACAGCAAGCCTGGGAGCGCGGTGGGGTAAGAGTGCCTGGTGATGACAGCAGACCGGCCGGAATGGAGATCTTGCGGACAGGCAGTGTAGGAGACAGCGTCTCTGAAGGGCCACCGGAACCGGGTAGCGGAAACTGGTGAAACAAGCCAGGTTAGGTGCAAGACAGGAGCAGGTATACGGCCAGCAAGGTCAGGTGAGCGGATAACCTGGAAGTCACTCTTAGCGGAGGTAGCATTGTCAAAGTTCAGGCACAGGTCTGGTAACGATGGGCAGGAGAGCAGAGCGGAGTCAGATCAAGCCAGGGGTCGGTAGAGGTATTCGGGTATTTAGACGGAGCCGGGTGAGAAACGGGTTCAACAGGTATCGGGTTCAAGCAGGTATCAGGTTTCAACGGGTTTGTGGACACTAAGCTGCAGATCAGACGTGCGCGCACAATAGGTGCACGTGCGGCGCGCAGACGCGCGTGATCGGGGCACGAGCGCGAGCAACAGGGGCTCGTCGGAGCCCACAGGTAGGTCCCTGACATTGCCCCCCCCAAGGAGCAGCCTCCGGATGCCAAGTCGGTTTCTTTTTTCAGGGTGAGCGGAAAAGAAATTATGAATCAGTCTCTGTGCATGGACGTTGTTTTCAGGTTCCCAGGAATTGTCCTCTGGGCCATACCCTTTCCATTTTACTAAAAATTGCGTTTGCCCTTGCCGTCTCCTGCAGTCGAGGATGGCCTCCACAACATATTCCTCGCACCCATCAACAAAAACAGGTTCTGGGGTACTGGCCTCTCTATCAGGAAAGGGATCCGGAACTGCAGGTTTCAACAATGATACATGGAACACTGGATGGACTTTCAAAGAATCAGGTAAGGATAGTTCATACGATACCTCATTGATCTTTCTTCGTATTGGAAAAGGCCCCATGAACTTTGGTCCCAACTTCTTTGAAGGACAGGCCAACTTGAGGTTAGTTGTAGATAGCCACACCTGGTGACCTGGCTGAAGATCCAATTGGCCTCTCTTTTTTCGATCGAAGAACCTCTTACTGGCGGCTTGGGCTTTAGTCACTGCTTCCCGTAATACCTGGTTGTTGTGGCTGAGGAACTCCATCGTACTCCGCACTGCCGGGACTGGGGATTCTGAAAAAAAGTCAAGTAGAAAGGTTAGATCAAAACCATAATTGGCAAAGAAAGGGGATTGCCCAGTGGCTGAATGGTTGGCGTTGTTATACGCGAACTCCGCTAAAGGTAACAGGGAGACCCAATCGTCCTGGGAGAAGGACGTGAAGCACCTAATGTATTGTTCAAGAGTCTGGTTGGTCCTCTCTGTTTGCCCGTTGATTTGGGGGTGATAGGCTGAGGAAAAGGAGAGTTTAATCTTCAAGGTTTCACATAGAGATTTCCAGAAACGGGACGTGAACTGAACCCCTCTATCAGACACGATGTTGGAGGGAATTCCATGTAGCCGGACGATCTCCTTAATGAAGAATCGAGCAGTCTCTGCAGCCGTTGGGGTACTCCTTAAGGGAAGGAAATGAGCCATTTTGGATAGGCGATCTACGACCACAAAAATTACCGTACATCCCTCCGAACAAGGAAGCTCTACTATAAAATCTATGGAAATCATCTCCCAGGGTCTGTTAGGTACAGGTAGGGGCTTCAACAGTCCCCAGGCTCGGTTTCTTGCGGTCTTGTTCCGATTACAAGTGGGGCATGAGTTAACATATGTTTTGCAGAAGTTTTCCAGGTCTGGCCACCAGAAGGTACGACGTACCAGTTCGATGGTCTTCCGAACCCCAAAGTGCCCTGCCAACGGGTGGTCGTGCAGGAGTTTCAGGACTTCCACACGATTTGTTTCCAGAACGAAGATTTGGCTACCTCTCCAAAACAGTCCGTCCCTGGATGTTAAGGTGATGTTGGAAGGTTTGGAGGCATCTGTGGATGTTTCTCTATTTTGGGAGAGTAGACCAGACTGGAGAAGTAGGAAGTTACCTGCTGGCAGAATGGTGTCAGGAACAGATATATCCTTGGGGTTATCATGCATCCGGGATAGTCAGTCTGGCTTGACGTTCTTTGAACCTGGTCGGTAAGTAATGTGGAAACAGAAGCGTGAGAAAAACAGTGCCCAGCGGGCTTGACGGGGTTTCAACCTTTTAGCGGATCTCAGGTATTTGAGATTTTTGTGATCGGTATAAATTAATACTGGATGGGCTGCGCCTTCTAACAGGTACCTCCATTCCTCCAAGGCGGTCTTGATGGCAAGTAACTCACGATCTCTGACATCATAATTTCTTTCCGCAGGAGAGAGTTTCCGGGAAAATAACCCAACGGGATGCATTAGGTCTTTATCCCCCTGGCGTTGGGAGATAACAGCTCCCACTGCGACTTCAGATGCGTCAACATCAAGCATATAAGGTAGTGCTGGATCAGGGTGACTGAGGATCGGGGCTGAAGTGAAAAGCTTCTTGAGTCGGTCAAAGGCCTTTTGGGCTTCTGGGTTCCAGTGAAAACGTAGGTTTTGTCTGGTTAGTTGTGTGATGGGGGAAATTATTGCAGAAAACTCCCTGATAAATCTTCTATAGAAGTTTGCGAACCCTACGAAGCGTTGTACTCCCTTCTTGTCCAGGGGTACTGGCCAGTCGAGGATAGCAGACACTTTCTGAGGATCCATCTTAATCCTGGTAGGGGAGATTACCAGACCCAGGAACTGGATGGTCCGTCGCTCAAATTCGCATTTCTCCGCCTTGGCGTACAACCTGTATAGCCGGAGCCGGTGGAGGACTTTACGAACATGCTCTTGATGTCTGTCTAATGATCTGGAAAAGACTAAAATGTCATCAAGATAGACAATTACAAAGATGTCCAGAAAGTCTCTGAGCACGTCATTAATGAAGTGCTGAAAAGTGGCGGGTGCATTACACAGTCCGAAGGGCATGACTAGGTATTCGTAATGACCGAATCGGGTACGAAAAGCTGTCTTCCATTCGTCCCCCTCCCGAATACAGACCAGGTTGTAGGCTCCTCTCAGGTCTAACTTGGTGAAGACGGTAGCCGACCTCAGTTTTTGGAAGAGCTCGGGTACCAGGGGTAGCGGGTACCGTTTTTTCACCGTGATATTATTTAGCTCACGGTAATCCACACACGGGCGGAGGGACTGGTCCTTTTTGGTGACGAAAAATATTCCGGCGCCTGCTGGGGAGGTAGAAGGCCGGATGAACCCCTTATGCAAGTTTTCGTCAATATATATTTTTAGGGCCTCCTGCTCCTTTTCTGACAATGGAAAGATACGCCCAAAGGGAATTTCGGCCCCTGGAAGGAGCTCGATCGGACAGTCATAGGGGCGATGGGGCGGAAGGGAGTCGGCCCCCTGTTTACTGAAAACGTCCAGGAAATCATGATGGGGTTCAGGAATGCACTGAAGCAGGCTTGGGTCAGAGTCCATACATAGTAAGGTGGGAGGTGAGCTGGTGGGCCTGGGTATACAGTATTGCTGACAGTAAGGGGACTGAAAAGACACTTCTCCAGACACCCAATTAATCAGAGGATTGTGGGCCTGGAGCCAGGGCAGGCCAAGGATTACCAGAAACAGAGGAGAGGAAATGACGTCTAGGATCAACAGTTCCTTGTGTTGAGGGGAGATTAAAGCGGGTAAAGGAAGAGTCTCTTGGGTTACCTGTCCTGAACTGATGCGGGAGCCGTCGGCCAGGAAAACAGAGAGTCCATGGGTCTTTCTTCGTAAGGGGATGCTGTGCAAGTTGACAAAGGCGGCATCGATGAAGCAGCTGCATGCGCCGGAGTCAAGGATAGCGTTGACCGGAATAGTCCTTCCCTGGCACTGTAACGAGAAAGGTAGAGCAAGGTGGGTTGCATTGGCCGACAAGGCTGAGAAGTTGACAGGAGCTGAGAGGAGGCACTTACGTGTCTTAACAGGACAGTTGCGAATGTAGTGGCCAGTCCCGCTGCAGTACATGCAAAGGTTAAGTTGGCGACGACGTGCCCGCTCTTCGGGTGGTAGTGTTGGTCGCATGAGGCCAAGTTGCATGGGTTCAGATGAATCCTGGTTGGTGCTGGAGGGATTTGGGCAGGTAGGAGGCAGGTAACGAGAAGCCGGCATAGGTACCCTTGCAGTCATCCAGGTGGGGCGGTTTGGCTGAGAAGATCACTCAGCCCGGCGTTCACGAAGCCTGCGGTCGATCTGGATGGCCGTGGTAATTAGATCCTCGAGGGTCTCAGGCACCCCCACTCGAGCGAGTTCGTCTTTTAGGTTTTCGGAAAGGCCCAAGCGAAACTGATGCCGCAGGGCTGCATCATTCCATTGAGTGTCCGTGCTCCAGCGCCTAAAGTCCGTGACATAGTCCTCAGCCGTTTTGCGACCTTGCTGGAGCGTGAGTAGGGCAGACTCTGCTGTGGCGGCTCGTTGAGGGTCATCATATAGCTGAGCCATGGCCTCAAGGAAGGCGAACAGGGTCCGCGTCTGGTCACCATTCTCTTCGAGCAGCCGGTGGGCCCAGGTCTGAGGGTCCCCTTGTAATAGGGAGATTACGAATCCCACTTTGGTGGCCTCTAAGTAAAAGGTCCGGGGTTGCAGGGCGAAGTAGAGCTCGCAGGCGCTACGGAAGGCTCGGAATTTGGTGCGGTCGCCCGCGAATCGCTCTGGCACTGGAACTCTTGGTTCGGGTGGGAGCATTACCACCGAAGGAGCAGAAACAGCCGATGCTGACCTGGTGGTTGAAGGAGCAGCTGGGTCACTGGGGGCAGCCAGGCTGTGTACTTGTCCTTCTAGCCTTACGTAGCCTTCCTGTAGGTTCTTTACTGCTTCTGTGAGAGACGCCAGGTGTTTGCAGATTTCGTCTATGGCAGGGGCTATTCCCGCAGGCTCTGACATGGCTGTCTGATACTGTTACGTACCTCGTGGATAGAGCCTAGTATGCAGGAAGGAGCCCCTCTTACCGCCCGGGTTCAGGGGCTGCTGGAATGGGGACAGCAAGCCCGGGAGCGCGGTGGGGTAAGAGTGCCTGGTGATGACAGCAGACCGGCCGGGGCGGCACGTGCGGCGCGCAGACGCGCGCGATCGGGGCACGAGCAACATGGGCTCGTCGGAGCCCACAGGTAGGTCCCTGACAGGGGCTTTGTTTTAAGGCAAAGCCCTAGGAAGGAACATGTTAATTAGACTCCAGTTTCCAATATTACAGGAACGCAAGTACTTTGTTACATGACAAAATTCACAGGATGTCACGGATTCTTTCCCATAACTGCTTAGAGAAGCAACCAGTGCGAAAAAATTCATTAGGCTGTCATGAAAGAGCAACAGTTGCATGTAATGCAATAACAATAATTTTTGAGATCGTACAAAAGTACAAATGATTTTGGCAGTGACAAGACAGCCTACCTACTGCACAAATAGCATAACCACTGGATAGTGGCTGGCAAAATGGGCACCCCTCTTGAGGGAGTACTCTGTAGCAACTCTAACTCACCTGTCAGCCTGGGCTCTTGGTAGCAATGTCCTCTAGCAGCTTTCCTCCTATAGCACAGATAAGCAGAATACATTCCTTCAACTCCAGAGCCCTGTACACAGGCTTTCATCAGTCTGTACATGGACCTGGGCTAATTAGCACACACATGCTCAGGACACAGCTCAGTCCAACAGCAGCAATTCCTCTCCTAAGCACCTTGATCTCCTGACCACTCTGGGAAACTCTCTGGCAGGACCTATATCTGAACACAGGACCTATGTTGCATCTGGCAGTAACTCTTCTTGCTGAGCCACCTGAAATGATAGACAGCTCTCTGGCTGATCCCTTTATTTCTATCTTGTTTCTGGTGAACCTTGAACTCCTTGTCCCTTCCATGAACTTCATGCTTAAGCCATGCATTTGCACTTCCTGAGTGCCAGATTATTGTGCTCTTCTCCAGTCAATATATTGATCTTTACATGGCTGCTGTCATCTTAAATCTTAACACTTGCTACTGACCTTTGGCTTGTTCCTTGACTATGCTTTAACTTGATCCTAAATTGCAACCATTTCTTACCGTACTTTGCTTGTTTACAGATTATTTTTACATTTGATCCCAATCTGCAACCACTTGTTACCGATTTTTTGCTTTTTTAATGACTACTATTCTGCTTAATCCCCATGCTGCCCCTTCTACCAGACCCCTGCTCACCTCCTAGTGAGGTGTCCCTAAGGACTACAAGAGAAACCTATCTCTACCACCTAGAGCTTTGATGAAGATTGGCTAGTACTTAGACCACACTCCTCAGCGGACTCACCCATCAGGGGGATCCGCTTGTGCATTATCCTGCTAGTTTGTGTGTACCTTTCCACTGTTAAAGCTAATGGACTGTGAGCCTGAACCCTGCTGTGACAATCTCACTAGGCTCGATGTAGAAGCAGTCTCTGAGCCCTGTAAACAAACTTCCTAGGCACCAAACGCCCTTCTCATGTGTTCCAGAGCTCTCACCCTTCAAGTCCTAGAGCTCTCACCATGTACATGGTTAGCAGCCAATTGGGATCTGTCTGGCTTATCCGGCCAGTCAGAGTCCTCCTTCGCCCCTATTTCCTGGTGTGGATCCAGTTTAGCTGGAGCAGCAGCAATTAAGGGCACCATAGGCCTCTTCTTTTCCTAGGCTGTCCATCAAAGAGAAAATAGAGAAAAAATGTCCTTGCTCCTGCTTATTTTGTTAGTGCTGCTGGGCAGGATCTAAGGAGCCCAACCCATTGCTACATTACCTTTGGTGGGCCCTTACAATGTGACTTGTATAACCCGGCATCCTTAATGTTCCTTAGCTCTTAAAGAGGTTGTAAACCCCTAAAAAAAAAACGAAAAAGGAAAAAAACTGTAAGGCCGCGTACACACGATCAAATCTATCTGCTGGAAACGGTCTGATAGACCGTTTCAGCAGACAGATTCGATCGTGTGTATGGGCGGACAGACAGATTTTGCCAGCCGACAGATTTTAAAGCATGCTTTAAAATCTGTCTGCTGGGAATCTGTCCATCCGATATGTCTGCTGGTGGATTCGACGCATGCGCGGAAGTGTTTTACTTCCTGGTGCGATGACGTGGCGGCGTCGATGTCATCGCCACGTCACCGTTCTGTCTGCCGGCGGGGATTTTGGTTTGATCGTGTGTACAACGATCAAACCAAAACAGCCCAGCAGACAAATCTGATCAAATCGGTCTGTCAGACCGATTTGAACAGATTTATTTGGTCGTGAGTACGCGGCCTAAGACAAAGGCATAATGAGCTAATATACATTGCATACTAGCTCATTATGATATAATTACCTTAGAGTGAAGCCCTCAAGCAGTGCCTGCTCACCGCTGAAACAGCTGACATCTTCCCTGGTGTTTCTTCTGGGTTCACAGTTTATGACAGGGCTCTGAAGGCCTGGCATGGTTAGCCAGACCTTCAGAGTGCATGTGCAGATGATATCATCTTATTATAGGCTCGCCTTTAGGTATAATAATAATAAAAAAATTAAATTGACTTCTTCTTCAACAGATAATTAGGAAAGATTATGTTAAGAAATGAAATTTTTAGGTTATTCCAGGGACTGAAGGTCAAAGTTAGGGAGTGAAACTATGGGCCAGATTCAGGTAGAGTTGCGCTGGAGTAATTCGATATGCGCCGTGGAACTGTGAAGATGCGCCGTTGTTTCTATGTGGCCGTACCCACCAAACTAGATGCGCCCGAAAACGGGCCATTTCCGATCGGCTTAACTTTCCGGCGCCAGTGTCCCGTCAGCGCATAATTTCGTTTGGCGCATCAGTCGCGCCTATTGATTTCCCCCCTGCACATATGCAAATGTGGGAGATTTCCCGATTCACGAACGGATTAGCACCATACGCTGGCTACATGCGCCGCGCGTATCTCGTCCGTCCGTCCGGCGCAAAGTTATTTCTACAAAAGGCTGCTTTATCTTTACTCCAGACGGTCACAGGTGAGAGGATATATCGCACGCGCATGAACCTCTTTGGCATGGGGGATGAGGAGGTGTATCGCCTCTTCAGATTCAGCCCAGATGCAATACTTGAACTAACCACAACCCTGCAGGATGACATCACCAGCAAGACACACCGCTCACAAGCAGTGCAGCCACTGGTGAAGGTCCTGGCAACACTCCATTTCCTTGCCAGTGGATCATTCCAGCGTACAAGTGGAGTGGTGGCTGGGATGTCACAATCCTCCGTGAGCAGATGTGTGCACCAGGTTGTCCCTGCAATCCTCAGATGCATGTCCAACCAGTTCATCAGACCCACCACTGAGGAGCTGCGGCTGAAGGCAATGACAGATTTCTACAGCATTGCCAGATTTCCACGCACTGTGGGGGCCATTGATTGCACACATGTGGCACTCCAGCCACCCCAGAGCACATATACCGCAATCGGAAGCATTGGCACTCCATCAACATACAGGTGATAGCCGATGCCCAACGCCTCATATGGCACGTCTGTGCCAAACACCCCGGGTCCAGCCATGACAGCTTCATATACAATCAGAGCCCCATCCCAGCAGAATTCGAACAGAACATGTATGGGGACAGCTGGCTGGTTGGTGAGTGACATGGGTGGCAGGCATGACTATCCCCTCCCGTGATGCACATCAAAAGTGGTACATGCATGACTAACATCCTCCTGTCTTTTACCTTACAGGTGACTCTGCATATGCACTGGGACCCCATCTCATGACTCCTTTCCGGAACCCCCAAACCAGAGGAGAGAGAAAATACAATGAAGCACACATCAAAACCCGTGCAGTGGTGGAGCAAACATTCGGGCTCCTGAAGTCCCGTTTCCGCTGCCTGGATAAGTCCGGGGGGACCCTATTGTATTCCCCTACCTTCGTGTGTCAGATCATCGGTGCATGTTGCATTCTGCACAACTTTGCTATGAGAAAAGGCCTGCAGATTGACATACGTGATGACCTGACCCCCGACCCACACAATCCCCACCTGCCAGAGGACACCCAGTCTGCTGATGGAAGAGCAGTCAGGAGGGTCCTCCCCGTAGGCAACTTTGGACAATAAACCCAAACATTAATCACACAGACAATGCACGCATGCACACCACTGATGTCCCTAGATCACACACACCACATCCACATCACATTGGATTAGCCCAAGTCCAGCATGTAGGACTTGGGAGCAGCAACGCCAGCGTCAAGGCCCCAATGATGTCACTGTCCATTCATACACCTTTCACACGTCATTCATACAGCCGTGGGGTTAACTTCACCACCACGGCCGAGGGTGACACCCCTTACTGTCAGGAGTGCCACCCTCTCACATTCACACACCATTCACACTGCTAAGTGTGCAGTATCAATAAAATGTAAATCTCATATCCTGAGTAAAAATCCAAATAAAATAAAAAGCTCATATCCTGAGTAAAAATCAAAATAAAAATCTCATATCCTGAGTAAAAAATCAGACAAAAAAAAAAAACAAAATCATCGGGGATGCCGGGGGCTCCTTCTTGCCAAACCTCTCTGGCTCCTCAGCTGCCTGGATGGAGTGGGTTGGGGTGGGGGGCATCTGGAGGTGGCTGATCCCCGGGTGGGCCACTACTGGCAGGTGTGGCCTGCATGCCCTCCAAGGCCATGGCAATCCGGCCGAGGTAATTTTTTGTCTGGCCCTGCATCCTGAGCTGCCGGGTCACTTGGTAGTGTTGGGCCCGCCGACTCAGCCTCCCCTGGTCCCGGATGGCAGCACTGTTTCCATGGATGGCAGCAGTGTTGGCCTGGACGGCTGCAGTGAGGTGCCTAATATCCCCCTGCACCTCCCCCAAACTGGTCACAACTGCAGCGCAGTTGCAACTCACATCCTGCACTGCGTTGCTTATCTGGCCAACAGGGCACAGGCTGTGAGCCACTTTCTCCAAGTGCCCAACTATGTCCCCCATTTGTTGGGTCTGTCTGGCATGATCCCTCGCCAACTGGCCCTGGACAAGATCCGACACCCCCCTGGTCTTCTGGGTCGCCTTCCTGGGGCCAGAAGATGGTTGTCCCCGGGGGGATGGAGTCGCCCTTGAGGGGCTTCCAAGGATGGGGGAGGGGATGACAGACGGCCCAGGAGAAGGGGAGGAGACCTCCAACACTAAGGAAAAGTCCTGCTCTGCCACAGCAGGATCCTCCACAACCACCTCGGCAGGTGTGGTGTGGCCACTCTTCTCCTCCACCTCTTCACCACCCAGGGGCTCGTGCACAGGATGGCGTGGGGGGGATGGGGTGGACTGGCCGCCGACAGATGATGGCCCAGCTCCGTGATCTGTGGATGACACAAAGCAAACACATGTTGGTGGTCCCACACACTTGGCACATGTACCCCCCCCCCCAAATGCAACACATCAAATAGGGGATAAAAAACACTTACCTGTCCTGGAGCCTCCACCTGCTCCCTCTCCAGGCAGCGAGAGACCACCTCCTCCTCCGCGGTCAGGGTGACCGGACATGGGGGACCACCACCTGTGCCCCTCTCATGCCTCCTGATGGTGGCCACCTTGCCACGGACCTTGCGCCGCAGATCATTGATTTTTTTTTGGATGTCAGCAGCAGTTCGGGTGGAGTACCCCAAAATATTGACCCGGCCAGCAATGGTGTCCAGGATGCCCTGCTTCCTCTCCTGGCTGGTCTTACGGCTTTTTTTGCCATGGAGGAAATGATTATCTATCTATCTATCTATCTATCTATCTATCTATCTATCTATCTATCTATCTATCTATCTTTCTACTGGCCAGGAACTAGTCGCAACCATCCAGCAACGTCTCCTCTCTATGGAAGACAGGAAGTGATGTCAGGAAGTTCCGGGTGAGAGGTGAGACGGGAGGAAGTAGAGAGAAGACATTGCTGGAAGTGGCAGCAGAGGAGGTTTTTTGACCTGTGAATACAGCAGCTCGGGAGCCTGATCCCCACGCTTTGACACAGTCCCGTATGACTGTCACCAAGAGATACTTTACACAGACAGTGCGGTTCACTGGACCCTATTGTGCCTGGAAAGAAAGGCCCGGAAGCCCGGAAAGACGATCCACCGCTGCCGCCGTCTTTTTCCTCGTTTTGCTCCCCGCTGGGCAGCCGCACTAGGAAACACTGTGGCTTCGGCCTAGTCCGGGACATAGCCGCCATCTTGCTTCACCCGGCGGTCGTACAGCAGGATTTCTCGGCCTGCAGAGTAACCAGTTTTCCTGGTTACAATCCTGGATTGCTCCTAGAAGCCACCGTGGTGTTTGTTTGGCCGGCAGATGTCCCTAGATCCACGGCTATGGCCCAGTCCTTCTTACGGCGGCCATTTTTCTACACCCAGAGACACTGGTAAGCTTTCCCTATAGAGACAGTGGGGCTGGGAAAGTTTGACAGGACACAGTAAAAGTACTGGTGACGGAGGCAGAGTGTAAGGTTGCTTCTGGAAGTGGTGAGGTGGCGGTGGTGTGAGAGACTGAAGCCGACCCCCCCCCCCTTAACAGTGGCTAAGTGGCAACAGGCTTGTGAGAGGCGCCTGTAGCCCTGTGTAAAGGAATATTTGGGGGAATACCTGCTTTTGGAAGTGGTGTGATGGCGATGGTGTGAGAGACTAAAGCCTACTTTCTCTACTCCGTGGATAGAGAACTTAAGTGGCAACAGGCACGTGAGAGGTACCGGTAGCCCTGCACGGAAGAACATCTGGTGGAAGTGGAGCAGTGGTGGAAGAGACAATTAATATAATTAAGTTTAATTTTTTTAACTGAAACTGACCTTAATTATTGTCATTTTATTGTTGAAGGTTTTTATTTGATATTTAAAACTTAGGCCAGCTTGGGATATTTTATTTTATTTGGGTGGTGCAAGGTGCAAACTTTTTTTTTTTTTTTGGATATGGCAGAGGTTGGAGCGTTGGCTGTATCAACAATGTGCTATTCTTCTGAATATCTAAAAAAGTTAAATAAGTGCTATTCCTTAAACGATCGTACTAAGGAAAAAATTATAAAGTATAATATTATGGGCAGTGTTACAGGAAAGAATGGTGATTATTGGTCTGAACCTACATATATTGACCTAGCAGTAAAGCACAAAAGGTTACCTTATGATGTATTAGAACAAAAGCCAAAAATTTTAAAGGCAGGTCTCATAAATGTTCGCTCAGCTATAAAAAATGCAGCGGCCATCTATGACCTAATAACGGAACATAATCTGGATCTACTTGCCATGACGGAGACGTGGTTTTCGGCTGCTTCTCCCCCACGGCCGGAAATCTATGCTTCATTAGAAAGCTTAGTTCTAAGATGGAAGAAAAGTCCGGAAGAGACTGTTGGCCTCACTATCATCTATCACCCGCCGAGTATGAATGTGACGGTCTTAAAGGATATCACAGAATTGTTATCGGCCTCAGTGTTGCAGTTTCCCAGGTCTTTAGTTCTGGGGGACTTTAATTTGTGGGCTGATGATATTAGTAATGCAGAGGTTCAGCAACTTCTGCACTATGCTAATAGCCTGGGTTACACAGAGGAAGTAAGTAAACCCACCCATAGGGCTGGGCATACCTTAGATTGGATATTGCATACTGGCTGTGTAACTAGGACGGAATTACCTCTGGAGGTGGCTTGGAGTGACCATCTCTTTATAGGTTTTAAAATAATGGGCAATGTACAAAAAAAAAAAAAAAAACTCATATACCTAATAGAGTAGTTATACCACGTCTTACTCGTAATTATGCGAACGTGTCTGCAGATGCTTTCTCCAGAATATTTCTGAAGAATGCAGATATTAAGGTATTTAAAAAAATACATAGAGTTGAGGATAAGCTAGAAACATTTAATTCAGTGATAAGGAAAACCTTAGATCTTCTGGCCCCTAAAAAACAGAGTAAAAACATAAGATCCCCAACAAATAATCCGCTGTGGTTTAATCAGAATACTTGCATGTTAAAATGGAGTTGCAGAGCGTTAGAAAAAATATGGAGGAAAGACCCTAATCCCATCACTAGAGAGACATATAGAGCGGCTTTAAGAAAATATAAAGCTGAAATAAAAAAAGCCAAAAAAATATATCTAACAGAGAAAATTAGGTTGGCGGAAAATAAGGCCGCAGAATTATTTAAAGTTGCCAATACTCTTGCAAATCCAAGTTGTTTAGATATCAAGGAGGAATTCTCTCCAGAATTAAGTGAGAATTTAGCAGAATATTTTAAGAAAAAAATTCTTGATATACGAAATAATATACCTGATTCCTGTTATACAGAAAGTTCTCCTGTATACAAAGGGATACGTTTTACACGTTTTTCAGCGGTAACCAACGCAGAGATACTGAAGATTATTAAGTCGCTCAGAGCTTCGTCTTCAGCGCTTGATCCATGCATTGCGCAGTTGGTGAAGGACTCTGCGGTTACCTTGGCACCGTTTATAGCAGACATTATTAATATGTCTTTTGCTATTGGAACAGTGCCAAGTATTTTGAAGCAGGCAGTTATAATTCCCCTATTGAAGAAGGCTAACGTGACACGGTCAGATTTAAGTAATAATCGGCCAATTTCGACGCTGCCTTTTTTAGCTAAAATAATGGAGAGGGCTGCTGTGTGGCAACTTCAGCCGCATTTGGAATCAAATAACATTTTTGATGAATATCAGTCGGGATTCCGTCCTGGTAGAAGCACAGAGACTGCTCTCATTAAGGTTAAGGACGACTGCCTATGGGCTATTGACAACGATGAGGCGTCAGCGTTAATACTGCTTGATCTGTCGGCCGCATTCGATACTATAGATCATGCCAGACTTCTGGAAATGCTGGTGTCTGTGGCCGGGCTTGAGGACATGGCATTGACATGGATGGCCTCATTCCTGCAGAATAGGGCCCAGAGGGTAAGACTAGGAATGTATTATTCATCTAATAGTTCCTTGTCTTGCGGGGTTCCTCAGGTCTCGGCGTTATCGCCGATATTATTTAATATCTACATAAGGCCGTTGCTCTACATTATTCGGCACCATACCGTCAGCTTTCACGTCTATGCAGACGATACGCAGATCTATTTTAAGTTGCCAAAAAATAAGGAAGTTCAGGTGGATTTGTCAGCCTGTCTGGAGGAAATACAGTCCTGGATGGGATCAAATTATTTAAAACTTAATGGCTCAAAAACGGAATGTATCATCATTAGTACTCAGAGTAAAGCCAGTTCGACAGATTTTCCATCTTGGCCGGTTTCCTTTAAGCCTTACCCGGTCCCGGGCACTAAGGTCCGGGATTTGGGATTCATTTTAGATTCCAAACTGTCTTTGGAGGCGCAGGTAAACCAGGTGGTAAGCGGGTGCTATTACCATCTGAAACTCCTGCGTTCTACATTGGATTTCATTGATGAGGTAGACAGAGTCCACGTGATTAATGCTTTCATTGGCAGTCGGTTGGACTACTGTAATGCGTTATATATGGGGTGCTCAAAAGCCCTTCTGCATAAGCTTCAGTTGATCCAAAATGCGGCAGCTAGGTTAGCAACGGGAGTGGGCCGTCGGGACCATATCACACCATCTCTAAAAGCCTTGCATTGGTTACCTGTTGCTGAACGGGTCTCGTTCAAAGTGGGCTGTATGGTCCACAAAGCCATCCATAAGATAGGCCCAGGGTATCTGCAAAAAAAATGTACCTGTTACGTGCCCAGCAGATCGTTAAGATCTGCTGATCAGGGTAATTTGACGGTCCCTAAATTTAGGAAAACTAAATGTGGAGGGAGGACTCTGGATGTACGAGGATCATTATTCTGGAACTCTCTACCTTTACATTTAAGACGGGAGAAGGATTTGTTAAAGTTCAGGAAGTTTTTAAAAACGTTTTTATTTTCTCAGGCGTATGGTCTTAATAAGGGTTAGATATTAGCAGTTTTATCAGTTTTAGCTGTTGATGTTATCATGTGATTTTTAAGTGATTATTATATTGTATGATGTGTTTTTACATGTATCTGTGGTTCTATGAGCGCATCGAGGCCTTCGGGTAATGACTGCGCTCCCAAAAAGCATTTTTATAAATAAATAAATTAATTAAATGTCTCCATAGCGGAGATGATCACTGAGACCTCCTGGGCGTTAAAGTTTAGGTTCCTCCTCTCTCTGGGGGTAGCGGGAGCAGCCATCACAGCACAAAAGTATCTTCCCTGGGGTGGGGGGAAACGGAAATACTTTTGCGCCGGAATGGCGTTTCCGCCTGCGCTTTTAAGCGCCCAACGGAAGGCATTGCGCTGACGTTTCCCGTGAAGTGGTGCCGACGGAAGTTGTGAGCATGCGCACAAGGGGGCGAGTGGAGCCGCACTCACTGCGCATGCTCCGTGGATGATGCGCTGAACGTAAGCCTCTGCGCTGGGCTCCCGCCCATCATTTACATGTGATCACACCCACTTCCACTTGCGTCGGGTTACGCTAGCGCATTATCGTTACTCTGGTGCAAGTTTACGTGCAACTGCTATGTGAATAACAGTACTTGCGCTGAAAGGGTCGTCAGAGTAACGTAAATGAGAAGCGTTACTCCAGAGCAAAGATGCTCTGATCTACCTGAATCTGGCCCTATAAGTTCACATGTATATGTTTGGACTGTCAGCAATAGTAAAAAGTATAAATATTTTTTTTTTTTTTTTTAGTGATCAGTAGTGTCAGGAAATCAAACATTTTCCAGATTAGGTTGTCAAGTAAACATAACCAAAAATACTATGGGCCAAATTCACAAAAGTATTCAAAAAACAAGATACGCCGGTTTTACACTAAGATCCGACTGGCGTAAGTCACTTACACCGTCGGGTCTTAAGTGTAATGTTACGCCGGCCGCCAGGTGGCTTTTACGTCGTCTTCTCATTTGCCTATGCAAATGAGCCTGATACGCCGATTCCCGAAAGTTTTTGCGCCGCTTCGTCGTCGTTTACGTTGTTTCCGTAAGCGTAAACTTACCCCTGCTATATGAGGGGTAAGTTTACGAAGTTCCGTCGTATGCCATGTTAAGTATGGCGTTGGGACAGCGTCGTCTTTTTCCGTTGTTTATGTCGTTTTACTAAGTCGTTCGCGAATAGGGCATTGCGTAAGTGATGATCACGTCGTTTTCACGTCGGTTTCAATGACGTTTTCTGACGTGAGCTGGAGCATGTGCACTGGGCTTTTTTCCCGGCTGGCGCATGCGCAGTTCGATCGACGTGGGGGCGCGCTTAATTTAAATACAAGCCTCCCCCTTTCATTTACGCGGGGATACGACAGGCCATTTACACTACGCTGCCGCAACTTACGGAGCAAGTTTAAGTTGCTCATTTAAGTTGCGGCGGCGTAGTGTAAATGGTATACGCTATGCCGACGCGGCCGGTACGTGAATCTGGCCCTATATCTATTCAGCTTAAAGGTTAGGCATGATTTTCTTTGTTTATAGTATTCAAGCTGCAGTGACAAAGATATATTTGTATTGATGTTTGTGCACAGATGTGTTCAGGGTCAATCAGACACTCAATCTCCCAAGCAAAATGTCAGCAAAACATTCTGCTCAGCCACTGATCTGCTTAAAATGTATCTAATCCCTAAAACAAAAACGCAATATATTGCCTTATTTGTTGTGCCTGCATTCATTGTTTTGCTTATTTTTTCCCCCTTATGTTCACTTTTGATCCAGCCAGACATAGGGGTGTGCAGCCTATTGCATTAGGGTGTGCACACCAAAGCTCAAACACACATGCACGTGCTTGTGTGTGTGTATATATATATATATATATATATATATATATATATAGTAGGGCATATATATAGTAGGGCAATGGACAGTGTTGGTAGAGCAGTGGACGTAGGGCAGTAGTTCATTATTACTTTTTTACAATATTTTTTTAACAATATTTTTTTTTACTATCATTTTTTTATTATTGTTTTATACAAATATTTTTTAGGAGCCCCACTGGGGTGCTTTTGGGTCCAAAAGGATTCCCCAGTCCCTGTTTTTGCAGCCACAGAGTGATTAGGGTGTGGCACACCTGGCACACCCTGTGCGCACGCCTATGCAACCAGAAGTACCCTTGTAGGAGGACAATCCTCATTCCTCCACTGTATCTATGGAGGAGAAGCATAGCCTTTGACAGAAGCATTGTAAACCTGTGGAAGGGTATTCTTAGATGGACTAGTAGGTTTAGATTAATTTTACAAAATAAAGCCTAGCTCCAGCTAACACCTTTTAGGACATTACATAAACATTTTTTTTTCCTTTTGGAATAAAAGTTTTACCAAAATATCTAAACGCTGACGCATAAGTGTTAAATGGTGTATCTGAACCCCTTAACCTCTACTTCTACTGGACAACTTAATTTGTTAAAGGAAGCTGAAAAATAAAAGACTTACTGACAGGAGCAACAGGCAACAAAAAATATTACGGGGTAAACATGGAAAATAGAGACTGATATGTTCCTGGTACTGACAAATTTTTCGATATCCAGTGAGATTGATTTACTAAAGATAAATAGGCCATTCAATATGTAAGTCAATTGTATTAGTGAATATGGGGAAATGTCCCTTTGCAAAGCGCAAAAATAAAAAAAAAAACAGTAATTCGCTTGCACATGATTGGATGATGGAAGTTAATGGATGATAGAAGTTAGCAGTGCTTCAATCATTCACCTCATTCAGAGAGCTACAGTAGGTGAAAATTCCCTTTTAACACAAACAGACAATTTTCTTTCTTGAAAAGTGAACTGTCTATTTGCCACTAGGAAAAGGCAACCCACGAGGAATGTTTATGTACCTGTAGCATGTCAGCAAAATCAGCACAATCATTATAATGTATAATCAATTTTATAGTTAATTTTTACATTTTATAAATACTGCTTGATCACCATATCCCAAAATAACCTACCTGCCTTGATGGGGAAGAGCACTTGCATATTCTGAATAATATCACAAACTAAAAATGTAGGACACTTCTTTTTGTGAACTTGTTTATTTTTTTATTTGATTTTTTTTTTATATAATATTATATGATTATACTGTACAAATAAAGCATAATTAGAAATATTACATCATTGTGTTAAAAATAATAATTGTTTCTATAGTACAATGCATGAAATGTTACAAATGGAGTAACTTATTTATGTCAACAATTCCTCCTAGTCCAGAATATGTACAATGCAGAATTAAATTCAGACAGTATAAAGGATAATTGATTAACTAAGTAGCCAAACTTAAAGGAATCTGGATAAAAGCACCTTCTTGGCCTTCTTCTTGGCCAAACTACAAACTACAGAGAAGCAAAGTATATATGAAAGAGGTTTGTGACTACAAACCAAAAGTAAGTTTGAATTTGAACTCCAGGAAAACACTTTAATACACTTATATGTGAACTGTTTATCTGTTAAAATAATTTTGTTCATTCTACCTTGTAATCCAGACATCTAGGCAGAAAAGCCAGGTATAGGCCATTCCTGAGACCTCTCTGAAGACCACACTGCAGTTAAGCAAATCAGCTGTGGACCTTCCTCATCCTGTAGTTAAAATAGTCATAAACCCTTACCCAGCTTCAGATGACACACCAAGATGAAAGAAGTCCTCCTGCAAGTCCTCTGTTTATCTGTGGAAAATTCTTCTCACTTCCTATAGTGACATTAATATAAGGTATATACAGTATGTAAAAAATAATATAATAGAGCTGTGCTATTTAAATGTTCAATCAAAGGATGCGAAGTCTATGGGATTAAGGTACAAATATTGTCAAATCACCCAGTGTTGGTAATTGAAAGTCATTTTGATATTATCAGCAACATCACAGTGATTGAAAATGATTAAAAACCACCCTTTTGTACACAGCCACCTTACGTCACCGGTGCCCAGGGGCGACACCATTATATATAGCACCTGATGAAGCAGAATACACAAAACATGTTGAGATCTATGTGAAGGGATGGTGGAACACTCTACCAATTTGCACTTTCAGTCTGTAATCCAACAATATTTATTACATACTACTATTAGACATGTGCACACTGAAATATTTTGTTTCGGGAAAAATACATTTATTTAGTTACTCCCGAAATTTGTTTTTATTTATTTTGTTTCGTTAAAAAATGCATTCGTCCAAAAATCCAAATTAATTAAGGTTGAATCTGTCATTAAAGGCTTATGGTGTCTGTCAAATGTTCTAAGAAGATTCGACAGAGCAGCTAAACTGGTTTGGACCACCGCTCTTAGAAGCATATGGAGCAGAATGCTACTTTTTTTTGTGAACAGTTTTACATTTTCTTTTATTGTGCATTAATACAGTTTTTAATTTTAGTATAATTGGTGTGGTTGTGTTCATAAAGTCCATGAACTGCAGTTCAAGTATTTGTTTACTTATTACATATTTTTCTAAGAGCTCTCATTAATACATACCTCTGCTTGCATTTTCCTTGACTTTTATAATGACCACAACACTTTGTAATAGTAACGTACATCTATCTGTTAACTTTATCACAATGGCTTTTATGGTAAAATGTTGTATACATTTTACCGTTAATACTAATGATAATACAAACAAAATACTTTGCCATCTGCCAATCTCCAGGGCATGGCCCTGGATTTCCAAAAAACATTCAGTGTTTTCAGAGATCAAGTCAGGTTGCCAAGTCACTACAGACTTCTGGATTATAGTTCACAAATCTGTAAACTTTCTTCTGAAAAAATGTTTCCTGAATATTTTCATATTAAGTTTGTAATATATGAAAATTAACCACTTCCATACTGGGCACTTAAACTCCTGACCAGACCACTTTTCAGCTTTCAGTGCTCTCACAATTTGAATGACAATTACTCAGTCATGATTTTTTGTCCTTTTTTTCATACAAATAGAGCTTTCTTTTGGTGGTATTTGATCACCACTGAGTTTTTAATTTTTTTGCGCTATTATTGAAAAAAGACCGAAAATTTGGAAAAAATATGTTTTTTTCTTAGTTTCTGTGATAAAATTTTGCAAATTATTACTTTTTCTTCATAAATTTTGGCCACAATTTATACTGCTACATGTCTTTGATAAAAAATAACACAAATTTTTGGAAATTATTTGGTCTGTGTGAAAGTTTTAGAGTCTACAAGCTATAGTGCAAATCATTAAAAATAATCACATCTGATCACACCTGATATACTGAAGGCCTATCTAATTTCTTGAGACCCTAACAAGCCAGGAAAGTACAAATACCCCCCAAATATGTGCGGCACTGGGCACCAGTTTAACTCACTTTCTCCCTCCTCACACGCAGTGTCTGTGTGAGGAGGGGAGAGCCGGCAATAAGAGATGATCTCATATGTTTACATTTGAGATCATCTCTCATTGGCCGATGATCACGCTGTAAATAGCAGCTGTGATTGGCTATTTAGTGAGTGAAAAAAACAAGCTTGTAGAGCGCAACACATGCGAACTGAACCGCGATCTGTGATTGGCTGTGTCCAAGGGACATGGCCAGCACAAAAGTTCCCTGCAGCGCACTCGGGAGCGTGCGCGGGGAACGAGTGAAGGGGCGGCCGTAAAAAGACGGCGTCCCAGAAATTCAGAGCCACCCTGCGGCCTTACATAGTTGTACGGCCGTCGGGAAGTGGTTAAATGACAGTGATAATGTAGATGTCAAACCAAAATAAATGACTGTGTATTATAAACAATTGCCTTTTTTTCTGGTACAATACCATTTTAACCTATTTCTAATCTTTTGTTGCATCTTATGCCGCGTACACACGATCACTTTATGTGATGAAAAAAAATGACTTTTTAAAAACGTAAATTTCATTGACCGTGTGTAGGGGAAAACGTTGTTTTATCAGGGCTCAAAATTTCAAGTCCTGAGCTACTAGCCAGGCCTCAAGAGTTACTCGCCACCAGTTGCCCCACCTAATTCAAACACTGCCCTGCGCCTAATTGCACACGTAAACACGCCCTCGTAGATTATCTCATGGAATGACACTGTTAAATGTTTTATGCAGAATCAAGTTACAAAATTAAATATTACCAACAACAACTTTAACAAACAGTGCTCAGGCTGAACTGTTGGACACTTACATAGAGCACAAGGAGAAGAAAACTGCACAAACTGGAAGGCTGTCGCTCTGATGTCAGGGCAACTTTCAGTGAGTGCTGCACCGGAGTAGCAATTTTCGCAATCCTCCACCTCACTCAATACTTTCTGCTCTCCAGCTACATTGGTCGGGGGAGGGGGGGGCAAGCTCAGAGAGGTTATACTCTTAGGTCCCATGGCTTAATGAGAATTGTAAGGAGAGCACCTGTGTACTGCTCTGCCTGTGCGCGGCTCACCAGACTACTGTTCCCGAGCATGCACCTTTCCTCTTCGGCCGCCAATCTCATTGGGACTCTAAGTGTAGGCACAGGTTGGAGGGAGATTGGTCATGTGGCCCTGTCATCACTCGCCCCCAGCTTAAATCCACTCGCCAAATGCTAGTAGGCGAGTGGAAATTTTGAGGGCTGGTTTTATGTCTTGTAAAAAACAAGCATGCTTCAATTTTATGTGTCGTTTTTCAAAACGTCATTTTTTGTTTCACAAAAAGTCAGTGTGTAGCAAAAAACGTTGTTTAAAACAACGTTTTTCAACCCGCGCATGCCCAGAAGCTAGTTATGAAGCGAGCTTCAATGGAAAAGAGTGGTGAACGTAACCTCGCTTTTTGTGAAAAAACGATGGTGTGTATGCAACATCGTCTTTGAAAAGTGACGTTTCAAAAACGTCGTTTTTTACTTCACAGAAAACGTCGTTTTTTTCATCACATAAAGTGATCGTGTGTACGGGGCATCAGTGTTGTCTCTTGTAGGAAAGGTTTTCTGATAAGGACAACAGTGGATCATGCTTGCATAATATGTCTTGAATTGGCCACTTGTAGAAGGCCATGTAACAGGGGGAGAGCCTAAATGGAAGCTTCATAGCAGGGCACCTAGATTTTTTATCAAAAGCTGCAGATTAAATAATTACTTTGGAAACTACTATGGCTGCGGAAATTAACAATGAATTCCTTGATTAATCGTTAATTTCTTTGATTAATCAAAATCATTTTGATCGGTACGATCTGCGAATTGAGCTCCGATATCCGAGTGTACTGCGCTCAGTATATGCTGGTGCAGTATTCAAAACTCGGCGCGGGAAACGAGCGGGGAGGACGCGAGGACCCTGGACCCGCCGAAGAGGACACCGGACCCGCGGAAGAGGACACCGGACCCGCCAAAGAGGACACCGGACCCGCCAAAGAGGACACCGGACCCGCCAAAGAGGACACCGGACCCGCCAAAGAGGACACCGAACCCGCCGAAGAGGACACCGGACCCGCCAAAGAGGACACCGGACCCGCCAAAGAGGACACCGGACCCGCCGAAGAGGACACCGAACCCGACGAGGCCGCCGATGGACGCCGCGCAAGACACCAAAACTGTAAGTACAAAATAACTTTTTTTCCACAGGATTGGGGGGCACTTTGGGGGAGCGCGGTATACGCGGGAGCGCGTTATACCGCGATAAATACGGTAATCGAACACGAAAATTTTAATCAGTAACAGCCCTAGAAATTGCGTTAACATGTTAAAGCTTATGTGAAATTTTTGTTATTTTGTTTACATTTTTTTTTTGATATATACTGTATTTGTTGGCATATAACACTCACTTTTTTACCCTGAAAATAGAGGGTAAACTGTGTCTGCGTGTTATACGCAGGGGGCTATGGAAAACTGTTTTCCTGAAACGTCCCTCTTAAAGTGAGGGTGCGTGTTATAGGCCTGTGCATGTTATACGCCAATAAATACAGTAATCAGTATTTTATTTTTAAGATAACACATACAGGACATGTTCATCAGCAATGGTAAAGGTAAAAGTAAACACTGACCTCGCAGGGTTGTTTACATATAATTTAACAAAGATGGGCATCTCCATTTCTCTTCATATAAAAGGGAATCTTTATTCAAAATTTCATGTCAAGAAGCAGAATACCGATAGAAACATTAGAATGTTTAATAAAAATGGAGCTGTTTTAGTTTAGTAAGTGGTATCTGTCTATTAAGGCCTTATGTACACTTATGTTGTCTATTGAAAAAAAAGATTTGTGTTGGATTGCCGTTTTGAGGGCATTTGACAGGTAATGAGGAGGTACGCTGCCTGTTTTAACCCCTTAAACGCTGCACCAGCACCCTCAACCATGTGTATTTATGGCATTACAACTGTAAATGTAAACAAGGCTTTAAATCAGGACTAAACTTCCCTTTTATTTGAATGCAATCTCCACTACACATTGGTAAAAAATAGGCATGCATTCAAAACTTAAAATGCCTTTCGAATGTGCTTTTTTTATCTATAAAATTGCTTTGCGGGTGTTGCAGAAGCAGCAATCTTCTCTAATTATCTATCTACAGATTTTAGATTAGACTTTATTCACATAGGCATATGCCTATTGGATGCAGGTTCTTGCAGCCAGAGCTAGCATGTAAAATATTGGCCTAAAGTACACACATTATTATATGTGTACAGTGTTTATACATGTTCAGTTATTCTAATGACTTATGTGTGCTTATGTGTGTATGCATTTCCATGTGTTTACACATGTTTAAATGCAGTTACATGCATCAAATATGCTGATCTGTTTGGCTTTGGATGCAGCCTACTGCCTTACATTTGTATGCAGTTAAACACACAGCTTACTTTTAGATGTAGGTGCAACTGTGTGTATGGCCTCATTGCTTACTAGTGCTGCATTTAGGTTTGTACAAAACTGTACACATCTAAACATGACATAATAAAAACTTGTGTGAATGGGCCATAAGGCTGCAAAGAAAAGTGGAATAGTGTATTGATTGAACCATTGTAATACACACCCAGTTAATGGCAAAAATTAAAGTAGTTGATAAAGCGCACTTCCAATAAGGGACCAATTACATCACTTGCCTATAGATCGGGCACCTCCTTTATCAGCTAAGAGAATTTACAGACAAGATTTCTGCAAGGTGATGGGACTTTGACACATCTTCTTGTATGCATGCATTGAGTTGCTCTCAAACAAGGTGTTTGACAAATTCTAGATTTTTGTAGCCAAGCACATTGTGGAAACTATTTTACTCACATGTCACAGTGCACATTATTGGCTGTTGCATTTCAAGGTGTGTTCCCACTTTTTAAGCACCTACAACATGAACCTATAATGGGCACCTACACCTCCAGTATTAAGGGCCGACTTTATATTCTTTTCTCACCTGAGCCTGCTACTTTATATCGCTAACACTCTTCATCTTGTGCTGCACCTATCCTTCCCCATGCACAGTTTATGGCACCAAAACAAATTTACAAATAAATATTTTAGCAATAGCAAGATCATGATTTTATTTACAGGTAAGGCCAAATTTTCACAATCACAACAAGTAATATGTCTAAAGAGACAATAGAATTTCTGTACCTACACAACAAGAAACCTTTACGGAGAAACAATTTTTCCGTATCGATGCACCAGACACAGGTCTGCAGATATAGAATCAATACAGTACTGGCACACTAGAAAAATGTGTACAAACACACTGTATCAGTACCATATTGACACTCTAGCAACATGTTCACAGAGATACAATCAGAAATAATGGCAGCCAGAAACATGGCTACAGAAAAAGGATAATTACGTTGCTACATTTTTATATTTCTTTAAAGAGAAATTACAGGTATGGTATAATTTTACATAATTACATACTGTATTTATTGGAGCATAACACGCACCCTAACTTTAAGAGGGAAGTTACAGGAAAAATACATTCCACACCCCCCTGCGAATAACACGCAGGCACAGTTTACCCTCTATTTTTAGGGTAAAAAATACGGTATATAGATCAGTCAAATCTGGACCAATATAACTATGTAAGAATGCACCATATCTAAAATTACTCTTTAAATAAATATAAAATTGCTTTTTTTTTTTACATATGATCACCTTAGGTTGGCCATGCATTATAATTTATTTTTTGTTTAACCAGCATGTTGTACGAAAAAGGAATGTGCTGATTCCCTCATTAATATACTCAGTGCTAATGGGGGAATCCTTCCCTCAGCTCTATTGTGTTCCATAAGCCAGTTGCCAGCTATAGCCAGTGGCACTGATCATAAGAAAAAAAAAAAAAAACTGGCTGGTTAGTACACAAGTCGATCAATCAACTTGTGAACAACCAGCTGGCCCATACATTGATCATAATTAATTTGATTACTGCTGATCTGGCTGATTTTCAATACACTTATGGCTGGCTTTAGCAACCTTAGCAGTGGCGGAATTTTCATAGTCGCAACAGTCGTAGTTGCGATGGGGCCCTAAGTCCGGGGGGCCCCTGACTGTCACAGACTAGTGTGTTATGTTGCCAGCCAGCGGATGATGATGCGGTGTGGCGCGCACTGCGTGCTGTTTGTTCAGCCGCGGGGCGTGCTTTTGGCGCTGAGAAACAACAAGATTGAGGCAGCACTTACTGACTGTGATTGTGGCCCGTCACTGTCCTCGTCCCCGCCTATCCAGAGACACAGATGTAGGTGTCTACCCTGAGGCAAGGCTCCTGGTGGGAGAAGGCACACGGTGACTCAGTCAGAGTCAGACCCAGGCCACAGAACACAAAGGATAACGAATCGTCGATTGACTGACGGTAAGTGACAGAGCTCAGCTCAGCAATTGATACCATCCTCCACCACCTGTGCCTCTTACTGATCCCACCCCCCCGCCACTGATCATCTCATCCCAATCCCCCCATTCCTTCTACAGCAGAGGTGATAGGGGGATAGGGATGAGATCATTGGTGAGGGGATGGGATTAGTAAGAGGCACAGGTGGTGGGAGAGGATGGCATTACCACTGCCACCAGCCTCAAGTACCAGCACGGCCACCCCCCTTCAATCAAGTACCACCGCTACCACCCCCCCCCCTCAAGTATTACCGCTACTACCCCCATCAAGTACCAGCGGTGGTACTTGTGGGAGATGGCAGTGGTGGTGCTATCCTCTCCCGCCACCACTGCCTCCTTACTGATCCCATCCCCCCCACCACTGATCTCATCCCTATCCCCCTATCACCTCTGTTGTAGAAGGAATGAGGGGGATAGGGATGAGATCAGTGGTGGGGGGGGATGGGATCAGTAAGGAGGCACAGGTGGTGGTGGGAGAGGATGGCACCACCACTGCCACCAGCCTCAAGTACCACCACGGCCACCCCCCCTCAAGTACCACCGTTCCACCCCCATCAAGTACCAGCGTTGGTACTTGTGGGAGGTGGCAGTGGTGGTGGCATCCTCTCCCACCACCACCTGTGCCTCTTACTGATCACATCCCTCCACCACTGATCTCATCCCTGTCCCCCTATTACTTCTACAACAGAGGTGATGGGGGCGATAGGGATGAGATCAGTGATGGGGGGGGATGGGATCAGTAAGAGGCACAGGTGGTGGGAGAGGATGGCACCACCACTGCCATCAGCCTCAAGTACCAGCATGGCCACCCCCCTTCAAGCACCACCGCTACCATCCCTCTTTAAGTACCACTGCTGCCACCCCCCCTCAAGTATTACCGCTACTACCCCCATCAAGTACCAGCGGTGGTACTTGTGGGAGGTGGCAGTGGGGGTGCCATCCTCTCCCACCACCACCTGTGCCTCCTTACTGATCCCATCCCCCCCACCATTGATCTCATCCCTATCCCCCTCATTCCTTCTACAGCAGAGGTGATAAGGGCAATAGGGATGAGATCAGTGGTGGGGGGGATGGGATCAGTAAGAGGCACAGGTGGTGGTGGGAGAGGATGGTACCACCACTGTCACTGCAGCAGTGGTACTTGAGGGGGGGTGGTAGCGGTGATACTAGAGCGGAGTGGTAGTGGTGATACATGAGGGTGGTGGTGCCGGTGGTACTTGAGGGGGGTGGCAGTGGTGGTGCCATCCTCTCCCACCACCACCACCACCATTGCCTCTTACTGATCCCATCCCCCTACAGCCGTACAGCCGCACCACTGATCTCATCCGTATCCCCCTATTACTTCTACAACAGAGGTGGTGGGGGGATAGGGATGAGATCAGTGGTGGGGGGGGATGAGATCAGTAGGAGGCACAGGTGGTGGTGGAAGAGGATGACACTGCCACTGCAGCCACCTCCCCTCAAGTGAAATCAGAAACAGAATTTTTTACTTTGTTGTATAGTGTAAAAAAATTAAGTATCAAAGTCTTTTCAGGGGGGGATGGGGGGCCCTTCATGATTTCTTGCACCGGGCCCTGAAGTCTCTAGTTACGCCACTGAACCTTAGTGATCTTTCTGGTGCCAATATTCTAATAATAGGATATTGGCGGAGGAAGTAATAGTGACGCCAGCACGCCTGCGGAAGCACCGGAGGCTGTTAGTTGATTCAAATGCCTGGCTTTTACTTATGGGGAGAGCGCTTTCAAACATCTGAATTAGAGCACATATCTGCCTGATAAGTGTAATTTTTAGCCTTTGGGGGGCTTGCTTACTAAAGGCGATTTCAGACCTGTAAGGTTCAAACTTTCTGGTACAAGGCTAACCTTTTTTTTTACATTGGAGTGAAGCACGCTGTGGTGACTATTCACATTGTGTTTGGTAAAAAAAAATCGCAATAAGCGTTTATCGGTCGGTTTTCGCAAAATTTATAGCGTTTACAAAATAAGTGATAGTTTTATTGCATTTTTATTAATTATTTTTTTTTTACTACTAATAGCGGCGATCAGCGATTTTTTTCGTGACTGCGACAATATGGCGGACACTTCGGACAATTTTGACACATTTTTGGGACAATTGTCATTTTCACAGCAAAAAATGCATTTAAATTGCATTGTTTACTGTGGAAATGACAGCTGCAGTTTGGGAGTTAACCACAGGTGGCGCTGTAGGGGATGTGTGACCAGAGTGTTTGTTTACAACTGTAGGGGGGTGTGGCTGTAGGTGTGACGTCATCGATCGCGTCCCCCTATTACAGGGATGACGCGATCGATGCTACGGCCACAGAGAAGCACGGGGAAGCCGTGTGTACACACGGCTCTCCCCGTTCTTCCGCTCCAGGGACGGATCGCCGCACTCCAGCGGCGATCGGGTCAGCGAATCCCGCGGTCCCGGAGCTTCGGACCGGGTCGCGGGCGCGCGCCCGCGGGCGCACGCCCGCGACCCACGGCTGGGTACTAAAATCAACGTATATATACGTTGATGTGCCCAGCCGTGCCATTCTGCCGACGTAAATGTGCAGTAGGCGGTCCTTAAGTGGTTAAATGAATAATTATTTGTTTTATCGTGTTTTTAAGCACATTTGCACTTTGCTAACTTGATATACACTAAGGAATATATTTAACATATATTTTGTGAACAGTGCAACAATTTTGCCCCCAGCATGGCCAACCTCTTCATGTCTAAGTGGGAGGAGGACACTATACTCCTTGATAGATCACCAAATCTCATCTTCTGGAGAAGATTTATTGATGACGTGTTATGCATTTGGGATGGCGATGAGGACTCGGTTGACTCATTCATCTCCACCCTTAATTCCAACGCTAGGGGTATTGTCCTGACCCATGAGAAAAGTTCTAGCAAGATTCACTTCTTGGATCTAGATATTTCTATCATTGAGGGTAGGATTGTCACGTCGACATTCTTTAAACCCACGGATAGAAATGGTTACATACCACTTGACTCATGCCATCATCCTTCATGGTTGAAAGCGGTCCCTAAGGGTCAATTTCTGCGTCTCAGACGAAATTGTACGGACCTGAATGAGTTCTATAGAGAAGCAGAGTTTCTGAAATCCAGATTTCTAGCTAAAGCCTATGATGGGGCAAACCTTGACCTTACCATCAGAGAAGTAGGTCAGAGAGATCGTCGTAGTCTCCTGGCTGATAAACCACCAGAGGCCATTACTAGGGAAGATTTCGGCCTGGCTTTTATAACAACCTTCTCAAGCCAACATTGGGCCATTAAAAGAATTATTAAAAAACATTGGCCATTTATTAAAAATGACAGGATTCTGGGCCCACTCCTAACCACTAATCCGAGAGTTCTTTTCAGGGGTGCCCCAAACCTCAGACACTCATTGGCACCTAATGTGTTAGATATCCCATCCCAACCTACGTTCTTTGGTGACTTTAAGGGCTTCTACCCCTGCAGAAAATGCAGGGCTTGCAAAATAAATGCCCTTCAGGGAAGACGACACACTGATTATACCTCTACGGGCACTGGTAGAACCTACCCAATTAAAAATTTCATAACATGTAGTACTAAATGCATAGTGTACCTTCTGAGGTGCCCTTGTGGGTTAGAATACGTGGAACGCACCACGCGCAAACTGCAGGTCAGATGGGGGGAACACATCACTAATATCCTGGCAGGATTTGACAAACATAGTGTGTCCAAACACTATGACCTAAAACACAACAAGAACCCCAAGGGCACTGTCTTCATAGCCTTGGAGAAATATGTTCCCCATTGGAGAGGTAGTAATAGCAAGAGAACAATCTCCAGGGCCGAAACTAATTGGATACACAAGTTGGGCTGCCATGTACCTGGGGGACTCAACGTTGAGTGGGACATCAACTGTTTTATCAACAACAGTTGAGGGTCTCACTCACATGGAGTCAACCCCATTCTACTGGTGTTGGGCCACTGATGTCTGAAATCTCCCTCCTTTCTCACCTGTGGATCTCCTAATTGGACTTTCATTGTTTGCATCTTTTCATCACCTGCATTGGAAGGGGCTAAAAACTCCCAGCTTTTTTCTGTGGACTCTATTTGTTTTGCACCTCATATGCTGAATTGGTCACTTTATTTTTACACTGTTTATTTATCTGTTGATATTTATAAGTACTTTATGCTCAGTGCCATATTGATTGGCACAGTGTTATTACAACCTATGCACTTATAGCTTTTGTGTATTCACATTTTGATTGTTACCATTTATAGATTAACACTGTTTACACCAGTTACTTTAGATACTTATGTGGTATATGCTGTCCAGCGCTACACTGTTTTTGCACATTTTTCTTTACACTTTATATCTAAGTTGTAGTGTTTAGCAGCAGGACGTCCTTCTCAGGACCCTATCTTAAATGTTTCACTAATATACATTTTTACTAAGCGCAATTATTCCCATTCCCTTTTCCCTTACTTTTACACAGTGCAACAATTTAGCTTATTACAATAATAGGATATATAATACTTGTGCAATGTCCCTGAAAGCTAGAAATTTACAAGTAGACAGCCCTAACTAAAAATTAGTGGAACCAATTTCCTTAAGAAGTCACCTAATTAGTAACTAGAGTCCACCTGTGTGTAATTTAATCTCAGGATAAATACAGCTGTTCTGTGAAGTCCTCAGAGTTTTGTAAGAGAACTTGATTAAACAAACAGAATTATAAAGGCCAAGGAACACATCAGGCAGGTCAGGCAAAGCCCATGGTAACTCTGGAGGAGCTGCTGGGATCCACAGCTCATGTAGGAGAATCTGTCCACAGGACAACTATTTGTAACATCCCTGCTATGCAAATACAGTAGTGCAATTGGTTTAAAAACTACAGAGGTCTCTCAGGTACAACCACCAGTTCTCTCTCAGAATAAACAGAAAGTTTGGGGTTAATTCATCACAACCTCTCGTGGACAACCAATTGAAAGACTGTAGATGCTTATTCGATCATAAGCAACTAACTGAGGGGGAAATAGGTAAGTATCTCAGATACAGACAAGGTAGATTGGAAGTGACTGTTATCTTAAACATGCAACGTATTACTGCCAATCTACAAACACAGACTATAGGTAAAGCAGGTAGTATATGGTACTTGCGGTTCTGTTGAGTGTAGTAGTAGCAGATGATGTAGGAGATATCTGGAAGTCCCAAGCAGATGCAAGCTACTGGTGTATAGAAAGGATCAGCAGCTATCAAGGTGACAGCAGGTGTCCAACAAACAGGAACCAAAGACAAGTCCGGGGCACAAGCCGTGGGTCAAGGGCTGGAGACGGTAGAGGAAGTCCGAAGGTACAGGCCGGGGTCAAAGGACAGGAGATAGCAGCAATCCAAAGTACAAAGCAGAAGGTCAAAAGCCGGGGTCAGTCTAGGAGCTCAAGATCTATACAGGTACAGACAGGGAGATCAATAACAATGAACTGACCCTGCTCTCAAAGTGAGGCAGGGCTTTATACCCTGGCTAATTGGGTAATCTGCGTCAGCTGAAACAAGATAAACAGGTGTAGAATGTAATGGGATCCAGCTAATGGTGAACAGTACATTCAGCACCACCATAGCTGGAAAGCAACCAGAAATCCCCAATTGAGAAGTGGCTCAGAGGCAAGGTGTTGGAATAACAACGGAGAAGTCCTGGGTTCAATTCCACCCTGAGGCGCGACCACGCCTCGCTGTCTGTCTGGCACGATAGGGATCGTGACACTATTATTTGTGCACTCCATAAATCTGGCCTTTATGGAAGAATGGCAAGAAGAAAACCTGTGTTGAAAGAAAGCCATAAGAAGTTCAGTTTTGAGTGAAACAAACACGTGGAAGAAGGTTCTCTGGTCAAATCAAACTTTCTGGCCTAAAGGAAGACTCTATGTATGGTGTAAAACTAACACTACGCATCCCCCTGAACACATTATCCCCACTGTGAAACATGGTGGTGGCAGCATCATGTTGTGGGGATGTTTTTCTTCAGCAGGGACAGAGAAGCTGGTCAGAGTTGATGGGAAGGTGGATGGAGCCAAATACAGGACAACCTTAGAAGAAAACCTGTTAGAGTCTGCAAAAGACTTGAGACTGGCGTGGAGGTTCACATTCCAGTGGACAATAACCCTAAACATAAAGCCAGAGCTACAATGGAATGGTTTGTATCAAAGCAAATGTGTGTGTTATAATGGCCTAGTCACAGTCCAGACCTAAATCCAATTAAAATTCTGTGGCAAGACCTGAAATTTGCTCTTCACAGATGCCCTTCATCCATTTTGACTATTTTTCAAAGAAGAATGGGACAAAATTTCACTCGCTAGATGTGCAAAGCTGGTAGAGAGATACCCAAAAAGACTTGCAGCAAAAGGTGGTTCTAATAAGTACTGATTCAGGGGGCTGAATAAAAATGCACGCCACTTTTCACATGTTTATTTGTAAATCATTTAGAAAACCATTTATCCGTTTCCTTCCACTTCCTCAACAATTGTGTGCCACTTTGTGTTGGTCTATCAGATAAAATCCCAATAAAATACATTTATGTTTTTAGTTGTAACATGACAAAATGTGAAAAATTACAAAGGGTATGAATACTTTTTCAAAGCACTGTATCTATGTAAAAATATACCATACCTGGAATTGCCTATTAATATTAATGTGATCATATGCATATTTATTTGGATTGATTATTTTACATTTTTGTTATTACAGTATACAGTTCTCTAACCTTTAACCTCCCTGGCGGTATGATTCTGTCTGGAATTACGTACCAAAAGCGGTACAATTATTTTGCATGAAAATTTGTCATTTTATACTGTAGGTCTGCAATTCTTAGGAATAACTCACTTAAATCTGTCCAAACCAGAGTCTAGTAGACATCCCGGGTATGATAAAGTTTGAAACACAAAATCATAAAATTATAATATAATAAATAACTATAAATAATTATAACAAATGATATTGTAATTATAATAAAAATTATTCAATAATGTAATCAAATCCAAATCACTGAAATTTGCTTAGTTGCAGAGTTGTCGCTGTCATTACTTTTATTTTTTTATGACGGATTTCCCCACAAATCGCTATCGTTAAATTCTGCAAGTGATTATCATTTATTATCGCTGTTTTCTAGCTGCTCTAAAATCACTTTTGACATAAAGGGACACTTTTGGTTGCTATGGACAATCTACAGTTTGCAGGCACAAAAAAAATGTTTTTATTATATAAAAGTACATGTAGTGCACTGGGCAGACCACTAGGGACAAGGGGGGTGTGTATTTTTTACATACAGTACTGTAATCTATAAGATTACAGTATACTGTATGTAATGTGTTTGTTTACATTTTTGAATTTTGCCGCTGGTCTCCGCCCCCGTGCATTGTAACGTCGCAGGGAACGGAGATCGGCGGCGTGCGGGCACTGTGTGAATCGAATGGAGGACGCCACTAGCTCACACAGCGCGGATGCATCGCTGGATCCAGGGACAAGGTAAGTACAGTAACCTGCCTGGAAAAAGGTAAGCCAGCACGCGCTGCACACTCTGCACATCCACCCCGAGCGTGACTCTGGGTTACCGATTTTTGCATAGAAAATCCACCCCGAGTCACGCTCGGGTTTACCGCTAAGGGGGTTAAAGAAGATTCGCCAAACCCAGAAAATTTAACCCAGGCAGTTTTGCCCATCATTATCTGTAACCTGTAGTAAACTGCTGACTGACAAGAAGATAATGATTCGCTGATTTAATAAAGTGTTTTCAGCAATTTACTGGCATTATGACAATATATGCCCTGTGCCAAATTCATGAAAGCTGCACAACAGTTTACTTGTTATTTGTAATGTGTGCCACAAATGCCGGTAGTGAGTTATGTGTTAGTTGTGACATTTTTGCATGGACAGGAGACAGGTTACTATTGAATGCCTACAACATACTTTATGAATTCCAGGGAATATATTGTAATTGCAAATTCAGCTTGTTGATGTTGGTTAATTAGTTTGTTATAATCAGGTTTTATTTCACTAATGACAGCTGTCCTAATATTTTTTTTTACATAGAAAGCTATGCATAATCTATTGCTTATACAGTATGTTGAATTTTGGTGTTATTCAAACAGTTCTGTTATAATAATTAGTAAACAGTTGGAAATCCTGAATAACATATGATCTGCAAGGTTTTAAGGGCTATATAAACAGCTAATGGCTATTTTATTTTTCCAACATAAAACCCAGATGTTTTTCTTGAATAACATTAAAATGATTTATGGTTAGCAAAGTTTATTGCAGTCGTAAAGGCCGAAGCTGTCATTAGATATAAATGACTATGTAAATAAATGATGGCAAACCATCCATGTTGGGTCATGCTTGAGGTCACTGATGAACTAATAGATGTTGGACTCTTCATATGGGGTGTGGTAGGATTTCTAGGGGGACATTATCAATAAGGCAGCTTTTCAAACTAAAAACCTTGTTTGATGTCCTTCTAACAAGGAGTAAATAACAGCACCCAAGGTTGACTGTGATCTATTTCAAATTCTGTCTTCTTTTATCCCTAGTATATCCTCCTGGCATTTAAAAAGTAGCCTTTTCCTGGAAAAGTAACATTCCTAGATGATGTTATTTCTCCATGCAATTGCCTTTACTATGAATTAAGACTGGTCCCTGACTTTATTATGCACCACAGTACCAAGCCATGTGAAGCTGTGTGCTTCAACTACTGAGAGATATGTGCCAACTACTAAGACCCTTAAAAGAAATAACACATTCATCAGTGTGGGCAGATATGCACCTCTTTCTTTGGACTGAGATAGACTACTTGTTTGTTTGATAAGAGATGATAACTTTTACTAATGTTTCACTTATAGGCTAATTTGAAAATATTTACTAGATGGTATTTGGTACCCTTGAAACTGCCCACTATTTATCATTCTCTGTCACCTCTATGCTTTAGATGGTGTCAAGGAGTTGATTCTATGATTCATACATGGTGGGACTGCCCAAAGATATGTGGATTCTGGAATAAAGTATTTCATATTATAAGACGAATCACAGGTTGTAATATACATCAGTCTCCAGCGATTGCTTTGCTTATTGGACTTATACCACAGGCTCATAAGTTTAACAGAAGACTAATATTATTTATCCTAATAGGAGCCAGAATTTCTATAGCAGCTGCTTGGAAAAAACCGACAGTCTCGATATTATATATGAAAAGGAAAGTCACATGGATAATGGAACAAGAAAAAAGGATTGGCTTACTGTTAGATAAGGATAATCAGTTTAATGAGATTTGGGAACCATGGTTGAAGTACTTAGTAGACATGTGCATTCGTTTTCGTTAGAATGCATTTTCGTCCGAAAATCTGTTTTTTTCGTTACCATTTTAACAAACGATAATGAAAGTACAAGAAACGAAAAACCGAAAGATCCGACATAAAAAATGCTTTATTTTTGTTTCCGTTGCGGTAAAAATTCGATATAGAGAGATTGGACATTATAGGGAAAAGATTCGACATCATAGAGAAAAGATTCGACATTATAGAGAAAAGATTTGACACTATAGAAATAATAGATTCGACATTACAGAGAATAGATTTCAATTCACGAGAAAATAGATTCGACATTATAGAGAATAGATTCAACATTATTACCAGTCATACAACATTAGAATTCTTGTAGGTGGAATATTAAATGGAAATGTACGATTCGACGTAAAGATTCGACGCTCCGTCGAATATTCATTTGCCCATTCGACAGAAACCAAAAAGATTCGACCTTCCGTCGAATATTCTTTTGACCATTCAACAGAAACCAAGTATTATTGGATTTTCGGACGAAAGCTATTCCCCAATGAAAAATGAAATAAATCAAAACGATTTTCGGGAGTAACTAAATACATTTATTTTCCAAACGAAAACAAAAAAAACGGAACAAAATATTCCAGTCTGCACATGTCTAGTACTTAGGAATATCAAATACCATATAAATATGGAAACACAATTCGCTACCTACGGCTGTATAAATTTGGCAGGTAGGCTGTCTATCCTTCTTTCTCTTTACTCTTTCATCTCCACCTCCTTTTTATTTTCCTTCCTCTTTTTCTTTTTCATCCATTCTCTTTCTCTTTTTTCGATCTTTTTTTCTTTTGGTTTGGTTTCTTTAATTTCTTCTATTATATAAAAAACACAATGAACTTTCTTTATATGAAAGTGTTATTTATATTTTGGTTCTTTTCCATATATAGTTTGGTTGTATCCATATGGATACATTCTTATGTCGGTATAGGTATGCTGAAATTTCTGATAGAAGTATTTTTGACTCCCGGAATCTAGGGAGAAAATATTAGAGGAGGAGTCAATCCCTCGAATATATTTTAAAATGAATTGTTTGAAAATATTTTATGTTACCTAAATATTGTTTCCCTGGATCGAAAGTATGGGAAGAACACAGTTTCTGTTTATTTCTTAATTTTTTTCTTCATTTTTTCCCATCTAATCCGCCATAAGAGATAGTTTTAAAATTGGGGGGAAGAATGGATGGAGGAGATGCTCTGCATCCCTTGAAACAACTTGACCCAGATATGGTGTAGGGAAAGATGCAGGGTAGTTTAAGAATTTACCATATTCATAGATTTGAGAGATATAACTTTGGTTGTGATTCATAATGTGAGTTACTGTGAATTTAAACAACAGTTAAGGGATGACTGGGGATGGGAAAGTACGAGTAACTATTCAATTTCACTTAGGTTGATTAACAGAAACTTGTGATTTTTTGTTGTATTCTTTATCTCTGGCTAATGAATGATTCTGTGATTTAGACCACAGTGTTATTAGAAAGAGTATACTACTAAATATGACGTTGTGTAATGCTATATAATGACTTTTTGATATGTTCCATCAAATGTAATGTCTATATTTTGAAAATAAACTTAAACTTGAATGAAAAAAAAAAAGAGACGATAACTTAATCATTAGAGTATATTGTATGGACGATAGGGGATTATAACGGTGCTTATAATATTACAAACACATATAGGCCCAGATTCAGAGAGAATTGGAAAATACAGAAATACACTACGCCGCCGTTTTTTACCTGGCTCTACGTGGAATCCAGGTAGATTTTGTCCAGTAAACGACGGCGGCGTAGTGTATTTCTCCCGTCGCAATCCATCTACGCGAGTAGGGGGCGTGAAGCATTTAAAATAGGCGCGTTCCCGCGGCGATCGAACTGCGCATGCTCCGTTCGCAAATTTCCCGCCACGCATTGCGCGAAATCACGTCGTTACGTCATTCGTTGTTTGAGTAGCGTCGTTTACGGACATTTCTATTCCCGAACGAGTTACGCAAAAAAAAAAAAAAATATTTAAATTCGACGCGGGAACGGCGGCCATACTTAACATGGGCTACGCACCGTTAGACCAGCAAAAAGCTGGTATAACAATACGTAAAAAAAAACAGACGTAAGCGATTGCGAAGACCGCTCGTATCTTCGTGGATCGCCGTAAAAACACATTTGCATATCCCGACGCATGAAAACGACGCGAACTCCTCCCAGCGGCCGCAAAAATATCGCAGCGTAGATCCGAAGGCTTACGAAGACGTAAGCCTCTCGGATCGAAGCCCGAAGCCGCCGTATCATGGTTTGAGGATTCAAACTAGTGATACGGCGCGCAAAATTTGAAATTACTCCTGTCTAACACCAGTTAGACAGGCGTAATTGCTTTATGAATCTGGGCCATAGTTTTTAATAATTTATTAAGATATTCAAACACATATCATTGTACATAGTATATCTAATAACAAGTATAGAAAGTATAATCATTACCCTTTTGTATCCTTGCTTAAAAGAAACATGGTGAAATGTGTAGTGACTTCTGGAAGGAAAACAAACTCATACATTAACAAATAACACTCTATTAAATTTGGCAAAGCTTTTTTGAGCAAGCGGGTTTTAGGAGCCTCAGTGCGTTATCACTCCACCATTTCTGTCACCTCTCCTTGTGCTAGAATTTGTGAAAAGTAGCAAAATCACCGACCACTGCAACATTCTAGACATGATAGGAAAAAAAAATCAGCTACATGGCCCTATTGTGGCATATAAAGAAGCAACAGGGAGAAATAGTCTATATTTTCCTTGCAAGTACTAATTTCTCTGAATTTTGGCATCTCCATCAGTCTCCTCTTGTGCAGCAGGGGTTAAAAGAACTAAGGGGCTGTCACAAGCTCTCATCAATAAAGCGAGCCTGGCTATGTCTGTCCTTTCTGCCCAGTTCCTCCTTTAATTGAAGCCAAATTTCAACTTCTATGACTGAAAAATTATCTCTGATTCATAGAAGCTGTAGTAAGGCTTCTATGAATTGAGCAGCTGGACAGAAAATAGGTCATGCATAGGGCAGGCATAGTCAGGCACTCTTGGTGAGAGCCAAATTACGGGGGTGGGGGTAGGGGGGGGGCATGGACAGAGGAGGATTTCTACTAACAAAATATGAAGCAACACAAGGGATACATCCTACTGACTTTATGTTACGTCCCTTGTGCCGATTTTTTATGTTTTTTTTTTTTTATGTTTTAGCTACACTTTGGTAAAAACCTCCCTTATAATTAAATTTGTTCAAGTCGAAAATAGGTGATATAGCCGTAAATTCAATAGGTTTTTTTCAGAATTTTTACAAAAAGAAAAAGGGAAAACAGACAAAAATGAAATAACCAATACCGGACAAATATAACACAAGAGTAGTGGTTAATAAAAGTTCATAAAGAAAAAAAAGTCCATGTGAGAAACTTCCCAAAAAAGTGACGATGTGCCTTGTGAACAATGATTTCTGTGTCAAACGTGCAAAGACTTCCAGCTTGGACACTCAATGCAGCTCACCTCAGCACTGGGACCCCTGAATCAACAAAGGGTCAGACAAGCTATCCCATAAAGGGTCAAATTCCATTGAGTGTGACCACAGTATTCTTTCCAGTGCAGACCTTGTAGGAAGGCCGGATGGATTAATGCACGAATATCCCATCAGTGTATAGATAGCAGATACTCACCAGTATGTAGAGACAAATAAGAAACATCTAGTGCTCTCTGCCATCAATTTAAAAGAATAAAAAAGGAATTGCACTTACAAATAAAGCACT
Organism: Rana kukunoris; assembly: GCA_029574335.1. Taxonomy (NCBI): domain Eukaryota; kingdom Metazoa; phylum Chordata; class Amphibia; order Anura; family Ranidae; genus Rana; species Rana kukunoris. Next base: position 349,521,211 of record CM056053.1, on the reverse strand, counting down.
TCCTTAAGTGCCAGGAATCAAGCACTGATACAAAAAACCCTCATGGAAAAATGGCCGTGGGTGACGTCAACATAGCTTCTCTCTTTCCATATATATAGGACAAATGCCTTTATGTGGACCAGCTGTGGTATTAGGGTTCAAAGAATGCAGGGTTTTTGTCTTTTGGTTGAACTCTATAGTCATGTATTTTTTCAACCTAACTACCATGTTTCCCCAAAAATAAGACCTACCCCAAAAATAAAACCTAGCGTTTTTTTCCAGGAGGGCTGCAATATAAGCCATACCCCGAAAATAAGCCCTAGTTTAAAATGTTTGTAACATTCTATAATCCACTCTATTACAGTAGTATAAAATTTACAATGTGTGTGTTTCTGTAAAAATAATTGCGGGGAAGAGAGCTCCGGCGGGTCACAGAAGCACCTAACGGTATTTGGCACAATTATATTATAGAAACCCACACATTATACATTATATACTACTGTAATAGAGTGGATTATAGGATTTTACAAGCATTTTAACTCGGTTTACACTGGGGATTCCTGTCAGGCAGGGAGAGAGAGGGGGAGAGAAGACAGCACATTATATGGTAAGACCTACCCCAAAAATAAGCCCCAATGTGTCTTTTGTTGCCAAAAATAATATAAGACTCAGGCTTATTTTCGGGGAAACACCTACATAAAATTAGTTAACTGTGCCAGATGTTTATTCTACAAGGCAAACTAAGGTAAAATAAATACACTTTTCAGTGGAACAGATTTTAATCTCACTCAGTCCTTATAGCTTTACCTTTGCATTACATTTTTGAAATAACAACTTTTATAGGGTAATCTAGTCCATTGCTTGTCAAACAGACAGTTTTCAATAGGGTCAAAAAGGTTAGCTTGCTTCCCTATATAAAGAAATAAACTGGTTTGGCATATCCTGTCCTCCAATGACTTAAATGTATTATAGTAATGTTTCAATATTAATGCAGTGCATGTATACCTTCAAAGCTGTTAAAACTATGACATTTGACAGACAACTAGAATAATTTAAAATACATATTATAATGATAATGAGATTTAGCCAGAACAAAATAGTTAGCAGTCCAGGAAGTATTAAAAGAAAAATGTAAAATATATATTTCATGGCTTGTCTTGTGCATCAGTTAAAATGTAATGTTGGTGACATGTATGCCAATTTTTAGTATAAGCCTAACATTGTCAGTGTGTAGCTTAGTATGAATTTCCTACAGTGCATTAACATGTAGGCAATTACCTTAACCTACAGCTGTCCGCCCTTCTGAGAAAGACTTTGTTAGATGACAATTTAAAGCTAGTTTAGCTCAATAATTATCCTTATATTGAAGGCAAGAAAAATGTCATCCAGCTGAGGGGTGTTTTCTCAGTGCTATATCTTGATGTCAGCCTTCACCAGCATCATCCATTGCCTGTTGGCAAGACTGACACTCCCTGAGCAATCCTCTTATTAGACTTTTTAGATTATTGTGACAAGAGTTTGTAGCTAGTTTTACCATTTAATTTGTATACTGTGGTAAATTAGAGTTAGCACGGCATTGTTGTGTTATTTAAATCATTTCCATAATGACAGCTTGTTGTGAGATGTTATAATTAGCATCACTTTTGTACATATTTGTCTGTTAGAAATGTGCCAAATTGTAGCTAAATAGAAATAATATTTTAGGAAACAATAAATACCAGCTGGTGATCATTAGCTGAGTGATTATATAGACACTTTTTTTTAAGGTAACGACGTCTCATCCTAATTATATTACATACAGTTGTGCTTAAAAGTTTGCATACCCTGGCAGAAATTGTGACATTTTGGCATTGCTATTAAAAATATGACTGATATGCCAAAAAACTGTCTTTTATTTAAAGGGTTTGTAAAGGATTTTTTTTATCTTAATAGCTTCCTTTACCTTAATACAGTGCTGTTTCCATGTCCTCATTGTTCGTTTTTGCTCTCAAGTTGCTGTAATTCTTCTCTGATCTCCACACTTCCTGGTTGTCTGTTTCCTTATAACCACAGTACTGGGAGCTTTCTCTCTGTGGTCACTATTCAAGGAGGTGTGATTACTGTGTGTCTAAAACCCCTCAGCACCAATCTGTTTCGTTTTCCAAACCATCACTGCCCTGTATTGGCTCTGTGGCTCTGTACATCACAAAAGCAGGAAACAGCATGCAAAAACAAAACTAAAACTGTAGGTACAATATATGATTGATTTGTATTTATTTTGAATCGTTTTTAAAAGGAATCAGGTAACTATTATGTCTCTATACACTGTAAACAGTAATTTCAGCAAAAAAAATGTTTTCCTTTACAACTCCTTTAAGGATAACAATCACATGAAGCCATGTATTTTCACATACAGTGCCTTGAAAAGGTATCCATACTCCGTGAAATTTTCAACATGTTGTCATGTTACAACTGACAGTAAAAACATAAATGTTTTTTACTGGGATTTTATCTGATAGACCAACACAAAGTGGCACATAATTGTGAAGTGGAAAGAAAGTGATAAATGATTTTCCAAATGATTTACAAATAAATATGTGAAAAGTGTGGTGTGCATTTGTATTCAGCCCCCTGAATCAGTACATAATAGAACCATCTGTTGCTGCAATTACAGCTGCATGTCTTTTTAGGGATGTCTCTACCAGCTTGTACATCTAGAGAGTGACATTTTTGCCCATTTTCCTTTGCAAAATAGCTCAAGCTCTGTCAGATTGAACGAAGAGCCTTTGTGAAGAGTAATTTTCAGGTCTTGTCACAGATTCTCAATTGGATTTAGGTCTGGACTGTGACTGGGATATTCTAAAGCATGAATATGCTTTGATCTAAACCATTGCATTGTAGCTCTGGCTGTATGTTTAGGGTCGTTGTACTGCTGGAAATTGAACCTCCACCCCAGTCTCAAATCTTTTGCAGACTCTAAGGCCGCGTACACACAACCAAATATATCTGTTCAAATCGGTCTGACAGACCGATTTGAAAAGATATGTCTGCTGGCTGTTTTGGTTTGATCGCTGTACACACGATCAAACCAAAATCCCCGCCGGCAGACAGCGCGGTGACGTGGCGGTGATGTTGACGTCGCCACGTCACTGCACCAGGAAGTAAAACACTTCTGCGCATGCGTCGAATCCATTCGATGCATGTGCGGGCAGATATGTCTGCTGGTTAGCGTACTAACCAGCAGACATATCGGTCCGACGGGTTCCCAACAGACAGATTTTAAAGCAGGCATTAAAATCTGTCTGCTGGACAAATCCTTCTGCTCGTCCCTACACACGATCGAATCTGTCTGCTGAGACGGTCTGTCCGACCGCTTCCAGCAGATAGATTTGATCGTGTGTACGCAGCCTAAGGCCGCGTACACACAATCGGTCAAAACCCATGAAAACGGACTGAAGGACCGTTTTATCCGTCCAAACCGATCATGTGTGGGCCCCATCGGTCAGTTATCCTTCGGTCAAAAAAAAGAGAACTTGCTTTAAAATTTGACTGTTGGATGCCGGAGCGATGGGTCAAAACTGATCATTAGTATGCAAAAGCATCGGTTAAAAGGCCGTGCATGCTCAGAATCAAGTTGACGCATGCTTGGAAGCATTGAACTTCGTTTTTTTCAGCACGTCGTTGTTTTAAAAAACGTAAACGTCACCGCGTTCAAACACGATCATTTTTTTAACCGATGGTGTGTAGACACATCAAACCATCAGTCAGCTTTATCGGTTAACCAATGAAAACGGTCCCTTGGACCATTCCCATCGGATGGACTGATCGTGTGTACGCGGCTTACAGGTTTTCTCCTAAAGTTGCCCTGTATTTGGCTCCATCCATTTTCTCATCAAATCTGATCAGCTTCCTCGTCCCTGCTTAAGGTGTGTTCAGGGTGATGCGTAGTATTAGTTTTCCACCACACATAGCGCCACACATAGGCCAGAAAGCTTGATTTTGGTCTTATCTGATCAGAGCACCTTCTTTCACATATTTGTTTGTCGCAAATTAAACTTGCTTATGGCTTTCTTTCAACAATGTTTTTTCTTCCATAAAGAACATATTTATAGAGTGCAGGACTAATAGTTGTCCTGTGGACAGATTCTGCCACCTGAGCTGTGGATCTCTGCGGCTTCTCTAGAGTTACCATGAGCCTCTTGGCTGCTTCTCTGATTAATGCTCTCCTTGCTCGGCCTGTCAGTTTAGGTGGACGGCCATGTCTTGGTAGGTTTGTAGTTGTGCAATTCTCCTTCCATTTTTGGATGATGGATTGAAAAGTGCTCCATGAGATGTTTAAAGCTTGCGATATTTTTGTATAACCTAATCCTGCTTTAAAATTCTCCACAACTTTATCCCTGACCTGACTGGTGTGTTCCTTGGCCTTCAAAATGCTGTTTGTTCACTCAAGTTCTCTAACAAAACTCTAAAGTCCGCGTACACACGATAAAATCTGTCTGCTGGAAACAGTCTGCCAGACCGTTTCAGCAGACAGATTCGATCGTGTGTATGGGCAAACAGACGGATTTGGCCAGCCGACAGATTTGAAAGCATGCTTTCAAATCTGTCGGCTGGGAACCCGTCTGCCTGACATGTCTGCTGGTTAGTATGCTAACCAGCAGACATATCTGCTCGCACACGTGTCAAATGGTTTTGACGCATGCGCGTTAAAATCGGTCTGTCCGACCGATTTGAACAGATAGATTTACTCGTGTGTACGGGGCCTGAGTACTTCACAGAACAGTTGTATTTATACTGAGAATAAATTACACACAGGTGGACTCAAGTTACTAATTATGTGACTTCTGAAGGCAATTGGTTCCACTAGATTTTAGTCAGGGGTATCCGAATAAAGGGGGGTGAATACAAATGCACGCCACTCTTTTTACATACATTTATAATTTTTCTTTCACTTCACAATTATGTGCCACTTTGTGTTGGTCTATCACATAAAATACATTTATGTTTTTGGTTGTAACCTGACAAAATGTGGACAATTTCAAGGGGTATAAATACTTTTTCAAGGCACTGTACTTGGGTCCAGCTTGGACAAATGTAGCTATATGTATACCAGGCTGAATGCCGCTGGAAATCACTAACGCAGACACTGTTAATCCACTGATTTCCACTTGCTTTCAGGTCCCTTGCTGAGCAGCTGGCCTGATGCATTCTGAATAAGGTGGCAAAGCAGGGAGATCAAATCACACTCTGCACCTCATCCAATCAGAGAACACTTTGGCCCAGATTCATAGAGCAATTATGCCTGTCTAACTGGTGTTAGACAGAAGTAATTTCAAATTTCGCGCGCCGTATCACTAGTTTGAATCCTCAAACCATGATACGGCGGCTTCGGGCTTCGATCCGAGAGGCTTACGTCTTCGTAAGCCTTCGGATCTACGCTGCGATATTTTTGCGGCCGCTGGGAGGAGTTTGCGTCGTATTGATGCGTCGGGACATGCAAATGAGTTTTTACGGCGATCCACGAAGATACGAGCGGTCTTCGCAATCGCTTACGTCTATTTTTTTTACGTACTGTTAGACCAGCTTTTTGCTGGTCTAACGGTGCGTAGCCCATGTTAAGTATGGCCGTCGTTCCCGCATCGAATTTAATTATTATTTTTTTTTTTACGTAAGTCGTTCGGGAATAGAAATGTCCGTAAACGACGCTACTCAAACAACGAATGACGTAACAACGTGATTTCGCACAATGCACGGCGGGAAATTTGCGAACGGAGCATGCGCAGTTCGATCGCCGCGGGAACGCGCCTATTTTAAATGCTTCACGCCCCCTACTCGCGTAGATGGATTGCGACAGGAGAAATACACTACGCCGCCGTCGTTTACTGGACAAAATCTACCTGGATTCCACGTAGAGCCAGGTAAAAAACGGCGGCGTAGTGTATTTCTGATACGCTACAATAATCTAATTCTCTCTGAATCTGGCCCTTTGTATTCATTCAGAAAGCGCAAAGCATTCTCTGAATGGCACCCATGTTGAGTGACCAATCTCCTGTGTTCAGAATGAATCCAGCTAGCCATTGGGCTTGGGACCCAGAAGCAAGTGGAGAACATTGGAATAGGGCTGTCTTCTACTTCAGTGATTTCTAGCTTTCAGGGACATATAACAAGTATGATATATCCTATCATTGTAATAAGGGAAATTGTTGTGCTGTCCACAAACTATATGTTAAATATATTAATTAGTGTATATAAAAAATAGATTTTGATAGATTATATGATTTTATATCACTTGTTTTTCTTATTAATATGTACGTATTTATTATTAAAGTATTATTTAAAATAGTATGATATTCCATTTGGTTCTGTTGTTTTTGAATTTAGCTGTGGTAATAGATATGAATAGTTCTTGAAAATATGGTGGAATAGAATTATAATAGGTATTCAGAAAGAGAGCCACCCCTGGTAACATGGTGGGATGCCTATGCAAACATGCCTGAATTTCTCCACCTCCTTCCAGATAGGAGGAGCTTGGGTGGCTACAAAAAGATGGTGGACAGTTGGCACTAGAGGTTCTTGAAGATGTCCTATTGTAGGAAACATGGAGGACAGAGTCTATATGCTGACGTCACGCCGCTTCACCGATTTTAGTGTAGTGGCTTTTTATGTGGGTTCTGTAGGCTGTTTTACACTTTTTTGGGTGTGGTTTATAATTTGTTTCTAAGACTGGCCATACACCTATAGATTATCTGCAGATTTTTTATTGTCAGATGGAAAAAGTGGAACAGATTCCTCCATCTACCCTGACCTGTGTGGATGGAAGAATCCCCCACTGGCCCAAGCTTCCATATCTTGCTAGTCAGCCCCGCTGGCTCTGACAATACCTGAACATTCTGATTTGGTGCAGGCATTGTTTAGGTTGAGAGCCAGCGGGGCCGACTAGCAAAATACTGAAGCTTGGCCCAGTAGAAGATTCCTCCATCCACACAGTTTGGCATACATGGAGAAATCTGTTGCAATTTTTTAATCTAACCATAGAAAATCTTCAGATAATCTATAGGTGTATGGCCAGCTTTAGATTCATAAAAAAAAAAACAACCTAACTATGGCCATACTCTGTCTGCACCATTGGGGAGCTTTTTTTTACTACAATCCATGCTGGTATTCTAAGGTGTGGAAAGGTGAGGAGGTTTGAGTATATTTTCACTCATATGTTGTGATTATCTTATTTTTTGTTTTGTTTTTATTTTTAATGTTTTTGAATTTATTTCACATATTGATTAATTTGCTTATTTACTCATCGGTACACACATATTTATTTTGGTTGCACTGCAATTATATATTTATACATACCCATCAGGATTTATACCAATCCTTAAGCCAGCCATAGATGATTTGAATATCGACCAGTTTAGCAAGCCTGTAATGGCAGGATGATCACTAATATTTTCCATTTATAAAATGGATCCATAAGAGTTTCCAGACAGCTTTGGTTCTTCTCCTTGATGACTCAAACTCCTTGCATAGGCCCTGCAGCATGAGTGAGCCCCTCCACAGCAATTTTTCACTAGCAGAGGATGTTGGTGAGCGCAATGGTTTCCTCATCCACCATTTTACCCCATTGACATACAATACCCAGTGTTTGTGAAATGTACCCCTGAAAGCTTGCTCTATGTCCTCTTTCTCCTAATTGCCAACATCCAAACACTTGTCCTCCTTGTGCCTTTCTATTGCCTGGTACTGCCTCAAAAGGACAGAGCCAGGACAGAGCAAGCCTTGAGACAGTTGTTCTCTCCACTCTTCTGTAAGCTGCCCCTGGATGACATTCTGCCTCTCTTATGTGGAGCTTCTCTCTTAGACCCCTTTCACACACACACACATGTCCATGTTGACAGACTCTGCTTGCTCATCTGTTGATCCCCACTGAGCCGGCAGATCACAGGTCTGTCTCCGCTCACTGTGCAGGGACGGACCTGTCAGAGCTCCACACTCTTCTATGGGGGATCAGATAAAAATGGACTGCCTGTCCGTTTTTTTCTGATCCAATCAGCCAGACGGATGAAAAATAGGGTTTTCATCCATCTGCATTCAGCTGATCGGAGCGAAATTGGGCCTTAGAACTCTTTCACACATGCGGAACCATCCAGGTCTGCCTGACAGTTTTTCAGGTGGACCTGAACAGATGCTCCATGTAGTTCTATGGAGCAACGGATGTCAGTGGTGACATGTCCACAGACACCCGATCCAATCCGCTCTGCTCTGCTAAATCCAGACGGACGGAACCCTATTTTCCATCCGTCTGATGGATCAGATGAGATGAAAATGGAAGGGTGAATCCGTTTTCATCCGATCCCCCATAGAGGGGAGCGGGGCTCTGACATGTCAGTCTCTGCACAGTTCAGAGACAGACCTGTCTTCCGCTGGCTCAGCGGGGATCAATGGAGCGATCCTTGATGAGCAAGCGAAGACGTGTGTGAAAGAACCCTTACTTTCCTCCACCACATTTCAGACTCCCTAGTACAGTCTGCCAAATCATTATTCCCACTCACCTCATTGCTTAAGCCCACTTGACAGTAGGCTGCAAGAACATTACTAGCAATTGATTCTCCCTGCCTGTTTCCCCTCCTCTCTGCTATGAGTACTTACTCAAAATCGGATCAAATGTATGTGCTCAAATAAGTCAACCAACTCACCAATGCCAGTTTGTGGGGCTATAGTAGGAGAAGATGCTAAAGAGTTAACACCTGGTAGAAGAAAGTTGAAGAATGCTTGGCTAACCACCCCATCACTTTCTCTGCATGCTCCAGCTCTACAGAATACCCATTGCCAAAAAAAAAAAGGCAGACATGCCCTGCCTCTCAATGAATCAGCTAAACCACCACTTTGGCTTATGGATGCATAACCCTTTTGCCTCCTAGTAACTGCTTGGAAGAATCTCTGCTTCTCCTTTTAGACCTCCCAGGCATGCTGAAAATAGAGGATTGCCTTAATTGAATAGCAGCTATGGCAATAAGGGGTAAAGGAGGTGGTGCTTTTGTGCACTCAACACTGGTGATTTTGTGCAGTAAACTGGACTGCAATAATGTGCAGTAATTTGCAGCTAACAAAGGGTATATTTTCCTCTGTCACCAGCAAGTCCATGCTGTTGAGCAAAAAATAAATAAACAAAAAAAACACTATCAAAATACAGTGGAACCTTGAATTACGAGCATAATCCGTGTCAGGAGAATGCTCATAATCCAAAGCACTCGCATATCAAAGCAAGTTTCCCCATAGAAGTCAATGGAACCAAAAATAATTTGTTCTGCATTGACTTCAATGCCATGCAATACTGCATGTGGCCAGAGGTGAGGGGGCACCGGAGAGCCTCAGGAACACTCGGACAGCCCAGCTGATCTCGGAAACCCTTGGAAACAGCCGGAATTGAGTATTTCCGAGTATTTCTGATCATTTACGAACGGCTCCGATTGGTTCTGCTTGGCTCTGGCGCCCCCACACCTCAGGCCAAATGCGGTATTGCACACCCCATTAGCTTGAATTATGCTCGTTTTGCGAGACAATGTTCGCAAACCGAGTCAGAATTTAAAAAAAGTTGCTTGTCTTTCAAAATGCTTGTTAATCGCATTACTTGTAAACCAAGGTTCCACTGTAACATAAAATTTACATCAGCTCTGCCCATAAAAAAATAATTATAAAATCCCAAACATCAGGTTTAAAAAATTGTAACCCTAAACTCTTAAACCCATCATCCACAATCCACAAAAAATAAACCCTCTGTATTGTTTGGCGAGCAGTACCACCATAATACAGAGTTAAAACAGACAACTGATACAGTATATTGCATTCTTTCACACTGAGGCACTTTGCAGGAATTTTTGAACTAAAAATAGCGCCTGCAGACTGCCTCTTCTGCAGCCCCAGTGTGGAAGCCTGAGTGCGCTTGCAGGACAGGAAAACAAGTCCTGCAAGCAGCATCTTTTGAAATGTATGGGTACTGCTTTCAAAGCAACTTAAAAGTGCTTTGAAAGCAGTGCTAAGCAGGAGTTTTTAACTCCTTTTTAACCTCCGCTATAACAGCAGTAAAGCGCCCCGCTGTGCTTTACCACTAAGGCACCTGCCTCTTCAGTGTGAAATTGGCCTTAACCCTGAAAAAGCCAAAGTACCACACTGCAAGTGCATTTGCACATGGTTCCAAGGAAGCTGGAGTGTGGCCCCTATTTACCAGGCAACACCCAATCCACTATTGGATGGTATCTCTTTGGCCCCCATTGCGATGGGCAGAAACTTTTTTCAGCCCTCTGAAAAAGTATTCACCGTGGAGCAAAGGCGGATGCCTGTTAGAATGAGGCCCAAGAAACAACATCCAATAATGGCCTGGGTGTTAGCTACTTCAAGAAGTACCAAATTCTTAGTTAGGACCCTCTATAATCTTTTTCTAATTTCAATTTGTTCAGAAGACAATTAATTTGTTATCTTAAAAACCTTAAAGCTATATACACAAAATTTTATTTGGTAAAAAACTAAAATTTTTAAATAATGGAACAATATATGTCTTTCTTGTCAGTTAAATATACTGCATTGATTGTTACATAGTAAATTATAGAATGTAAAATATCGTACTATATCTTCATTAATATTTTTGCTGCAATTAATATTTAAATATTTTTCTAAAAATAGATTTGTAAGTTCACTGGTAAAGTTTTCTTCCGTGTTTAGTTTTTACCACAATTAAAATGATTAGCTCTTCAAAAGAAATATGAAATGACCTTTTCTGTTTTCAAAGCCTCTTTAAGATGACCACAGTGACTAACTCTATTAATACAATCATTAGCTTTCCATTGAAACTGGAGGTCCAGAATTCTTCTGGTCACAAGCTGACAGCTCATAAAGTGATTATGTTAATAGCAAATGTGTTCAATAAATTAAGAAAAACTCTTTGCTGTGATTGTTCTCTGATCTTTATTTGCACCCATTCTTATTATGAAGTGGTATTCATAAAGATCGTTAAGGCTTATTACTGTTGTTTATATTCATATGCATCTGATATGCATATCAGAAAAAACACGGCATATTAAAAAAGTTTACAATTTAAACTAAACTGGCAGAGAAAACAGTGCATGTGTATGGATTCCCATCGCGAAAACTGCCTGGAATTTCGACGAGAAAAATAGATAACCTGCTCTCTATTTTCTCGTCGTGATTCTTGGCAGTGTTTTCCTGCCGAGAAACCCGAGCGTCTGTATACTTACCTGCCTCCATGGAAACCCGCGCATGCTCGATGAGACTTTGGTGCACGCACAGTAGCTTCCAAGGCATAGTGTAGGGTGTAGTAAGATGGCAGCAACGGCATCGAATGTGACAAGCGCATGCTCGTCAGAGTTGATGACGTCACCGGGTTCTTGCCATTCAAAAGAACGGCGGTTCTTTTGAATGGCCGTGTGTACACTCGGTGAGCAAGGAAAGCTTGCCAGGAGTCTCGTCAGGAAAAACAACGTTTTTTTTCCTGACGAGATTCCCAGCCATGTGTACAGGGCTTTAGAGTGAGAAAAAATAAAGGCCACAGCAATAAGATGCACATGTTATTTTAACTACACTATTGATTTTACCTTATGATAAATTTCAATTTTCAATTTACAAACATAAATATTGCGATAGTGTTGTATTGTGCCACATTAAATTAATAATAATTACATTTAATAATTTACTACTGTAAATCTCACTGAAAAGCTTATGTTTTTTATCAGTCTATGTTTGTCTCATGAATACTATATCTCCACTTTCAATGGCTTCTTTTCTTGTCCTTTTCAATAGACATTTTATTAAACCTCACGATTACAGCCAGTCAGAAGACAACTACAGTATATATTAAGGAATGATAGCATGTGTGATACTCTTTATGAATTGATAACAAGAATGTAGAAAGAAACATGAGAGAAAAAAGAACAGGGAGACAGACAAATGTAAAGGAAGAAAGAAAAAAAGAAAAGGTGAAAGATCATCACAGTTTTATAGATCATATGGTGGCAATAAGGAAAACTGCTTTTTTAAAATGAAGTTACCCGTATTTGGGTGCTTTCAATTTAAAAGAACTGAGAAAAACAATCTATGCAAGTGATTTTTATTTCATTCCTCAGAACACAAACAGTGAACCTTTACAGGATATTGTTAGATTGGTAAACATGTATCTGTGCTCAAATTCTGTCCCCCCTTAAAATAAAAGGGCTACACATTTCAGAATATTGATTTGTGGCCTACTGTAACACTGTTGATGAAGATGCCCATTAATATATCCCAAACTTAATTTATTTATTTTTTAACATTAGTTTGTATTAAGAAGTTTTCAAAGTATACAACTGTTTAAAAGTGTACAGAAAATAAAATTGGTCACAGCAAACATCTGGCAGGGCTGCCACCAACAGTAACAATGTATATCAGGTAACAAGTACAACTGTACTCAAAATATGAGAATAAAGTAATACCAATTAGAGAAAAGATGCTTAACATATTTTGCTGAGACTAAGTTGAAAATAAATGTAAAGTAAAATAACATAACATGAGATAAAGTGAATTGGTAAAATGAATAGATAAATAAGGTTTGAGATGGACATTCACAAGCAATCAAGTGGTTACGGGATCATAGCAAATGATAGGGTAGTTATCAACAGGGCTTAGACCAGATCCTTTAGACCAGTGATGGCGAACCTTGGCACCCCAGATGTTTTGAAACTACATTTCCCATGATGCTCATCTATACTGCAGAGTGCATGAGCATCATGGGAAATGTAGTTCCAAAACATCTGGAGTGCCAAGGTTCGCCATTACTGGTTAAGACCCTTGGATCAATAAGGTCGGTCCCTCCAAATCCTCCACTTTGTATCACATTTCTTCCTGGAGCCATGTCTGCTAGCAAGTATGGATTTGTAGATGCAGTGAGTTTGTACAATTACATGTGTTTCTGATATACTCAGCACCACATTGGATTTTCAATTTTTGGTTATAATTGATCTGGCTGTAAGGAATATGTAAGGAAAAAACAAAAAACTGTGCTAATATTTAAAGATAGACTAATTAGGCAGCAGCTGGCGTGCGATACACAGAACAGAAACTAGATACAAAAACAAAGCCGCGCCATAAATAACAATTACAAATTATGCCTAAGAATAAGATATAAGATATGAGTCATGTCCAGTTTGAGCAATAATCTCTGTGGGTTATTGATGGAATGCAGTTCATGCAAATATGGAATCCTGAAAATCCACCACCAAAGTGACATGTATTGATGTAATAAAATGACCCTTCACCGGTAAATTGAGGCCGCTTACCAGAGGGCAAGCTTTCTGGGCAGTCGGCTATAGCCCAGCCGCGGCCTTTGGTAGACTCACAGAATCACAGGGGGAGACAGGTCCCAGGAAACAAGCGTCAGGTGTACTCACAGAATCATCTGGTAAGATGTCTGCGCTCCAGATGGGACTCCACTCAATGGAGTCCCATCTGGAGCACAGACATCTCACGAGATGATTCTGTGAGTACACCTGACGCTTGTTTCATGGGACCTGTCTACCAAAAGCCGCGGCTGGGCTATAGCCGACTGTCCAGAAAGCTTGCCCTCTGGTAAGCGGCATCAATTTACCGGTGAAGGGTCACTTTATTACATCAATACATGTCACTTTGGTGGTGGATTTTCATTATTCCATATTTGCATGAACTGCATTCCATCAATAACCCACAGAGTTTATTGCTCAAACTGGACTTGACTTATATCTTATTCTTAGGCATCATTTTTAATTGTTATTTATGGCGCGGCTTTGTTTTTGTATCTAGTGTAAGGAATATGTGTGTGACCACTGTGTGGAAATATGAGGGGAAGGCTTCACTGCCTTCATTCATCAGAGCCATTCCATCAAACTCATTTTATTATTCTCCCAATTCTGTGAGTCCAGCTTTAGTTTTCATTTACAAGCCATAATAAAAAATTGATTTTTGAACCCTTGAAACATTTTGACTATATCCATGAATATTATTGAAACAATTTTATCAGAATAAATGTGGACTCCTAAATCTGGACTCTGGTGAGGCACGTCTGTTCTTCCCTTTTTATCTGGAACTGTAAACAAATGGCCACATAATTTGCTGGCAGAAATACACACTTTTATTTGTTTCTGTCAGAACAGCTGGAACAATGGGACAGCCAGTACTGACATCTGCCATTTTAAATATATCCTACTTGTGGCCAGTTGTGATATCATACTACTGCAAACTGCCTGTCTGACAAAAATGGCAGTGTAGGAGTTTTCTTACTTAGTGGGAGAAACTAAAAAAAAAAAAAAATGCTGAAAAAGTACTACAGTGACACAATTCAGTGAAACTTTACCAAAGACTGAAGGCCAACACCATTGCATCTACTGTCATTTTTTATTGCCAGAAGTCCTGTTCACTAAGGGAACGGTAAACCAATCAACCAAAACTATTAGGTCACAGCTACCTGCACATTCATTGTGTGCATGTCTCTATATGCATGTTTGAATTGAATTGTATAATTTTCCTGTAACAGTAAGGGGTCTATTTATTTAAAAATAATATTAATAATCAGCTGAGCAATTTTGACTGTATTTGCTAAAAGTGATATTAAACCTAAAAGCAAAAAGTTAAAGCCTAAGTTTAGTCTAAAAATGTTTTAAATAAATCAGCATAGGGGACATTATTTACAGTCAGTGTGATGGGTCCCCTGTGTTGCTTGCTGCAGATTTAGTTGAAACCTTCCATTGGCCTAAAACTCTACCCCTTTAACCATAATCTTCCAGTGCCATGTGGGTTAAGAGTGCTGACTATTCCTGCCCTTTCTGCCCCTCTCAAGCTGTATTATAGCTTCTATGAATGTAAAACAATTTATGTATTTATCATCCCATCGTCCTCCCATAGGCCATGTCATGTTTAATTTATAGAAGCTATAGTACAGATTTTATGGATGGAAGATGGGGGGGGGGGGGGGCAGAATTTCAAGCATAGTCAGCACTCTTGATGAGTGCATATGACAGGTCTCTGGGTAATATTAACCTTTGCAACACCAGAAGACTTTGGCAGCAAGGGTGCTAGGGGAGTTGGATGATGGAAGATTTAGATAGACTTGACTAAGAATTTAGGGCTGAATCCCAGTTAACACTTTTTAGGCAGTTACAGGCAGTTTTTTTTCCTATTTACATTAATAACAGGTGATCATTGTAAATACCTAGTCAGTGTTAGGTGGCTTTTTATCAATCCACTAACTGCCACAGTTGCTGGATAGCTTGTTCTGGTAAGGAAGTTGATACTGTAACTAACAGACTTACTGGGAAGATAATCAGGTGAAAGTATAGGAAAACAAGCCAAAAAAAAAAGAAAACAAATACAGTCGTCCTAAACACATGTTACTGTCCTTAGCCAGGTCTTTAATCCTGATGCTACAAGCCTTGTTTCCCTGGCCAGCCTTTTTGTCCTCTCAGTTGTAATGTTTGTTTTGCTATGCTGGTCCAGCATTGTTACTGACTATATGTTTTTTGTTGTTTTTTACGTTTGCTTGACATACTACCTGATCTTTTTTTGTTGTTCGTAAATCATGTCTTCATTTAATTGTCAAATTCATTTTTATTTTGACATATGCATTGCCCATGTCCATGGACGAATCGCCCTCTCCGGTCTTTATTATTGTATTGGTTTCCACAGGTTCATAGTACCTCTTGTGAAAACTTATCTAAAATGTTTTCTCATACATTACATTTTTGTATTATGTTGCTGGCTGTTCCCTATGGGTCCAACAGTATAACACCCTTTCAACTACCATGGCCTTCCTAAAACTCATGAACTGAAATGTTGGGGGACTGTGCACTAAGGCCAAATGGGTCGGCGCCCTTTCTCATCTTAAATCCCTACGTGGGGATGTTTCTGTCCTTGTGGAGACCCATCTCACAGGCCAAATGCAAATTGCTCTTAAAAAGCCCTGGGTAGGCTCGCTATACCATGCCCCATTCACTTCTAATTCCTGTGGCGTTGCCAAAGCAGTGCAATTCCAGCTCCACACCTTGCAGTCAGACACTTAGCATCGGTCACTATTTCTGCATACATTAACGGCCTGGAAATTCTCCTTATGGCGTTTTACATTCCCCTCCATTCCAGTTTACCATACTGCAACAGGGAGTGGCTTTTATGGCCCAACACCACATAGTGCCAGGTATATGGACTGGGGATTTCAATATGGTTATCAATCCAAATTTAAGCAAACTGATCCCTAATGATCCTGTGGCTACACCACCGCCCACAACTAGATCTGGGAGGTTCCTTTCAGAGTTCGTCCTAATTGACACCTATAGACATAAATGCCCAACGTTTGTACATTTTTAATGTTTCACCCCATCCCACTCTGCCATGTCCCGCATTGATTTTATTTGTGTTACACCCTCTAATTTGCCTAGCCTTGTTGATGCAGGCTTTAGCGTCAGGGTGCTGTCTGACCACTCCCCATACTGGGTCACACTACACTTGCCTGCTCCCTCCGTGGTCTGGGAGGTTGAAACCCTTTTGACTCCCTACATTGTCTGATCAAGATAACATTCGAAGGGAGTGGTTGCAATACTGCCACACCAACTGTGGTTTGGCTCAGGTTGGGACCATCTGGAAAGCCTTTAAAATACATGCCTGCATGATCCTGTCCTCACGTATTACCAGGCACAAGGCTTCTCCTAAATTTGTACTCCGACAGGCCGAGGAACACCTAAGATCCCTTGAACAGGTCTTCCTGAATGACCCATCCACTGCCAATGCCTCACTTGCAAAAATACACACTAGACTCACTGACCAACTAAATTTTAAGAAAGCGAAACAATGTGTTTTTTTCAGCAAACAACGCATTTTTGAACACGATGAGTGTGTTGGCAAAATACTTGCCTTCAAGGCACAACTTGACCACAACCCCTAGTAGTGGTTACACTTCAAATGCCTCTGGGGCCAAGATTACAGGCCCTGAACTGGTGGCTGGGGAATTCAGTACTTTTTATTCTGACCTATACATCTCCACCGCTCAATACTCTCAGGAGGAACTGTCTACATTCCTACATGATGTTGCTTTCTCCACGCTGACTCCCTCTCAGATTGCTCAACTTGAGTCACCAATTACCACAGACTGCATAGAGGATGCCCTACCACACCTTCCACCCTCTAAGGCGCCAGGCTCCGATGGGCTCCCCTTGAGTTTTACAGTCAATTTGAGGAGGACCTCGTCCCTGATACTACATAAAATGTATACACAAATTTTTGATACTGCCACACTCCCAACCACCATGGGTGAAGCCCTTATTGTTCTGATACCCAAGCCGGGCAAAGACCCACTGTTCCCTGAGTCATACTACCCCATTTCTGTCCTGCAACTAGATGTTAAGATACTTGCTAAAATCCTAGCCTTGCATCTCATTAAAGTAATCCTTAGCCTAATAATAGGTTTATGCCCAACAAGAACACAGTGTTTAATCTCAAGTGGCTCTTTATGAATCTTCAATACCAACACGACAATATCGGCTCCAGAGAAGTGGTCAGTCTTGATGCTGCTAAGGCGTTTGATTCCTTAGAGTGGAGCTACCTGTGGGAGTGCCTCCGCAGGTTTGGCTTCGGCCCAAACCTGGCTCTAACTCCTCTATCAGGCTCCCACTGCTTGTATTCAGGTCAATGGTAGAGTTTCAGATCCCTTTTCTCTTTCCCGTGGCCAGGGCTGTCCTATCTCCCCAATTCTATATGCTCTAGCTGTAGAACCCCTTGCCATTACACTCCCAAACATCATGGGTCTCCGTGACAGACAGATAACAGAGGTTATCAGCCTGTACGCTGATCACACGCTCCTGTATCTGAAAGATGCTTGCCTATCACTCCAGGCTGCACTGCAGCTATATAAACAACTTGGGGTATTCTCTGGTCTACAGATTAATTGGGCCAAGTGCCAAATTCTAACACTAGATTTAGGTGCCCTCACCGAGTGCAGCTTGGTTAGGGTCAGAAAGATCAAATACCTGAGCATTCAAGTCTCCTGATCTCTAACGGACTACATGGGCTTTAACATCGTACCCTTATATGAGATCCTCAAAACCAAAACACAGTCATGGTCCTGTCTCCCCCTGGGAGTTATGGAATAAATCAACCTAGTAAAAATAATCCTCCTTCCCAAATGACTTTGTCTGACAAGCCCCACTCTACATCCCACCACGCATATTTAAATCTATGGAATCTACTCACTATTATCTGGTGCTCGGCCCATCGTCATGGCGAGCTCTGAAGTGTCCAATCAATCTGGGTGGCACACACTACCGGACTTATCCCTATACTACATTACTTCCAAACGCTCTCATTTTTTTTACCTCAATCAAGATGACAAGGAAAGGTACTCCACCCTAGTATGCTCCCAGGCTTCTCTTCATGGTTTATCCATTCCAAATCCTACTCTGGGGAACCCGCAGAATGTCTCACAATAGGAGCTCTATGCTATTCTATAACTGCAAGATTTGACAGTTGGCCAGGCATCGTAGTAAGACCCCATATTCCATTCCCATACAGTACTGTGGGACAATCTGCATCTGTCTGAGTTGTCATCCACCCCTGACCACGATCTGTGAATTGACAAAGGGGTTATATACCTTTTACACATTGCAGCTAATGGGTCTGTTAAATAACTTCAAACACTTAAAGACTGTTTTGCAATAACCAACCATATGTTCTTTTGCTACCTCCAACTCCGAAATGCGTTTAATTCTCAATTCCGTGGCTCCATCCCTAAACTTAAAATAATATTCTCAGTAGATATCATCACAGGTCGGGATCCTAAGGCCGCGTACACACGAGGAGACATATCCGATGAAAACGGTCCGACAGACCGTTTTTATCGGACATGTCTTCTGGGATGTTTTGGTTTTATGTGTGTACACACGATCAAACCAAAATTCCCGTGGACAGATAGCACGGTGACGTGGTGGTGACGTTGACGCCGCCATGTCACCAAACCAGGAAGTAAAATACTTCCACGCATGCGTCAAATCCATTAGGCGTACTAACCAGCGGACATATCCGACAGACTGCTTTCCAGCAGACAAGTTTTAAAGCATGCTTTAAAACTTTTGTCTGCTAGAAACCTGTCTGCTAGCCCGTACACACGATCGGATATGTCCGCTGGAACTGGTCTGCGGACCAGTTTCAGCAAATATGTTTGATCGTGTGTACGCGGCCTAAAAGAGTTATTATTCAGCTCTATAACTACCTCATGCTACCTATGGCCACTGCTTCTGCCTATCAAGTCCCACAGGGAGCCCAACCTGGGTGATGTGACAGATAAGGACTGGGAAGATGCACTAGCTACCTGCAAATGTGTGTCTAAGATATCTGATAGCCTCACCCATCTCTACGTCCTTCATTGGTCCTATCTAATGCCCCACCGACTCTCCAGGTATAGGCCAGAGCACAGTTCTTAATATCCGCTTAAAACACGCGCCGGGTGCAAGTACATCCGTGAATCGGCGTATCTTACTCATTTGCATATTTCAAATGGGTACGCCGAATGCGTCCAGCGTTTACATATTGCTATAAAACATATCCAAAATAAAAATATAAAAAAACACATTTATTCATCAGTTTAGGCCGATAAATATTCTTCTACATATATTTGAAAAAAAAATCGCAATAGGCTTAATTAATTTGTGCAAAAGTTATCGTGTCTACAAAGTATGGGATAGATTTAGGGACTTTTTTCATTGTTTTTACTAGTAATGGCGGCAATCTGCGATCTCATCAATGTAAAGATAACACTGGCAGAGGAGGGGTTAAAACGAAGGGGCGATCAAGGGGTTAAATTTGTTCCCTTGGTGTGTTCTAACTGTAGGAGAGATGAGCTGTCAGGGACATGACAGATATCACTGTTACCAATCACCTGGAACAGTAGATCTCTGTCATGTCATTTAGTGGAATGGGGCCGTTACATACCTGGTATGTTCAGAGTCTGGTTGTAGGAGGCCTCTCTTATGGCTCTGGTTCACGAGTCGCTGAAGTGGGAACAGCGACTCGGAGCACAGCAGGGTAGAAGTGCCGATGCAGTGATGAGTGGATGTTGAGGACTGAGTCTCTCTGACGGGCAGGTGCAGACAGCACTGAGGCAGCAGAGGGGGTCAGCGACCCTGACAGGTGGTATGACTGCAACGGCAACAAGCTGGTGAAGCAAGCAGGTAAACGGGAAGCAGAAACAGAAGAGTCAGGCAGGCCGGGTCACAACAGGTAGTCAGATGGTTCAGAAGCGGATAACTGAAGTGTAGTCGTAGTGCAAGCAGGTGGGTCTGGCAACGGTGGATCCAATCAGAAGGGTAGTCAAGCAAGCCGGAGTCGGGGTCTGGA
The DNA here is from genome assembly GCA_029574335.1 of Rana kukunoris. Taxonomy (NCBI): domain Eukaryota; kingdom Metazoa; phylum Chordata; class Amphibia; order Anura; family Ranidae; genus Rana; species Rana kukunoris. Next base: position 349,500,865 of record CM056053.1, on the reverse strand, counting down.
GAGGTACAGATAGTCAACAAGCCGGGTCAAGATTCAGTCAGGATTTCAGGATCAGGTTTCAGGATCAGGTTTCAAGTAGAAACGGGAAGCGCAGCAGCGCATCAACATGGAGGAACCCTGAAATGAAGATGGATGAGGCTGGAAGGTAAGTCCCTGACAGGGGCTTGTTTTCTGTTCAAAATTTTTATTGAGAATAAAGAACACAGAGTACAAACAGCAGACAATTTTGGTTGGAACAATAAAGGAAATACAATGATGCATCATGGATAAAGTGGATACAATTATAGCAACAGGATCATCTAGGCATAGATAATCTATAATCTAACGGTGCAAAATAAGATGAAATGTCACAGCGGAAACATCTAAAAACGTCACAACATAAGGCTATAGATGTAAAATAACAAAAGATGAGGCTCCAATCAAAGAGCGTGGTCAAACAAAAACATATATTCTGTATGTTCAGGAAATCTATACCGTAAGCTAAATATTGGCAGTAAGCCTCAGCCCTGCCTTAGTGCAAATAAGTTGGGGCTTTTAAGCTGGGAGAAAAGAAAGCCCAAAGAGAGAAAAGGACAAAAGAAGAGGTAGAAAAGAAGAAACAAAGAGCGAAAAGAAGAGAAGAAAGGAAAAGTGAAAGAGCATCGACCAGGTCGCACAGACCCCCGGAAGGTTAAAAAAATCAGGCAAAAAGAGCATCTCAGCAGTCACGGTTTAAGTAAGGTAATGTCAAAACCAGGAGGGAGAAAGACAGACCATCTAAAGTGGAGCAGGCACTGATCGTTAACCCGGCAAAATGCGCTATTTTGAAGGTAGCGAAAGTATGCATTGGGGGGCAGGTTAGCCTGGGTTTGAAGTTCTAGAAAGGATTTATTAACTAAGTCACAAATTCGATGCAGCCCAGCCAGGGACCAAAGTCGAAAAGAACCTGGTTCAGTGAAAGCAGTGGGTGACCAAAAAAGGAGAGTAATGGGGCGTGGGGGGAAACTAATTGATAGGGGCCCCTAAGGCTATCCCACATTTTAGGCGAATGACGAGAGACCAGGTTTAGCATAGGAATACGAACCGATGGGGGTAACCATAATATGTTGGAGACAAGTAAAGGAAAAAGGTCTATAGCTTCTAAGCTGACCCATATTGGAATTTCAGTGGAAGCATGAAGCAAGGTAATCTGGGCCAGCTGAGCAGCTTGATAGTTTTAAAGAAAATTAGGAAGCCCTAGGCCTCCACTAAGTCTATTGCGAAGGAGGATAGATCTAGACACCCTAGGTTTTACGGGACCCCATATATATTTAAAAACCCGGGACTGGATAATACGATAGAAGCAGGAGGGGACAGCTATCGGGAGGACTCTATAGAGGTAAAATAGTTTAGGAAGCAGGGACATTTTGACAGCAGCAACTCGCCCCAACCACGAAACACACAATGGTCTCCAGGTATCTAACTGAGATGACAAATAGGACAACATAGGGAGGTAATTGGATCTGCAGAGAGAAGCTGGGTCACTAGTTAGTTTTATACCTAAGTATGATAGGGAGGAAGTGGACCAAGTAAAGGGGAAGTGTTCCTGAAGATGGGCCACTTCCTGGGGGGGAAGAGACACATTGAAAGCCTTCGACTTAGTGGGATTAACTTCAAGGCCAGAGATCTTAGCAAATTTCCCTAAGATTTGCATAAGGTTCGGAAGGGTTAAATGGGGAAAGGTTACAAATAAAAGCGCATCATCTGCGAACAAGCAGATTTTATGGGAGGTAGAAGCTAAGTCTAATCCACGAACATCTGGACTGGCCCTGATTATGTCCGCCAGGGGTTTGATCGCTAGAGCGAAGAGTAGGGGGGATAGGGGGCATTCCTGCCTGGTACCCCTACCTATCTGGAAACTATCAGAACGAAACCCAGAGTACTTGACATATGCCTGTGGTTGATTGTATAACTTTGGACCAATTTGGACCAAAACCCCATTGATTAAGTATGAAATTTAGATAAGGCCAGGAGACCATATCAAACGCGTTCCTGATGTCTAGAGACAACAGGTGCATAGGGATTTTACGAGTTCTGGCTGCGTGTTGAAGCAAAACAACCCGCCGAATGTTATCACTAGCCTGACGGCGGGGTATGAAACCTACTTGGTCTTTGTGTATTAGCCCACCAATAATGGGTTTGAGGCGCAAGGCCATAATCTTCGCCAAAAGCTTGATGTCCAGATTGAGTAGGGAGATGGGCCTAAAATTGGACCATAAAGTTGGGCTTGGGTATCATGGCTATAATAGCTGTCAATGTGTCTCGACAAAAGGAATGTTGCTGTAATAGGGCATTGAAAGATTTGGAAAGAAGTGGGGCTAGGGTGACAGCAAACTTTTTAAAATAGGTGCTCGAGAGCCCATCAGGACCCGGCCTTTTATGGGGTTTAAGGGTTTTGATAGCTGAAATTACCTCTTCGGCATTGATGGGCTTCTCCAAGATCTCACGATTAGAATCAGACAAAGTAGGTAAGGGGAGATTCCGAAAAAACAAATCGGCATCGGAGGGGGAGAAAGAGGATTGGGCTTTGTACAATTCTTCCAACCTCTGTCGAAACACAGCCAAAACCTTAACTGGGTTACTGGTATACACATTTGTGTCTATCCGAAGCCTACGGGGCTTGTTTTCAAAGGCAGATCCACGTTCTGCCTCTGTACTAGGTGATCATGGGTCGCCAGCGGACATCGAGTCCGTCCGACCTGCGGGCATGCTCCCACAGTGTGCAGTTGGAGTGAGAGTGCCCATCAGTCCTGCCTCATCAGTGCAGCCTCACCAGCCTCATCAGTATACAAAAAAAAATACTAATTTGTAAAATTGTATAACAGAAACCAAGAAAAACATTTTTTTTAATTACCATATTTTTTGTTTGTTTAGGGGAAAAAACAGTGTTGAATAAATACCACCCAAAGAAAGCTCTATCTGTCTAAAAAATAAATAAAAAAAACATCATTTAGGTACGGTGTTGCATGGCCATGCAATTGTCATTCAAAGTGTGACAGCGCTAAAACATAAAAATTGGCCTGGCCAGGAAAGTGACAGTTTTTGAAGTGGATAATGGTATGATAAAGTGAATGTATACTGTTAACTAAATAAGGTTGTAGGTATACTTATGTCAGTATTATGATTTAAATGAAGATCAGATGCCAATATAAAAGGTATTCATTAAAAAGAGAAAAATCTGGAAAATTCCATAGCTTTCAAAATCATTTCTCACAACAGTAATAATAGACGAATAATATTTCAAAGCACTTTAATTATGGTAGATACCTTTAAATTATTAGTAAAATGTTGTATATCTATTGTGGATTAATTAATGATAACATAGCAGAATTCATTTAATACCCCAGTCTTAAGCAGGCCATACACGGTCGAATTTCGAACAATTATTTTTTTTTCAAAATCAGAAATTTCGTTTTTTTTTTTTTTTGTGATCCGATGATGCCACCATTGATTTTCGAAATTCGTCCGACAAAACCTTCATGTTGCGGGGAATATTCGTTTCTCTCCTGGAATATTCCTTTCTCTCCAGGAATATTCTTTTCTTGCACATGCGCATTTTTTTTTCCTTGTCAAAATATCTTTATTTATGTGATAAAGAACGTACATGTGCATAACAACAACGAGAGAAGAAAAAAGGGTACAATAGAGGGTATACATCATAAGAGAAACTTCTTGACTTGTAAACCTAAATATCATTGGTTACAGTGAGACAATTTACAGGTAATTAAACAATGCATACAAAGTCATTAGTGGCAAAGTAAATAAGCAAATATAGTAACTGACTAACTAAATGACTAGCTAACTAGCTAATGACTAACTAACTGTCGATCCTGGATCGCTTAAGGGATAAACCATGTAGCCAAATTGGTCTGGGCTAAATCCAGGGTTATGTCCTGTTCTAGGGTTCTGCAGTACAGGTTCAAGAAATTCCAACAATGTACAACTTTGTATCAACAAACATGAAAACAGGAATTGTTAATTTGAGAACAAGAGTTCAAAGGAGGGGGAGAGAAAGGGAAGAAGGGGTAGGGGGAGGGGAATCCGCAGGAACGACCTGAGCACCACCGCCGGAGAGAGGCTTGAGCGGGGGGGTGTCAGGTTGGCTGGACTACCATGGCAAAACAACTTCATCATTAAATGCGTTCGGAAAAGCATATGTTTTCCAGGGCTTCCATAGACTCTCAAATCTGGCGGTCGTGTCCATGTCAATAGCCACCATCTTGGTGTGGGACATTGCTGTGTTCATTCTATTTGTGACTTCATTTAGTGATAAATTAGGAGTTTTCCATGCTCTCGCAAGAGTTTGTTTTGCGGCAGTAAGAAGTTGTATGATTAGTTTGAACTGCTTGTGTGGGAGATTATCAGGTTTTAGATTTAGCAATGCAGTTTTAGGATCTAAGGGGATTGTTTTCCCCGAGATTATGGTGATAATATGAAAAATTTCCGACCAAAATGATAGGGCTTTTGGGCACGACCACTAAACGTGAAGGTATGTCCCTGGAGTTGAACAACCCCTGAAGCATAGATCAGGGTAATTCGGTACATATTTCTCAACCCTGGCAGGTACTGGGTACCATCTAGTGAGTACTTTGTAATTCGTTTCAATGGCTGATTCGTTCATGGAAGCTGATTTAGTGCTGTTCCAGATCTGTTTCCACTCAGAAGGTTCTAGTTCTTGTTCTAGGTCCCTCTCCCATTTACTCACATAAGGAAGCTTCCCACTGATAGAGCAAGCTGTTAATTGGGAGTATAAGGAGGATATTATTCCTCTAGCGTGGGGGTCATTCTTACAAAAATTCTTAAAAGTGGATATACGTGTTGGCGTGGGTGAAGCATCAACAAAAGTTTTAAAGACATTTTTAATTTGTAGGTGCCTAAATATTTCGGTCTGTGGTATGTTGCGTGCTGCACTAATAGTGGTGAAGGATAAAAAGGAAGAAGAGTCTGTAAAGTCATATAAGCATGTACATCCTTTTGACACCCACTCTTTAAAGGTATTGGGATAGATCCAAGCAGGGTAGAACTCAGGGTTTTTATGAAACGATAAAAGAGGAACATGGGGGGATTGGAAAAGATATTTAGTCTTTATTGTGTCCCAGATGGAGAGTGAGTGTTTGGTGATGGGATTCAGTAAGTGTTTATGAGCTTTGGGGGGGTTCCATAGTACATTAGAAATTGCGATGGGGTCAGACTCTACCGCTTCAATTGATACCCAGAGAGGGGGCTCACATTTGTTGTGATATTTTACTAGGTTTGCAAGTTGTGCCGCTTTATAGTAGTTTATAAAGTTGGGCAGCTCCATTCCACCATTATCCTTAGATAGATGCATGATTTGGGGTTTTATTCTAGGCCTAGTGGATCCCCATGTAAAGGCGGAAACTCTTCTTTGTAATATCCTGAAGTAATATGATGGGATTGGGATAGGGAGCACTCTAAATAAATATAATAATTTCGGTAATATAATCATTTTGAACGCGTTGATTCTGCCAAACCATGATAGGGGTAGATGGGCCCAGGAATTCAGGAGGCTTGATATCTGTTTTAGGAGAATAGGGTAGTTGGAGGAGAATAGATCCGTTATTGATGTTGTAAGGTGTGTTCCTAAATAGGGAATACTCTTAGTTGCCCATACGAAAGGTAGACCGGATTTGGCTGCATTTAACTCTAAGGAAGTGAGCGAAATGCTTAATGCATGACATTTTTTAGGGTTGACGACTAGACCTGAAATGGATGCAAATTTTTTAAGAATTAGCATAAGGTTGGGTCCCGTTACCTGGGGCGATGCAAGGAAAAGGAGGATGTCATCAGCGAACATGCATAGTTTATGTTTGTGTCCGCCTATTTCTATGCCCAGTATTGTCGGGTCTGACCTGATCTTTTGTGCAAGCGGTTCTATGAGGAGGGCAAATAATAAGGGGGAGAGAGGGCATCCCTGTCTCGTGCCCCTGTTAATGGAGAAGGTGTCCGATCTATATCCCACATACTTTACATATGCCTTCGGGCTATTGTATAATTCTAGGATCCATTTCATAAAGTTGGGGCCAAAGCCCCATTTTTGAAGGGTATACTTCAAGTAGGACCAGGATTTAGAGTCGAACGCCTGTTTTATGTCAAGAGAGAGGAAGCAAGCAGGGATTCCTCTCTTCTTGGCAATGTGAGCCAATAGGCTCGCCCTTCTGATATTATCTCCTGCCTGCCGGTTGGGAATGAAACCTACCTGATCTCGATGGATCAGGGTTCCAATTATGTTGTTTAAACGATTCGCCAGAATTTTACCTAGAAGTTTGATATCCGTATTTAGCATTGATATGGGCCGGTAATTTTCACTGAGGGTATTGTCGGTCTGTGGCTTGGGAATCATGCAGATTGTGGTCAAAAGTGATTCCTGTCTAAATGATTTCAGTTTTAAAAGGTCGTTGAAGGCCTCCGCGAGCCTCGGGGAGATTAGTTCAGAGAGTGCTTTATAGTATCGGGCTGTGAATCCATCAGGTCCGGGCCGCTTGTTTAATTTGAGTTCCTTGATCGCTCTAGTTACGTCTTCTTGCGAGATAGGCGCATCTAGTTGTGTCTTTTGGGATTCAGACATTCGGGGGAATTGGAATTTCGAGAAAAAGGTGTCGGCTACCGATTCGTCAAATGTATTCGTTTCCGCATATAGTTTTTTCAGATGAGTACTGAATTTCTGCACAATTTTAAGTGGGTTGCTGGAGATAACGTTGTTAGCTAGTTTCAATTTTATTGGTGTATACGATTTGTTGATTGAATTGAGTGTCCTAGCTAGGTTTGCACCAGTTTTATTAGCTGTTTTGTAGAATGTGTGTTTGGATCTGTCTAAAGCTTTATTTGCCGAGTCCGTGAGAAATAGGTAAAATTCGAGGCATGCTTTATCTAGGCGATTTTTAGCGTGGGGGGAGTGGTTATTTTGAAAAGCTAGGTGGGCAAGGTTGAATTCCGCTTCCAATTTCAGTGCTAATTGTCTACGTGCCTTTTTGAGGATCCCAAGTTGTCTTTGAATTCCCCCTCTCAGTACCGGCTTATGGGCTTCCCAAAGCGTGAGAGCAGATATTTCTGGGGACATATTGAGATCTAAGTAATCTTTTAGGGACTGTTCGATTTCCAGACAGTAGGAGGGATGTTTGCGCAAAATATCAGGCATATACCAGGTCGGGTCGGTCTTTTTAGGAATAGTTGATGCTATTGTTGTGTATACAGCATCATGATCTGACCAGGGAATGGGTATTATAACAGAATTGAGAACTTCTGGCAGCATTCCAATTGACAATAATATGTGGTCTATCCGGCTATGTGATTGGTGGGGGTTGGAAAAATAGGTGTAGTTACGTTTCGTGGGGTTCAATTCTCTCCAGGATTCCACTAGGTTATATTTAGATAGTAGGGGGAACAGAGTCCATTTGGTCTGGTGTTTCGGTGGTATGTAAGTAGATCTGTCAAGAAAGGGAAGCAGAACCTGATTCGAGTCTCCGCATATTAGGAGAGACCACAGTTTATGGGCATTGATAGTTTGAAGAAGGTGTGATAAGAACGGCATAGGGTTAAAGTTAGGGGCATAGTATGATACTTCCGTTATCGGTGTGTCTAGGATGTATCCTGTTAGGATCAGGTATTGACCTTCAGGGTCTCTGAGTACCGTGCTCAAGGTAAATGGGGTAGATCGGTGGAAGGCAATCAGGGTACCTCTCTTCTTGACTGGGGCTGAAGCTGTATATACTTGTGGGTATGCAGTGTTGAAGTATTTAGGAGTTGTGTTAGGGGTAAAATAAGTCTTCTGTAGGCAGACAATGTGAGCCTTTTTGGATTGAAAGAGCCGAAAGGCCTTCGTACGTTTTTGCGGTATGTTCAACCCTTGTACATTAAGTGAAATCAAGTTTAAGGGTGCCATGGCAGCCAAACCAAAAGTTTTATCTTACCTTGCCTCCTCGAACGGGGATAGCCCAGGTCGCTCCCTGCGGATGGGGTGAGGGAAGGGAAAGATGAGGGTCCAGGATAGGTAAACTCAAATGAAAGAAAGAATAAATTGTAGATTAATGCATATTTGAACAACAAATCATTGAATAAGCATTCGGGGTGTGCCCGTAGTGAGGGAAGAGATCCCTCACCAGGGGATAGAGGGTCCCTCCCAAATCCCCACATATTAGTTTGGGGATCTGAGGTGGACTGGTTCAGATGCGTATTTTTTCCACGAGTCAGAAAGCCGCATTCAATAATATAGAAGTGTACTTTAAATGCAGAGGGATTCCTATGCCTATGTAAAGTCTCGGAATTTGGCAGGGCCTTTTTTAGCGTCTTGCAGGGTATGTAATTCAGGGGGGAAGATGTGGGCAACGTGGTTTTCCCCTTCAGTTGTCAAGGCCATGGGGTCACTCCAGGTGATTGCCAACGGATTGGTACATATGATCAGGGGTTTAAATAAGGGTCTCAAATAATAGTTTAGACGGAAGTATGCGAGAGTGACAATAGGGCACTTGGACATTTGTGAGGAAGAGTTTATAGTGGACCGTGCAGAAAGGAGAGGCAATACCAGGTTATCATCATAGGCAATCGCCTGTGACATATAATATGGGACAACTAGGAGTAAACATGTCATACTAAGGGCATGACATAAGCACTAATTTCTGCCGAGGTTATAACAAATGAATGATCAGGAAGGTGGTTATATTACCTTATACTGGTGTCAAGACCTAATATAAAGAAAAAAGGAAAAAGAGGTGGGATTGTCTACAGTGGAATAGGACCAACACAGTACCTGTTGAAAGACATTTACTTAGCCTAAATTGAGAGGAAGAGTTAAGTGGCAGTGTGAAAAGTTCAGTCCATTGTGTCTTCTTGATCCTGGGTCTGTGGTGCAAATCTGCCACGCTTGGTGGATTGGTGGGGTCCGCCATTCGGTTCTTGTTGATTGAAGTGGTTGTTATAAGAGGTTGGTGCTGATCTTCTGTGTGAGGTAGAAGCAGAGGAGGGTTGATCAATGATTTTAAAGTCTACTAGGGCCTGGTGTAGTTGGTCGGGTGTTCTGCAGACTATCTTGGTCCCTTGAATCGTGAAATGGAGGGAGAAAGGGAAACCCCATTGATATTTTATGTTACACTGCTGTAATTCGATCAAGAGAGGTTTCATTGCTCTTCTCTTGGCAATGGTTAGTTGTGATATGTCTGCAAAAATTTGATAATTGTAGCCTTGGAAAGACAGGGTCCCTTTCTCCCTTGCTGTCGCCAAAATTTGCTCCTTGGTTTTGTAAAAATGGAACTTCGCTATTATGTCTCTGGGTCGGCCATCTACCTTTTTACGGGAGAGTGCCCTATGTATTCTGTCCATCTCCAAACGTTCCACTGCGATGCCTGGAATTAGTTCCTGACATAGGGCCATTATGGTGGACTGAAGGTCCACCACAGACTCTGGGATGCCTCTAAATCTTAAGTTAGATCTCCTGGCACAGTTTTCAAATTCTTCTAATCTGCTCTGTAGCATTAGGTTCTCTTCTTTTAGGGAGTCTATTTCTGTTAGGCATTCATGGGTGTAGGTTTCAATGTCCTCCACTTTAGTTTCCAATGCTTCTGTACGAGTACCCAATTCCCCAATCTCCTTAGTGAGATTTGAGGTAATCTGGTCAGATGTCTGCTTTAATGCTTTGTGGAGAATTTTTTTAAATTGATTAATCAATCCCGCAGAAACTGTGTTGTCTTGTGGTACAGTTTGTGAAATAGCAGCCATGTCTTCATCCTCACTGTCAGAGCTGAGGTTAGTCAGAGAAGCCATGGGTTTGGCTGTTTTAGCTGTTTGTTTCTTTCCCTTACCTGAGGGGAGCCGCTCTGAGGTGACTGGCGCCTTAACTGAGCCTTTGGTCTGCTGCGCGCCGCTGACAAGTGTCGTTTTAGCTCTATTTCTTGAGCCACCCAGCACCATTGTACAATAAAATGTTCCCCTCACCTTCCTGTAGTTAATGACCGGGTTTTTGTCCAGTTGTGACCGGTTAGCAAGCGAGTTATCCGCGGCTTTCTTTCCTCATGAAGCGGAGCACTAGGCTGACATGACTGTCCTGCTAGAGCCCACGCGCGCGCTCCCTGCGCATTTTTTTTTCTATTACATTTCTATTACATTTCTCACACGATTCTCCCATCATTGATCAGAAAATCGTTTGTTTTTCAAAAAATTTCCAACATATCGGATTTCTCAAATTTGTTTGCCGCACGAAAATCGGCTGTTGCTGCAGCCCACTAATGGTGCAAAATTAGTCCGAAAATTATTTGATATACGATTTTCGAAAGAAAGCCGCCTTTAGATACAAAAATCTGATTTCATAATTCGCTGCACCAACTATTACATAATCTTACATGTATATTGTCCTCCATAATTTAGAGCCAAAACCCTAAATTACATGTGTAAATATTCTTCTGTATCTAAAATGAAACCATTTAGCAAAGGTCATATTCAAATATTTAAATAAATATGTACCTTATTGATGCAATACTTACTACCTTCCAATTGTAAGCAAGCAAGCAAGTCTAGAATTGAATAAAAGAGCTCTGTCAGCTACAATCATATTTGGCTCACTACTCTCAAGCTGGTAGTGTTTTTGTAAGATTGTGTGAAAGAGTCCCAGAGGGATCTAAAGTTAGGTTTCCAAAATATTTTCTATTCATTGGTTACACACTTGACTACAGTTATGCAAAACCTGTTGAAGAAGTATCTTATGAAATTCAAAATACTCTCGCACATCTGTAATGTCAGGTGTTCTACAAAGCAATGCCATCATATTATATACTTCTATCAGCTTGAGGGCACCTCTAGAAAATCTAGCTTGGCTAAGAGCAAACAGTGTTCCTGCTGTTTGAATGTTAAGCAGAACTGTGCTTACATTGAACAAAGTATGCATCATAGTAAAACTAATTGTCGATGTCTGGCAGGATTTCTCAGAGAACATAGAGTTTTTCCTTTTGCTAAGTTTGGCAACATAATATTTTATTCTGAATGCAGATCAGAGAAGCAAATAAATGGGCAATATAGTACAAACAGCAAAAAAAACTATAGTATGTTTAAGTAGATGACTATTTCTATTGCCTCGGGGGTATATAACAGTGACATATGAATATTTTGCATTTAAACTCATTCCAGTGGACTTATTGGGCTAGTGTATACAGGTATTTGAGATCAATTAAATTAACCTGTCAAAAAAAAAAAAAATTCATAAAGAAATATATATGTAAAAGACTCATGATTGCCTTTCTTATTGCCTACACCACCAGAGGAAATGGTTGCCACTGAAATAGGCATCCTTTTGGATATTGTTCCCCCTTTTTTTCAGGTTCTGGTGACAACCCATCATTTGCAGAACTGTTAGTTGGTACTGGAGAGTACATTTACCTAGTAGGGAAACAAACAGCAATAACCTCTAAGGCCGCGTACACACGATAAAAACATATAAACAATAAACCAGGTAAGCAGTAATCACATTTAGATGTCATATATACATGTATATATTTCAATCATATAACAACCTTTAAAAACATATAAATAATGGCCAATCAAGAAAGAAATCGTGATTATATAACCCCTTAGGCCGCGTACACACGATCGAACATGTCCGCTGAAACTGGTCCGCAAACCAGTTTCAGCGGACATGTTCGATCATGTGTACGGCCTATGGGACCGTTTTCCAGTGGACAAAAGTTTCTAGACATGCTTAGAAACCTGTCCGCTGGAAACCTGTCCCTCGGACATGTTCGATGGTTAGTACACGAAAGCATCAGACAAAAATCCCGCGCATACTCAGAATCAAGTCGACGCATGCTTGAAAGCATTGAACTTTGTTTTTTCATCACGTCGTGGTGTTCTACATCACCGCGGTCTGGTTCGAGGGGATTTTTGTCCGATGGTGTTTACACACATCAGACCAACAGACAACTTCAGCCTGGTCCGCTGGAAACGGTCCGTCGGACATGTTTCCTCGGACATGTCTCATCGTGTGTACGCGGCCTAAGTTATCCTTTGAATGGGGCTTTCTGTATTTGGAAGACAGTATGGAGTCTGGACAGTGTCTTTGGAAATTTCTCTGCAACATATCAAGCAGTTGTTGGTGCATTATATTATTGACTATAGTATTGAAAACTAACCTAAGAACTTAATCTAAGTACTAAGTAAAAATTATTTATATGACCATTTAAAAATGCAGGTAAAAGCACAGAAAAATTAAGTATTTTTTTCAGTGCTTTCATACAGTTTTTTCATTTCCATAAATCATTCTTATTTAATTGTAATATGCCTTTGTACAACAAAATTTGAATGCTTCAGGGAGAGTCAATTCCCCAGCACAACCCCCTCCCTTCTTGCACAGTCTCTTATTGAAAGTTCTGGCCCAGCAACTCTTCCCTCCCTTCACCTCCTTCATAAACCTAAAGTAGAAGTTGAGTAAGGAATGAAGTGGAATGTAGAGCAGGGGTAGTCAATCTTTCTAAGCAAATGGTCACTTTACTGCCGTACAGACCTTAGGGCGTGTGTCGGACTGTGGCCAGTGGGAGTAGAAAGTATTCAGTGGGAAGATTAGTGCCCCATGTTTAGTATATGGGGAGGAGTAGTGTCCATTTATTGGTATCAGGGGGAGGAATAGTGTCTATCATTGGTATCAGTGGGAGGAATAGTGTCCATCATTGGTATCAGTGGGAGGAATAGTGCACCAAACTTGATGTCCTTATAGTGCTGGGATTGATTACTAGGAATGATCAAATCTGTTTGGGTTAGATTTTATAAGGTATTTACCAAACCCTGCTTGAAGACTGTTAAACTTGAACATAAATCCCAGAGGAAATCTATGGAAGGTACATTTTTAAATTCCGGTAATTTTCAAGACTAATAGCCAAGGTATTGTGCATAATTGGAAGCTAGAAACTGGCAAGGGGAAGATTTGGCAAATATATATATATATATATATATATATATATATATATATATATATATATATATTCAGCATGGATAGGGCCCTTTTAATGCAGCTTAAAAGACAACATTAACAATCCTTTCAATAACATGCTTGGCAGATGCCTTAACCACTTGCAGACTGTATAACTTAGATAAATGGCAATAAAGTGGCAAAGCTGCGCTGGATCACATACCTAGTGCTAACAGGACTGGGGCGAGTATGCCCATCGGACCGTTTTCAGTGGACAAATTCGATCGTGTGTACGAGGCCTAAGGGATAAAAGGGCATTTCCCTGGTAAACTGGGGACCCACAAGGGGACATGACTTAGTATGAGACAGGGAAGGGAGAACTGGTTAAAATATGCCCCGTATTGGTTCCAGAGGGATAATAAGAAACAAAAGAAACCCAACAAGTGTTTAACAAAGAAGGATTATGAGAAAAAACACAAGAAAGAGACAGAAAAAAAGAGACCAGACCCAACAGCCCCCAACAGCCCCTCCACTTCAATTTAACCCTCAACCAGACACAAATTAGATGTATCCAAGTCTCGCAAAAGAAGATATAAATATTTTAGCAGGACATCATGCTGTACACCAGGCACCTGCACCAGCTCCAGGACAACAGTCTATACAGGCTCCAGTCCAGTAGGTCCAACAACCCGTATAGGTTCAACAGGTATATAGAACTGATACCCCAGTAGTGTCAGAACACGGGGGCTCCGAAGAATCTGAGACATCAGATACGGAAGTAACTGACACCAAGACTGCAGTGCACCGCTGTGCCATTTTTTAAAGTTTTCATGTATTGCTGGTTTTAAAAGATTAAATTGGGAGTGCAAAGATTGAAGTTTTGTTTGATTTTAAATAAACTGGTTGAAACCTTATCACACTATTGGAGCACTTCTTTTAATATCATTTCATATGTGGAGAGATCTTGTTCAAGCACGGTTGAATATTATATGATCGTTTTTAAACCCTTGTGAGGTTTCTTTTCTTTCTCGAGTTTTAATAAGCATCTGAGCTAAACACGATGGTGGGAGGCATTGCAAGCTGGTGAGTGTGATTTCGAAAGGGAGAGGAGTCACTTGCACGTTGGTGTGGTGGGAGATATAAGAAGACTTAGCATTGAATCATTTATGTGTTTTTTTGCTTTATGGACTATTAATTTATCACTTATTTAAGCGCTAATATTTTTCCTGTTTATTCATCATTTGGTTAAAAGGTTAAATCTTACACACACGTACAGACATGCCAGAATGTGTGAAATGGAATGATAAAATGTACAATGCATTTGTGTATCTCAAAACGACAATGGTCACAGACCCTGGTTTTGGACTACCTGAATATGGCAAGATGTTTCATCAACAATGGCGTGGGTCCTAGCGCAGGAGCATGGGGCAAACTCTACCCTATTGCATTTTTCTCATTGTGCCATTACCTGTCCAGGGTATGCCGGCATGTCTCAGAGCTCTGGCATCCTGTACGATGGTGGTGGAAATGGTGACTTAATTTACTCTGAGTCATAAAACCACCCTTCATATAACTCATAATGTCTCAATTCTGATAAAGAGTATCCATACCCAGCACATGTCAGCCCAATGGCTGAGTGGGTATGTGGTCATTCACCTATCCAACTCAAGCCTTGAGATAAAGTATGCCTCCCCCACATCTGGTCCCACCCCAATTTTAAATTCCTTATTAGGATTAAAAAGGGAACAGGATAAGGTTCTCCCACAACATGAATGCTTAGATCTCATACATCAGGACACATCCCTAAGACCAAATATGTCTTATGTGGCTCTCCCAGATGCACACAATGTCTTTGTGGATGGATCCTGCTCTAGGCCAAATTATATAACATACCATGCTGGATATGCTGTTGTACAGCTACCAGATACAATTTTTGAAGAAAGTCCAGTCCCATTCCAAACAGCTGAAGCTGCAGAACTCATAGCTCTTACTAGAGCCTGTCTGTTTTTTGAAGGAAAGGATGTAACTATCTACAATGACTCCAAATACGCATTCAGTGTTATATGGAAAAGGAGGGGATTCAAGGCAGCAGATGGAAAATCTATCTCACATTCTAAAAACAAATAAGGTGCGGCGCTACAAATAGTAATAGACTCAATAACTGAATGTCTATATAAATTGAGAAAAGTCAATCAACACAAGAAGAAAAAAAGTCCATAAAAAAAACTTCTGTCCACCCAGTGAAAGGAAAAAACATTGGTGATTGATAGAAGCTCCGTCACCAAAGATATGTAATTGAGCTTACCAGAAGGTGAGACCTAACTGAGTGTATACTCATCAGGTCATTTGGGCTTAAAAAGTCACAAATCAATGTAACATCCAATGGTCAGAAACTTGTATGTCCCGCAGAGCAGCTTGATGCAGTCTTCACATAGGACCCACAGATTTTCATACACCAGTATCAATTGTGCCAAAGAAAAATAAAATGCACATAGCGTGATACTGTATACAAATTAAGATAATTTATTAAAAGAAAATATTTACACTCACATGACAGTAGAGTAAATGAAGCGCTTAATATAAAACAGGCAGTAAAGTCAGCGTGTTCTCCCGACGCGTTTCGTTCCAGTGAACATCGTCTGGGGACGCTGACCATCTGCCCACATATCATATATATAGATTATAAGGTCCCCTACCTCAATTAATTATATTAGAGGGACCGAGCGGCTCACGGTCACCACTTCCGGGTTGCCGCAAACATGGAGTCGTCGGCGTGCGTTCCAGCCCTCGCATTGAAAACGAGGCTGGAACGCAGATCCACGATGTAAACATGGAGTCGTCGGCGTGCGTTCCAGCCCTCGCATTGAGAACGAGGCTGGAACGCAAAGCCGCGACGTTAACATTCTCGTCCGACGTGCGTTCCAAACATTACAATGGTAAGATGTTGGAACGCAACGCCGAGTACTCCCTCTGACAACAGACGTGCCATTGTGAGAGCACCGTGCTGCCGTATTGTTGTTGGATACACAATACACGCTGGGGACCTCTAATGGATAAAACGAGAATGACATTCATCAACGTTAAAAATTACAACTAACATAATGGGAAGAAACATTAGTAGTTATACATACATTGCATATTAAATATATCTTAGAAATGAGTATAAATGCCTAGAACCACCTTAACTTGGAACAAAAACAAGCATAGTGATCCGGATCATTCAATACATAAAAATAAACCCAAATTCATAAATGGAAATATTAAAATTGATTACTGTAAATAACGATTTAAAACAATCAATTAAAACATATAAAGTTGATAATCACTTTTCTTTCTTAGTTTCTTTTCTAAATCATGCAGTCATCTCCTCTTTTTGAAAAAAGTAGACAAATAAAATAAAAAAGGAAAGAAAAGGAAAAAAAACAACATTACGGTATTCCAACATACATTAAGCTTGACTAATAAAAGCATTAATGTCCCATTCAACATTAAGTCCTTGAGGTGTGTGCGTCTGTAACTCATATATCCAATACGTTTCGAGTCTAGACACCCCTCTAGTTCTTGCTCCCCCTCTCCAAGGTGCTACGTATTTATCTATAATGAGAAACTGGGTGCCCTTAGGGTCTTGATTATGATATTGTCTATAATGACGTGGCACAGTATGCTTGGTGTCACCACCAATGATCTTCGCAACATGTTCTCCTACCCGTACGGAAAAAGGCCTAATAGTACGGCCTACATACTGCTTCCCGCATGGGCAGGTAATTAAATAAACTATATGTGTAGTTGCACATGTGCAGAAAACTTTAATGGGATATATTTGGCCAGTACTACGCGACTGGAATTCTAGGGTCTTATTCCTCCCACAGGTGTTATACAGACACACACTACATTTTTTACAAGGAAAATATCCCTTCATATCATGAAAAAATGTTGGCTGGATAGGGGGATCTACAACATTTGGAGCAACTTTGTTCCTCAGTGTAGGGGCTCCTTTAAAAATCAGCTTTGCCTTTTCTGGCAATTCTGGACCCAAAACCTTATCTTGTTTGAGTATATCCCAATGTTTATCCAAGATCTTTTTAATATCCTTATGCTGGTTTGAATAGGAAGTAATCATTGAAAATTTAAAAGATAAATCAGGTTCACGTGGAACTGTATCATGAAACAAGGAACTACGATCAATCTCTGCCACCCGTTGGGCCTCCGCCTCCACGAGTGTTGGATCATAACCTTTATCCAAGAATCTCTGTTTTAGCATAGATGCTTGTAATAGATAGGTTTCCATGTTAGTACAATTCCTTCGTAGACGGAGGAACTGGCTTTTAGGTACCGAACCGAGCCAAGATTTATGGTGACAGCTATCCACTGGAATAAAGCTATTTCTATCTGTATTTTTGAAATGGGTCTGAAATATAAACTTACGTGATTCGATCCTTATCTCAAGGTCCAAAAAGTTTACATTAGTGGGACTAAAGTCAAAAGTAAGGACGATACCACGATTGTTATCATTCAGAGAACAGAAAAACTTATTCAAGGTCTCAGGGGGGCCATCCCATAGAAGGAGGACGTCATCTATATACCTGGCCCAAAAGATCAGGGACGGATGTTGTTCAAAATAGACAACGTCCTCCTCCCACTTGTTTATGGCCAAGTGGGAGGAGGACGTTGTCTATTTTGAACAACATCCGTCCCTGATCTTTTGGGCCAGGTATATAGATGACGTCCTCCTTCTATGGGATGGCCCCCCTGAGACCTTGAATAAGTTTTTCTGTTCTCTGAATGATAACAATCGTGGTATCGTCCTTACTTTTGACTTTAGTCCCACTAATGTAAACTTTTTGGACCTTGAGATAAGGATCGAATCACGTAAGTTTATATTTCAGACCCATTTCAAAAATACAGATAGAAATAGCTTTATTCCAGTGGATAGCTGTCACCATAAATCTTGGCTCGGTTCGGTACCTAAAAGCCAGTTCCTCCGTCTACGAAGGAATTGTACTAACATGGAAACCTATCTATTACAAGCATCTATGCTAAAACAGAGATTCTTGGATAAAGGTTATGATCCAACACTCGTGGAGGCGGAGGCCCAACGGGTGGCAGAGATTGATCGTAGTTCCTTGTTTCATGATACAGTTCCACGTGAACCTGATTTATCTTTTAAATTTTCAATGATTACTTCCTATTCAAACCAGCATAAGGATATTAAAAAGATCTTGGATAAACATTGGGATATACTCAAACAAGATAAGGTTTTGGGTCCAGAATTGCCAGAAAAGGCAAAGCTGATTTTTAAAGGAGCCCCTACACTGAGGAACAAAGTTGCTCCAAATGTTGTAGATCCCCCTATCCAGCCAACATTTTTTCATGATATGAAGGGATATTTTCCTTGTAAAAAATGTAGTGTGTGTCTGTATAACACCTGTGGGAGGAATAAGACCCTAGAATTCCAGTCGCGTAGTACTGGCCAAATATATCCCATTAAAGTTTTCTGCACATGTGCAACTACACATATAGTTTATTTAATTACCTGCCCATGCGGGAAGCAGTATGTAGGCCGTACTATTAGGCCTTTTTCCGTACGGGTAGGAGAACATGTTGCGAAGATCATTGGTGGTGACACCAAGCATACTGTGCCACGTCATTATAGACAATATCATAATCAAGACCCTAAGGGCACCCAGTTTCTCATTATAGATAAATACGTAGCACCTTGGAGAGGGGGAGCAAGAACTAGAGGGGTGTCTAGACTCGAAACGTATTGGATATATGAGTTACAGACGCACACACCTCAAGGACTTAATGTTGAATGGGACATTAATGCTTTTATTAGTCAAGCTTAATGTATGTTGGAATACCGTAATGTTGTTTTTTTTCCTTTTCTTTCCTTTTTTATTTTATTTGTCTACTTTTTTCAAAAAGAGGAGATGACTGCATGATTTAGAAAAGAAACTAAGAAAGAAAAGTGATTATCAACTTTATATGTTTTAATTGATTGTTTTAAATCGTTATTTACAGTAATCAATTTTAATATTTCCATTTATGAATTTGGGTTTATTTTTATGTATTGAATGATCCGGATCACTATGCTTGTTTTTGTTCCAAGTTAAGGTGGTTCTAGGCATTTATACTCATTTCTAAGATATATTTAATATGCAATGTATGTATAACTACTAATGTTTCTTCCCATTATGTTAGTTGTAATTTTTAACGTTGATGAATGTCATTCTCGTTTTATCCATTAGAGGTCCCCAGCGTGTATTGTGTATCCAACAACAATACGGCAGCACGGTGCTCTCACAATGGCACGTCTGTTGTCAGAGGGAGTACTCGGCGTTGCGTTCCAACATCTTACCATTGTAATGTTTGGAACGCACGTCGGACGAGAATGTTAACGTCGCGGCTTTGCGTTCCAGCCTCGTTCTCAATGCGAGGGCTGGAACGCACGCCGACGACTCCATGTTTACGTCGTGGATCTGCGTTCCAGCCTCGTTTTCAATGCGAGGGCTGGAACGCACGCCGACGACTCCATGTTTGCGGCAACCCGGAAGTGGTGACCGTGAGCCGCTCGGTCCCTCTAATATAATTAATTGAGGTAGGGGACCTTATAATCTATATATATGATATGTGGGCAGATGGTCAGCGTCCCCAGACGATGTTCACTGGAACGAAACGCGTCGGGAGAACACGCTGACTTTACTGCCTGTTTTATATTAAGCGCTTCATTTACTCTACTGTCATGTGAGTGTAAATATTTTCTTTTAATAAATTATCTTAATTTGTATACAGTATCACGCTATGTGCATTTTATTTTTCTTTGGCACAATTGATACTGGTGTATGAAAATCTGTGGGTCCTATGTGAAGACTGCTTTAAGCTGCTCTGCGGGACATACAAGTTTCTGACCATTGGATGTTACATTGATTTGTGACTTTTTAAGCCCGAATGACCTGATGAGTATACACTCAGTTAGGTCTCACCTTCTGGTAAGCTCAATTACATATCTTTGGTGACGGAGCTTCTATCAATCACCGATGTTTTTTCCTTTCACTGGGTGGACAGAAGTTTTTTTTATGGACTTTTTTTCTTCTTGTGTTGATTGACTTTTCTCAATTTATATAGACATTCAGTTATTGAGTCTATTACTATTTGTAGCGCCGCACCTTATTTGTTTTTATTTTATTTTGCAAAATTGATCTAGTTTTGTGGTGCTGGCAGCTAATCTTTGCAATTTTCTAGCAGCGCGTTGTTTATGTACATTTGTGTGTATATAAGGTTTTATCTGTATCTCACATTCTACACTGGTCATACAATTACCATGGTCCATAGGCATACTACACTGTAGGGTACACATACAGGTCAGCAAGATGACATAGCCAAAGGAAATGCTTTAGCTGACAAAGCAGCAAGAGAAGCAACATCCACACAGCAGCTGCTCTCACCTGAAATACCACTTCTAGATCAAACATTGCATGATCTCCAAACATATGCTACAGACAAAGACATCCAACAATGGAATGCAGTAGGTGTGGTCACAGAGGGTGCTAGGTTACATGTGAACTCTTGAATATAGTGAAAAATCTGTCACAATTGCACTAATACGGCTACAATCACGTCACGTATATCAACAACTTATTACTGGATGAACACTAAGGCACTTTGCACTATTTTAAAAGCACTTTACAGTTATAATTTATTTGGACTGCATATTTAGCACTTTATTGAATTAAGTTGGGTTTGCTTAGTCCAGCAACTTAACTGGATGTTTGCCAGCACTATGCACTTTTGGTTTTTATGTATTGACTAATACATCACCGGACTGTTATCAAGCGCTGTCATACATTAATTTGTGTTATTGATATTTCTCACGTATGCTTCATCCTATGGCACAATATTGAATGTTTTATATATTGGAATCTTTAAGCACATCGCACCTTTGTTATATATGCTTTGTATGCATTATTGCACATTATTTATTCATTTATTTATTAGTTCGGTCATTAACCACAGTATTATCACTCCACGCTTACCCCCTATCAATGTTGATGTTAGGGGAGAGGTTTTGCCACATTAAGGAGTGAGACATTTATTTATTAGCAAGCGCCTCCATACCCCCCCATTTTCCACTGACTATCTGTGTGTGAGCACTTTATCTGGTGGCTGCTGCTACATTTAGTAGTTTTTAGTTCATTGGTACTGCGCATCAGTTCCCCCATTTTTCAACTCTTGAATATAGATTTTTTCATTCCAGGTCTTCCCTCTCTTGTTAATGCATATGTTTCCAGATGCATCACATGCATTCTGAATAATCCCAGGAACCCTCACAAGGCAAAACATGAACACCTAATATGTCCATCCACACCATTTACTCATCTACAGATAGACTTTACACATATGCCCCCAAAACAGATGGGAGATAAGAATACCTACTTGTAATAGTAGACATGTTCTCAAGATGGATATAAGTGTTTGTAACAACAAAGGCAGATGCACAAACAGTAGTGAGAATTGTTACACAGGAAATCATTCCCAGAGGGGGATGCCCGCTTCAGATCAACTTAGACAATGACTGCATTTGTGGCCAAAGTCTTCCAAGATCTAGTAAAAACGCTTATAATTGATGGATGTTTTACATACATTATCACCCTCAAAGTTCAGGTATAGTGTAAAGGGTGACCAGAACCATTAAGGATAAGCTCAGGAAGGCCACTGGAGGTATGTATACCAATTGGAAGAATGTCCTACCAGCAGTTCTAGCTGAGGTAAGAATGACACCCTCTAAGAAGACGGGATACTCTTCTTTTGAAGTCCTAATGAGTAGGCCATTCCCCACCCCATGGGTCAGACAGCCACTTATGTTAGAAAGAGGGTAATTTAATCTCATTCAGAAAGAATATGTAAGAAAACATATTGAAACATTGGATACAGTTGAAAGAAATGTTGCTCGCACTTCTCCTGCTTCTTCACAGGAACCTACACACCCTTTACAGTGTGGGTGACACCATGGTGGTCCAGCAATTGAACCGCACCAAGAAGCAGGAGTATCAGTTTGGACCCCCAACCACAGTGATAGCAGTTACCCACGAAGCTATTCTGGTAGAAGAACAACAGGCTTGGACTCATGCCAGTCGTATGAATCAGGTGGACCGAACACCTAAGAGGAAGATTAAAGACAAAGGAGGTGAAAGTCCTTGAATAGTGAGTGAAGTAGGTGGTCAATATTCAAAAGATGACCTCGTTTATTTCACCACAGACTTCTGGGAAGGTCTTGTGCCTCCTATTCTTGATCAATTTGATTGTGTTCCTACCCACATGGATCATAACTAAATTTATATATCAGTCTGAGGACTTGATAAAATTGTGTGTTGCTCATAATGATTGATGTGAATCTACAATGTTGCATGGCGTAAGTGACAATACATAGCAATTGGTACAATGTGCCATTTACGCATTCATAAATAGGGCCAAATATCTGGGGGTTCCCTTATTCTAAAATAAACTTTCACTTTCTGATAAATCCAACCTCTGAAATAAGGGGGCCCCAAGATACTGCTCATGTATGTGAATAAGTATGGGGTATATAATACACCTTGGTACTCATTCAATTTATTTTCAAAATGAAAATAGCAACACCCACATTCTAAATAAAGTATTTTTTTTTATAACAAAATGTAAAAAAAATAAAATGCTCTTTGATGTATACCTAAAGTCATTAATTTCATCTAGCAATGTAGATCCATGTTATTCATTATGAATGAATCTTGATGATGTTGACTTGCCGCCATGACAGCAAGAAAAAAACCATCCTACCACTACTTTTGACACAAATGAAAGTTCCCTGGTGCTGCTAGTATGTAAACAACAGTGGTTTGGAACCTGTGTGATGTCACCGACCAAATATGGTCAATATGGATTCTGGGGCATCTGTCAGTTAGAACTGGTAGTAATACAACTGCTAAATGACAGACTCCCAACTACATCAGCCAAAAATTCAGACGGGCAGAAAAATTGCTAAATATGTCCAGTTTTTTTTGTTCATTCACGGAACTGTCAACAGTTCAGTTCTAACTCATGTTCAACCTGAACACGAAGCTCATCCCTACAAGGGTCAAATACAAAATATGTAAAAGGTACATACTTTAAATGTCTAATTTTCTATAGATAATTTAAGAAATGGTGATAGTGTTGCCATATTAAATGGATAGCGGAGGGAAAATAGGAAGTAATTAAAAGAAAGGAGCAAAATTTGTCCTGGTTTTTGACCCACAAATAATAAAATATAAAGAACACTGCCTTGCCATCATTTCCTAGCTTGCAATATAAATTAAGTTTGGAGTCTGATTGTTTGCTGTGAGCAACAATTTACACATTAGGCACACTGCAAAACTGCAAGGTCAAGGGAGGTCTAAGGTAGTGAAAAAACATTTTAATTTCTTTAAAGATTCTGATTCTGAATATATACTATACCTTTTGCTTTACTGTATGCAATGGTGAACTTTAGTTTGGAATACCAGGCTCTGTCTCCCAAATGTACTGTATAAGTTCATACAAATATCTACATTCTAAAATTACTACATGAAATTCTACCAGATTTCTAGTTCTTTTTAGTTGAAATGCTTTATAGAAAAATTCCAGCTTTTCCTCTCCAAAACAACAAATGCATTGTGAATGTGAATGATCTACAACCCTACTTTCAGTTTATTTGTAACTTTACTTTAGCTGTAAAAAAGCAGGGTTGTCTGTGATGTCACTGCTCCTCCTGGCTGAATTTTTAAGTTCTCTGACTTCCTGTTTTATTTCTTTGCCAAGCCTCTGTAGTTTCAGGGCAAGCTATGGAAGACACTTTTACCAGCTGTGGGCGTTGATGTGGGTGAATCTAAGGGTCACTGTGGGCATTTCTGGGTTCTCATGTGTGTGGTGAAAGAGGGGGAATGGAATTGTGTTATCCCCGCCCACACTACATTCCTCTTTGTAGTGACTAGGGAACAAGCAGGAAGTGGAATTTTAGTCAGAAAATTAAAGTGATTCTAATCTAAAGGCAATTGTTTTATTTTTCAAAAATAACAAACATTTTATACTTACCTGCTCTGTGTAATGGTTTTGCAGAGAGCAACCCTGATCCTCCTCTTCCCCCACCGCCGAGTACCACCATAGCAAGTCGTGGATGCTTGCTCACATAACCGACACTTTCCAATACATGTTGCTTTCAATAGTTGCCTCTGAAGCAGCTAGCATGACTGACAAAACTGGTCAGGCTTTCAGACTTGCTTCCATGCTGCTAGCTTCCGGGATATCTCCTCCCCTATCACCTCCATTCATCTAAGGGACTTTGACCTTTCTGGATACAGACTCATTAACCTCCACTTGCTATAAGTAGAGACTTTACCTCTCAAGATCCACATGGATGGATAAGTACAATAAAACATTGGTTTGAGAGTAACTTGGTTTGAAAGAGTTTTGCAAGACATGCAACATTTTTCAATTAACTTTGACTTGATATACAAGTGATGACTTAATATAAGAGTAGCGTCATGTCACAACTGAGTATAAAAGAGAAGAGAGGCACCTCTAAGTGTACAGTACCTGCCGCCGATATTGTGTTAATATCGCCTCTGTTAGAGGCAAAATTGACACCTGTGATCCCCGTCGCGGGAGCCAGCGCTGAGCTCTGTCGCTCCTCCCGCTAGCCACCCCCAATGGATTCCTATGGATGCGCAGCATCTTGTAGGGGCGACGAGCGCGAGAAGCACAGCCTCGCATCACCATTTTCCAGCGAGATCCCATCTCACTGGAAACACAAAATCGGCGGCACCTACTGTAGCAATATGGTTACATTTAATGAAAGTACAACATTTAGCAACATATTGCTACACTTAGAGGTGCTTTTCTCTTTTATACTCTGTAGCTCCTGCTGGATTTTCCTTTTATGTAGGCTTCTATTTGTGGATAGACATTTTATGGTTACACATCCTATAACATTGCTATAATCATTTTATATTGACTATAAACTGAAGGACTTATGAATAAATGGTTGTGGAACAAATCATTTGAGTTTTCATTACAGGCATACCCCGCTTTTAAGTACGCAATAGGGTTTATTTACTAAAGCTGGAAATCGCAATATCAGGCTCATTTCTGCATAGAAACCAATGAGCTTCTAACTCCAGCTTGTTCAATTAAGCCTGGTAATAAAACCTGGAAGCTCATTGGTTTCTGTGCAGAAGTGAGCCTTATTTTGCGCTTTCCAGCTTTAGTAAATAAACACAATTGTGTACTTAAAAGTGGGGTATGCCTGTATTTCTTATGGGGAAATTTGCTTTGATATAAGTGCTTTGGATTACAAGAATGTTTAGGAACTAATTATGCTTGCAATCCATAGCTTTACTGTATATTTTATCTACGTGAGTATTACATAGCTTGGAAATTCTTCTTTGATCTAAACTGAGGCGATGATATATTATTTACCACACAGTTGGAGGAGTTCTCCTGTGTCTATCTAGTTGCCAACAAAGGGAGGGCAGAAGATGCCATGCTATACGCTATATAAGTGCCATATGTGATGACAGGGGCACC
This sequence comes from Rana kukunoris, assembly GCA_029574335.1. Taxonomy (NCBI): domain Eukaryota; kingdom Metazoa; phylum Chordata; class Amphibia; order Anura; family Ranidae; genus Rana; species Rana kukunoris. Next base: position 349,475,370 of record CM056053.1, on the reverse strand, counting down.
TCTCCCTGTGAGTTTTCCATTTATTCCTGATGTTTGATACATATGCCATTATTCACTCTGACATCATGCTGCTTATATGGGAGCTGGTCTTATAACATATTTTTATTGAGGGACACCCTCATGGACTTGCCATTAACCACAGGTAGTGGGTTGATCCCATGGGATCTCAAAGGAATATAAATACCACTAGCCATAGTTAATATTGTCTATATGTGTATTGGATTCCCTTACAATCCATGAGAAGGTCCTTTAATGGGCTTTGAACAATATTTAACTATATACTAGTCCTGAAACATATTCTACCAAAGGAACCCATCTGCAAGTTTCCAATCGCAGGGTAACCTGTAGGAAAAGCACACGTTTTTGGTGTGGGTTGCTGAGCATTCGAAAACGTGCAGATATAAATGCAGTCTAATTATTAATGACACCCCAATCACAAAAATGTACTACAAACTTGCCAAAATGCACACTAAAAATGTCACACTCCAAGACTGAAAACGTTCTAGTGCTACTTTGGGGAATTTGTCGCACATAAGGTAGCCCACTTGGGTGCACGTTTATGTTTTAAAAAGTGCAAGAAATGGCAAGGTGTGAATGGAATGTGCTTAAGAGGAATTTTTGAGGAATCATGAATGACCAGGGAGAAGAAATGAGGGTTTAAAACAAACACTGATTCATCAAAGTTGCACAGGAATGACTGGCGCACTGGAAGGCATGTGACTTTTACGTGTGAACCAGGGCTATCTATTCAATCTCTCACAGAATCATTATAGCTAGATTTCCCAGCAGGCTGTGTATGTGTTTATATAAAGGGGGTTTCTCCTTAAATAATGCTGTGCTCTGCGAGGCTGAACTTGAGAGGTTTGGACTCCTCCTGTAGGTGTGACTGGGTGGGATTGCATGCTATTTTAGGATGTATTCAGTCCCACCCACCATCAGAGCTGTGAAGGGTGTTACATCGTTTGCAGAGTCTGAAAGACTACAGAGGGGAGTGTTATAGACTCTAGCTGTTGCTGAAAATAGCAGTGGAAGGGACAGAGTCTATCAGCAGGATATACAGAGTGTCACATGGTACAAAACTGCAACCAAACCCAGAATATCAGGGGATCTGCAGACAACAGAGCAACATGGTACAGAGGAATGATCTATGCTGGGATTGATCATTCCATTTAGTTCTAGTGAAATAAAAGTTGGAGTTCAGCTTTAACCTAGTTTAGTTTTCTGAGTATTTCTTATAATTCCCTTGTGAAATCTAAAATAATTTTGGCATTTGTTCTTAATTCAAATAATACAATAAAAGATTGAAAAATGCACAATCATGGCCAAATTGGCCTTTAGTGGAGAGTAATATGAACATTTTAAAGTAGTGTTTGACAAACCTGCAAGATTTATAATGATCTTTTTGCTCCAAAGGGCATACTGGTTATAATACAGATCATGATACTACAGCTTATATTGATTTGCCAATTTTTTTATGAAGTAAAGCGCACATGGCTAATGTATTCTTATGTATGCCTATTTAATATAAAGTCACAGTGCTGGCATCTCAGGGAAAGGTGAGTTTTCTCACTATTTGCATTGCCTGTAGTAAATGGGTTTGGGTCTGCAGTGGTGACAGATTCATTTGTCACTTGGCTCTTTGCAAATACGTCTGCTTATACTATATGCTAAATTACTCTGGGATTCAAAAATGATTCACAGGCTCATTACTGAATTGCAAAACCAAATCTTCCAACCTACAGAATTATTATTTTATTTTATGAATGGCATATATAAAAATATGCAAGAAGAAAATGCAAGCAGGCAAATTGATTCTGTAACAAGATTTCTATCTACCTTTACTTAATAACACATATTTTTTTACACATGTTTAATTTTGTTATAGTTGTCCGTAAAGGACTCTTTGATAAAACACTACTACTTCCAAAATCTCATTTGGGCTTATTTACTCTATAAATTATTTAATATATTTTGCTAAGCAAAGCGTTCACTTAGATCATCTAATCATGTGTAAGTCAGAATCATGTTTTTTTCCAAATCTCCCTGCACATGATTGCATATTCAAAGTGAACACAGCTTAGTCACTTGCTGACTGACCCATAGTAAAATACATCATTGCCTTGACCTTTAATACCGGTGTTATGGCAAAAACTAGCTGCCATAAACCCAGGATCATTTTTTACTATGGCTTTTTTTTTTTTAAAACCATAAAGATTTTATTGAAAAGATTTGCACTTAACAAAGAATGGAGCGGCTCCATGAGCCCAAACAAAAAGTCGCACAGGCACATTTCGGCAAAATATAGATACAATGGGGTAGATTCACATACACTTAATATTCCGCTGCGTAATAATAAAATAATAATAAAAGACGTCGGAAAACGTAGAAATTCGACGCGGGAACAACGGCCATACTTAACATGGGCTGTCTAATATTAGAGCAGCAAAAAGCTAGTATAGTGTTACGCAAATAAAAGATGACTAAAGGTGCGTAAGAGATTGCGATTGAAGATCGTAATTTCGGGGATCGTCGGCAAAAGCTAATTTGCATACCCCGACGCGGAAAACGACGGGAAGTCCACCCAGTGGCCGCAATTTTAGCGTACAAACACTTAATCCAGTCGAATTGAAGCCCGCAGCCGTCTATTCATGGTTTGAGGTTTTCGACTAGCTAGAAAACGCGCGTAATTTGAAATTACTCCAGTCTAACACCAGTTAGACAGGCGTAATGGCTCTCTGAATCTGGCCCAATATTTCTGAACAAGTTTACACAAAAAATAGCTTCCTGTGTAAAATGATTTGTTTGGGTGAGCGTATCTCAGAAGAGTTGAGACATAAAGAGGAAGAAAGAGAGAAAGAGAAGAGAAAAGAGAAACATTTAAAAAAAAGGGGGGGTGGACCATGGGGGAGGGAGGCACGGTAGGGAGAGGACAGCGGTAGGTGGAGAGGGAGGGAGGGGAAATATCGGTAGGAAGGGGGGAAAAGACGAGAGCGAATGAGGCTTAATGAGGAGAGGGGGTACAAAAGTCACCAACTACCCACTCCTACTATGTCCTGTTTTGCGTCAGATACCCCAGTCATTCCTGGGCTTACCTGACCCATCGGTAAAGCCCAGAAGTGATCTGATGCAGCCATTTGCTGTGCAGGAAGTTGAGTGAGGCCAGGATGGCCACCAACTTATCTTTATGCCCATAGAGGACCTGAGCGATGTTTGATGTCGCTATCGGTTCTCAAAATAAATATATTTTTTTTAAGTCAAAATGCAAAAAAAAAAAATATATATTTTGCTTTTAAAAGGTAAATGAGAGATCTTGGGTCTTTTTCACCCCAGATCTCTCAATAAAAAGGACCTGTCATCCTTATTTCTATTATATGGGATGTTCACGTCTTAAGCCCCATACACACTATCAGTTTTACTGCAGGTTTTTCTCTTCAGGTTTACCAAAACCATGTAGTGCAAGGGCCTGCCTGATTGCATACAAATTGAAACTCTTATGCCGTGTACACACGGTCGTTTTTTGCGATGAAAAAAAACGACGTTTTTTAAAACGTCATTTAAATTGATCGTGTGTGGGCAAAACGTCGTTTTTTGTCTTCAAAAAAACGACCAAAAAAAAATTCCAACATGCTTGAATTTTTTGTGTCGTTTTTCAAAACGTCGTTTTTTGTTTCACAAAAAGTCACCGTGTGTAGCAAAAACGTCGTTCAAAATGACGTTTTTCAACCCGCGCATGCCCAGAAGCTAGTTATGAAGCGAGCTTCAATGGAAAAGCGTGGTGAACGTAACCTTGCTTTTTGTGAAAAAACGATGGTGTGTATGCAAAATTGTCTTTGAAAAGTGACGTTTCAAAAACGTCGTTTTTACTTCACAGAAAACGTCGTTTTTTTTTCATCGCAAAAAACGACCGTGTGTACGCGGCATTAAGGTTTGACCTCATATTAGATGGTTTTGCTAAACCTGAAGAGAAAAACCTGCAGGAAAACTGATAGGCCCGGATTCACAAAGCACTTGCGCCGACTTATCTCCAGATACGTGGCGTAAGTACAAATATGCGCCGTCGTATCTGTGCGCCGAACCCACAAACTAAAATACACCTAAAAACAGACTTCATCCCACCGAAGTAACTTGCCTACGCTGGCGTAGAGTGGGCGCATATTTACGCTGGACACATGTGGTGCTCCCATTGATTTTCTATTCAAATATGCAAATGAGGGAGATACGCAGATTAACGAATGTACTTGCGCCCGGCACATGATATGCGCGGTTTGCGTAAGCTTTACGTCTGGCGTAAAGTTATTCCCCATAGATGAGGCGCAACCCATGCAAAGGTATAGACCAGGGAACACAAGCCTACGTATTGTACGTTGGACGCCAGTGAATATGGACCGACGTGGGTCTGGTTGGGCGTAGGTTACGTTAACGGCGTACACAGTGATCCGGCGTATCTTAGGCAGTTGTTCCGACGTGGTTGTGCGCATGCGCACAGGGATGCGTCCACGTCTCGATACATGCGCAGTTCATTTTAAGTACTTCTCTGGCGCCCGGCCAATCATTTGCATGGGACACGCTTCATTAGCATGGATCACGCCCACTTCCAGCCTACTTCCATCTACTTCCACTTACGCCGGATCACGCCAAGAAATATACGTCACGCTAGTGCAATGTTGGGAGCATTTTCTTTGTGAAGTCCATGCTTGCTTCTCTGCGCTGCGTCCGCGTAGCGTAAAAGAGATACGTTACGGCGGCATAAATGTGCGCCGATGTCTGTGAATCCGGGCCATAATGTGTATGGGGCTTTATTCCTTGTAATAGGAATACAAGTGATCCAAAAACATAAAATAAAGATACAGTGTAAAAATAAAAAGTAAAATAAATAAGAAAAAAAAATAATGCAACCAATCCCTCCATGCTTGCATGCAGAAGCAAATTCATATGTATGTTACGCCCACATATCCAAACAGTGTTCAAACCACACATGTGGGGTATAAAAGGGATTGTTAGAGTGAGAGCATTAATTCTCACGCAAGACCTCCTCTTTAACTCTAACTTGTCACGATTCTACAAACGGGCGCATTTTAAAGCATGACATGTTAGGTATCTATTTACTTGATGGACTTGATGAATGAGAATGAGAGATGATGGGAACAAGGCGGATCGCCGTTCTGACAGGAGAGAAGATATAGATCAGCGGTTCCTAGTGATCAGAACAAGCGATCTCTCTCTTCTCCCAGTCAGTTAGAATCACTCCCTAGGGAACACTAAACCCCTTGATTGCCCCCTAGTGTTAACCTCTTCCCTGACAGTGCAATTTATAAAGTGATCAGTGATTTTTATAGCACTGATCACTATATTGGTGTCACTGGTCACCAAAAAGTGTCACTTAAGGTCAGATTTGTCCATTGTAATGTCGCCAGTCCTGCTTAAAATCACAGATCACAGCTATTACTAGTAAAAAAAAAAAAAAAAAAACGTTCATTGTGATTTTTATTTTACCAAAAATATTCAGCAGAATATATATTGGCCTAAACTGATGAATTAATTTGTTTTATATATATATATATTTTTTTTTTGGATATGTATTATAACAGAATATAAAAAACGTTGTTTTTTTCAACATTGTTGCTCTTTTTTTGTTTATAGGGCAAAAAAATAAAACTGCAGAGATGATCAAATACCACCAAAAGAAAGCTCTATTTGTGGGAAAAAAATATATACATTTTGTTTGGGTACAGTTTCGCAGAACCATGCAATTGTCAGTAAAAACTACGCAGTGACATATCTAAAAAAAATGGCCTGGTCATTAAGGGGGTAAAACCTTCTGGGGATGAAGTGGTTAAAGTGTATTTTTCCCCCCAAAAAATTGTGTTTGAAATACCGCTGCACAAATTGTGGTACATAAAATATTGCAACGATCACCATTTTATTCTCTTGGGTTTAAACTTGTAAACAAAATGTTCTGGTTAAAGCCTGGTGTTCAAATGGTTAAATTATTCCATTGAATGGGTTTAGTTTATTTTTCCAAAATCTATTATGTGGTACATGAGTAGACAAATGTCCCTTTAACCTCTTTGTGATAAAGGCAAAACTGATCTTAACACCTGAAACCAGTTTTCAACTTTAGCATGTATCAGTGTAAAATGTACATATCGGGCCAGATTCTCAAAAAATGGCGTATCTGGCGGCGTAGCGTATCGTATCACATTTACACTACGTCTACGCAAATTACTGGAGCAAGTGCCGTATTCTCAAAGCACTTGCTCCGTAAGTTTCGGCAGCATAGCGTAAATGCGGTGTCGTAAGGCCGCGTAATTCAAATACTGATGGAGGGCGTGCTGTATTTAAATTAAGCGCCCCCCCGCGCCAATCGAAGTGCGCATGTGCCTGCCGGGAAAAAAGCCCAGTGCGCATGCTCCAGCTCACGTCAGAAAGTGTTGTTGAAACCGACGTCAAAACGACGTGATCGTCACTTACGCAATTCCCTATTCGTGAACGACTTAGTAAAACTACGTAACCGACGGAAAAAGACGACGCTGACCCGACGCCATACTTAACATGGCAACGACGGAACTTCGGAAACATATCCCTCATACAGCAGGGGTAACCTTACGCGTACGCAACCTACGTAAACTACGGCGCCGTGTCGCAAAAACGTTCGGGAATCGGCGTATTAGGCTCATTTGCATAGGCAAATGAGAAAACAACGTAAAGGCCACCTAGCGGCCGGCGTTGTCATTACATCTAAGATCCGACGGTGTAATTTCTTTACACCTGTCAGATCTTTAGTGTATCTATGCGTAAGTGATTCTAAGAATCACTCGCATAGATACCCATTGAAAAAAACTGCGATACGACGGTGTATCTGAGATACACCGTCGTATCTCTTTTGAGAATCTGGCCCATCATTGCAATTACTTCATCTAGATGAAATTTTACCTTGTTTTTATTTTATTTTTCTAGGCCTTTATTTGGTGATAAATTGTAATAGGTATCTTCTGATTTTAAATTATCAAAGAAAAACTGTCTCGGCATCTTCTATAAGCACACTGCTGTGACAGCTTGCAGCTTCACAGTTGGGTGCCCACTGTGCATGCATGAGTCATGCTGCCCTTAGTGATTGGTGGATGCAGTCTTCTGGGATCTGTCAGTGTCCCAGAAGACTGCAGGGGGGAGAGAGGGAGGAGAAGTAGGAAGCGGGTACCTGTCTCCCCCTCCCTCCTCAAAAGTTCAGCTTTAACATACAACTTTCTGACTGTTGAATACATCCAATGGATATTTCCTGTAATTTTATTTTGACAACTAGAGATAAGGAAATACCTTGCGGATACCTGTTTGGGGAAGTGAAGATTTCTCTTTATTTTTCACAGATTTCCTGTCAGAAGAAGAAATTTAGAAAATAGTATTACATAAAAAAGCAGGTATGATAGTATAACAAAGAAAAAAAGAAATTAAAGCAAAGCAGCTATGACTGAATAACAGGTAAAAAGGGGTTAAATAATGGAATTGAAAGATCTTTATAAATGAGTTGGACAAAGGCCCAGGACACATGGCAAAATGCAGTACAAATATTGAAATTCTATTACAACTGCAAATAGTTTGTATTACTTTTATTATTATAATTATTAGTATTATTATTGTTTACATTTTAAGTATTAAAGCTCTTTGTGATATATTCTAAAACAAAATAATGTTGGTATGAAATGTTCCTGTAATGAAATATGAATGCAAATTAAAATGATGTTTGTCTACATTAATTGGGTTTTTAATTAAAACCAAGGTTTCCGAAGCCATATTAAAATCAATTTTGCTTGAATAACTTATTGGAATGAATAATAATGCTTATAAATGGAAATGTACAGATTGTGCCAACAGTCACTAGTGCTTTTTACTAGACGAACAATTAAATAGATTTTAGTCTATTCTTAATATTTAGACCAATAGAACCCTGAATGCTTTCAAGGGGAGTAGAATTGTTATTTATTTGCATCTTTATTTGTAGATGTACCCTGACCTTGTTTCTCTCTACCCGCCTGCTCTGGGTTTGGACATAGGGAACATAGACACTTCCGTGCCTCGTAGGGATAACTGAAACCATCATATCACCTCTCAGGATTGGCTTTGAGGTTTTACAATACACAATTTATACAACCCAATAAATAATATAGGTGCATTTTTATACATAGGAATGTATCTATTTATTTTGGCATTTATAGCTCCTTATACATATTTTTTTGGCAACTCTACTCCTTCATTTAGTAGTCAGTGCAATATCTTTTTGCGATGTCCCAGTGGCCAAGTGAAGCAAGGACACACTGCCTTCCCCCCTCAGCATATGCAGGTGAGATCTGTGGACCATACAGCAACAAGTTCCCTGATGATTTTTTTAATTGTCCCGGCTCTTCATGCAATAGACCACAATGATCAGGGTCAGCAATATGCATATATATATATATATATATATATATATATATATATATATATTTATAAATACATATTGTGACAGGAAGTCAGATAAATCTGTGGGTGTTGTCACAGACGGTAGATACATTTCTGCCTTGTTTAGACAATTCACCAATTACTATTAGCCAGAAAGGTTTAGGGCGTTGGAAAAATTTCAGCTGTTTAGTATGAGGCAATTAAGGCCTCTATAAGTCACCCAGAGGGTGACTACTGATTGCTGCATCCTGAGGCTTTTTGAGTTAAGGAGAGCAGTCAGAAAGTCTTCTGAAGAAGTGAGGTGGTTGTTGATTTTTCTGTGTGATAAAAATCAAAAAGACTATTGTTTTTCTTCTGGGTACATTATCACCACACCAGGGGAGAAGGTCAAGTTAAAATCTAATAGAATTCCAGAAGCCTGGCGAAAGGCATTTCTCCAGGAAGTAAAAAAAAATGCTTGAGCTGGGGGTAATCGATGAGTCAAACAGTGATTGGTCCAGTCCCATTGTCTTAGTGCCCAAACCAGATGGAAGTTGGCGGTTTTGTAATGACTTTCACCGCCTGAATAAAATCACTAAGTTTGACACCTATCCTATGCCCAACATAGATGAACTGATTGATCGCCTAGGCACTGCCCGGTACATGACGACGTTAGACCTGACCAAGGGTTATTGGCAGATTCCTCTCTCGGAGTCGGCCAGGGAAAAAACAGCATTTGTAACTCCAGGCGGATCTTTCCAATATCGGAGGATGCCTTTTGCGTTACCGAATGCTCCTGCCACATTTCAACGCACCATGGATAAGACCCTTCGGCCTCATCGAGCTTATGCTGCTGCATACCTCGATGACGTGGTCATCCACAGTGAGGATTGGAATCACACTTGCCAAAAGTTCAGGCTGTGTTGGATTCCATCTGGAAAGCCGGGTTTACATCCAATCCAAAAAAATGTACCCTTGGGCTAGAAGAGGCAAAGTATCTGGGGTATACCATTGGAAGAGGTCTAATCAAGCCCCAAATAAACAAAGTTGAGGCTATTCAGGATTGGCCACGTCCCACCAACAAGAAACAAGTTTGTGCATTTTTAGGGGATCGCGGGTTATTATCGCCGCTTTATCCCCCATTTTGCCTCACAGGCTGCTCCCCTGACCAATTTGACCAGTCTGTCATGACCAAATGGACTCCCGAAGCAGAAGCAGCTTTTCAGGCTTTAAAACAGGCCTTCTGTAGTCAGCCAGTTTTAAAATCGCCTAATTTTTTAAACAGGACTTTGTGGTTCAGACAGATGCGTCAAATGCAGGGTTAGGAGCTGTACTGTCCCAGGTTATCAAGAAGGAGGAACACCCTGTTATGTACCTCAGCCGAAAGTTGAAGGCCCATGAGGAGAATTATGCCACCATTGAGAAAGAGTGTTTAGCGGTGAAATGGGCTTTGGATTCTCTACTACCTTGTGGGTAGACAGTTTTAACTGGTGACGGATCATGCCCCATTGAAGTGGATGGCACAGAACAAGGAGACTAATAGGAGAATAAATATGTGGTTCCTGGCCCTTCAGGAATTTAGTTTTGTGGTAACGCATCGCCCCGGTGTTAAAATGGGGAATGCAGATGGGTTGTCCCAAGTGCATGTGTGCCTGGCAACCTGTGTCCCAACCCTAGGGTTGAAACAAGAGGGGGGGTATGTGACAGGAAGTCAGGTAAATCTGTGGGTGTTGTCACAGATGGGAGATACATTTCTGCCTTGTTTCGACAATTCACCAATTACTATTAGGTGTCGGCTGCAGAAATAGCCAGAAAAGTTTAGGGCGTTGGAAAATGTCAGCTGTTCAGTATGAGGCAATTAGGGCCTCTATAAGTCACCCAGAGTGTGACTACTGATTGATGCATCCTGAGGCTTTTTGAGATAAGGAGAACAGTCAGAAAGTCTTCTGAAGAGGTGAGGTGGTTGTTGATTTTTCTGTGTGATAAAAATCAAAAAGACTATTGTTTTTCTGCTGTCTGACCAGCAGTGTCTGCCCAGCAGTAGGCTGTGCCAAACTCCATAGGTAGGTTCCTGTGTTGTGAAGATAGATGCCCCAAGTGGCAAGGGTTTATTTTATGTTTTATTTTGTTTATGCTGTTTTGATGCTTGCACTCGTATCCAGCAATATGGAAGAATAAAACATATCCTTTGTTTTCAACCATCCTCAACTGCCTTTCTGCATAGTTTAGCGTGTAGTGAACCCATCCCGGGGGTCACACACACCCGCTACCGAGCGAATCCCTCACAATATATATATATATATGTATATATATATATATATATATATATATATATATATATATATATATATATATATTTATATATATTTTTTTTATTATTTATTTATTTTTTACATATGGTATTGTATGCATCAACATGGCACTTCTCTATTAAGGAACAATCTATTCCGCACCCATTTATCCCTGTAAAAAAAAGAGAAAGAATATAATTCAAAACTTATTGGGTATTTATGTTCTTCCACTGAAAAGTTTAGAGAAAACTAATCTGGTTTCTGTATGCATTGTGTACACCTCTGATATGTGTTACCACACATGCTTGATTTTATTCTTTTATCATGGATTTGTTTGAATAAAGTTTGTTATATTTTTTATGAAAAAATTCAGTTGTATACTAATGCCTGTTATAGGCTGTTATAACCTATAAGAAAAGAGCCTTTAACCACTTAAGCCCCGGACCATATTGCTGCCCAATGACCAGAGCATTTTCTGTGATTCGGCACTGCGTCGCTTTAACTGACAATTGCGCGGTTGTGCGACGTGTTTTCCAAACAAAATTGGCCTCCTTTTTTTCCCCACAAATAAAGCTTTCTTTTGGTGGTATTTGATCATCTCTGTGGTTTTTATTTTTTGCGCTATAAACCAAAATAGAGCGACTATTTTGAAAAAAAAATCAATATTTTTTACATTTCGCTATAATAAATATCCCCCAAAAATATATAAAAAAACATTTTTTTTCCTCAGGTTAAGCCGATACGTATTCTTCTACATATTTTTCTAAAAGGAAAATCGCAATAAGTGATTGGTTTGCGCAAAAGTTATAGTGTCTACAAAATAGGGGATAGTTTTATGGCATTTTTATTAATATTTTTTTTTTTTACTAGTAATGGCGGCGATCAGCGATTTTTTCCGGTACTGCGACATTATGGCGGACACTTCAGACACTTTTGACACATTTTTGACACATTGGATTACTATAAAAATGCCATTGGCAGTGAAGGGGTTAACACTAGGGGGCAGGGAAGGGGTAGGGAAGGGGTTAAGTATGTTCCTGGGTGTATTATAACTGTATAGGGGGGAAGGACTCACTAGGGGAAATCACTGATCTTCTGTTCATACATTGTATGAACAGAAGATCAGCATTTCTCCCCTGACAGGACCGGGAGCTGTGTGTTTACACACATAGCTCCCGATCCTTGCTCTGTAACGAGCAATCGCGTGTGCCCGCCAGGCACGGGACTCGGGGGCGAGCGGGGATGCTAGTGGCCGCTAAACTGCTGACGTAGAGCTACGGGGTCTCGCCCAGGAGAGCCGACCTGCCACCGTAAAACGACGGCGCGTGCTCGGCAATAAGTTAAAAGAATATAAAAATTAAGGAACACTGGTGTCATTTAAATGTTACAAAGAATATAACAGTATATGTAAAAAGGAAATCAAGGATGCAAAAACTCAAAACAAACGAAAGATTGCAAAAGTTAGTATGACAAATCCCCAAAAAATCTTCAAATATGTTAATAGTAAAAAGGTCAAGTCTGAGCATGTAGGCCCTTTACGTAATAATCTAGTGTGGGTGACTGGGGACAAAGAGATGGCTAATTTATTAAATACTTACTTCAGCTCTGTGTATACAAAGGAGCATGGGGGAGCTTGTGTCCAAAATGGGGGTGGTAGTGACACACCCCAAATGATACACAATGGCTCAAAAGTGATATGGTCCAAAAATATTTAGACAGAATAAAGTTAGATAAAGCACCTGGACAGATAGGGCCAGATTCATAAAGCAATTACGAGTAATTTCAAATTTTGCGCGCCGTATCACTAGTTTGAATCCTCAAACCATGATACGGCGGCTTCGGGCTTCGATCCGAGAGGCTTACGTCTTCGTAAGCCTTCGGATCTACGCTGCGATATTTTTGCGGCCGCTGGGAGGAGTTCGCGTCGTTTTCATGCGTCGGGATATGCAAATGTATTTTTACGGCGATCCACGAAGATACGAGCGGTCTTCGCAATCGCTTACGTCTGTTTTTTTTTACGTACTGTTAGACCAGCTTTTTGCTGGTCTAACGGTCCGTAGCCCATGTTAAGTATGGCCGTCGTTCCCGCGTCGAATTTAAATATTTTTTTTTTTTTTTTGCGTAACTCGTTCGGGAATAGAAATGTCCGTAAACGACGCTACTCAAACAACGAATGCGTAACGACGTGATTTCGCGCAATGCACGGCGGGAAATTTGCGAACGGAGCATGCGCAGTTCGATCACCGTGGGAACGTGCCTATTTTAAATCCTTCACGCCCCCTACTCGTCTAGATGGATTGCGACGGGAGAAATACACTACGCCGCCGTAGAGCCAGGTAAAAAACGGCGGTGTAGTGTATTTCTGATACGCTACGAGAATCCAATTCTCTCTGAATCTGGGCCATAGAATCCACCCACGGGTCCTAAAAGAATTGAGCTCTGTAATTTCAAAGCCATTGTATCTAATTTTTAGGGACTCGTTAATGACAGAAATAGTACCACTGGATTGGCGTAGAGCCAATGTGGTGTCTATATTTAAAAAGGGAACAAAGTCTTACCAAGTAACTATAGACCTGTTAATTTAACTTCTATAGCTGAGAATAAACTGGATAGATTAATAAAAGATCACATAGATGAGTTCTTGCTGGAAACAAATATTTTAACAGACATTCTCAAAATGGATATTGGGGAACTGGAGAAAGTGCAGAGAGGGGCAACCAAACTGATAAGAGGCATGGAGGAGCTAAGCTATAAGGAAAGATTAGAGGAACTGAATTTATTCACTCTTGAGAAGAGGAGATTAAGGGGGGATATGATCAATATGTACGAATACAGTATATTAGGGGTCCTTATAGTGAACTTGGTATTGAGTTATTCACTTTACGGTCAACACATAGGACAGGGGGGCACATCTAGAGGAAAAAAGATTTCACCTCCAAATACAAATACAGAGCTGTGAAAATGTGGAATATATTCATTGCAGAGGTGTTTCTGGCCAGCTCAGTAAATGTACATAATATAACTGGGTACTAGTATTTATAGGTAAAGTTGATCCAGGGAATATCCGATTGCCTCTCGGGGGATCAGGAAGGATTTTTTCCCCTGCTGTAGGAAATTGGATCGTCCTCTGCTGGGGTTTTCGCCTTCCTCTGGATCAGCTGTGGGTGTAGAATTGGGTATATGGAATTATATGATGTTATTATTTTATTTTTTTATGGTTGAACTGGATGGACTTGTGTTTTTTTTTAGAGCTAAGGACCACTTGTGGAGAGCTTTAGAAAGACCCAGTTAGAAGGTACAATAGTTTCAAAGAAAACACTAAGCAATGCATTCAACTGTCATGGCCTGTATGCACACTCACCATGCAACACTCAATTGCTGAAAAAAAGCATGTTGAAGCTTTATTAGAGTAAAACGGCTGGTACTGGTACTCTTATAGGCAGTACCAGTGGGGAAGCTAGACATTATTTCAGTTCGGTGCCGCCCCACCCATGGGACAAGATTAGGCAGAAGTGAGAAACTCCCAGGCCATAGCCATTGAGTCAGCTGTCTTCCCCCTCCCCCGTGCTCTTTCTGGTCCCCCCCATGCTCCTTTGTCATCCCCCCTGCTCCTCTGGTCCTCCCCCTGCTTCTCTGTCCCCCCCAGGGAGGGAGAGACAGAGGAGAGGAGGGGGGCGGCGGTTCGCTGTCACTTAAGCCAGACCACTAAGCCATTGGCCCTCCGGGAAACTCCTTGTAGTCCCAATGGCCAGTCCATCCCTGTCAATACTTATTTTACCCAATGTATTGTCATACTTATGTCTTTAAATATTTATTTGCAGGTAACAAGAGGAACCAATCAATTACATGTTAGTGCAATCTAGGATCATTGCGAATGTACTAATGCCACGTACACACGGTCGTTTTTTGCGATGAAAAAAAACGACGTTTTTTAAAACGTCATTTAAATTGATTGTGTGTGGGCAAAACCAAAAAAAAATTCCAACATGCTTGAATTTTTTGTGTCGTTTTTCAAAACGTCGTTTTTTGTCTCACAAAAAGTCACCGTGTGTAGCAAAAACGTCGTTCAAAACGACGTTTTTCAACCCGCGCATGCCCAGAAGCTAGTTATGAAGCGAGCTTCAATGGAAAAGAGTGGTGAACGTAACCTCGGTTTTTGTGAAAAAACGATGGTGTGTATGCAAAATTGTCTTTGAAAAGTGACGTTTCAAAAACGTCGTTTTTTACTTCACAGAAAACGTCGTTTTTTTTTCATCGCAAAAAACGACCGTGTGTACGCGGCATTAGAGTCAATCTTAAATGGGCCCCCAGGAGGTTACAAAGTGCAGTTAAGACTATAATTCTCACCTCTTTTCTGGCACTGTTCCCCAGTGTAGTCACTTTCTGCCACTAGATGTTCTTAGTCTTAGCAGCCTGGAACCTAGAAGACTGTGGATATGCAAGCAGGTAGAGCAACAAAGATCTAGTTCTCACACACAAGTTTCTAAATTGCATCCCTGGAAATTTCTTGGATGAAAACAAATAGAAAGAAATTTGATTATACAGTACTTGTGTCTCTAGGTTATGAACATATCAGCTGCATGAGTGAATATACTGTAGTAAAATGTACAGCATATAGTGATGAAAATGGGATTCAGGTGAACATAACACGTCAAATTGTTCACACTGTATTGCACAGCATGCCTATACAAAAAAGCTAAAACAGAGCAGCTGATAAAAAGTATTTTCTCAAATCATGTAAAAATAGATTTAGTAGATTACATATAACGTTTTGCCTAGAATACAAAAAAATCACATACTAAGCAAGCATGGTTTGCCATAATTTAATACTTTATTTTCAATTTGACCATTTACAGCCAATAATAACAGCTAAAACAGTCATAATACAACACACCATAATTTTCCTGAATACTTGGCCAATACAATGTCCTCTTGATTGTTACTATAGCTGAAGGTCCTTATGGTCTTTTGTTGTTGATGGGTTCTGACACTGACATGTAATTTAGATGTTCCACTATGGCTCAAATTCCGGGGGAAGCAAATATCTATGTTTCCAGGTTTTAATACCTTTGCTAGTGTGAGGGAGTAAATAGCAAATGCTCAGTTTGTTTTATTCATTCAAAACAACTTTTCAGCTCAGTAATGTGGATTCACAGATCTGTTCAGTGTAGTTACATTACAGGTTTAATGAAAATACTTAGATACATGTTTACATTTATACTACAGTTGCATATGCTCTGCAAAACATGTAAATAAGAGCCTCTGGAGTACGATATGTTGATATTAGGGTAAACTGTACCATCATCCTTGCATTTGAGAAATTGGGTACTTGGGTCTAAGGTCCCCGGACCAAAGAGCCAAGAAGGGGGTAGTGGGCCAATTAGGACTATCACGGTACTTATATACAGATAAACAAAAAGATTAAAATTGTTCAAAATTTTTATTACAGGGTACAGACAAAACACATTACAACATTAAAATTATGGCAATCATCCAGCAACATCAAGACAAGGTCCCCAAAGGGGGAAAAAGGCACGATGGATTTGAAGACTGTCACAAGTTCTCAACTAGATTCGCGGTTGGGACCGCTTCATCAGGAGAGGGTCTAAAAAATAGTTAACACTGCATCAAGTAAACATATATATAAACAACATGAAAATACACAGCGGAATCACGGGCACATTTGCTCACCTGGACAATCCCACAAGAGGGTGGCAGCGGGCGCAGCCAGACAGAGTCCCGGAGAGGTGGCCAGAATGGGCACAGGTATAAAGGGACCTACTTGTCTGAGATAACGGGTAGGTGGGTCTATAGGTTAGTATCAACACAGCTCAGCCTAAAAAAATGGGGAGGGGTGAGAGGTGTGTGGGAAAACATGACACGTGATTGCTGTGAATAAGGTGAAACAAGATTAAGGAGGGGTAGGTGAGGGAGTGGACTGGGTTAGGGGGAAGAGGAAAGTGGGAAATGGAAGGGTAGAGGGGAGAGGGGAAGGAAGAGCAGGTAGGGAAAGAAAGAGAGAGGTTGAAAAATGAAATTGAAGGGAAGAGGGGCAGAGAGAGAGAGACAGAGAGAAGCAGTAACAAACAGGGAGGAAGGTAGAGTAGAAAGAGAGGGGAGGGGAAAGGGGCAACAAGAGGGAATTGGGAAAACAGAGGAACAACAGACATGTGGGGGAGGGAAAGGGGGGGAGGAAGAAAGGGGGGGAAACAAGAAGAAGGGGGGGAGTGGAGCGAATCTTAAAACAATGTGCTGGTGAATAAGTGTAAATAATAAATCGTTACCTTGGTGACAAGGAAGTTAAAATAGGTAAGGGGATCCCAGGAGCAGGAGCCCAATAGTGTCAACATATTGAGGTGCATGTGTGCATATAGTAATACGTATATGCCTGAGGGGGACTTGTCGTGGTCCCAGGAAAGCATCAGGGTAATGATGCTGACCAATGATGCCTGGGGGAAAGTACCGACAATGTATGTAAACAGGGAGTGAAAATAAAACATGAGGTAGGCTAAGGGTAAACGGTAGCAGCTATCAGATGTTAGCGGAGAGTACTTACTATAGGCTAGGTAGAGCCACAGCAGTCCTGGGATCCCTTGGTAGTAAAGGTTAGAGGCAGGAGGTCCTATTTATGTGTCCAAGTACACAATGACGCTGACTAGGAAGTCGGAAGTCCTGCCAGAACGTCACTGGGGGGGACGCATGCGCATGACGTCAGCGCGGATGTGCGCATGGACGCCATGCGTCATGTCATGATGTGTGGGCGGTGACTTGCATCACCAAGTCCCAGTGAGACGATGCCCCTGGGGGAGGAGCCATTGCATCACGGGTACATCCCCAAACACACCTGGAAGGGCGGTTTACCCTTAGCCTACCTCATGTTTTATTTTCACTCCCTGTTTACATACATTGTCTGTACTTTCCCCCAGGCCTCATTGGTCAGCATCATTACCCTGATGCTTTCCTGGGACCACGACAAGTCCCCCTCAGGTATATACGTATTACTATATGCACACATGCACCTCAATATGTTGACAATATTGGGCTCCTGCTCCTGGGATCCCCTTACCTATTTTAACTTCCTTGTCACCAAGGTAACTATTTATTATTTACACTTATTCACCAGCACATTGTTTTAAGATTTGCTCCACTCACCCCTTCTTCTTGTTTCCCCCCCTTTCTTCCTCCCCCCCTTTCCCTCCCCCCATGTCTGTTGTTCCTCTGTTTTCCCAGTTCCCTCTTGTTGCCCCTTTCCCCTCCCCTCTCTTTCTACTCTACCTTCCTCCCTGTTTGTTCCGGCTTCTCTCTGTCTCTCTCTCTCTGCCCATCTTCCCTTCAATTTCATTTTTCAACCTCTCCTTAATCTTGTTTCACCTTATTCACAGCAATCACGAGTGTCATGTTTTCCCACACACCTCTCACCCCTCCCCATTTTTTTAGGCTGAGTTGTATTGATACTAACCTATAGACCCACCTACTCGTTATCTCAGACAAGTAGGTCCCTTTATACCTGTGCCCATTCTGGCCACCTCTCTGGGACTCTGTTGGGCTGCGCCCGCTGCCACCCTGTTGCGGGATTGTCCATGTGAGCAAATGTGCCCGTGATTCCCCTGTGTATTTTCATGTTGTTTATATATATGTTTACTTGATTCAGTGTTAACTATTTTTTAGACCTTCTCCTGATGAAGCGGTCCCAACCGCAAAACTAGTTGAGAACTTGTGACAGTCTTCAAATCCATCGTGCCTTTTTCCCCCTTTGGGGACCTTGTCCTGATGTTGCTGGATGATTGCCATAATTTTAATGTTGTAATGTGTTTTGTCTGTACCCTGTAATAAAAATTTTGAACAATTTTAATCGTTTTGTTTATCTGTATATAAGTACCGCAATAGTCCTAATTGGCCCACTACCCCCTTCTTGGCTCTTTGGTCCGGGCACCTTAGACCCAAGTACCCCATTCGCTCTGCAAAACATGTAGATTTACCCAATACTACAGTTTGTTCTGGCAGGACTTGTGACAGCATTTAGATACATACTGTACATACATTCATACTACAGTCGTTTAAGTTTTATATTACATTGAGATCATCCATTACTGTTTTACAGTCTGCCACAATAGGACTCTT
Organism: Rana kukunoris; assembly: GCA_029574335.1. Lineage (NCBI taxonomy): Eukaryota > Metazoa > Chordata > Amphibia > Anura > Ranidae > Rana > Rana kukunoris. Next base: position 349,456,546 of record CM056053.1, on the reverse strand, counting down.
AAAGAGAATACTAAACTCTTAAAATCCAGACCTGAAGGGCCTGGTAATGGAATTTGGGGGGACCCCACGGGAACCGACAATTTATTATAGCCGCGAGTAATTTTAAATTACTTTTTTTCCTTCAGAAATTTCATTTTGTGCAGGGACTGTTATAAACACAAGAAACATGAACTACTTTACAGGCATACTATAGACACCCCCAGTTACTAAATCTAAAGGAATACTTCACTTTTATTGTTTCACTTTTAGCATTATTAAAATCACTGCTCCCGAAAAAAATGCTGTTTTTAAAACTTTTTTTGCATTGATACATGTCCCCTGGGGCAGGACTCGGGTCCCCAAACACTTTTTATAACAATAACTTGCATATTAACCTTTAAAATTAGCACTTTTGAAAAGGTGTTCCGCGGCTTTCGAATTTGCCGCAAACACCCCAAATTGTTCGCTACTCGACAAACAGGCGAACAGCCAATGTTTGAGTTAAATGCATGTTCGACCTGAACATAAAGCTTGTTCTTACTTATAAGCAGCATTGATGAGCTCTGATAGATGGCACTGATGGACAGAATTAAAGAGCAAAGATAGGTGGCACTGATGGACACTGTTTGGCGGCATTGATGAGCACTGATAGGTGGTGCTGATAGGCAAAGTTGATAGGCACTAATAGGCGGCATTGATGAGCACTGATAGGTAACACTTGTAGGCAGAATTGATGGGCACTGATAGGCGGCACTCATAGGCGGCATTGGTGAGCACTGATAGGCAGGATTGATGGGCACGAATAGGTGACATTGATGGGCAATTATAGGTAGCACTAATGATTGGGGCACTGATTATCTGTGTAAACAATTTACTGACATTCTTGACATTAACGGTAGGCCTTTTCTCACACAGACACATAGTAGGAGGAAAGGGCTCTGAATAACCGACAAGTCTGTTTACATGTGATCAGCTGATAATTACCAAGTATAGGGCCACTGTGATTGCACTGGACGCATGTCCCAGGGAACACGCGTGAGGCAAAGTTTTCGGAGGATGTCCATGGATACCCTCCCAAAATAGGAAGTCCTGGGCTTGGATGGAAGGGGGGCCCATCCTGGTTTCTTGCACTGTAGCCTTAAAGGTTCTAGTTATGCCTCTGAGCAAATAACAGAGGATGTTGATTAAGTTGAGGCACATTACAGGAGAGATGGTGGGAAATGAGATAAGACACAATACATATATGACACTGGAGGTGAAGCAGGGGCCCAGTTCAGTACATTGGAAGTAGAGATGAGGCAAGTATAGTAGAGGCACTGAAGGTGGAGTAGAGGAACAGTATAAGGGGATACTGAAGTCAAGGCAGAGTTGAGACATAGTACAATGGAGATACTGAATGTACACTATGGTGCCTGGTGGTTGCTGAGTAAGCAAGTGAAGAAGCACAAGAATCACAGGCCTACCATTATCTATTGTCACTTTAGTCACTAACTGGGCATATCGCCCTTATAATACTTACTATTCATAACGGAAGTAATAATAAACAATTCAGGTTGGGGAAAATGATGGGGAGAGGTTAATTTATAAACTTTAACCATCCTTAAAAACCTGCTCTGCCACTTTTAGTAAAACCACTTTTAATACTAGCAGTTCAAAGGATACTTTATTATGTGAACAGAACTGAGTTAATCCCCATGGAGAGAAAGTTTGGTGCCTAACTGGACAGTAAGCAGTATTTTGTTTCACAGTAAAATAAACATTTTACCTTTAACGTGTGAAAATATTTTTTAGAGGCTGTATGTACTAGCGAATTGTATTAATAGTGGTTTGATTAACTTTAAAGTTTACTGGTCTTTATCTAATGAGTATTTACATACTAATGTAATCATAGATTTGAGAATGTGTCAAACTTCTGTGGCAGTTTTCCTTATATGTTTCTGCTTGTGGACCACTGACCTAGGACAAGCTCTGGGACACCATGGAACTACGAGGCCACAGGCTACCATCTGCTCTACACTATTATAATTCCGCACTGCATCTTTCTGATAGAAAAACTGCTTATATATGGACAACCTTAAATAGAAGGGTGAGGATCAGCACAATGTAGTGATGTGAAACTTTAGTCAAATGTTTAACTCAACTCCTTATGAAATAGGTTCACATAGTCAGCACGTCTTGTCCAGGAGGAATACTAGACACTGGTAATTTCCCTTTAAAACTGCTTAGGTATTAGAAAAGTAAGGAGGTTATTTGAAGAACGTACAGCTCAAAAAAAGTATTGTCAAGGTAAATGAGGACATGAAAAATGAGCTAACATTTGGCAAGGCAGAGTTAAGTGTCTTTGTGTGTGTTAGGGGTGGGAGGATAAAGTTTGCAATGCGGATTAATTTCATATTATGGGTAATAAGCTGGTATTTTAGGCACACACAAACTTTTTAAATGAATGCAAAGAATAAAAGTAGGAATTATTTCAGTGCTCAACAATTTTGAACACATTCTGCATTCTTATACAGTATGACTTTGCTCAGTCACATGGAGATTTTAAATAATCTCCTTTGTGTATAAATTTAATGAGGATCAGCTTGGATAAACTTTTAGCTCCCAAAGCAATAAAAGTAACAAGAAAAAGTCTTTATAGCTAGAAGAAATGTTTCATTTGTTTAATAGGTAAAGCTATTTATTGTAGGAACCATTACACTGTGAAACATATTACCCCAGAGAGCTTTGTAGGGAAATAGCTATATGAATAGCATCTTTAAAGGCTACTTGATTACTTTGCAGGTAAAATAATTCCTGAACATACATGCTTGAGCAAGAAGTCACAATTGTAATCTATAGGTTAATATGCTCTACTCTGTGGGTACACTTTAAAATCTCTGGTGCTAATTATTGGATGAATATTGATTTCCATCACTATGTGAGAGCTTAATTATATTTCTAGATATATTCATTAGATTTTGTTACATTTTCAGCTTTACACATCTTTTACAAAAAAATATTTTCCTCTACAAATATGCATCTTATCTTCTAGAGTTCTAGACCCGTTGATATGTAATTAGCGTACCTCCAGCTGTTGCAGAACTACAATTACCATGAGGCTTAACAAGACTCTGAGGCCGCATACACACCGACGGACCAGTTCAGCAGACAAATCCGATCGTGTGTATGGGCTAGCGGACATGTCTGACCGGCGGACAAATTTTAAAACATGCTTTAAAATTTGTCCGCCGGGGACATGTCCGTCGGATATGTCTGCTGATCAGTACACCCACCAGCGGACATATCCTCCTGCACAAGCGTCGTATGGATGTGACGCATGCGTGGAAGTTGTTTACTTCCTGGTGCGGTGACGTGGCGGCGTCAACGTCACCGTCACGTCACCGCGCTGTCTGCCGGTGGGGATTTTGATCCGATGGCGTGTACACAAAATAGCCCGGCGGACAGATCTGATGAAAACGGTCCGAGGACCATTTCCATCTGATAAATCCGTACGTGTGTACGCGGCGTGACATTCACAAGCATGACACGAGGCAGAGGCATGATGGGACTTGTATTTTTGCAACAGCTGGAGTTCCACTAATTGCATATCCCTGTTCTAGAGTCTAGAAAATGATAGTTTTGATTACTTATAGGGTCTCATGTTCTCACCATAATTAAAAAGTTAGAAACTGGGGGATACTGGTGTTATCAATATCAAAAATTACATTAAAATGAGATCATCTATATAAGATTTTGAGTCTGACTAGATAGAAGGAACTAATTTGGGGCTTTGTAATAACTCTCAGACCATTCTGCATATACTTAGTGAAATATACTTATTGTGAGTTGGCACTCCACCTGTCTGTACCAATGGTTGTACCTGTAAGATAAATTCCCCCTCACTAGAATATCCTTGTATCACTGTACACCTTGGCACAATGATTGCTTATGCACTGTATGCTTTTCAAATACACACACCAATAAATTCCTGTAAATTGAGACCTAAAATTTTTCCAAGGAACTGAGCATACTACAAGTAAACTGAACAGCCTAATACACCCATTATCCTGCTAAACTGTTAACTGAGCAGTCCCCTCCCAACTGTCACCTGTCCCCTCCCATCTGTCACCAGTCCCCTCCTATCTGTTAGAATAATAAAGTGATAAGCGCATATACATTAAACACTGAGGCTGTCAAAATACAGTCTGTCAAAAATAGTCTCATCCATGGTGTTGCAGCTGATTCTGTGAAATGGGTGACTTTGCTTAAATAAATGAGCTCACATTGCGCTTACCTTAATAAGGCAATGAAAAAGCCTTAGGTTTGTGTAGCACTCTCGTGGGTCTCCAGTAGGTGTCCCTCTATCCTCTCTGTGAGATGGTGTAGTAATCCTGGTTGGGGTCCAATGTTCCAGGGTATGGGAAGGGAGGTTTTCCAGTGGTGCTCAAATAAGGAAAAATAGTGCCATAGTGAAGTATATAAGGTACGATTTTAATGATAAATAGAAATTTACATCAAAGTTAAAACAGTCGAACGAACGATCGGATTACACGTCTACTTCCGGTTCCGGGTCTTACATGTTACGCTGCGTCTCGCAGCTTCATCAGAGATCTCTGATGAAGCTGCGAGACGCAGCGTAACATGTAAGACCCGGAACCGGAAGTAGACGTGTAATCCGATCGTTCGTTCAACTGTTTTAACTTTGATGTAAGTTTATATTTATCATGAAGTCCCCATTTTGAAGGCTTATTTGTCAGTTATTTGCCATAAAAAGGGTATGGGGACCTAGGGGCCTGGGTACTGTCCTGGGGGACATGTATCAATGCAAATGTATTATTTTAAGATTTTTTTTAAAGAACCAGTGATTTTAATGATGCTTAAAGTGAAACAATCAAACTTGCTTTAAATATAATCCATGGGGGTCCCCTTAGCCTGCCTGTAAAGTGGAACGTCTGTACCATGTATAGAACCTGCTGCAGCAAAACTGACATACAGTATATAAAGAAAAAAAATTACATTTAAATAGATTGTCCCTGGCTGCAAGCTTACTTTAAAAAAAAAACATTTCCGGCAATACAAAAATGTAAAAAGAAAAAACAGCATGACCCCCCCCAAACCATCCCATTTTAAGGAAAGGGGGAGGGGTATGAGCGAGCATTCAGCAAAAAAAAAAATGAAAACACACACACATTTTTTGACAATTCCTTTATTAACCACTTGCCCACGGCGTCATGGTAAAAAGACGTCATGATTTTAAAGATGGATATCTCGGTAACGGCAGCAGCTGCTTCCACAACCGAGATATCCATCTTTTCCGTGGGCAGTCCTGTACACGATAATGGCGGTCCCCGGGGCGGACTCGCCTCGAGATCGCCGTTATCGGTGGCGGGAGAGGGCCCCCCCTCCCGCCGCTCTCCCGCGCGCTCCGTCGCTTACCGGAGCCGTCGGTAGCGGCGGAGGGGATCGGGTCCTGTCGGCAGCTGTGTTGGGATACGAGTGAGGGAAAAATCATCCCCACCCGTCCCCCATAGCTCTGCTGGGCAGAAGTGACGTCAAAACGTCAGTCCCGCCCAGCGTCTTAAAGAAACATTTTTTTTTTCTGACATTTGAAAAATTAAATTTTTTTTTTCTTTTTTTTGCATTTAAGCCTAAATATGAGATCTGAGGTATTTTTGACCCAAGATCTCATATTTAAGAGGACCTGTCATGCTTTTTTCTATTACAAGGGATGTTTACATTCCTTGTAATAGGAATAAAAGTGATAATTTATTTATTTTTATTTATTTCGGTGTATAGAATTATAAACTAATTTAAAATAAATAAGAAAACAAAAAAAAGTTTTAAAATTGCCCCATCCCGACGAGCTCGCGCACAGAAGCGAATGCATACGCGAGTAGCGCCCGCATATGAAAACGGTGTTCAAACCACACAAGTGAGGTATCGCCGCGATCGTTAAAGCGAGAGCAATAATTCTAGCCCTAACACCAGTATCCCCCAGTTTCTAACTTTTTAATTATGGTGAGAACATGAGACCCTATAAGTAATCAAAACCATCATTTTCTAGACTCTACAGTAGAACAGGGATATGCAATTAGTGGAACTCCAGCTGTTGCAAAAATACAAGTCCCATCATGCCTCTGCCTCGTGTCATGCTTGTGAATGTCAGGCCGCGTACACACGTACGGATTTATCCGATGGAAATGGTCCTCGGACCGTTTTCATCAGATCTGTCCGCCGGGCTATTTTGTGTACACAAATGTGGTGGGTCAAACACCTACACATTAAAGATATTTATAAGAAAGTCCTGCATAATATAATGTAAACAGACTGGAACTGGATTCAAAGTTCAAAGTAGTTTTCACACATAAAAAAATCCATCGATAGATTCAAAGGTTCAGATATTAGAAGACTCCCAGGTGATGATGATGAAAACAAAACACTCCGGACAAGGTGTTTACAGGAGAACCTCCACCACATATATATGTATGGCCTCTTACCAGATAAAGATAAAAAGACAGCATTCAGATATAAACATGTATCCTGGAAGGCTCTCACTTGTAGTCACCTGGATGTAAGCAATCTCCTCGTGTGCCCAAAGACCATAAAGCAGGAAACAACAAGGCTCACATAGTGTGAATCGTTCATTTAATATATAAAAAGTAATAATAGTAATGCACTTACAAACATTGGTCATTTAAAGGCATGGAAAAAATGTAGCCGGCCGGCTAGCAAACACAGCCCGTATCTTCCGGGTATGGATCGTATGCGCGGGGGCAGGTATCTTTAACTTGAGTGCCCATCACCTTACTGACTCTGAATTGTCTGTTTTGGACAAAGGGCTTAAATACGCCCCCCCCCAAGAATTTAAATACATTTACAACTTATATGGATATACAGAAATACGTTCGAAAGCTAAATATCCAACGTTACATGATATCCAATCCCTTCAATCCTTCCAAAACCATCTCACAGAATTATATACATTCGGGCCTATCTAATGCCTCTGTATATAACCCCCCTGGACACATGGCCCCCTCATTGAAAGTCTTTAGGGATCTTGCCCTGAAAGATTTGGATGACATTAAAATTAAACAAATTAAAAATAAACAAACCATAGTGAAGGGGATTGAAACTCTTTGTAGCAACAAGGACATCATCATCCGTCCGGCGGATAAAGGGGGGGGCATAGTCATCCTTAATAAGGCTGACTATATGAAAGAGATGGAACGCTTATTGTCGGATACAGACACCTATACCCCCCTACGCTTGAATCCCAATGATAAATATAAAAAGAGGCTGGTGAAACTTGTTTCTAAGGGTTTTAGCCTTGGGATCCTTAACACTAAAGAAAAGGCATTCCTTATCCCTGAATGCCCTAGAATCCCGATTATATATTACCTCCCTAAGGTACACAAGGATTCCGCTTGCCCCCCGGGACGTCCCATAGTTAGTGGAATAGACTCCATTACGTCCCGGGTGGGCAAGTATATAGATTTTTATTTGCAACCGCTTGTTAGGAGGATGCCCTCATACGTCAAGGACAGCAGGCAAATTATTAATACTTTGGCTAATCTTACCCCGTCTGCAGGCCTACTACTGGTAACTGCAGATGTAACCTCACTCTATACTATTATCCCACATCAATTGGGTTTGGAAGCAGTTTTCCATTTCTTGGGTAGGGATTCAGGTTTACCCAGTAAGCAGATCTCCTACATCATGGAACTCTTAGAATATGCTGCTATGCATAATTTCTTTTGGTTTGACGGGAAGTTTTTTAGACAAGATAGGGGGGTAGCCATGGGGGCTAAGTATGCCCCTAGTTTGGCAAACCTCTTCATGGCCAAATGGGAGGAGGATGTCGTCTGTGTAGATACTAGGCCCCACATTATTTTGTGGGCCAGGTACATAGATGACATCCTCCTCCTATGGGATGGTACCCCATCTGATTTAAATTTGTTCATGACTTCCCTCAACATAAACAACAGAGGGATACATTTAAGTTATGAAGTGAGTCCTGACAAGATTAATTTCTTGGACTTGACGGTTTCGATCAAAAATGGTTGTTTTATTACATCGACATATTTCAAAGCAACTGATAGAAATGCATTTATACCCAATACCAGCTGCCACCATTCCTCATGGCTGAAATCAGTGCCCAAAAGCCAATATTTGCGTCTAAAACGAAATTGTACTGAAGATAAAACCTTTGTTGAACAGGCTGATATCCTTACTTTAATATTTTTGGAAAAAGGTTACTCCAAGGACTCTTTGAACAGTACTTTGGCTTTGGTTCAGGAAGTCAATAGAGTGGATCTATTGACAGAAAAAATAGATAGAGGGACAACTAATAAATTTCGAAATCCCTTTATTACTAACTATTCCTGTCAACATGCCAATATAAAACACATTGTTAATAAACATTGGCATATCTTAAAAAGCGACAAGGTGTTGGGAAGTGTACTACCAACCAAACCTCAGGTTGTTTTTAGGGGTGCACCTTCACTCAAAGATAAAATAGCCCCTAACATTATGAATCCCCCTAGTATGAAATCTAGATTTTTATCTGGACTGACTGGGTATTATAAATGTGGCAGGTGCCAAGTATGTTCACTAAATGGTTGTAATTCAAGGAGAACGACGACGTTTATCTCTACACAGACATCGAAAAGCTACCCCATTAAACCCTTTATCACATGTTCCACCACGGGGGTGGTCTACTTGTTGCAATGTCCGTGCGGCCTGCAATATGTGGGCAGAACTAAACGCCCCCTACAAGTTCGTTTGAACGAACATATCAAAAACATTAGGTCGGGCTACACTAAACATTCTGTGTCCAAACACTATCTTGTCACCCATAAAATGGATCCTAAGAACACTATATTTTTAGGAATAGACAAATTTAGCCCCCATTGGAGGGGTAGCCACCTAGTGAGAACTATTTCCAAGTCTGAAATGGCCTGGGCGTATGAATTAAAATGCTTTACACCTCTGGGGCTTAACATCGAAGTAGATGTAAACTGCTTTATAGCCAATTCGTAATAAGATATGGGGACATTTTCTGGAATAATCCTAAACGAGTTGGGCCCTCTGTCTAGATCTTGATGAGAATGAAAATGTAAGACTATGAGGTTGGCATCTTTAATATATATCTTTGGTATAGAATATATATTTTATTGTTTTAATAATGTGTGTCTCCATATAATTTTTTATATATACATTTTGTACTAATTGAATATTTGGTACTTATTTTTTTATTATTTATTATTGTCCTTTTTATATATTTTTCTCATTTATATTCTGTTTTAACACAGTGTTTGTGAGCGAGAAGCAAGCTGGTTGTGAGCTCCATCTAGCGTTAGTTGGGTTACATAACTTATATTTTCCTGCACATGAAATGATTGCTAGGCGGGGGGCGTGGCCGGCAGCCGAGGTGGATGGCTGTGTGAGGAGTGAGCTCCGCGAGACCCATCTGTAGCCAGCTCCATCCAGCGACTACGATAGCACTTTAAGGCACCATACAGCCTACCTACCTCCTGGAGAACCCCTGGATCACGATGGGGAAAAGAAAGAAGGAGAGGGGCCCAAAAAAATTGACGGACTTTTACCCGTCCGCGAGCACGCCTAGGCCGCAAGATGGCGGCGAGGCCTCGGACTCGCGGTACGGACTGCGCCACGGAGGCAGCAACGGATCGTCCCCACACTATGGCACAGACAACCGACCACATCACAGCGCCAGCGCAGGGTCCTCTCCCGGAGCATCGCCCATCAGCAGCCCGCAGAAGTCGGCGCAAAAGAAGTCTTCAGCCCACAAGTATGCAGGTGAGCTGGGGGACGGGTGTAACTCTCAGAACAGCACCAGTGACTTTGTGGAACACATTAATGAGTTCCCCACCACCGGTCAGCCCCTCAGTGATACAGTGATGAGGGATATGTTGATCACCCTTAGAGGCTCCCTGCATAAAGATATGATGCTATGTGTAACTCAGCTGAAGAGAGATGTGTCTGCCATAGGGGATAGGATCTGCCACGTGGAAGACAAAATGGGGGAATTCACAACAGCTCACAATGAGCTAGTAGATGCACACAACGATACAGAAAGTGACATTCAGGCCTTGAGAGAAAAACTAAGTGATTTAGAAGACAGATCAAGAAGAAATAACATAAAACTGAGGGGGGTGGAGGAGACGGTGACCCCCGCAGAACTCAGGCCCTATGTGCAAGCCTTCATAGCAGCCATGCTCCCTGATACTTCTGCTAATGAAATCATAGTAGATAGAGCCCATCGCCTCCCTAAACCTAAATACCTGCCTGAAGGGGTACCGAGGGATGTCATTGCTCGCATACATTTCTTTCACGTTAAGGATGACCTCATGCGATTTACGCGGAAGAATCAACCGCTACCGGGCCCTTACTCGGACATTAGTGTCTTTGCTGATCTATCTAAACACACCATGATGGCGCGCAAAAACCTGTCCTCTTTGACCAAGATCCTGCAGAACCATAAAATAACGTACTCCTGGGGCTTTCCAACAAAATTACTAGTCACTAGAGAGGGTCGCACGTTTGCGATCACCACCGTTGAAGACGGAATTGCCCTGGCCAAAAAATGGAAATTGATCCCGGAGGATGGGGAGGCCTCATTGCAAAATCAGGCTATACAGAGGATGTCACCTGAATGGCAGAAGACATGACACCCAGTACCTTTCACTATGGAGCACATTATAGCTCCCCTCTCCTCCTTTTTCTGATATAGCCAACCCTGTTGCCTTAATGAATCCTACACCAGAGTGGCCGGCTCTGGGTCTCGGGGAGACGTATCCCCCTGTTTTTCTTGCGGAATTTTCGCACTTAATGAAACTGTTCGTTTTTTTTTTGTTCGGATTCATGTTACCTGTCTTTTTTTTTTGTTGTTGCTGTTTTCTTTTTTTCTCAATGTACCAAAGGAACCCTATTTTGAATATGATCCCTTCTGTGCAACTCCACAAATCTCAGGCATTGCCAATACTACAGGATCTCCACAACCACCGAATTTTGGAACAGCAGCGCCTCCTTCAGGTAATTTAACCTCCTTACATCTACATACAGAGACTTTCCTGCCACATGTGAAGCATACCATTCTAATACCACAATGTCGATAAATATAATCTCCATGAACGTTCATGGGCTCAACAGTCCCTTTAAACGGTCCTCAATGTGGTCCGAAATGACCAGACTTCGAGGAGATGTATTATGCATCCAAGAAACGCACTTTATGTCCTCCAAACAACCCAAATGTACACACAAAGCATACCCACACATCTTCCAATCTACTGCTCCAGTAAAAAAGAGGGGTGTTCTGCTGGCCATCAAACATACTGTGGCATTTAAGATGCATGAGTTAATATGCGACACAAACGGAAGATATATAATACTAATCTGTGATCTAAATAATACAACTTACACCCTAGTCAACATCTATGCACCCAACAAGAACCAACCAAGATTCTTAACCTCGTTGCTCAAGAAGGTGAACAAAATCAAAAAAGGATTGCTGCTTCTATGTGGTGACTTTAATTGTGTACCTGATCAATCCTTGGACTGCTCACAACAACAGACCTCCCGCAGGATAGAAATCCAATCACTTCTTCATAACCACAACTTGTATGACACTTGGAGATGCCTGCATTCCTCAGAAAGGGATTATACTCACTATTCATATCCCCATCGGGCATATTCCAGGATTGATTTGATCCTCACTGACCTGCCTTTGCTGCAGAAGACTTCAGAGGTCACTATACACTCTATAACATGGAGGAACAATGTTGGTTTGCTCTCTAACCCTGTCCTAACGGACAGGATTGGTCTGCAACTTAAAGAATTTTTTACCATTAATAACAATAGCGATGCCTCCATGGCATCAATATGGTGCTCGCATAAGGCGTTCAGCAGGGGAATATTAATTCAAGCTGCTGCTAGACAAAAGAGGGGGAAGGCAAAACAGTTAAACGACTTGCTGGAGAAACTTAAACAATTAGAAGCTCAACACAAAACACAACCCACATTAGCGATAGAAGAATCCCTATTTAAATGCAGACATGATCTTCGCCTATTGTTAATCACCACTCATCAAACACACTTAAGGAGATTAAAAGCGATGTATTATGCCCACGGCAACAAAGCAGGGAAGGTCCTGGCGAGATACATTACTAAACGACAGCAGCAGGCCCGCTTAATTAATATTAGAGACCCACACACCGCCAAAACGGTAAATCACCCGACACATATTGCCAATGCTTTTATGAAATATTACAAGGACCTATATAACCTCCAACAAGACACAGACACTACACAACCTACTGAACTAAGTATTAATGCGTTTCTTAACGCAGTCTCCTTACCCTCTTTAACCACTGACCAGCTATCCATGCTTAACTCCCCAATCACTCTCACAGAGGTTTCAGATACCATTCAGGCCCTCCCTAATAATAAGTCTCCAGGTACAGACGGTTTCTCGTCAGAGTACTATAAGACGTTCTCTAGCATTCTCGCTCCACCTCTATGCGCCTTGTTTAACGGTATTGCCTCCTCCTCTAAGCTTCCGGAAGAAATGTTACAGGCTACTATTGTTACTCTGCCTAAGCCGGGGAAGAAGCCGGATACTCCACAGAACTTTAGGCCAATATCACTCCTGAACACAGACCTCAAGGTCTATGCTAAGATTCTAGCGAATAGGCTGGCCAATGTCACCCCTCACCTGGTTAAACCAGACCAAGTAGGGTTTGTAAAAGGACGCCAAGCCCCGGACGGCACCCGGAGGCTGCTCAATTTGATACATATACTGGAAAATAGGAAGACCCCAGCAGCCTTTTTGGCACTAGATGCTGAAAAGGCCTTTGACAGGGTGCACTGGGGATATCTCAATGCTACCCTGAGGAAATTTGGCATACAGGGCACCATACTGTCCGCAATTTCTGCATTGTACACATGCCCGTCTGCTAGAGTTTTCTCGTCCGGTGCCATCTCCGACCGATTCTATATTACCAACGGCACCCGCCAGGGCTGCCCACTGTCCCCCATAATCTTTACCCTGATGATGGAGCCTCTCGCTGAAACCATCAGGTCGGCCAAAGAAATTTCGGGGATTGATGTTGCAGGTGATACCCACAAAATAGGTCTCTTTGCAGACGATGTTGTTCTGACAGTAACAAATCCGGCTTCTTCCTTGGCAAAGGCTCAGGAAATCCTACAACAGTTCGGTGCAGTATCTTACTATAAACTGAATATTACTAAGTCCTGCATTCTTCCAATAAACCTTTCCAAATCCCTGGCTACTTACCTCAAAGAAAGATTCCCATTCCAATGGATGGCTAACTCCCTTACCTACCTGGGTATTAGATTAGTCTCTCCATCCACCCACACTTATAAGGTGAACTTTAACATCCTTATGGCAACCATTAAAACCGATCTTGACCATATCACAACATTTGAGATGTCATGGCTGGGCAGGATAGCTGCGTTAAAAATGATTCTTTTGCCCAAAATTCTCTATTACTTTAGAACCCTCCCAATTAGAATCCCAGAATCCTTCTTCTTACAAGCCGACAAGATGTTTAGGAGATTTATTTGGCAAGGTAAAATGCCTAAGGTAACATATGCTACAGTTCAAAGACATAGACTAGAGGGGGGATCGGGCTTCCCCATCCTCCGCAACTACTATAAAGCAGCGATTCTAGATCAAATGAAGGCCTGGTTTGACCCAGTACCATCTAAACTATGGGTTAAGATTGAGAAAGCAGCTATAACAGGGAAAGACCTACCAGCTTTACTTTTAGCTAAAGTGACGAACCTACCCCTACAACAGATTAGTTTACCCTCTATTGACGCTACCCTATTAGTGTGGGGAAATATCCAATCCTGTCTAGACCCCTCGACGACAAATAAACGCAGACTCACTGACCTCACGACCATGGAACATATCATCCCAGACCTAAACATTACTGCTTGGAAACAGGATGGTTTAACAACTGTCCAAGAGGTGTTGTCCACTCAACCCCGTACCCATACATACTCTCTCATGAGACTGCAATACTTCCAAAGGTCACACTCTACACTTACCTTCGACATGCCCATAGACATATGGACGTACCTTTGCTCGTCCTATAATAAACCCAGAGGTCTTTCTTGGTTTTATAGACTGTTACATGGCACTAAGCGATTCTCCAAGACCTCACACATGACAAACTGGGAAAAAGACTGGGGCACCTCCTTCTCAACCGATGAATGGACGAGAGCGATCAAGATGACCTACAGATACACCCACTGCACTAACCATTGGGATAACATGTTGAAAATTGTACATAGGTCCTACCTCACCCCGGTTAGGCTATCGCTGATATTCCCTTCAGAATCACATCTTTGCTGGAGAATGTGCGGAGATAGGGGCAATATCTTCCATATACTATGGGCCTGCAAACACATTCGCAAATTTTGGGATGAAGTTTTTAAACTAATAACTTCTGTCATAGGCATCTCGGTCCATCCCACTCCGCCTTTAGCTTTACTGAACATTACTACTGCCCCTATCCCAGCCTCCATGAGAGGCATTGTGATACATATTTTGATAGCAGCCAGATTGGCCCTTACAGCTAAATGGAAAACCACCCAGATCCCCACCCTTACCGAAGTGATACATAGGGTCTCTACCCAATATTCATACGAGAAACACTTCGCCTATCAAACTGGGACTTCCCGAACCTTTCTTGCACAATGGTCACCCTGGGTCTCTAAATACCCCACCCCATAGCTTCCCCTCCACCATTTAATGGAAATCACTATGGACCTTTGGTACAATAGTTATGTTTTTTCCCTCCTTTTTTTTGTTTTTTTTTTTTTGTTTTTCGTTGTACCTTTTGTTTTTTGTTTGTTGTACAGTTACACCGTTAAGATTTGCTATTCTCCCTGTTTAATATATATGAACACTAACTGTTATACTGAAAACCTGTTCGCATGCACCATATGGCACTGCGCACGCGACATGCCCCTTTAGGTGGCCTAGTAGATGGGAGGCTTTCCACATAGACAGACGTTGACATACTGCACCGAACTGCATGACCAAATAGGCAACCCTTGAGGTAATGCCAGGTTGCTGTTACTTCCCTATATAGGGAGCTGTGGCTCCACATTGTGTAGTAGGATGCACAGCCCCCGAACCTTGTTTACGCACTTGGCAACATACTGTAACCTTGCTTTGTATACCATTGTTCGCACTATGTCTAGTGGAAGAATATATGAGGACCTGCGTTGTCCATATTTTGACTTTTGATGTGATTGCTTATATATAATTGTCTCTTTCGAGAAAGCAAATTTCAATAAAAACAAATTGAAAAAGAAATGATTGCTAGGCTCTCTATTCCTAGATTTTTATCTTTGGTCTAAAGTTTTGTGTATATTTAGGATTCGACTGCTGAGTCTGTCTCTAGACAGTTCAGTAATGATGCCGAGTTTTTGATTGATTGGCAATATCGCATAAAGGTAGATTAACCACCGCCGCATGCGATAAGCTGGTTTCCAGTTTCCAATATGGCGGGCGGAGAGCTAGGTTATGCTCACATCGAGGCTGCGCTCCACGTCATGACTATAATTGCGGTGATTCAGCACGCCGCCTGTATCCCGTGAACACGTCCCATTTGTGACGAAACGTAGGTAGGAGACGTGCTGACGTCACCGCGCATACGATCCATACCCGGAAGATACGGGCTGTGTTTGCTAGCCGGCCGTCTACATTTTTTCCATGCCTTTAAATGACCAATGTTTGTAAGTGCATTACTATTATTACTTTTTATATATTAAATGAACGATTCACACTATGTGAGCCTTGTTGTTTCCTGCTTTATGGTCTTTGGGCACACGAGGAGATTGCTTACATCCAGGTGACTACAAGTGAGAGCCTTCCAGGATACATGTTTATATCTGAATGCTGTCTTTTTATCTTTATCTGGTAAGAGGCCATACATATATATGTGGTGGAGGTTCTCCTGTAAACACCTTGTCCGGAGTGTTTTGTTTTCATCATCATCACCTGGGAGTCTTCTAATATCTGAACCTTTGAATCTATAGATGGATTTTTTTATGTGTGAAAACTACTTTGAACTTTGAATCCAGTTCCAGGCTGTTTACATTATATTATGCAGGACTTTCTTATAAATATCTTTAATGTGTAGGTGTTTGACACACCACATTTGTTTATTTTCAGTTTTTAGCGCGATTTTTTCTGTTTACATATTGTCTTGGTGTAGTCTAACACTTTTTTTATCGCTGCTTTCCATACAATTGTGTTGTTTTTGAACGAGCGCTATATTTTTACCTTTACTATTTTGTGTACACGCCATCGGATCAAAATCCCCACCTGTAGAATTTTTTAAACGTCGCCTATCGAGATTTTTAGGGTAAAAGTTTGACGCCATGCCACGAGCGGGCGCAATTTTTAAGCGTGACATGTTGGGTATCATTTTACTCGTCGTAACATTATCTTTCACAATATATAAAAAAATTGGGCCAAATTTATTGTTGTCTTATTTTTTTATTCAAAAAAGTGATTTTTTTTCAAAAAAAGTGCGCTTGTAAGACCGCTGCGCAAATACGGTGTGACAAAAAGTATTGCAATGACTGCCATTTTATTCTCTAGGGTGTTAGAAAAAAAATATATAATGTTTGGGGGGTTTAAGTAATTTTCTAGCAAAAAAAAACTGTTTTAGTCTCGTAAACACCGAAAAACAGGCCCGGTGGGCAAGTGGTTAAAAATAAACAATTTATTGTTGTCTTATTTTTTTATTCAAAAAAGTGATTTTTTTTTAAAAAAAGTGCGCTTGTAAGACCGCTGCGCAAATACGGTGTGACAAAAAGTATTGCAATGCCTGCCATTTTATTCTCTAGGGTGTTAGAAAAAAAATATATAATGTTTGGGGGGTTTAAGTAATTTTCTAGCAAAAAAAAACTGTTTTAGTCTCGTAAACACCGAAAAACAGGCCCGGTGGGCAAGTGGTTAAAAATAAACAATGTCCCCCAATGTAGATCCATCATAAACCACAATGCCCACCACACCCACAGACCCCAAAACAGAAATAAAAAAGCTCTGCCCATGACGCTACCACCATCTGCTTGCTCCACAATGTAACAGTTATTAAATCTGTAAGGGGTGGGGTTATCTGGTGATGTAACCTTGAGACACCGGTCCCTTGTGACATGGGCCGATGTCCCCAGGTGACATAGCCAGGTGGCTCGGCCCCTTAGCTATTTAAGAACTGTCAGACAGTGGAGCAGGCAGTCGGTCGGGAGCCTTTGTGGTGGGTGAGGCTTGCGATTACACCTGCGCAACAGGAGATGCGCGTGCGTAAGTCTAAATGTGCGCGTGCGTTTCGATGCACGGCATCCCCAAAACGAGATACGCAAGAAATCCACTTTTTTTTTTCCAGCGTAATTTCGTTAGACAGGCGCATCCGTCCGCGCAAAACTGCGCTAGACAGACCATTGATTTGCTAGTCAAATATGCTAATGAGGGACTTACGGGGATCCACAAAAGAACGTTGGGGCAGCGCAGGCTACGCAGTGTGCGCAACAGCAAAATGTCCTGTCTAAAATTAGACCATATAAAAGCTGGTATAAAAAGAGAAAAATCGTCTACATGTCAGATAAAGCAACACTGTTAGTGAGGAGCTCAGCAGTCACACATGTTGCCCAACAAACTGTATTCCAACATGCCAGTGGCATCCATGCTCATAGCTATACTACTGACTTTAGATGAGCAAAGAAGGAGGAGGGCACCGAGGAGGGCACTGAGGAGGGCACTAAGGAGGGCACGGGAGATGTTTTTTTTTTTTTTTTACTTTTTATTTGCTTATATAAACTATACAATTTAATCTAATCTAATACAATATTCTTATCTGATACAAGCCCCTCACTCTTCACTTGATATATCATACATGCATAGACATCTATGGCATGAGTGATTCTGAGGTGTCTCGCATCTTCAGATTCACCCCTCATGCCATCATGGAATTAACCACAACCTTGCAGGAGGACATCAGCAGCCCAACACATGGCACTACCCATGACACCCATGATAGCTACATATACAATCATAGCCCCATCCCCACAGATTTCGAACAGAACATGTATGGGGACAGCTGGCTGGTTGGTGAGTGACATGGGTGGCAGGCATGACTGTCCCCCCCATGATGCACACATCACAATGGGCACATGCACTACTAACATCCTCCTGTCTTTTCCCTTCAAGGTGACTCTGCATATGCACTGGGACCCCATCTCATGACCCCATCTCATGCCAGCTCACATATGCATCTTTGCACGTTAAACACACACATTAATCAAGGCACAATAAGAATGCATGCATGCACACCACTGTGGTCCCTAGCACACACACACCACATCGTCATCACATTGGATTGGCACAAGCCCACCATGCAGGACTTGTGAGCAGCAACGCCATGCCACGGCTCCAATTATGTCACTGTACATTCATACATCATTCACACAGACCTGGGGATCACTTCTCCACCACAAATGAGGGTGACACCCCTTTTCCCGCAGGAATATCACCCCCACATTCCAAAATCATACACAAACAGAACCAAAAAAATAAAATAAATGACGAGCAAAAATAAAAAAATGCCCAGCAAAAATATAACTTAAACAAAATAACAACAAAGAAAACACATAAAAGACAAAAATCACTCTGCAAAACAGTCCCCAAATATCTCAAAGACACGTCACAAACAAACAAACAAACGCTAATAAACAAAAGCACCTTGCTGTATAGGGAGGGATACAAAGGGATGTACTTTTGCAAAGGAAGTGCGTTTGTGTCTGTCTATTTATGCTGTCTGCGTAGTTCACTAAGTTGCCCTAGTCCACTTCCAATTCCACTGATTGCGCCGTTCCCGAGTTGTGAGCATGCGCACAGAGGTGCTGACCATGGTCTGCTTCAAGCGCGCATACTCCGCCTTAAGCCTCTGAAATAACGTTACGCATGCGCAATTTTGTGCGTAAAAGCGACGAGAATAGGGTGATTGCGCGGCTACATTGCGCAAATCTAACGTAAAGGCGGTGCGCTACGCTGGTCCAATAATGCGCAGATGTACCTGAATCTGGCCCAATGTGTCTGTGAGTCACCCGGGCTGACATTAACATGTTTACTAGTTAAGGCTCATGCTATTCAGAAATACCTAACACAGAGGTTTTATCATGATTATCATTCCCAGCTTTTGTAAAATAGTCTCTGGGATTTGTTTGTCCCTAGAAAAGCCCCTAGTACAAAACGATGATTCATTTCACAATTGGATTAATATTTTTAATAGTGTTATGCTCAGTAATTTATTTTAACCACTTCATACCGAATCACGTCCCTGGACGTCCTCGGCTTTGTACGGGGATATCTGAGTGATGCCTGCAGCTGCAGGCATCATTCAGATATCGCCGTCTTCAGCCCGCGATTCTGTGCACCAGAAGAATGATCAAAGTGGCGGTTCTGCCGCTCGATCGTTCTTCTAGGCAGCGGGAGGGGACGTCCCCCCCTCCGCCGCCATCCAGTGCTTCTCCGGGCTCTCCCGTGCCAGCGGCTGTCGTCATGTAATCGGTGATTTTATTTCTCCGATTTCATGCTTGTAAGCCTGTAGGAGAGATGTGGGGTCTTATTGACCCTGCATCTCTCCATAAAGAGGACCTGTCACAGTGATTCCTATTACAAGGGATGTTTACATTCCTTGTAATAGGAATAAAAGTGATCAAAAAAAAAATGTAAAAAAAAGTATAAAAAAAAAAAAATGAAGTAAAAAAAATAAATAAAAAAAAAATAACTAAAACGCCCCTGTCCCGGTCGCCCGCGTGCAGAAGTGAACGCGCATATGTAAACAGCGTTCAAACCCCACATGTGAGGTATCATCGCGTGCGCTAGAGCGTGTGCAACAATTCTAGCACTAGACCTCCTCTGTATCTTAAAAATTGTAACCTGTAAAAAAAATTCAAGCGTCGCCTATGGAGGGTTTTAAGTACCGAAGTTTGGCACCATTCCATGAGTTTGCGCAATTTTAAAGCATGACATGTTAGGTATCTATTTACTCGGCGTAACATCGTCTTTCACATTATACAAAAAAATTGGGCTAACTTTACGGTTTTGTTATTTTTTAATTCATGAAACAGTTTTTTTCCCTAAAAAAAGGTGTTTGAATAATTATTGCACCAATACCGTGCGAGAAAAAAAGTTGCAATGACCGCCATTTTATTCCCTAGGGTGTCTGCTAAAAAAAAATTATAATGCTTGGGGGTTCTGATTATTTTTCGAGAAAAATAATTGTGATTTTTACATAAAGGAGAAAAGTGCCAAAATCGGCCCGGGGGCTGAAGTGGTTAAAGAAGGAAGAGACCTGTAAATTGCTCCTTGCATTTTTTCATGAGGGTTTTTATTATACCTGAATTATAATTACTGCAGCAGCTGTTCCTAAAAGCTATTGAAGGTTTCTGTCAACCAAAGTGGTAGTTTGTCATGCAGAGAATGCACCCCTTGTTATTAAAAAAAAGACAATAATAATACTGACTTATGAAAAAGACATTCCCATTTTTTAGGAGAAGTGAATAACTGAAGTAGTTTTGTCTAAAAAGAAAAAAACATTTAGACCCCTTTCACACGGAAGCGTTTTTACAGCATTTTAGCGTTAAAAATAGCACTATTAAATCGCTCATAAAACGCTCTCAATGGACCCTTTCACACTGAGTCCTGCAAGCATCATCTTTGGAGCAGCTTTTAGGCGCTGAATAAAATGCCCCAAAAACGCCTCTCTCCATTGAAATGAATTGAAAGCGCTGTAAAAACGCCTTACCCTTTCACACTGAGGCGTTGCACTGGCAGGGCGTTTAGAAAAGTCCTGCAAGCAGCATCTTTGGAGCAGCTTTTGGGCGCTGAAAAAAAACGCTCCAAAAACGCCCCTCTTCGTCTAGGGCTTTCACACTGAGGCGATGCGCTGGCAGGAGAGAAAAAAATCTCCTGCTAGCAGTATCTTTGGAGCGGTGAGAGGAGCGGTATGTATACCACTCCTTCACCGGTCCTTCCCATTCAAAACAATGGGAAACTGCAGTAATACCGCCAGCAATGCGCCTCTGCAGAGGCACATTGCAGGCGGTATTGACCCTTTATCGGCCGCTAGCGGGGGTTAATATCGCAACGATAGCTGCCGAATCCGCTATACCGCCACCACTCCTCCTGCCCCAGTGTGAAAGGGGCCTGAGGCACTGCAAAAACGCCCTAAAACGCCCTAAAACGTTAGCGAGGCTTCACTCGAATAACGCTCAAATGACGCTTGTATAACGCTCGAAAAACGCTCGAATAACGATTGAATAACGCTTGAAAAATGCTTAAATAATGCCCGAATAATGCTCAAAAAACGCCACAGTGTGAAAGGGGCCTAAAGCTTCTAAGTTTGTATGTTCACAAGCATGTATGTCCACAGGCAGCTTAACTATCCAATAAGATATGGAAGTTGAATCCAACACAATTTTACTTCACAAGTTTAGTAAAAAGGATGCTTTTTCCATTTTCAGTCATGTGGATGTAAATTGACAAGGGGGGAATTTACTAGCATAGGAACCAATCAGATTTTAACTTCAGCTTAAAGCGGAGGTTCACCCAAAAATCAACTATCTGCCATTAGATCCAGCATACGGCTGACATCTGCAGTATGCTGTTTTTTTGTTGTACTTATCGTTATATCAGGCTTTGTTATCCGGATCCGAGCGGGGATTCCTTCCGGGTATAGGCGTTCCTAAGACCAGCGTAGTTGATTGACGGGCTGCTAAAGTGACACATCAATATATGTAAATATTTTTTCACATACAGTCACCAGTGCCACAGCAATATAATGTCAACACACCACCACACCAATCACAGTGTGCCTAATCATCAGCACACCAGTCATAATTTCCTTGATTACCATGCCACCAATCCCAGTGTCCCCAGTGTTTCCTGATTGCCGCTACATCAGACCAGTGCACCCAAAAACAGTTTTCCTGCTACACCAGTGAAAGAAAAAAAAAGGAGGATGCACCGATCTAATGCATTACCACTTAAAAGTTTTATTAAAAATAGAATAAAAGCAATGATCCTACTCACAAAGGTAGCTTAGGTAAGCGCTTTTCTGACAGTTAAGCTTGATCTCTTGGCGCCTGCCAGCAGGACTTGATGACAAGGAGGATCGGATGATACCTCAATTGTCTAAATGGCTGACGCGTTTCTGGGGCGCACCCCTTTCTTCAGAGCCTAGATAGCTCTCTCCTGTGTGCCCTCAAAAAATATGCGTACGCATGTGCAAAGGGGCCCCAGCTAAGGTGACCAGCAATCAAAAAACCCCACCCCTCAATCATGGCTTCTCCCACCCATGGGAATGGGATTCCCACATTGCCACCTGCATGAAAGGTAGCCAATTAACAGACCATGGTGGCCAAAGTGGGGGCACCATGGCACCACCCTCCACTAGTGCTAGGCAATAATGCAAATAATGGAAAACAAAGGCTGCGAGTCCTTACCCCAAAAATAATAGCTCCTCACAGGGCGGTGTGGGCAGTGATGGGACAGTAGTCGGCAGACATCCCAGTGGATTTAATGCTCATAGCTCTCCGTATGTCTATTAGGACACATGCTGTTCCACAACCAGGAAGTGTGGGTACCTCCTGCATTCAAACCCGCACCTCCGGTTGGGCCGAAACGTCATTTACGCTCCTGCGCGCATCCGTAATATGCGGAGCATAGAAGGACCACGCCACCCGGAAGCGCGGGTGTGTTTGCGTTCCACCCGCCACTTCCGGACCGCCTGAAGACCTCTCACTGCTCTTCCCCTACTGGATGAATGGTGCGCGCACATGCCTATCCATCACCGCCCTGCCTATGCTGTATTTTAGAAATATCTTATTAATTTACAACTCTGTGTAAGAAAATAGATTTTCATTTTCTTTTCTGTATTTTCTAAAAACTTGTGGCAAAAATAACACTTTCAAAAGACAAATTAGCATTGATATACTAAAACCGGAGAGTGCAAAATCTGGTGCAGTTCTGCATAGAAACCAATCAGCTTCCATCTTTATTTTTCATCAAAGCTTTACTGAACAAGCTGAAGTTATACGCTGATTGGCTACCTT
The DNA here is from genome assembly GCA_029574335.1 of Rana kukunoris. Taxonomy (NCBI): domain Eukaryota; kingdom Metazoa; phylum Chordata; class Amphibia; order Anura; family Ranidae; genus Rana; species Rana kukunoris. The sequence goes on along the minus strand of CM056053.1, from coordinate 349,433,410 downwards.
GCACAGCTGCACTTTATCTTGCACTCTCCAGTTTTAATAAATCAACCCCACCATGTCTTTCAGAATATACATTGGAGTATTTGATTTCCAAACTAGGGTATTTTTGGGATTTTTCCGCTGTACTAGTGCTCCATGTTCTCCAAAAATGTGATAAGTATTTAAGAAATGTATGCTCCTTGATAGCCCAAAGTGCTGTGTGAGAAAGAACTGAAAATGTTTACTTCGTTTTCCCAAATAATTATGGCAAAAAATGACAGCTTCAAAAAAACTCACTTGGGACTTTCTACTTTCCACAAAGGGGCATTTTAGGGCCTCAAGAAATAAGCTAGGTAGTCAGTACATCAGGTCTAATACATTTTTAAATATTTGTACCATAGTTTGTGGTCCCTACAACTTTCACACAGACTAAATAGGACACCAAAGAAATGTAGCAGAATACATTTTGGCTCAAATTTATGAGGAAAGATATTATTTTGTAAAGTTTTATAACAAAAACTAAGAAACACTTTTGGTCTTTTTCTTTTTTTATATAAAAAAAAAACCAGTGGTACTTGAATACCACCAAAAGAAAGCTCTGTCTCAAAAAATGTCAGTTAAAGCGGTGCAGTGCCAAATCGCAAAAAATGGCCCGATCATTGGGCATCGTTTTATTGACAAAACAAACGTCTAATTTTATTTCACGTTGTTAACCACTTACGGTACTTACCTGCAGTATGGTAAAGGTTGGATTTTGTGAAATACAGACGTTCTGTTTAATTGTCATTTTACAAGGTTATTGATTCTACCGAGAAGTTTATCATTGTGGTATCACATCAAAGGTACTATACTTCCATTTAGCAGGTGTTTTAATTTCATGTAAATATTGTTTGTTTTTCAACCAAGATATATAACTATTTTGTATGATTACATGTCTGGTGAATACATTTCATATTTATAGACTGTTGTCATAAAGATTGATTTTGTATTTTAAAAGTACCATTGTTAAAAATTACTTAATGATAAATACTGTGCGGGAAAACTTTCCTTAATAAGCACAACAATACCATTGGTTGATTTATATGATACACAATATACAATGTCTTGTACATAATCAGTCCAAACAGTGAAAAAGTCTCACAAATGTGGTATCACCATACTTGCAAGCTGTATAAAAATGTGTTTTGGGGTGTAATTCTGAGTATGGCAATGCTGTGTGTTAAAAATATCTTAACAAATTGATAACTTTATGTAAAAAAAAAATATTTTAATTTTTTTTCCACAATTTCCAAAAACATGTGGCAAAAAAACAGTTTACAAAAGACTAACTGTGCCTCCTAAAAAGTACATTGAGGTTTTTACTCCCCAAAAAGTGGTCATTTTGTGGGGGTTTACACTATCATGGTGCTCCAGAATCTCCAAAAATGTAATATGTAGTCAGAAAATTAAATGCAAAATGTATTCTCTTAAGGTGCTCCTTGGATTTTGGACCTCTCTATGTGGTCAGGCTGTAAAAAAAAAGTCTCACACACGTGGTATAACCACCCTTGGAAGGAGTAGCAGAATGTGTTTTTGGGTGTAATTTTAAGTATTCCTATGATGTGTGTTAGAAATATCTTAACATTAACTTAACACTTTGTGTACAAAAAAAAATTCTCTTCAAAATGTGGTCATTTTGTGAGTCTTTCCACTGTCCTGGTGCTCCAGAGCCTCCAAAAATGTAATAGGTTGTAATAAAAGGAGATGTGTAATTTATGTTTCTAGAACACCTAGGTGCTCCTTGGGTTTTGGGCCCCTGCTATGTGGTAAGATTATAAATAAGTCCCACACATGTGGTATCGCCATACTCAGGAGCAGTGTCAGAATAAGTTTTTAGGTAGAATTTTAAATATGCCTATGCTGTTAGAAATATCTTATTAATTGAGAACTCTGTGTAAGAAAATAGATTTTCATTTTATTTTCTGTATTTTCTAAAAACTTGTGGCAAAAAATAACACTTTCAAAAGACTAATTGGCATTGATATACGTTCCACAACCAGGAAGTGTGGGTACCTCCTGCGTTCCAACCCGCACTTCCGATTGGGCCGAAACGTCATTTACGCTCCTGTACGCATCCGTAATGTGCGACGCATAGAAGGACCATGCCACCCGGAACCGCGGGTGTGTTTGCGTTCCACCCGCCACTTCCGGACCGCCTGAAGGCCTCTCACTGCTCTTCCCCTACTGGATGAATGATGCGCGCACAGGCCTATCCATCACTGCCCTGCCTATGCTGTAATTTAGAAATATCTTATTCATTTACAACTCTGTGTAAGAAAATAGATTTTTATTTTATTTTCTGTATTTTATAAAAACTTGTGGCAAAAAATAACACTTTCAAAAGACAAATTGGCATTGATATACTAAAACCGGAGAGTGCAAAATCTGGTGCAGCTCTGCATAGAAACCAATCAGCTTCCAGCTTTAATTTTCATCAAAGCTTTACTGAACAAGCTGAAGTTTTATGCTGATTGGCTACCTTGCACAGCTGCACTTTATCTTGCACTCTCCAGTTTTAATAAATCAACCCCACCATGTCTTTCAGAATATACATTGGAATATTTGATTTCCAAAATAGGGTATTTTGGGGATTTTTCCGCTGTACTGGTGCTCCAGGTTCTCCAAAAATGTGATAAGTAGTCAAGAAATGTATGCTCCTTGATAGCCCAAAGTGCTGTGTGAGAAAGAACGTGTTAAAATGACCATCTTGTTGAAAAAAATGTTTACTTCATCGTTTTTATCATGTGGTATCGCCATACTCAGGAGCAGTGTCAAGCCGCGTACACACGGCAGAGAACCTCGACGGGCAGAACACATCGTTCCGCCCGTCGAGGTTCTCTGCCGGCCGTCAGATTCGGTGACCCGCCCGTCGGGAATGGCAACCAGCCATTCATCCAGGCGGGCCGTCGAGCAAATAGAGAACATGCTCTCTATTTCTGCTCGACGGCATTCCCGACGGGATACTCGCCGAGAGCGTACACACGGCCGAAGTTCTCGCTGGAATGCAGCTTCCAGCGAGGTTCTCGCTGGTTTCTAGCGAGAACCTCGGTCGTGTGTACGCCGCCTCAGAATACGTTTTTAGGTAGAATTTTAAATATGCCTATGCTGTTAGAAATATCGTATTAAAGGGGTGGTTACCCTAAAAAGAAACTTTTAACATTGCATCTATCCTCTTAATCACATCTAGAATCGGCTGGTAGTTTTAAAAAATCCGTGCGTACATACTATTTTCTTCATGCAGCCTCACCGCAGCTTCCGGGTATGATGGTTGGGGACAGGCATCCGATCGACACATACAGCGCGTCACGAGATGCCGAAAGAAGCCCAACGGTGGTGCAGCTCTATACGGCGCATGCGCACCAACGTTCGGCTTCTTTCGGCATCTGTATGCGTCGATCGGATGCCTGTCAATCAAGTAGGCACGCCCTACCCCGACTGTCAGACCCGGAAGCGGCGGTGAGACTACATGCCGAAAATGGTATGTATGGAAGGATTTTTTTTAAATACCAGCCGATTCTACATGTAATTAAGAAGAGAAATGCAATGTTAAAAGTTTCTTTTTAGGGGAACCACCCCTTTAATTGACAACTCTGTGTAAGAAAATAGATTTTCATTTTCTTTTCTGTATTTTCTAAAAACTTGTGGCAAAAAATAACACTTTCAAAAGACTAATTGGCATTGATATACTAAAACCGGAGAGTGCAAAATCTGGTGCAGCTCTGCATATAAACCAATCAGCTTCCAGCTTTATTTTTCATCAAAGCTTTACTGAACAAGCTGAAGTTTGATGCTGATTGGCTACCTTGCACAGCTGCACTTTATCTTGCACTCTCCAGTTTTAATAAATCAACCTCGAAATGTCTTTCAGAAAATAGATTGGAGTATTTGCTTTCCAAAATAGGGTATTTTTTAGATGTTTCCGCTGTACTGGTGCTCCAGGTTCTCCAAAAATGTAATAAGTAGTCAAGAAATTAGACATGTAATTTATGCTCCTTGATAGCCCAAAGTGCTCTGTGTGAGAAAGAACTTGTTAAAATTACCATATTTGACTTCATCGTTTTCCCAAATAATTGTGGCAAAAAATGACAGCTTCAAAAATGCAGGTAAAGGACCTTGCCCCTTTTTGCGATTCGGCACTGCGTCGTTTTAACTGACGTGGCTCCCAAACAAAATTGGCGTCCTTTTTTCCCCACAAATAGAGCTTTATTTTGGTGATATTTGATCACCTCTGCGGTTTTTATTTTTTGCGCTATAAACAAAAATAGAGCGACAATTTTAAAAAAAAATCAATATTTTTTACTTTTTGCTATAATAAATATGCCCCAAAAATATATAAAAAAAAGTTTTCCTCAGTTTAGGCCGATACGTATTCTTCTACCTATTTTTGGTAAAAAAAATCGCAATAAGCGTTTATCGGTTGGTTTTCGCAAAATTTATAGCGTTTACAAAATAAGGGATAGTTTTATTGCATTTTTATTAATTATTTTTTTTTACTACTAATAGCGGCGATCAGCGATTTTTTTCATGACTGCGACATTACGGCAGACACTTCGGACAATTTTGACACATTTTTGGGACAATTGTCATTTTCACAGCAAAAAATGCATTTAAATTGCATTGTTTACTGTGAAAATGACAGTTGCAGTTTGGGAGTTAACCACAGGGGGCGCTGTGACTTTGAGTGTTCCCTGTGTGTGTGTGTTTACAACTGTAGGGGGGTGTGGCTGTAGGTGTGACGTCATCGATCGCGTCCCCCTATAGCAGGGATGACGCGATCGATGCTGCGGCCACAGTGAAGCACAGGGAAGCCGTGTTTACACACGGCTCTCCCCGTTCTTCAGCTCCAGGGACGGATCGCCGCACTGCAGCGGCGATCGGGTCTGCGAGTCCCTGCGGTCCCGGAGCTTCGGACCGGGTCACCGGAGCGCGCCGCGGGCGCGCGCCCGTGACCCACGGCTGGGTACTAAAACCAACGTATATATACGTTGATGTGCCCAGCCGTGCCATTCTGCTGACGTATATGTGCAGTATGCGGTCCTTAAGTGGTTAATACCTTGGACTTTCTACTTTCCAAAAAAGGTAATTTTAGGGCCTTAAGAAATAAGCTAGGTAGTCAGTACATCAGGTCTGATACATTTTCAAATATTTGTAACATAGTTTGTAGACCCTACAACTTTCACGCAGACTAAATAGGACACCAAACTAATGTAGCAGAATACATTTTAGCTCAAATTTTTGAAGAAATATATTAGTTTGCAAAGATTTATAACAGAAACTAAGAAACATTTTTGATCTTTTTCTTTTTTTTTTATCTAAAAAAAAAAAAAAAACAGTGGTACTTGAATACCACCAAAAGAAAGCTCTGTCTTAAAACATGATATACAATTCGTTTGGATACAATGTTGCAGGCCTAAGAAATTGTCATTCAAAGTGTGACAGCATTGAAAACTGAAAAAAATTGCTGGACTGGAAAGGTGATAAAACAGTTCAGACTTGAAGTGGTTAAAACATTTTTTTATTTTTTATTTATTGTTAAAAGTTTTCAGAAATATTAAAAAAAAGTTGGTCACTATGGTCCATGCAGGTGACATCTATAAAAGAAAAAGGGCTCACAGTGCCCAAAAGTGAAGAAACTACAATATCCACTAAACTAAACTGAAAAAAATACTATATATATTGTAACGGAATGGCCCGTGATAACCAGAGACTTTTAAAGAATGCGGGGTACTCTGTGCCAGCTTCGCCAATGACTCTTGTGTCTAGGGTCATCCTATGTCCAAGGATTACATGAGATGGGACAGTAATGATAATTCATGTATTGCAGGACATCTTGAAATATTATAGGTGGTTTATTCTGAACCAAACATGTCAATAGGACAGTATTCATTCATGTGGGGACACATACTGTTGAGGTGTTAATTGAGTTGGCTCCTAAGATATTTCATTGTGTGAAAGTCTATTGATGATAGATGTGTTGGGGGTTGGCAGTCTAAAAGGCCAGATGTCTGACTTTTCAGCTGTAGTGCATTAGCATGTCAATTACGTCTACAAAGGAATGTGTATTGTGTAGCAGGTGGGAAGAGCTTATCGCAGAGTCAGAACGTCTGGGTAAATGACTAGTAATTAGATCATTTAGATTATCTAAATGTCATTATCTAAATGAATTTGTATTGAGCACCAATTGTGTCATGTTGTGGGTGTAGTTCATTCATTGTTCACTCTTGGTTTCTACTGTATAAAGTATAAAGATCTATCCGTTTGGAACCAGAGAACAGAGCTGTGTGTCTCGTTTGTCTGGGGAATTCTTATGGGTCCTGTCTGCTGGATTATGGAGTGTCGGATAAGCTGTTGTGGGTTCTGGATGGAATATCGTAAACGGTGTTAACCCCTGACCGTTACACATATATATATATATATATATATATATATATATATATATTACACCCAGGCTCAAAATTTCCTCAGCTACTAGCCAGGCCTCAAGGTGTACTCGCCACCAGTTGCCCCGCCCTACCCTTACCATGTCCCGCCCCCTAATCCAGCCCCTAGACATGCCCTCATAAATCTCATGAAATGACACTTAAATGTTTTATGCAGAATTAAGTTATAAAAATAAATATTACCAACAACTTTATCCGTGCCAAAAATGCAGCCTGCCCATGTCTACCAATGCAGCATGTGTCCCCAGTGCAGCAAAATGTCCCCATGTTTCAGCCAGAGTCCCCCACTTTGCAGCCAGAGTCCGCATCTTGCAGCAAAATTTCCCCACATTGCAGCCAGAGTTCCCCCACAATTGCAGCCAATGTCCCCCACATTACAGCCAGAGTCCCCCCACATTGCAGCCAGATTTCCCCCACATTACAGCCAGAGTTCCCTCTGAAAATGGCCTCCTCCCAATAACCCTGGCTGGTGGTGGTCATCGTACCCTTACCCATTTAACAAACAAGTGTCAAAAAAGTAAAAACCACTTAAAACTGTTTTGAGAAATCCTTTATTAAAAAAAAAGTGTCCTGTGATGTAAATCGATAGTCAATTATGCCGCTCAACAGACCCGAAAAATAGCAAATGGGAGGCCCCCGCCGACTGCTTTCATCATGTGATGTCAGAAAGGGGCGGGGTCATCCATTTATGTCACCAGGTGGCCTTGCCCTTGCCTTTAAAAGAGCTGTCAAAGCAAAGAGAGAGCAGTCGGTGGAAGGCCTCCCATGGAGGTGGAGTGTTTTTATTTTTGCTATTTTTTGGGTCCGTCGGGTGGCGTGATTACATCACGGGATAATTTTTCCTTTTAATAAAGGATTTGTCAAAAACTGTCTCTTGCCGTTTTTACTTATTTGACACTTTTTTGGTGAATCAATATGGAGGGGTACGATGTATCCGATGCCCATTCACATGAGGGGGCAGGATCTGGAGGTTTGTTAGGCCGCGTACACACGATAAGTCCATCCGATGAGAACGGTCCAAAGGACCGTTTTTATCGGTTAATCGATGAAGCTGACTGATGGTCTGATGTGCCTACACTGATGTGCCTACAAAAAAACGATTGTGTTAGAACGTGGTGACGTTTACGTGTTTTAACCACTTAAGACCCGGACCAAAATGCAGAAAAAGGACCTTGCCCCTTTTTGCGATTCGGCACTGCGTCGCTTTAACGGACAATTGCGCGGTCGTGCGACGTGGCTCCCAAACAAAATTGGCGTCCTTTTTTCCCCACAAATAGAGCTTTCTTTTGGTGGTATTTGATCACCTCTGCGGTTTTTATTTTTTGCGCTATAAACAAAAATTTAAAAAAAATGCAATATTTTTTACTTTTTGCTATAATAAATATCCCCCAAAAATATATAAAAAAAACATTTTTTTTCCTCAGTTTAGGCCGATACATATTCTTCTACCTATTTTTGGTAAAAAAAATCGCAATAAGCGTTTATCGGTTGGTTTTCGCAAAATTTATAGCGTTTACAAAATAAGGGATAGTTTTATTGCATTTTTATTAATTTTTTTTTTTTTACTACTAATAGCAGCGATCAGCGATTTTTTTCGTGACTGCGACAATATGGCGGACACTTCGGACAATTTTGACACATTTTTGGGACAATTGTCATTTTCACAGCAAAAAATGCATTTAAATTTGCATTGTTTACTGTGGAAATGACAGTTGCAGTTTGGGAGTTAACCACAGGTGGCGCTGTAGGGGATGTGTGCCTATGTGTTGTGTTTACAACTGTAGGGGGGTGTGGCTGTAGGTGTGATGTCATCGATCGCGTCCCCCTATTACAGGGATGACGCGATCGATGCTACGGCCACAGAGAAGCACGGGGAAGCCGTGTGTACACACGGCTCTCCCCGTTCTTCCGCTCCAGGGACGGATCGCCGCACTGCAGCGGCGATCGGGACCGCGAATCCCGCGGTCCCGGTCCTGGAGCTTCGGTTGATGTGCCCAGCCGTGCCATTCTGCCGACGTAAATGTGCAGTAGGCGGTCCTTAAGTGGTTAACACAACGACGTGATGAAAAAAAACTAAGTTTAATGCTTCCAAGCTTCCATGCGCTGCCTTTTAAACTGATGCTTTTGCATACTAACGATCGGTTTTGACCCATCGGTCAGGCGTCCATCGGTCAAATTTTAAAGCAAGTTCTCTTTTTTTTGACCAAAGGATAACTGACCGATGGGGCCCACACACGATCGGTTTGGACCGATGAAACGGTCCTTCAGTCCGTTTTCATCGTTTTTGACCGATCGTGTGTACGCAGCCTTAAAGGGGGCTTCCAGGTTCCGATAAGCCCCCCGCCTACAAACCCCAAAGCCCCCGGCCAGGGTTTTCAGGAAGAGTCCCTTGTCCCCAAGTTTTTTGGAGGAAAGGGAAATTAATTTACTGTAGCTCCAATTTTCTTTCTAATTGTCAATTTTGCTGTAGTGTATCCTACAGTACCATTCACAGACAGGTTTAAGGCATGGAGCATCTTATTTGTGAATTTTTAATGGTTCACTTCAAGCTTTATTAATATATGATTCACACTTTTATAAACCATCTATATTTTTTTGCAATGGCATATTGCTACACCCCACGCTGCTGACAACAGGGATGACTCATTATAGATAAAAACCAATGAGTGCCAGCTACTTAACCACTTGCCAACCATGTCACGCCGATATACATTGGCAGAATGGCACAGCTGCGTGAATCATTGTGTATATATACAGTATATGACGCTTTGAATTTTGCGCCGCATTGGCGTGCGAACGCCGCCCATGACTCGATATCCGCCGGTGTCCTGTGATCGTGTTACGGAGCTGCAGAATAGGGGGATGCCTGTGTAAACAATTAATTTCCCTGTTCTGCCTTGTGACAGGACACTGATTTACTGCTTCCTGTCATCGGTAGCAGTGATCAGTGTCGTGTCACTCATAGCCCAGCCCCCACATAGTTAGAATCACTTACTAGGACACACTTAACCCCTTCCTCTCCCCCTGGTGGTTAACCCCTTCCCTGCCAGTGTCATTTACACAGTAATCAGTGCATTTTTATAGCACTGATCTCTGTATAAATGACAATGGTTGCAAAATAGCGTCAACAGTGTCACAGTCACGATAAACTGATCACTGATCGCCACCATTACTAATAAAAAATAATAATAATAAAAAAGCCATATAAATATCCCCTATTTTGTAGATGCTATAACTTTTGCGCAAATCAATCAATATGCGTTTATTGCGATTTTTCTTACCAAAAATATGTAGAATACATATCGGCCTAAACTGAGGAATTTTTTTTTTATATATATATTTTTGGAGGATATTTATTATAGCAAAATGTAAAAAATATTGCTTTTTTTTTTTTTCAAAATTGACACGCTTTTTTTTTTTATAGCGCAAAAAAATCAAACCACAGAGATGAATAAATACCACCAAAAGAAAGCTAAATTTGTGGGAAAAAAAGGACGTCAATTTTGTTTGGGTGCAACGTCACATGACCATGTAATTGTCAGTTAGCGGTGCAGTGCCAAATTGCAAAAAATGGCCCGGTCATTGGGCAGCTAAATCCTTCGGGGCTGAAGTGATTAAATAATAGTGACTCATACCTAAGTAAGTAAGTAGTAAAAACTCGCAATAAAAACGTATCCACCCCTGCATCTGCACTACAAAATCGTATTGAACTGACATGGACCTAGGTTTATTAAATGTAAAGTAATGACATTTTAGCTGGAGTTCCAAGTCCTGGTAAAACATGTAAGCTATAAAAACATGTTTGGTCTTCCTCTACATTTTTTCTTTGTTTCTAGAAATTTTCTTTATTATAACTGGATGATATGCACTTTTCAGAACTGGCAAACTCTTCTATTATTTTGGCCTACTCCTCTTGAGATTTCACTGCATATGTCATTTCATTTTTATGATTCACAGCTATAATAGAAAGCCATCACTGCTTTTGCTACTGAACTCAGAAAGTCAAGCTTTAAAAAATGTATACGATTCATGGGTGTCCATAGAGTGAAATACCTATAGATAATGAAGGTGCTTTCTGTTTTGCACTCCATCTTGTTCAAATGGTAAAAGGTGCCACGTATCAGTTTCCGATCAATATGTTGCTAAACAAATTAATCTACAAGGAGATAAAAGATAAATGACATAACAAGAACTCATGTGTAATTGTCTTCATGCCATCGACTGTGTCCATCTCTGTGACCATTTCGAGTAATCAAAGTAGCCTGATTTATTGGGTAAGAGGAAAGATAAGTGATGTCTTTAGTGATTTCCATCCTTTAAATTAAGGCAGAAAAAATGCTGATCAGCTTAAAAACTATAGCAAATAAATAAAATATATCATAAACAATAGCTACACAAGTTATGTTTCAATTTAATGTAATTAACAATCATCTTTCTCTTTCAATCTGCAGCAACTGTAATTTTTCTATAAACATCAATGTGGTATGGCAACCTGGAGGTATTCTGCACTCCAGATTAAAGTTATTTCCTATTTGTGAGATTAGCTTACTGATTTTCCCAGAAGTCTGCACTAAGATAAAAGGAACATTTTAGCAATCCCCTACAATTAGATTTTCAGTTTTGGTGAGCTGCTCCCCAAAGGTTAAATACTGCAGCCCGAAGCTTATATCATTAGATGGGTTAATTGTAACAGGCATCATAGCATACTTTAATACCCAAAGTCCCTTTATTAGCACAAAGAAGGGATTTTGTTCACACTATTCCTACACAGAAGTTGCACAACTTCTGATCCTACTTTGCTCCGCGACATTGATGTCCGACTTCCATGCAACTTCAATGATCAAGATCCGACTTTGATTCTGGTATGGATCTTGATGATCCATAGAAAAACCCTTTGGATCTGTTGGATTATAAGGGGGATCTCACACCAAAAAAAAAAAACGGTTTGAGGTCTCCCCCAATACAGAGCCCCCACTGCCCCAAAGCACTCACCCCCCATGCTGATGGCATGTAGCCTGGTATGGTCCCCCCTCCTGACCTGCCAGGCTGCATGCTCGGATAAGGATCTGTATGAATTTTGGGGGGACTCCATCCCTTCATATCCTCAGAGTACAAGTTGCATGCCACAAGTCTGATCAGTTAAGATCATGATCCAACTTGGATGCGACTTACATTCAAATCAATGGGCTGAAATTGTGCCCAAGGTGGACCAAAGTAGTGTAGGGGGCATTTTCAAAGTTGGACCGACACAAGTCGGACCAGTTAAGACGTCTCTTATAGGGAATCATTTCTTTTGAAATGTCATGCGACTTGCTATGGAAGTCGGAGTGCATGTCAGACCAGTGTGAACCTGCCCTAAAGCTGAGCAAAAATCAGATAAGACAGCTCTTACCTGGAAATGACAGTGATTGGCCAGCTCCCTGCTGTCCATGTATAAAGCACCAGTTGTACACTACTGTTGCTCACGAATATTCGCATTGCGAATATTCGCTACGAATATTGCATATTCGAGTATTCGCGAATAACTCGAATATTGCGGCGAATATTCGCTATGGCGAATATTCGTATTTTTTCAAATTTATTTTTAAAACAGATCACATCCTAGTGATCTCCATCGACGTCTAAAAGCATTGCTGGTATGATTAGAGAGAGACCCTGGGCCGAGTAGCTGATGCGACTCTTTTATGTTGCCGAAAATTCGCATTGCGAATTTTCAGCAACATAAAAGAATCGCATCAGCTACTCGGCCCTTCTTTTGCATCAGAGCCAATCAGAATAACTTGAATATTCGGCAAAAGGAATATTGCGCGATATTCCTTTTGCCGAATATTCAAGTTATTCTGATTGGCTCTGATGCAAAAGAAGGGCGGAGAAGCTAATCGCGCAATATTCCTTTTGCCGAATATTCGAGTTATTCTGATTGGCTCTGATTGGCTCTGATGCAAAAGAAGGGCGGAGAAGATAATCGCGCAATAGGAATATTGCGCGATTATCTTCTCCGCCCTTCTTTTGCCCCCTTATTCTCCTTTCTTTTAAGTAGAGTTAGTGTAAAGTTAGTGTTTAGTGCATATTAGTTTAGTAATACAGGAAATGATCTCCGTTTATGAGAATTTCGCAATCATTTTTGCATTAGCGAAATTTCGCATTAGCGAAATTTTGCAAAATTTTTTTTGGATAAAATATCACGAATATTCGATATTAGCAAATATTCGCGAATATTCTTCTATATATTCGTGCAATATCGCGAAATCGAATATGGCGTATTCCGCTCAACACTATTGTACACACCAGTGTTTATTGTAGCAGATGCTACCTTGTGTGCTCCTGCTTGACAGCTTGTATCCGCTCTATGTATTACTATGTATGACCCAGCTTGCTCTGGCCATGCTCTCTCCACCGAGATTGTGTATCATTTGGACTCTTTGCTTCTTGTGTGTGAACTGGCTTGCCTAGACTATGCTTCAGCCTGATCCTCCTGTGTTTTCAGACTCTGTAACTATATTGCCTGCTCTGACCTGCTCCTGCTACATACCAGTCTCACTGTTGTTCTACTGTACAAGCCCGCTTGCTCTGCCTACAGTTCTGCCCATGGTATGTGCTCTGACTTATCTACACAATCAGCACATCTGAACTGTTTTCCCTGCTATCTAACTCCTAGTCTGTTGTTATTTCCACAACAGTTAGTAAAGAGATATGCCTCATTTGTATGTGATATCTTAATCAAATGAACTCTTGATGCATTTTGCCAATGACTGGATGCATCACTCATTTAGATGTAGTGACCCATTCTCTGAGGCTGTAATTACAGTATATGCATGGCCGAACTGGCCTACCGGCATACTCGGAAATTTCCCCGTAGGCCGCCTGCCCTGAGGCCGCTTTGAGCTGCATCCTCCCTCCCTCTCTCCTCCTCCTGTGTGTCACAGAGCCGGGCCTGTGTTTGGCGGCCAGGCTGTAACAAGGTCCCGTCCCCCAGATTGGCTTGTGTGATAGTAGATTGAATCAGTGTTTCACCTATCACACAAGCCTGTCTAGGGGGGCGGAACCTTGTTACAGCATGCCCGCCGAACACAGACCCAACTCTGTGACACACAGCAGGAGATCCATGCTGTGTGTGTGTGTTACCCGGCAATGGTCAGTTTGTATTGATGGTAAAGCTGCATTTGATGGACAGTGAGGCTGCATTCACAGGCACAGTAAAGCTGCATTTGATGGGCACAGTGATGCTGCATTGATGGGCAGTGAGACTGCATTGATGGGCACAGTGAGGTCAACAGAGTCATCCATGTCTCCCCGTCGTCCCCCCATGTTCCGAGTTCTTGGTCTTCCCCTTAATGATTGAACACTTTTAACTACTTGCAGACCTGCCGCCGTAGTTTTACGGCGGCAGGTTGGCTCCCCTGCGCGAGAGCCCATAGCTCTCACGAGTCCCGTGTGCGTGCCAGGTGGGCACGATCACCGCCGGGGACCAGCGATTGCTCGTTACAGAGAGGGGACCGGGAGCTGTGTGTGTAAACACACAGCTCCTGGTGCTGTCAGGGAGAGAAACGCTGATCTTCGGTTCATACACACACACACAGGAACATACTTAACCCCTTCCCTGCCCCCTAGCATTAACCCCTTCATTGCCAGTGGCATTTTTATAGTAATCCAATGCATTTTTATAGCATTGATTTCTATAAAAATGCCAATGGTCCCAAAAATGTGTCAAAAGTGTCCGAAGTGTCTGCCATAATGTCGCAGTACCGAAAAAAATCGCTGATCGCCGCCATTACTAGTAAAACAAAATATTAATAAAAATGCCATAAAAATACCCCCTATTTTGTAAACGCAATAACTTTTGCGCAAACCAATCAATAGACGCTTATTGCGATTTTTTTAACGAAAAATATGTAGAAGAATACGTATCGGCCTAAACTGAGGAAAAAAAATTATGTATTTTTGGGGAATATTTATTACAGCAAAAAGTAAAATATATTAATTTCTTTCAAAATTGTCGCTATATATTTGTTTAATAGCGCAAAAAATAAAAACCACAGAGGTGATCAAATACCACCAAAATAAAGCTCTATTTGTGGGAAAAAAAGGACGCCAATTTTGTTTGGGAGCCACGTTGCACGATCGTGCAATTGTCAGTTAAAATGACGCAGTGCCGAATCGCAAAAAGTGCTCTGGTCTTTGGGCAGCAATATGGTCCGGGGGTTAAGTGGTTAGCTGGAATTTGCTTTTATATATATATAAAGTCCTATGTACTTTCATATCCGTCTTATCTATATATAATACACTTCTTCAAATGTGCTTTTAAATACATGGTTTTCCCTTTCATGAACAAAAAAGTTATGCTGTTGGGCTGGTATAATATTGCTATGGGGCTGGAATTAAATCTTTCCAGGGCTGGTTTTTATTCCCAGTATGGTAGGGTGACCAGACATCCCCGGTTTCAGGGGACAGTCCCCGGATTAAGAACACTGTCCGCAGACCAAGTCTGTCCCCGGATTGGATTTGAACAGGGGCTGGGGCAATTTCAAAGACAGTCAGTGCAGAATTAAAAAAATAATAATTCTGAATTACACCACCCGTTCTGATGCTCCTACTAGCTTAAAGGGGGGGGGGGTGGTATTTTTTCCATTAACCAGGGCTTTTTTTCTGGGGGAACTTGGGGGAACTCAGTTCCACCACCTTTGGCTCAGACCCTTTGGTGCCCGCTCACCACAATCACTTGTAAACACAGAAGTCTGGTTTCTGTGTTTACAAGTGACAGCTTTGTAACCCCCTGAACTCTGCACTCTGTATGTAATGCAATTCTGGTATTTAATGCCCCTTTAAGACCCTTCTACTGTTTGTGAAATCTGACGGGTCGTGGTTGAGTTCCTGTACCTATTTTCTGAGAAAAAAAGCTCTGCCATTAACTGTGCCCTTTCTGATGATCATGTGCTGGTCGAAGCAGAGGAAATATTTCTTCAGTTCCGCTCACATGTTCTTCTGCCTTGGCTCAAGTCCGGCCAGCTGCCTGCCTGCTTATCGCTTTGCCTTCCCTGGAGGAGTGATCTTTCTTCCGCACCCCACCCAGTAGTAGCCGGAGAGCGAGATTTGACAAGCTGTTAGGTGGGTGGTTGCGGTGATGGGCAGAGAGTCGCTGACTGCCGCCATTACTAGTAAAAATGTCCCCAAATTTCATTTTAAAAATCTGGTCGCCTTATAGTATGGCCCTGAGTATATGTCTAGGATTATCAGTTCTGTCCCCTGGCCCTTGCTTTTCTATACATTTGATTTAAACTGGTCATTTAATTTAACCCCATAACTGTACATTGAAGAGACTGCAGATAGGAGATGTGTCAACCACCCTGATATTCTGCCTTTTTTTTTTTGAACAGCCAGCACAGGAATTTCTAAAATAACCATGACATAAAACCTAAATTAGTGAGCAAAGAACTATGGAAATTTAATTAAAAATGAACACATTTTGACTAGACCTTTGTATCCAGTGTGAATCATCATTTTGTTCTGAGAATTAAATGTTCCATGGCATTTTGAAGCTTAAAAAACACATAATACTTGTTTATTTCTTTTCCACACTAATGCAATATATTTGGCAGATGAGTGCTTCTGGGTTTTGCAAATACCGAACAAATACTAAACAATATCTAAAGGAAAGTTCAGGAATGCCCATTAATCACATGATTTGAGACAGCTGTTGACCTTTGTATCAAACACTATGGCAAAAAGCATTCATCTGAGGCCACTGCAGATCTACTATAGTACTTTAGCACTGTACTATAATTTATAGATTTAAAATACACTTAAATTATATTCTGCATTTATTAAATTAAAACAAATTGGTTAGAATGAGAACTCGACATACAAATACTTTATTTCAAATTCTGTAAATGTTTTACAGTATAAAAAGATTGCAGAGCACAGAAAATCCTAAATTGGCTGTAATGCTTGGCTGTAATAACAAATATGTCATACCTACTGCCACTGTGCAATTCATTTTGCACAAAGTGTCCTCGATCCACGACTTCTGGGGTCCCTCGGTGGCTCTCACGGCTCCTCCCCACATCAGATAACCCCCTAGGAGAACCGCTCTCCCGGGGGTTACCTTGTGTGCGCACTCCCGAGTCATTCATTTGGCATCCATAGCCGCCGAATGTATGACTTGGCCCTGCCCCTCGTGGATTTGATTGACATCAGTGGGAACCAATGGCTGCACTGCTATCAGTCTATCCAATAAAGAGCCGAGAACTCAGGGGAGAGGAAGAGCTCATCTCCACCGCCTGAAGTTCCAGAGCTGAGGTAAGTAAAACTGGGGGGGCTGGGGGGTCTATCGGCCAGAAGTTTTTTCATCTTAATGCATAGGATGCATTAAGGTGAAAAAACACAAGGGTTTACAACTCCTTAAGGCCGGATTCACACTAGTGCATTGCATTTTTGAGCTCTGTTGTCTTTGCAAAGTTCTCTATCAGGTGTTCAGCTAATCCACTGTGTTTTAGCTGCAGATTAGCTGCGAATTTGGAGACCTCGGAGAGGGGAGGGGGGAAGTGTATTGAGCTGAATGAGAGAAATCCTGAAGAGAAATGAACACATCTGCGAATCAGATGCGTGCCCATAGAAGATAATGGGCCTGGATTCGCACCTGAGCCGCACTGAAATGCCTAAAAAACGTACACGTTTTTTGGGCAATGCGCAGTGCGAATGCATCGCACATATGTGAACCAGCTTCATTGAAATTAGGGTTGTCCCGATACCGATACCAGTATCGGTATCGGGACCGATACCGAGTATTTGCGGGAGTACTTGTACTCTCACAAATACCCCCGATGCCTAAATAGAATACTTGCCCCCCCCCGTCGCCTGCCGCGGTATATCGCAAAGCCGCCGCTGCCGCGTTAATCACCATGCGGCGAATATTACAGGCACCTTTAGTTTGAATAGCTGTTTTGCCCGCCGCACCCTGTATAGACACTCCCCCTTGCTAAGGATTGGATGGATCTGTCCAATCCCGAGCAAGGGGGAGTGTCCTTTACACGGCGTGGCAGGAAAATCAGCTATTCAAATGAAAGCTGCCTGTAATGTTCGCCACACGGTGGTTAACGCGGCAGCGGCGGTAGCATCATCATTAGGTATGGGGGACATGGCTGGATATATGTGGGGGGACATGGCTGCAATATGTGGGGGGACATGGCTGCATATATGTGGGGGGACATGGCTGCATATATGGGGGACATGGCTGCAATATGTGGGGGGACATGGCTGCATATATGTGGGGGACATGGCTGCATATGTTTGGGGACATGGCTGCATATATGTGGGGAACATGGCTGCATATATGTGGGGGACATGGCTGCATATGTTTGGGGACATGGCTGATTATGTTTGGGGACATGGCTGCATATATGGGGGACATGGCTGCATATGTGGGGGACATGGCTGCATTTATGGGGGGACATGGCTGCATTTGTGGGGGGGACATGGCTGCATTTGTGGGGGGACATGGCTGCATTTGGGGACACATTTAAAAAAAGTATCGGTATTCGGTATCGACGAATAGATAAAAAAAAGTATCGGTACTTGTACTCGGTCCTAAAAAAGTGGTATCGTGACAACCCTAATTGAAATCAATGTATTTTATAATTTAATGCAAATTGAATGTGGTTTAAACCGCAACCAATTTGCATAGGTGTGAACCCGGCCTTAGGGCCAGTTTACACCAGACGCATTTCCGTACAGTTTTGTGCACATTTTTCTGCACTAAAAATGCATGCACAGTTTTTTTCATGTATTCCAATGGCTCTTGTTGGCTCTAGTTCACACCATGCAGTCAGTTTCCGGTGTAGGAACTGACCGGAAGCTGACTGCATGGTGTGAACTAGAGTCATTGGAATACATGGAAAACACTGTGCATGCATTTTGTGCAGAAAAAAAGCATACGAACTGCGTATGGCGTGAACTGGCCCTAAATGATATAACAAGAAAAAAAATGTCTGTAAGTAGTAAACTGGCTTTCTGAATTTTAATGTAAAAGAGAATGTATTTTACTGTTAAAGTACAAGATTGAGCTGGAAATATCTGGATTGTGCTTTAGTGTTCCTTTTCCCCCAAAAAAATGCAGTAAAAACACCATACTGTTTATAAGAGTGAGTCATGCAAATCATCCAAATGTATTCATATGCTAATACATACTGTATTCCAGTTGGGTAAATGCCTTGAATTAAATTCATTCTTCAGTGTAAATTTAGTAACTTTAGAAATCTCTTAAATAAAGGTGGTGGAAAATACAGTATGCTTCATTAAGAGCCGTTGTGCTCTTTGAATTATCAACTGAAATAGAATTTTGTTTGTTTCATAAAAAAGCACCATGTTGCTGTTAGTGACTAGGTATGTCTTCTCAATGGGCTGTTTACTATTGCTATCCCAAGTCCACCAGGCTGTGCTACCTGGCAAAAACCTAAATGGACATGTGTCTGCATTTATGAAGCTTAAGATGTCTGTTGTTAATCTCACATAGCAGCATTGACATGTCCAAATATGATCAAGATTATTGTCGGGTGACCCTGCCCCCTTGTTTACTTTAGTAGTGGGGGAAACAGAGATGTCATTTGACACTGGCAAGCATCAGAAGAAGTTAGGTGTTAGCTGGCAGCATTTAATTTTTTTTTTTTTATATGGGTCGATGGGCATTATTCCATCATGATTGATGTAGATCGACATCACTGGGTGACATGATTGACAATGGAGGTACCTAAGGGGACTTTTATAACTTTTGAATAAAGGCCTTCTCAAAAACTGTCATTTTTTTTGGTGATTTACATGGAATCTGAGGGCCCCCTAATTGATACAGAGGATTTTCAGATTCAAAAGAGCCCCACCCAAAGACCCCCACAACCACCAGGCCAGGTGTAAAGGGAAGAGGCCTTGTCCTCATCAACATAGGAACAAGATGCTTTACCAGGGGATCCTAAGTGCAAGGTACCCTTTGCATGTTGAGGGCATGTGGCCTGGTTCAGGAAACAAGGTCACTTGCTTGGCCACCTCCCTTCTTGGCCTGCCACTGTGCATGCTTGGTTAATAAGAGTCTGGTTTGAGATTTTTTTTTCTTGGGGGGGGCGCATATTTGTACCCAGAGATGATGAAAATAAAATGTATTCCTTCATTGCATGATAAAAACTGTGTGCCTTTGGCCAATCATGGCTCAAGTCCACGCCCCACACTAAATAAGGCTGCTGCTTACATGGTGGCCGTATATAGTGAATGAATGTAGATCAGGCAGGTAGTGTAGTGTGCAGTCAGTCAATAGGGATCGGCTTGATGTTCGTTTGTTTAGAGCAACCCATAATCCACTGCGAGATTGCAGTGAATTGATGGCTGCTGATTGGCCAAAGCATGCACCTGACCTGCATGCTTTGGCCAATCACAGCACAATGTGCTGTGATTGGCCAAAGGCAGGGTGCCTTTGGCCAATCATGGCTCAGGCGCTAAGTCCACACCTCACACTATATAAGGCTGCTGCTTACACAACAGCCATATATAGTGAATGAATGCAGATAAGGTAGGTCATGTAGTATCAGTCAGTCAGTGTATAATTGTGACAATTGTGCAGTCATGCAACACTATACCTAAATGCAATTTTTGTCATTTTTTTTACAGTAATAGAGATTTATTTTGGTGGTATTTAATCACTGCTGGGTTTTAATTTGTTTTGCTAAAAAAATCAAAAAAGGCTAAACATTTTGAAAAACAAACAAACAAATGTCATAGAATTTTTCTCCTTCATTGATGTGAGGTGATGAGGCTGCACTGATGGGCACTGCTAAGCTGCACTGATAGGCACTGATATGCTGCACTGATAAGGCGGTACTGAAGGGCCCCGATAGGTGGCACTGAAAGGCATTGGTAGGTGACGCTGATAGGCAGCACTGATAGGTGGCACTGATGATGAGGCACTAATGGGCACTGATTAGGAGCACTGGTGGGCACTGGTAGGTGGCACTGGAGGTTACTGGCATGTAGCACTGGTGGGGACTGCATAGAAGCAGTGGCTCTCTGTGAACGGGACCAATGTCCTTTTGACAGAGGCCGCTAATTTGCTTTTTTTTTCCCTCACTCGGTCATGTGGCATTTCTTTGCTATACTGTATACTGTACTGTATGTCTGCCTTCAGAACTTCTAGATGTAAAATAAATGGTGTGCAAGCCTAATATACTAGAATGACAGAAACTTAGATTTGCTATAATGTGAGTAAGAGTATGCAATAGCATTTAGTAAAATTGACCTGGCTTCTTTCACAGTTTATTAATTTTGAATGGGCTTCCAAAGCACCATAACCTACAAAAAATATAAATATTTTTTTTTACACTGCACCCCAATGCAAAAATAATTTCCACCTGTGCATAGTGGTAAATTGAAAGGTGCCTTGGAGTGCATAAAGAAAGTCACTGTAATACACTGCCAACCATTATTAGCCGTGCTGCATTATGATAACACATTTTAATGCATCAATTCAACACGCAAATAAACAGGAAACTTGCATAGAGAAAGTACAGTATGCAGATAGCCATTTTTAGGAAATTCTAAAAATCCAAATTTCTTGGCTATCGTGCTAATCCAGTGGCTTCAGCACTTTCTAAGTCACTGAATTGAGAGTTCTGACTTTACTCTTGCTTTCCTTAAAGGGGTTGTAAAGGTAAAAGTTTTTTCACATTCTATGCATTAAGGTGAAAAAACATCTGCGGATTAGAGGCCCCCCGAACCCCCCCCTTTTTGTTACCTGACCCCTTGAAAGTCCCACGCCGTGAACGAGCAGGCTTCTCGGCCGTCTTCCCGGCTCATTCTTTGGTTGATTGAAAGCAGGGCAGCCATTGGCTCATGCTGCTGTCAATCACATCCAATGTAGTGGCGCGCTGGGGGGCGGGGCCGAGTGATACAGTCGGCAGCTATGGCTGCCGGCTGTATCACAGTAGCGCGCCCGCAAGTACTCAATACCATGCAAGCTCGCTCGCATTAAGGTGTTGAGTCCTTGCAGGGGGGAGCCGAGACAGTCGCTGAGGGACCCCAGAAGACCAAGTTATGTGCAAAACGAGCTGCATAGTAGAGGTAAGTATAACATGCTTATCCCATATTTTGTTCTCAGAGCAGGTTTTTTTATTCATATGCAAAGTTAATGCAAAGTCCCAGGCTATCATATCTGTAAGTGAAGAAAGCTGTGTTTTTGGTTTTCTCTAGATTCTGTAGTCCCCAATAGAGACCTGAAGATTGAAGGCTCCAAAGTGTTTATGGTGGGACAGAACATTCAATACCGTGTCTGGATTTTACTATGTGCCTGCAACCTGTGTGAGTACTCAGGTGTGCAGGGTCATTATATTTAGTATCTTACAAAAGTGAGTACACCCCTCACATTTTTGTAAATATTTTATTATATCTTTTCATGTGACAACACTGATGAAGTAACACTGTGCTACAAGTAGTGAGTGTACAGCTTGTATAACAGTGTAAATTTGCTGTCCCCTCAAAATAACTCAACACACAGCCATTAATGTCTAAACCGCTGGCAACAAAAGTGAGTACACACCTAGGTAAAAATTTCCAAATTGAGGCAAATTAGCCCTTTTCCCTCCCCGGTGACTTGTTAGTGTTACAAGGTCTCAGGTGTGAATGGGTAGAAGGTGTGTTAAATTTGGTGTTATCGCTCTCACTCTTTCATACTGGTCACTTGAAGTTCAACATGGCACCTCATGGCAAAGAACTCTCTGAGGATCTGGGAAAAAAGAATCGTTGCTCTATTTAAAGATGGTCTAGGCTATAAGAAGTTTGCCAAGACCCTAAAACTGAGCTGCAGCACAGTGGCCAAGACCATACAGGGGTATAACAGGACAGGTTCCACTCAGAACAGACCTCGCCATTTTCAAACAAAGAAGTTGAGTGTACATGCTCAGTGTCATTTCCAGAGGTTGTCTTTGGAAAATATACATATTAGTGTGGCCAGCATTGCTGCAGAGGTTGAAGGGGTGGGGGGTCAGCCTGTCAGTTCTTAGACCATACTCCACACACTGCATCACATTGGTCTGTGTGGCTGTCATCTCAGAAGGCAGACTCTTCTAAAGATGATGCACACGAAAGCCTGCCAACAGTTTGCTGAAGACAAGCAGATTAAGGACATTACTGGAACCATGGTCGGGCGCTGCATGAGTGCTGACGGCACTGGGGAGCTACAGTTCATTAAGGGATTCATGAATGCCAACATGTACTGTGACATACTGAAAAAGAGCATGATCCTTTTCCTTCGGAGACTGGGCCACAGGGCAGAATTCCAACATGAGAACACACCCCCAAGACTATGACTGCCTTGCTAAAAAAGCTGAGGGTAAAGGTGATGGACTGGTCAAGCATGTCTCCAGACCTAAACCCTATCAAAGTCTCTAACATCCACCAGCTCTGTGATGTCATCAGTGGAAGAGGACTCCAGTGAAACCTGTGAAGCTCTGGTGAACTCCAGACCCAAGAGAGTTATGGCAGTGCTGCAAAATAATGGTGGCCACACAAAATATTGACACTTTGGGCCCAGTTTGGGAGGAAACCGCAGAACCTGGAGGAAACCCGTCCAAGCACAGGGAGAACATACAAACTCCATGTGAGTAGCGCCTTGGTTGAGATTTCAACCAACAACCCTAGTGCTACAAGGAGGTAGTTCTAACCACTTAGCCCATTTGATGCCCATAATTATTATTATTATTCTATGTTTACTAATTTTTTGAGTTTTAACTTAATGCCAATACTCTTTTTTTATTGGACTTACAATTTTTCTCCTGTCTAATTTAAGTCCCCCCCAAATTCCACGCCTCTAAACTTTTCTACCCTGTAGCAACTTATGTTATGTTAAAGACTTGGTTCACATATGAGCCGCATGCGGATCACAGCAGAGGTCTGGTGTATCCTGGATCGCCGTTTCAGGCCGGATTTCAGCCCAAATTTTGGGTTGAATTCAGACCTGAAACTGACAAAAAGATGCACAGCATTTTTTTTGTGCAAAGCGCTGCAGAGAGAGCCGATCAAAATCTCCTGCTATTGCGAATTTGATGCAGGGATACCACATCCAATTCGCAATGGTGTGAACTCAGCTTAAAGCTTCTCCAGCCATCTAAGCATTTTTATCTCAACAAAGCTGTACCTTCCTTATTTAGCTGCAGTTAGTTATTGAGCACTGTTATTTGAGCTGTGAAAGCTCCACCATCCCTGGAATAAACTGCAGCTAAGGACTGTTGTGCTATGTGTGAAAGCAACAGTTTAGGAATCGCATCCCAAAACTCCCTCTACCCTCTCACTACTACAGCTATGCCATCAGTAAGTCTAGGTTCACACCTATGAAGCTGCGTTTGATGCATTTTTCAGGCACATTTTTCAGTGCATTTTGTGTTTTTAAACCAGTGTTTTGTATGCGTTTTTGCATGCAGTTTTCATGCATTTGGCGTTTTACGATAATTTTCCATCTTTAAACGCACTGTATAAAGATGGTGGCTGAGGAAGGGGCGGGGAACCTGTCCGCTGCATCTCTATCAACCGTTAAGTCATCATCCGTCATTCCCTGACCTGGTTTGGGAGGGTTAACGTAATCAAAATGAATATTATACCGAGAATAATTTATCTTCTATATACTGTACCAATATCGATCTCACAAGTTTTCTTTAAACAAATACGTAAAGCATTTATATCTTTCATATGGAAGGATGGAAAATCTAGAATAGCCTACGATATGTTACGTAGAAACAAGCAGGTAGGGGGAATAAGACTACCAGATATATCTATGTACTACAGAGCAATGTCTCTGGTACGTATCTTAAATTGGTGCCACAACTCTCCAACTAAAATATGGGTTCAAGTTTAAAAAATTATGGCAGGGAGAGATTTAATGGGAGCACCATGGATACCGACTAAAATGAGGGAAAAAATACAAGCTAAGTGCAGTATGTCGTTTTTAATCAGTAGTAAGTTAATACAATAAAATAACTACTCACAAATGGAGTAATACAGGCATTAGTGTGGCTATGAGGCCGGGATCATCATAGGAAGTTCCTCCCAATAAAGTTTCCTCGTCCAAGGCTTGTGCGCCGCAAGTGTGGTACAGTGGACGCAGGAGACCAGGAAGAGCCGTCTGATGTGGCGTGCGTTCCACCGTGCGTTCCACCGACTAAAATGAGGGGGCTTTCTAAATGGACATCCCCGTTGACTAGGGGTACCCTAGCAATATGGGATAGATTAAACAAAGATGGGAAATATGCCCCACCTACATCCCCAATGGCTCCATTAGAAGGATATCCATGGTTCCCTCCAGGAGAGGAAAATGGGGCAATGGGCTTATGGGGATCTAATGGGAATACTATGTGCTCAAGATATGCACCCCAAGGGACTCTAATACCCTTATCAGAATTAATATCATCTCAAGGGAATATGAAAATGGCTAAATGGAGATACTACCAAATGGCGGACTTTTTCAGTAAGTTAAAACCAAAAGTAAGGACAGTAGGATCGCTTACAATATTTGAGAAAATGTGTGTGAAAATGTCGAAGCCTAACCATCTGCTATCACAAATGTATAAGTTGGTTCTTAGTGAACAGGGAAATACAATTCCTTATTTTATTAGAGAATGGGAAAAATAGTTAAATTACGCATTTACATCAGTTCAAATTAAAACATTCATAGAATCAACATATACAACCTCTATAAGTTCTAAAATCCAAGAAATGTCATATAAATTCATGGTGAGATGGTATCAGACTCCAGCCCGATTAGCTCAAATATACCCCACAGCAGATGGAAGCTGCTGGAGGGGATGTAAAGAAAAGGGAACATTTCTCCATATCTGGTGGTCTTGTAAAAAGATCAGAACATTTTGGGAAGAAATTGCACCGTGGGTTAAGAAGATGACCAAACAACCTATAGAATTATCACCTATATATTTTTTATTTCATGGGATACCTGGATCAATAAACAGCTATAAGAAAAGTGTGATACCACACCTATTAAACGTGGCTAAAATGCTAATACCCAGGCATTGGAAACAAAACACACGCCCCTCCCTTATGGAATAGAAAAAAGAAGTGAACCTAATAATGGAGGCAGAGAGATGGGTGCATAAGATTAGAGACAAACAGGATAGATTTACCAACATATGGGCAGATTGGGAACATTACGCCCCACAGATACAATAGGAGTAAAGGAGGGAGTTTATCTTTCTCCTTCTTTTTCGGTCCTTTTTTTTATTTTTCTCTCGCTTTTTCTTGAACCACATATACTCACTCCTCTCTCACTCCTCTCTCAAAAAATATATATACTTGATGATCAGTAAGAAAGACAAACTACAATTTTAGATGAATGATGTTGTTATTTTTTTTTGTTTTGTTTTGTTTGTTGTTTTACTCCTCTCCCCCTCACCCTCTCTTTTCTCTCCATAGGAAGGGGGGGAATGATTAGTAAAGGGGAAGGGAACGGGTTTTTAAAGTATATGTAAATAATTCACAAAGGGAATATAAAGAAGGTTGAAGCTAAAGAACCTCACAAATAGTGTTGAGCGGAATACGCCATATTCGATTTCGCGATAGAAGAATATTCACGAATATTCGCTAATATCGAATATTCGTGATATTTTATCCAAAAAAAAAATTGGCGTAATTTCGCTAATGCGAAATTTCGCTAATGCGAAAATGATTGCGAAATTCTCATAAACGGAGATCATTTCCTGTATTACTAAACTAATATGCACTAAACACTAACTCTACACTAACTCTACTTAAAAGAAAGGAGAATAAGGGGGGCAAAAGAAGGGCGGAGAAGATAATCGCGCAATATTCCTATTGCGCGATTATCTTCTCCGCCCTTCTTTTGCATCAGAGCCAATCAGAATAACTAGAATATTCGGCAAAAGGAATATCGCGCAATATTCCTTTTGCCGAATATTCGAGTTATTCTGATTGGCTCCGATGCAAAAGAAGGGCGGAGAAGATAATCGCGCAATATTCCATTTGCCGAATATTCAAGTTATTCTGATTGGCTCTGATGCAAAAGAAGGGCGCATCAGAGCCAATCAGAATAACTCGAATATTCGGCAAAAGGAATATTGCGCGATTATCTTCTCCGCCCTTCTTTTGCATCAGAGCCAATCAGAATAACTCGAATATTCGGCAAAAGGAATATCGCGCAATATTCCTTTTGCCGAATATTCAAGTTATTCTGATTGGCTCTGATGCAAAAGAAGGGCCGAGTAGCTGATGCGATTCTTTTATGTTGCCGAAAATTCGCAATGCGAATTTTCGGCAACATAAAAGAATCGCATCAGCTACTCGGCCCAGGGTCTCTCTCTAATCATACCAGCAATGCTTTTAGACGTCGATGGAGATCACTAGGATGTGATCTGTTTTACAAATAAATTCGCCGCAATATTCGAGTTATTCGCGAATACTCGAATATGCAATATTTGTAGCGAATATTCGCAATGCGAATATTCGTGAGCAACACTACTCACAAACACTAGAGACACAGGGTAATACTTATACACACAAAATAAACACAGACACATAGACAGCACAAATAAATAAACCTGAAATGGGCCTAAAACTAATATGTATGTATGAATGTATATGTGGGGGCGTGTATGTAGGTATGTATACATGTACGTGTGTATATATGTGCACATGTGTGTAGATGTATGTATGGGTATGTAGACATATATGCATATACTTTTTTTCTTTTCCTTTGCAAGTTTTGAAATAGGAACACGACAAACACAACAAACACGATAAGCACACAAGAATATAAAAGAGGGAACACCCTAAGAGGAGTAATCTAGTTATAATTTATATGGGGGGAGGGGGTGGGAGAGAGAGAGGGGAGAAGCATTATCATTATTTTGGCCAGGTTTTTTTTTTTTCTATCTTTGTACTTGTTTTGTTCGTATTTATAAATGTTATGTATTTTGTTCCCGGTGGAGGTTTGATATACATGTATGTGATGTAATGAAATATACAGAAAATACAAAAATAAAGAATTATACAAAAAAAAAGTCATCATCTGTCAGCGGAGTTCCCACTGAAGGTCAAGTAAAAAATAAATTGTGGTAAAATTATTTGCAAAAAAAACTTGGTGTGTGGTTTCCCCCCCCCCAGGTCCATACCAGGCCCTTCCGGTCTAGCATGGATTCGGGGGGAACCCCCGTGCCAACATTTACGTGATGTCACAAGGGGTGGGCTCTCCAGGCGACATCATTTGATGGCCACGCCCCATGACTATATAAGAGGCGCCTGTCAGCGGGGAACATAAAAACAGAGGAAGACAGCTTCACGACAAGACCAGTTTTTTTTTGCGGGTTCCCGGGGAGGTGAGGAAGAAGAAGGCAATGGCTGCGAGGAAGAAGATGACACTGGGAGATGACAAACAAAGGAAAAGAGTACCGCTCCAAGCCCTGCGACCTATGCTGTGCTCCCGCCCTGTGGTACTTATTTTATCCTTTGTTCATTTTGTTTCATTAATCACCTATAAGGCCGCGTACACACAACCGTTTTCCTCAGCAGAATCCATCAAGAAACTTGGTGGGAGACCTTTTTTGCAGAGAAAAACGGTCATGTGTATGCTTTTCATCGAGTAAACTGTCGAGGAACTCGACGAGGAAAAAAGAAAGCAAGTTCTCTTTTTACTCGACGGGAGTCGCCGTGTTCCTCACGGGCTGGTTTTCCGAGAAACGCGTTGGTGTGTATGCTTAGAAACCCGCGCACCTTCGGTAAAAGTAGTATTTGTAATGGAGATAGCACATTTGTCACAGACTGAAAAGTGCAAATCGTCTCTTACCAAACTTTTACCTAACACGCAGTAACATAAGATTAGCAAAAGCAGCCCCAAGGGTTGTGCCAGTGGAATCAAACTTCCCCTGCTGTTGTATGTGTTGAAGTCACCGAGTTTGAGAACAAGGAGATTTGGTCTTGACTGTGTGTACGCAAAGACAGCTTGTCAAGTTTCTTGACAAGCCTGACAAGGAACTCGTCGAGGAAAATTATGTGCTTTTTCCGACGAGTTCCTCGATCGTGTGTACGAGGCCTCAGAGTGTGGCAGTCGAGGACGATTTCTTTTTTCCACTGGGAGATAACAGCTTGGGGAGAAAACGGTGGCGGATGATGATGAGGGCACCGTGAGAGACAGAGGCTTAGAGCAATTTTACTAATAAAGAAATTGTACTTTTCACTGCTTTTTTGGTAAATGGGTAGGGGTATGATGTACCTGGTACCCATTTACATAGGGTGGGGGGCAGGATCTGGTGGTCCCCTTGTTAAAGAGGGCTTCCAGATTCTGATAAGCCCCCCGACTGTAGACCCTGACAACCTCCGGCTAAGGTTTTCAAAAAGAGGCCCTTGTCCTCATCAACATGGGGGAAAGGTGCTTTGGGGTGGGGGAGGGCGGATAAGGGTCTGGTATGGATTTTGGGGGGACCCCACACCGTTCTTTTTTTAATTTTGAATCCAAGAGGGACTGGTATGGACCTGGGGCGAACCCCATGCTGTTTTTTCACACATTTTTTTTGCCGGCAATTTGTTTTTACGTTCAGTTTTCAGCAGGGAGCCCCTCTGTCAGCTGATAACTTATAGTTTGCTAAGGACGTGGTGGGCGGCTTCCCAGCACCCTGCTTAGCAACCAGCTACATACAGTGGTAAAATAAGAAGCACAAAATGCAAAACACATCAAAAATGCACCACGTGCATTTCTGGTGCAGCTCTATTAAAGTCTATTAGCTGCAAATCGTGGGAAAAATCTTTCTAAAAACACACCAGCCGCAAAACGCATAGATGTGGTCCAGATTCTGCATCCTTCAGTTTCAGTAAATTTCTCTCATGTGTTAGAGCCTAGTCAGGACTGACTACTACAAAATCGACTTTTCCTGATATTTGTCTGGACTCATCGTTTTAGTTACATCCTAGTACCATAGGAAACCTTGTTAAATTGACTGCAAATTGCAAAACTCACAAACAAATGCATAGGTGTGAACGTAGGGTAACACTCGTTGCTGATTGCAGAGCTATAGTAATGACTCTGCAGCTGTGTGTGTCAGACAGCTATTCATGGACACACACAGCATATGAGTCATTAGCTGTAGCCTTCAGGGGTTTTCTGATGCAGATGCAAGAAATAACAGGCTTTAAAAATGAAGGCCCGGATTCACAAAGCACGCCGACGTAGTGCAAATGTGCGTCCGGCGTATGTGTGCGCCAGAGTCACAAACCAACATATGTCCAAAAACAGGCCATCCTACCCCGACGTATCTTACTTACGCCGGCGTAGCGTGGTCGCAAATATGGTTTGGACGCATGTTGCTTCTCCCATTGATTAGGCATTCAAATATGCAAATGAGGGAAATATGGCGATTCATGAACGCACGTGCGCCCGACGCAGGCTACGCGCGGTGCGCGTAAGTGTATGTCCGGCGTAAAGTTATTCCCCATAGATGAGGCGCAACCCAGCAATAGACATGCAAAGATCTGCCCCAGAGAACACAGGCCAGCGTATTGGGCGTACGTTACGTTAACGGCATAGGTAGTGATCTGGCGTAGCTTAGGCAGCTGTGCCGGCGTAGTTGTGAGCATGCGCATAAGGGTGCAGTTTCATGAGTCCACGTCACGACTACGTCACGGCGCATGCACGTTCGTAATGCGCTGGGCGTAAAACACTGCACCATGCTCAGACCATCATTTGCATGGGGTCACTCCCACTTCCACTTACGCTGGCCTGCGCCTTCGAAAATACGATACGCTGACGTATCTTGGTGAGCAATAGCTTGCTGAATACAGTGCATGCCTCTCCGTGCTGCGCCGGCATAGCGTATGTGTGCGTGCTGCGCCGGCATAGCGTATGTGTGCGTGCTACGCCGGCGTAAATGTGCGCCCACTTTCTGAGAATGCGGGCCTAAATGTTTTAATGCATCATACCTTTAATTATTACCAATTTTGTAGAAGCTAAAATTAAGTTTTAAGTTAGGAGATTTTATCATCATATTCTACACTTAATCAAAAACCTTTCAAAGGATTGGGAAAGTGTCCATTCAGAAGATCAACCACTCAAATAACAATGTATAGGGGTTTCACCATCTTGCTGAAAGCAAAGTTTAGGATATACAGTATACATTTATGGTATTCCAATCACTTCAATGGCTTTTCACATCAGTCACTGCCAATTGACTTTTGACTCTCTCTGTATACCTGGCCTATCTGATCCTTGTTTTCAACCAAGTACATCAGACAGAACCTGCCAACCCCCCCCCTCCCTTGTTTTATTGCACCCGCCAAATCTATGTATAACATATTTGTATGCATGAATTTAAAGAAGGGCTCCTAGATAGGGATGAGCTTTGCGTTCGATGTGAACACATGTTCGCATCGAACATCGGTCGTTGGATTGTTCGTCGAAAACGAACAAATCGGGTTATTCGCGCCAAATTCGAATGACGCGCAACGGCCCATAATTCACTGCGGCGTTGCGCGCTGATGATTGGCCAAGCATGCACCATGACCCCGCATGCTTGGCCAATCACAGCGCCCAAAAAACGAAGAGACCTAATTGGCCAAAGCCTGGGTGCTTTGGCCAATTAGGGCTCAGGGCTTTAGCACACGCCCCACAATATAAAAGGCCGCCTCCCGGGCGGACTTGTGTAGTGTGTTCCGGCTAGCTTTCAGAGAGAGAAGTCAGACAGACAGAGAGAGAGAGAGAGATAGATAGATAGAGACACAGGGCCAGATTCAGGTAGAGTTAGGCTGGAGTATCAGTGATACTCCAGCCTAACTGTCACTTTAAGCCGGCGTTTCTGTTTTCTGTAACCTGTAATTGAATTTCGCCATCGCATCGCAACTTTAATTTAAAAATGGCGCCAGGGGCGTTCCCGCTGATTTACGCTGAAAAAATATGTTAATCAGCGGGAATCTGCAATTCACGATCGTAATCGGGCTCGACGCAGTGACTTTCCGACGTTTCCGTAAGCGATACGCGGCGTAAAGATAAAGCAGCCCCCTAGTGGAGTATCCTATGTTAAGTATAGCCGTCGTCATCGCGTCGAAAAAAAAAATCGCGTCGCTTGCGTAAAACGTCCATGAATGGGGATTTGATGTCATTGACGTTCACTGACAGAATTTGGAGCATGCGCACTGGGATGCACTGACAGTCGACGCATGCTCAGTACGTTCGCCGCGGGATCGCGCTTAGTTTAAATAATACACGCCCCGTACCCGCCAAATTTGAATTCCGCCGGCTCATTTACGATACGCTGCCGCAACTTTAGGAGCAAGTGCTTCATGAATAACAGCACTTGCTCCAAAAATTTCGCCAGAGTAACGTAAATGAGAAACGTTACTCCAGAGCAAAGATGCTCCCATCTACCTGAATCTGGCCCACAGTAGATAGATAGATAGATAGATAGATAGATAGATAGATAGATAGATAGATAGATAGATAGATAGATAGATAGATAGATAGATAGGGCCAGATTCACGAACACTTGCGCTGGAGTATTTGGATATGCGCCGCGTAACTGTGATGATGCGCCGTCTTTTCTATGTGCCCGTACCCACCAAACTAGATGCGCCCAATAACGGGTCATTTGCGACCGGCGGAACGTTCCGACGCCAGAGTATCGTCAGCGCTTATTTTCGCTGGGCGCATCAGTCGCGCCTATTGATTTCCCATGCAAATATGCAAATGAGGTATTTTTCCCAATTCACAATCGGATTAGCACCATACGCTGGCTACATGCGCCGCGCGTATCTGGTCCGTCCGGCGCAAAGTTATTTCTACAAAAGGCTGCTTTATCTTTACTCCAGACGGTCACAGGTCAGCAGGAGAGCAGCTACAGCAGCGTTACCAACGAAACTAGCAAGCTGAACAACAACACTAGCAAGGACAACACCTCTGTGTGCCAACATGCCAGGGGCACTCGTGGTCCTAAGACTAGTACTGGGTCCCTCGCTACGGAGGAGGCGGGCACGTGAGAGGATATACCGCACTCGTATGAACCTCTTTGGCATGGGGGATGAGGAGGTGTATCGCCTCTTCAGATTCAGCCCAGATGCAATACTTGAACTAACCACAACCCTGCAGGGTGACATCACCAGCAAGACACACCGATCACAAGCAGTGCAGCCACTGGTGAAGGTCCTGGCAACACTTCATTTCCTTGCCAGTGGATCATTCCAGCGTACAAGTGGAGTGGTGGCTGGGATGTCACAGTCCTCCATAAGCAGATGTGTGCACCAGGTTGTCCCTGCAATCCTCAGACGCATGTCCAACCAGTTCATCAGACCCACCACTGAGGAGCTGCGGCTGAAGGCAATGACAGATTTCTACAACATTGCCAGATTCCCACGCACCATCGGGGCCATTGATTGCACACATGTGGCCCTCCAGCCCCCCAGTGCCACAGAGCACATATACCGCAATCGGAAGCATTGGCATTCCATCAACGTACAGGTGATAGCCGATGCCCAACGCCTCATATGGCACGTCCGTGCCAAACACCCCGGGTCCAGCCATGACAGCTTCATATACCGTCAGAGTCCCATCCCAGCAGAATTCGAACAGAACATGTATGGGGACAGCTGGCTGGTTGGTGAGTGACATGGGAGTCAGGCATGACTATCCCCTCCCGTCATGCACAACAGAAATCGCACATGCATGACTAACATTCTCCTGTCTTTTACCTTACAGGTGACTCTGCATATGCACTGGGACCCCATCTAATGACTCCTTTCCGGAACCCCCAAACCAGAGGAGAGAGAAAATACAATGAAGCACACATCAAAACCCGTGCAGTGGTGGAGCAAACATTTGGGCTCCTGAAGTCCCGTTTCCGCTGCCTGGATAAGTCCGGGGGGACCCTATTGTATTCCCCTACCTTTGTGTGTCAGATCATCGCTGCATGTTGCATACTACATAACTTTGCTATGAAAAAAGGCCTAGAGATTGACATACGTGATGACCTGACCCCCGACCCACACAGTCCCCACCTGGCAGAGGACACCCAGTCTGCTGATGGAAGAGCAGTCAGGAGGGTCCTCGCCGTAGGCATCTTTGGACACTAACCCAAAACATTAATCACACAGACAATGCACGCGTGTACACCACTGATGTCCCTAGATCACACACATCACATGCACATCGCATTGGATTAGCCCAAGTCCAGCATGTAGGAGTTGGGAGCAGTAACGCCGCGTCAAGGCCCCAATGATGTCACTGTCCATTCACACACCTTTCACACGTCATTCATTCAGCCGTGGGGTTAACTTCACCACCACGGCCGAGGGTGACACCCCTTACTTTCAGGAGTGCCACCCTCTCACATTCACACACCATTCACACTGCAACGTGTGCAGTATCAAAAAATAAAAATAAAATCTCATAACCTGAGAACCAAAAAAATTAACAAAAACTCATGTCCTGAGTATAAACAATAATAATAAATAAAATAAATAAACTCATGTCCTGAGTATAAACAAAAATATATAACAACCAAAAAAACAAAAAACCCTCATCTGGGATGACGGGGGCTCCTCCTTGGGGGCACTCTCGGGCTCCTCATCTGCCTGGAGGGAGTGGGTGGTGGGGCATCAGGAGGAGGCTGATCCCCGGGTGGGCCACTCCTGGGAGCTGTTGGCTGCATGCCCTCCAATGCCACAGCGATACGGCTCAGATACAAATTTGTTTGGGCCTGCATCCTCAGCTGGCGGGTGATCTGATGCCGCTGGTCACGTTGCCGCTGCCTCCCCTCTTCCCGAATGGCAGCAGTGTTGTCTCGAACAGCTGCTGTCAAGTGCCGGATATCAGCCTGCACCTCCCCCAGGCTGGTCACAACGCCCTGCACGCGACTGGGCAGCTGTGACATAGAGCCCAGGCTGTCTGCGACCCTGTCTAGGTGGCCAGCCATCTCCCCCATTTGCTGGGTCTGTTTCGCGTGGTCCAAAAGCACCTGGTCTTCGACCAAATCACACACCCCCCTGGTCTTCCGGGTGGCCTTCCTGGGGGCAGAGGAAGGTTGTCCCCGTGGGGATGGAGTCGCCCTTGAGGGGCTACCTAGGATGGGGGAGGGGATCACAGAGGGCCCTGCAGAGGAGGAGGACTCCTCCAACATTAAAATGAACTCCTGTTCAGGGACAGGCTCCTCCACAACCACCTCTGCTGAAGTGGTGTGGGCACTCTCCTCCTCCACCTCGGTGTCTCCAGCACCCAGGGCCTCGTCTTCAGCATCCCGTTGGGGGGTTGGGGTGGACTGGCCGGCACGAGATGGCCCAGCACCGTCATCTGTGGATGACACAAAGCAGACACATGTTGGTGGTCCCACACACTTGGCACATGTACCCACCCCCGCCCCACATGCAACACACCAAAAAGGGGGTAAAAATCACTTACCTGTCCTGGAGCCTTCCTCTACGGAATCATAGCCTGGGACCCCCTCCAACTGCTCCCTGTCCAGGCAGCGGGCGACCACCTCCTCCTCCGCGGTCAGGGTGACAGGACATGGGGGACCACCACCTGTGCCCCTCTCATGGCTCCTAATGGTGGACACCTTGCCCCTCACCTTGCGCCGCAGGTCATTGATTTTTTTACCAATGTCTGAAGCACTCCGGGTGGAGTACCCCAGCACATTGACCCTGGCAGCTATGGTGTCCAGGATGGCCTGCTTTCTCTCCCGGCTGGTCTTCCTGCTTTTTTTACCATGGAGAAAATCATTAAATGCCTCCATAGCCGATATTATCACTGTGACCTCCTGGGCATTATAATTTAGGTTCCTCCTCTCTCTGGGGGCAGCGGGAGCAGCCATTACAGGGCAAAAGTATCTTCCCTGGGGTGGGGGGAAATGGAACTACTTTTGCGCCGGAATGGCGTTTCCGCCAGCGCTTTTAAGCGACCAGCGGAACGCATTGCGCTGACGTTTCCCAGGAAGTGGTGCCGACGGAAGTTGTGAGCATGCGCACAAGGGGGCGAGTGGAGCCGCACTCACTGCGCATGCTCCGTGGATGATGCGCTGAACGTAAGCCTCTGCGCTGGGCTCCGCCCATCATTTACATATGATCACACCCAGTTCCACTTGCGTCGGGTTACGCCAGCGCATTATCGTTACTCTGGCGCAAGTTTACGCGCAACTGCTATGTGAATTACAGGACTTGCGCTGAAAGGGTCTTCAGAGTAACGTAAATGAGAAGCGTTACTCCAGAGGAAAGATACTCTCATCTACCTGAATCTGGCCCATAGATAGATAGATAGATAGATAGATAGATAGATAGATAGATAGATAGATAGATAGATAGATAGATAGATAGATAGATAGATAGATAGATAGATAGATAGATAGATAGATCAGGGAGGCTACTAGTTAGTTTAGTTAAATGTACAGTTTGTAGAGAATATATTGACATCCCTAGGAGTTGTCAATATATTTATAAACTGTATAGCTTAGCTAGTTCTGCTATTAGTATCTGTCAGGCAGGAGATTGTGCTTGATGCTCTAACGTGTTAGTGTACACGTGTTAGTTCATTGCACATAGACGCATTAACTGTTACTGCACGTGTGCTATTTATTTGCACAGAAAGGCAGTTGCTGTTAATGCAAGTGAGCTATTGAATTGCACAGAAACGCAGTCGCTCTGACTGTGCGTGTGCTGTTTAATACCACCTGAACGCATTTGGGGTCACCGTACGTGTGCTGTGGCATACCACCTGAGCGCATTTGGGGTCACCGTACGTGTGCTGTGACATACCACCTGAGCGCATTTGGGGTCACCGTACATGTGCTGTGACATACCACCTGAGCGCATTTGGGGTCACCGTACGTGTGCTGTGACATACCACCTGAGCGCATTTGGGGTCACCGTACATGTGCTGGTATATACCACCTGAGCGCAGTTTGTGCCACTGTACATGTTCTGGTATATACCACCTGAGCACAGATAGTGCCACTGTACGTGTGCTCCTATATACCACCTGAGCACAGATAGTGCCACTGTACGTGTGCTGGTATATACCACCTGAGCGCAGTTAGTGCCACTGTACGTGTGCTGCTATATACCACCTGAGCACAGATAGTGCCACTGTACGTGTGCTGGTATATACCATCTGAGCACAGATAGTGCCACTGTACGTGTGCTGCTATATACCACCTGAGCACAGATAGTGCCACTGGACGTGTGCTGTTATATACCACCTGAGCACAGATAGTGCCACTGTACGTGTGCTCCTATATACCACCTGAGCACAGATAGTGCCACTGTACGTGTGCTCCTATATACCACCTGAGCACAGATAGTGCCACTGTACGTGTGCTGCTATATACCACCTGAGCGCAGTTAGTGCCACTGTACGTGTGCTGCTATATACCACCTGAGCACAGATAATGCCACTGTACGTGTGCTCCTATATACCACCTGAGCACATATAGTGCCACTGTACGTGTGCTCCTATATACCACCTGAGCACAGATAGTGCCACTGTACGTGTGCTGCTATATACCACCTGAGCACAGATAGTGCCACTGTACGTGTTCTGCTATATACCACCTGAGCACAGATAGTGCCACTGTACGTGTTCTGCTATATACCACCTGAGCACAGATAGTGCCACTGTACGTGTGCTGCTATATACCACCTGAGCACAGATAGTGCCACTGTACGTGTGCTCCTATATACCACCTGAGCACAGATAGTGCCACTGTACGTGTGCTCCTATATACCACCTGAGCACAGATAGTGCCACTGTACGTGTGCTGCTATATACCACCTGAGCGCAGTTAGTGCCACTGTACGTGTGCTGCTATATACCACCTGAGCACAGATAATGCCACTGTACGTGTGCTGCTATATACCACCTGAGCACAGATAGTGCCACTGTACGTGTCCTGCTATATACCACCTGAGCACAGATAGTGCCACTGTACGTGTGCTCCTATATACCACCTGAGCACAGATAGTGCCACTGTACGTGTGCTCCTATATACCACCTGAGCACATATAGTGCCACTGTACGTGTGCTCCTATATACCACCTGAGCACAGATAGTGCCACTGTACGTGTGCTGCTATATACCACCTGAGCACAGATAGTGCCACTGTACGTGTGCTGCTATATACCACCTGAGCACAGATAGTGCCACTGTACGTGTGCTGCTATATACCACCTGAGCACAGATAGTGCCACTGTACGTGTTCTGCTATATACCACCTGAGCACAGATAGTGCCACTGTACGTGTGCTGCTATATACCACCTGAGCACAGATAGTGCCACTGTACGTGTGCTGCTATATACCACCTGAGCGCAGTTAGTGCCACTGTACGTGTGCTGCTATATACCACCTGAGCACAGATAATGCCACTGTACGTGTGCTGCTATATACCACCTGAGCACAGATAGTGCCACTGTACGTGTGCTGCTATATACCACCTGAGCACAGATAGTGCCACTGTACGTGTGCTCCTATATACCACCTGAGCACAGATAGTGCCACTGTACGTGTGCTCCTATATGCCACCTGAGCGCAGTTAGTGCCACTGTACGTGTGCTGCTATATACCACCTGAGCGCAGGTAGTTCCACTGTACGTGTGCTGTTATATATCACCTGAGCACAGATAGTGCCACTGTGCGTGTGCTCCTATATACCACCTGAGCACAGATAGTGCCACTGTACGTGTGCTGCTATATACCACCTGAGCACAGATAGTGCCACTGTACGTGTGCTCCTATATACCACCTGAGCGCAGTTAGTGCCACTGTACATGTGCTGCTATATACCACCTGAGCGCAGGTAGTGCCACTGTACGTGTGCTGTTATATATCACCTGAGCGCATTTGGTGTCACTCCGCTTGTGCTGTTACATACCACCTGAGCACTTCAATATGTCTGGAAGGAGAACAAAGAGAGGCAGAGAGTCAGGAGGGCAAGCAGGCTCTGCATGTAGAGGTAACGCTGGTAGTGGATGTGGTGCATCCTCTTCAGCCCGTGGCCGTGGCCGCTCGTCATTCTTTTCGGTAGCTGGCCGTGTTGAACCTCAACATGCAGAGGAATTAGTAGAGTGGATGACCAAGCCGTCCTCATCCTCCTCATCCTCTCTCACACAGACAGATCAAAGTTTATCTGGCAAAGCAGCTGCCAAGGCGTCCTCTTCCCTCTGCACAATGGCTTCACACAATACTTCCCTAGTACCACCATGTCCTCCTGAGGAGTCCCCCGAACTGTTTCAACACAGTGTGGGGTACATGCTGCAGGAAGATGTGCAGCGTTTTGTAGACTCCGATGACGGAACACTGATAGAGGAAGGTATTGATGTGAGCCCAGGCAGAGGGGGTGGCCGAGAGGGACAGCAATTTGTCAGTGATGATGTTCCCCCAGCTGGAGCATACTGCCAGGTTGTTGACAGTGATGAGGAGGGAGGGGATGATGAGGTCACTGACTCTACCTGGGTGCCTGATAGGAGAGAGGAGGAGGAGGAGGACGAGGCATAGGCACATCTCCAAAGAGGCAGGATGCCCTCCAGGGGTCAGCTTAAGGTCACACCCACTGCATTACAGCGCACATCTACGGCGCTTGTGCATGGCGCTACTGTGTCTGACCGGTACAGCAAAAGTACTTTGGTGTGGGCCTTTTTTGAAACATGTCCACAAGATCGTACCTTTGCTATTTGCAACTTATATCGCAAGCGTATCTCGCGTGGCCAAAACATCAACCGCCTGGGTACCACATGCTTGTCCAGACATATGTCGACCTGCCATGCAGCTCGTTGGCAAGTACACCAGAAAGACCCACACCAAAGACAAAAGCGTACCCCCCCTTGCCCTTCTGGGACCTCCAACCCCAGTAGACCCCCAGTCCTTTCTGAAGCCTGCAGTGAAGGTGTAGAAATAGGTGTGTCACAAGCTAGTAGTAGCGGTCAATCTACTGATAGTACCAGGCAAATTTTCCTGCCCCAGCTGCTGCAGCGCCGAAAGAAGTACAATCCCAGCCATCCACATGCCCAGCAGTTGAATGCTAGCTTAGCGAAATTGCTAGCACTTCAACTGCTACCTTTTCAGTTGGTAGATTCTGCCCCCTTCCGTGAGTTTGTGCAATGTGCAATACCTCAGTGGCAAGTACCAAAACGCCACTTTTTCTCACGGAAGGCTATTCCGGCTCTCTACCAGCATGTGGAAGGCAATGTCCATGCCTCTCTGGACAGGGCGGTCAGTGGTAAGGTGCATATTACCGCTGACTCATGGTCCAGCAGGCATGGACAGGGACGTTACCTGTCTTTTACGGCGCATTGGGTGACTCTGCTGGCAGCTGGGAAGGACGCAGGGCAAGGTCCAGTAGTTTTGGAGGTTGTTCCGCCACCACGCCTCCAAAAAAATACTACTGCTTGTGACACACCTCTTTCCTCCACCCCCTCCTCTTCTTCTTCCTCTGTGGCCTCTTCCTGTGGGGATGTTTTCTCCGAACCAGCCGTGCTCCGTAGGCTTACGAGGGGATACGCAGGAATGCAGGCCAACAGATGCCATGCGGTGCTAGAGCTGGTGTGCTTGGGAGACAGGAGCCACACTGGGGAAGAGATTTTCTTAGCTCTGCAGGGCAGGCTGAGAGGTGGTTGATGCCACACCAGCTGAAGCCTGGAATGGTGGTCAGCGATAATGGCACCAACCTCCTCTCTGCCCTGCGACAGGGAAAACTCACCCACGTGCCCTGTTTTGCGCATGTCCTCAATTTGGTGGTGCAGCGGTTCTTGGGCAGGTACCCGGGCTTGCAGGATGTCCTGAAGCAGGCCAGAAAAGTCTGTGTGCATTTTCGGAGGTCATATAATGCCACTGCTCGGCTGACTGACCTCCAAAGGGAATACAACCTGCCCAAGAACCGCCTAATTTGTGACATGCCCACCAGATGGAACTCAACGTTGGCCATGCTGCAACGGCTGCACACGCAGCAGCGGGCCATCAATGATTACCTGTGCCAATATGGCAGCAGAACTGGGTCAGGGCAACTAGGTTTTTTTTCACCACGCCAGTGGGCTTTGATCAGGGATGCATGCACTGTCCTGTCACCATTTGAGGAGGCCACGAGGACGGTGAGCAGTGACAGTGCATGCATCAGTGAGACTGTCCCTCTTATTCACATGTTGGAGCACACGCTACGTGGAATAATGGACAGGGCCCTTGAGGCAGAACAGAGGGAGGAAGAGGAGGACTTCCTTACCTCTCAAGGCCCCCTTTACCCAGACAGTGGTCCTGCTTGCCCACCTAGCACACAGGAAGAGGATGAGGAGGAGGAGGAGGAGGATTGTATCAGCAGCATGGAGGTGGAGCCTAGCACTCAGCAGCAGCAGTCTTCAAGGGATCATTTACAGTCCCAAGGAGCACGTGGAGTTTTACGTGGCTGGGATGAGGTGCCTGTGGATCCTGTCATCCTCAGTGACCTAGAGGACTGTGGCCCGAATGCCTCAGCAAACCTATGCTGCATGGGCTCCCTGATTCTGCAAAGCCTGCGTAAGGATCCTCGTGTACGTGCTATTAAGGAGAGGGATCATTACTGGCTGGCGACTCTCCTTGATCCACGTTACAAGAGTAATGTTGCGGACCTTATGTTGCCATCGCAGAGGGAGCAGAAGATGAAACTTCTGCGGGAGGCCTTGCAGAAGGGTCTGGGCAATGCATTCCCAGAACCGGGGGGATTACCAAAACCTGGCTCTGAACAACGTCTTGCTGAGGCTTCGGTGAGTCACAGGAGGGGCGGTGGAGAAGGTGGTCGTCTGACCGATGCGTTCAGGCAGTTTTTTAGTCCGCAGCCCCAAGGTCTGACCGGTTCCAGCAACCATCGCCAGCGTCTGCTTTACATGGTCCGGGAATACCTAGGGGCAAGATCCGACTTGGACACCTTCCCCACCGAAAATCCTCTGGCTTACTGGGTCTTGAGGATGGATCACTGGCCAGAGCTTGCCCAGTACGCAATTGAGCTACTGGCTTGCCCTGCATCCAGTGTTCTTTCAGAACGGACATTCAGTGCTGGTGGAGGCTTTGTCACTGATCACAGGGTGCGCCTCTCCACCAGCTCTGTTGATCGACTGACCTTCATCAAAATGAATCAGGCTTGGATCAACACCAGCTACCAAGCACCTGATGCTGATATTAATGAATAATATATTTTTTGTTGAAATGTCGGATCCCTTTTAGACTGCTGATGCTGAGTGACTGTCCTCTTATGCTGCTGATGGAATATCCTTCTCCTCCTCACTTTTCTTGCTGATAGCTAGTAAGAAATGTTGTGTTTCTGGGCTCCGCCACCAGTGCCTAAGGCACAATTTTTCAGCCCCTGTTTAACAGGGGCGCCTAATAACAATTTTTGATGCAATAATTTGCACGTGGCTCCTTGTTGCGCTTCAATTGGAGTTATTGGGAGGGGTTGCAAGTGTTGTGTTGTGCCCAAGGCACAATTTTCCAGCCCCTGTTTAACAGGGGCGCCTAATAACAA
Organism: Rana kukunoris; assembly: GCA_029574335.1. Lineage (NCBI taxonomy): Eukaryota > Metazoa > Chordata > Amphibia > Anura > Ranidae > Rana > Rana kukunoris. The sequence goes on along the minus strand of CM056053.1, from coordinate 349,391,462 downwards.
TTTTTGATGCAATAATTTGCACGTGGCTCCTTGTTGCGCTCCAATTGGAGTTATTGGGAGGGGTTGCAAGTGTTGTGTTGTGCCCAAGGCACAATTTTCCAGCCCCTGTTTAACAGGGGCGCCTAATAACAATTTTTGATGCAATAATTTGCATGTGGCTCCTTGTTGTGCTCCAATTGGAGTTATTGAGAGGGGTTGCAAGTGTTGTGTTGTGCCCAATGCACAATTTTTCTGCCCCTGTTTAACAGGGGCGCCTAATAACAATTTTTGATGCAATACTTTGCACGTGGCTCCTTGTTGCGCTCCAATTACAGTATGTTTGAGGGGTGCCCTTTTTTCTAAAACATTTCTTTCACACAACAATAATGGCCCCCCACCACCGCTAAAATATTCGACATAATGTTGCCACACAGAACTTGCGCAAGTAGCATTAATTACTTTTTTTTTTGGTCCTTTCATGTCTTGCAGGGACATTTCTAAACACGTGCCACTACTATAGACACCCAGCAGGTGTGATATTTAAAGGAATTTTTTTTTTCACTTTAAGCATCATTAAAATGGCTGCTCCGCAAAAAACGGCCGTTTTAAAAAAAAAAATTTCCATTAATACATGTTCCCTGGGGCAAGACCCGGGATCTGAATGATGTTTTCCAACATTTAATTGAATTTTGGTCTTTAAAATGACCGTTTTTGAATTTGAACGTTCGGGTCCCATAGACTTCATTGGGGTTCGAAATGTTCGCGCGAACCCGCGGTCTGTTCGAACGTTCTGGTGCGAACCGAACCCGGGGGTGTTCGGCTCATCCCTACTCCTAGACATCATGCTGTCATAGGCCTGATAAAGGGCCACGCCCGATATGCGTAGTCATGACCACAGCCATACATCTCTAACATTCCTCCATCCTGCTCTCCTTGGCTTGCCTTGCAATTAGAGCCTCAAGCTTCGCCTCGACATCGGTACTTTTTGAGCCTATCACCACGTCTAGCTCCAAGCCTCGTTTTGGTTTTGGCTTCCTGGTGTTGTCTGACGTCACGCCCGGGAAGCTTCACACTTTTGTGTTTACATTGTGTTTACATTGGAGCACGCTCACATTGCCGGTCGGGATCCTATCTCTCCCATGGTAAGCCGGCTGACTTACTGGATATCTCCCTGCACGATTTGGTTTCCTCTCCACATTCCATCCGGATTGGATTCCCCTCCTTGTTCCATCTGCGGGTACATTACAGATGACCTATGAGGTTTCTATCCACTGCAGCATACCTTCTCGCCATTCGGCGTGCTTCACGTCTTCAAAAGGTATTACCATCGCATTGTCTAGCAAGCTGAGTGTTGATTGTCTTTTACCATCCATGCCACAGAGGACTGTATTGTTTTTACATATTATTTTATGGCAACAATAAACTGACATTTTATTGATTATTTATAGATTTTTTGCCTTTCCACTCTGTCCACACAAGACTTGAGCCCATCATTTTGGTTGTTTTTGTTTGCATATAGTTTTATCACATCCCTCCTGATGTGTCCTCCCATACAGCTGCATATTGGGCAGGACTTTTAGTGTCTTTCCTATTGTCACATATATTCCCATCTTCTGGCGCTAGAAGTTTTTGTTGTTTTTTTGCTGTCATAGACACACCTGCATGATGGTACAATTTGGTTAAAGCTCCTCACCTTGTGTTATGCAATTATTTTAGTAGAAAACACTACTAATAGAATATGCCTTTGTAGGCAGCATGAGTTTTTTTGTTTTTTTTTATACCGGTATCAGACATTGAAAACCCAGATAAATCGTGGGAAAAATCTGCGCTCCTATACTGCGCTCCGAGGCCACCCAGTTGTGTGAACACAACTGGGTGGCCTCGGAGCGCAGTATAGGAGCGCAGATTTTTCGTTATTATCACACTAAAGTTCCTCTTCGTTAATCAGGAGGCCCGTCTGTGAGACCTGTTTCCCGATTTGCCAAAGCCTCAGGCGATCCTATTGGATGCCTAGCGCTTTGGCGGAAGAAGAGACACACAAGAGAAGGAGAGGACACCACAGCCCTGTCACACGAGTGGGTAAGTGCCGGATGGCCCACGTGGGGGGGGGGGTGGTTGCTGTTTCAATGCTGTGCCACACAAAGGGGGGATCAGCCGCCACTGATCTATTTACATAACACTTACTTTGCCTACTTGAACAATTTATACTGTCATTCCTGTAACTATTACACTCTTTGAAATCTTCTGTTGACAAGCTCAATGTAGATTATAGAAATATGAGATCCAAAAAGATGATACGCATATTTTCTTACAAAAGTTGTCATATTTGCATGTACATGTTTATGTTTAAAAGATAACTCCACAATATAATCATAGATTGGCAACATAAACATAAAGGAAACTGAGATACCTGATGAAGATGTAAGCTGTGAATCGTTAGATGGGTGGTTTGCCTCCTGTTGCTGTGCTGTGGATTTCCACAGGCTTCTAGTGATAAGCGACAGATGCCTTCATGTTTTCATAGCCCTTGGAAGGCTGGGGATAAAAACTACAAGAGCTCCTGAAACTTTGGAACTATTCTACTTCTGAAGGACATATCACTGGGTTCCCTGGTGGAAGAGAAGTAAGAGGCACTGTCTTTTGGCGTGTGGTGAGGCTGTGCCAGGTGGTGGAGCTGATCTCAGTATTCAGGTGGCCATTTAGTAGCACAGTTGCCCCCCCCCATCCCCATAGTGATTTTTCACTGCTTATGTGTCACTAAGGAATGATTCATAACAGCAGTGGTAGTATACAATCAAGGTTATATTAAAGTGTAGTTCCACCCATTTTTTTTTTATGTTTGTCTGTGCTGCATGCTCTAATCTCATAGTGTACATAATGGACAATTTGTATTTATTTTGTTGCTTGTAAATACCTTTATTTTATAGTCCTTCATTACTTCCTCCTCCTTATTAGCCTAGGCTATTAAAGTGGAGTTCCACCCATTTTTTTATGTTTGTCTGTGCTGCATGCCCTAATCTCATAGTGTTCAGAATGGACAATTTTTATTTATTTTGTTGCTTGTAAATACCTTTATTTTGTAGTCCTTCATTACTTCCTCCTCCTTATTAGCCTAGGCTATTAAGTCACAAGGCTATTTGCAAGTGTTTCTGGGATAGGCATCATGTTTCCCAGTAGTCCTTGCAAACCTGACTGAAACCTATTACATTGCTTGTGCAGCACTGAGCATGTGCGAGATATGCAAAGCTGAAATCCAGGAAGTCATACAGTCAGGCTTCATGATGCCCACACTTAAGATGGCCACGGTCTATTTCTAGATTATAAATGCTGTAACAACCTAACAAATTGACCTTAGTTTACAGACTAACTTTACTAAAATACATTAAGCTTGTGTATTACAGGGGTATTTATATTTAAAAAGGGAAATTGTGGGTGGAACTCTCCTTTAAAGTGGAATTAAACCCAAAAGCAAACGTTAATTATATTGCCATTTACCATTTCTTAGATATGATGGCTACATGCATTTTCTTTTTTAGACTTTTTTTCTGCTATATTCACCTGGTGATCAAGCCAGTAAGTCTGTCTCTTTTCAAAAGAAAAAGTAGAATGCATTAATTGCAGAGATGATACAAACCATCAGGCGTGCTTACAATGGTCAGTGTTTATTTACTGTATTTATGTAAAAGCTTTATCAGAAAAGAAAAAAAAAACTTCAGCAACTGATTATAAAGTATTAGCTGGAGTTTGGCTTTAAATTGCTAACACTCTCCTCCCCCCAGGAGTGACAGTGCTTCTGTCCAAAGGTGCCCCCTGTGCTGATCCATCCAGAATAGGGGCACTGTATTACAACATGTGCATTACTAGACAGATCACTAGGTGAAAACAGAGGGAGAAATGAAAACCAATGCAGCCACTAAATCTAAAATTGGTCAGCTGCGATACATTACATTTTTGGTTTTGGGTTTAGTACTGCTTTAATTAGGTTTGAGTTGGAGTGCGTTAAAGTGTGAAGTTGGGGGATATTTACATTTTTAAATGTGTACACGGTGCATGGCTTTCTTTTAATATGAGCAGAATAAATGATGTTTGAGTTGAAAAGAACACACTGAAGTCTGAATTACACATTCCCCTTCCAATTGAATGAGTGACTGAATGACAATAGATAATATATATTCATGGAAGCTCTACTGATCTATGTCCTCAACCTGGCTGTGGCTTCAATTTTCCTTGAAACATGGATCAAGCGACACATCCAGAATACATTCCAGGCTGTCAAGCTTTGCACTTCTTATCGTTGTTCATGACAGTCTTGAGCCAGTCATAATACAGCAATGACTTCTTTCAAATGTTAAAGTTTATGGTTTGTTGCGGAACTGAAAGGATCAAAATTTAACTTATTTTATAAGGGAAACTCTTTAGGAATGTATGCTGTCTCCTGACTATGCACATGTATTAACAAGGAGCCAAGGGATTAGACTGGGTGAAAAGTCATGTACAAGGCATCCGTTTGGTTTCTTATTTCTCTAGTTTTTCTTTTTTCGCTTGTCTTTGAACTGCTTTGTAATGTTACCACATATGGGATTTTATTTTAAATAGTAAATAAAAGGAAACTTGTGCTGTTAGATGAATAGCATGATCTTCTAGTGTGTCAATCATGCTATCACCTCTGTTTGAATTCTGACTTCTATGGCAAATTTGATGATTGGACATTGTACAAACCCTGAAAGTTCTGCATACAAAATATGTTTTATTATATGAAAAATATTTTAAAGGAGTTGTAAACCCTCAAGGTTTTTCACCTTTTGTGCTGCAGCTGCCCCCAGAGCCCCCCTTTTTCTCACCTGAACCCAATTGTTCCAGTGACAAGCACAAGCCCAGCAGCTCTAGCCGATGTCTCGAGTCCTCATTTGATAGATTGATAGCAGCGGGAGCCATTGGCATCAAGAGTCTAATAGACTTTATATGTTTCTATAAAGAGCACTCATATCTACCTTTATGCTGTCACATAAGGAGTGTGTCAGCCACCTCGTAAGACTAAGGCCTCGTACACACGAGCAGACAGATTTGTTCAAATCTGTCTGTCCGACAGATTTGAACAAATCTGTCTGCTGGGATTTTGGTTTGCTCGCGTGTACACACGAGCAAACCAAAATCCCCACCAGCAGACGGCACGCTGACGTGTCGGTGACGTGGCAGTGACGTTGACGCCGCCACGTCACCGCACCAGGAAGTAAAACACTTCCGCGCATGCGCCGAATCCATTCAGCGGCGGTGCGGGACGGCATGTCTGCTGGTAAGTGTACTAACCAGCAGACATGTCGGGCGGACTAATTCCCACCCGATAGATTTCAAAGCATGCTTTGAAATCTGTCGGGTGGCCAAATCCGTCGGCTCGGCTGTACACACGATCGAATCTGTCTGCTGAAACGGTCCAGCAGACCGTTTCCAGCGGACAGATTTGATCGTGTGTACGAGGCCTAAAAGGGCTAAAATCTAAAATGTAAAAAAAAATCTGCAAAGATATTAAATATTAAACAATTAAAAAATATCAAATAATACCAGGGGAGGGCTGGCAGCCTTAGGCCTGGGGGGCAAGTCCAGTCAAGTGGCCCATAGAGCGTGGAAAAGTGATATATAGAGGAAAAAAGTCTAAGATTTTTCATGATCACAAGAGTCCGCATGGAGGCACCCCTTACATCAGAGTCCGCACAGAGGCCCCCCCTTACATCAGAGTCAGCACAGAGGCCCCCCTTACATCAGAGTCCGCACAGAGACCCCCCTTACATCAGAGTCTGCACAGAGGCCCCCCTTACATCAGAATCCGCACAGAGGCTCCCCTTACATTAGAGTCCGCACAGAGGCTCCCCTTACATCAGAGTCCGCACAGAGGCTCCCCTTACATCAGAGTCCGCACAGGGCCTCCCCTTGCATCAGAGTCCACACAGAACCTCCCCTCACATCACACTCCGCACAGTGCCTCCCCTTACATCGGAGTCCGCACAGACCCCATATACATCATATCTGATGTAAGGGGTGTTCTGGGAAACTTGATTTAAGGGTGCATGCTGTAGACTATTGTGTAAACAGGGTCTCTGCTCACCAAAGCCTGCCCCTCCCCTTTAACAAAGTCCACAGTGCACCCTTTTTTATACACTGGGAGGCAGGAGAGACTAGAGAGGGTGAGATTACTAGGATGAAGGCTGAGGTGCAGGCAGTCTGTCTGATACTTCTTTGGGTTCAAACTTCCTGTCCAGTGCCCACACATGCCCGGGAGTGTGGGCAGGGCAGATTTAGAAGGAGGAGGAGCAGATGAGCTCTATCTCTGCTCGTGTCTGTGCAGAGAGAAAAGGGGATGTCAGCGCTGGTGTGCGCTGAGGCTGAGCTATGTGTGAGATGAGACATAGCTCAACCTTGCAGCCATCTACCTCGGAGCTGACACAGGCACGGCTGCACTGTGGGAGGTGAGCAGCGGCCGTGACCTGTGTTGAAATCAATGAAGAAAATTCATGGACAGCCGCACACCAAAATAAACCTAAAAAGGTGGCCTTTATTTAAGTAAACAGGATAAAAAGCACTACAAAACACAGCACAGCAAGCAGTGGGATAAAAAAGCAGACATGTTTTGCACAAAAATCAGTGCTTAGTCACAAAAGGAAATCATGCTTATTAACATGAAAGATGATGCATGATACACTAACAGAGTCAAAGGGGTTGGGCATGTAAACATAACTGTCATGGACAATAGAGATACATAGTAATATCAACAAGGAAACTCATGGCATATGGCTTTACATATGAAACATGGACACAGGGACATACATTGTCATCAGTAATTAATACACAACAGTATGAAAAACAATAAACAGCTTCCCATGAGTAGGAGATAGACACACAGGTTTCCTTAAATGACACGATGTGCGATTCAAAAGACATGAGGTAGAAAGTTGTAGATAGTGCTGGTTAGTATATCAGATATGGAATAGGTAGGCATCCTTGAATGGACGCGTTTCGTGCTAGTGCACTCATCAGGGGCTGATGCTTCCAAATCTGGGGGATAAAATAATGTTTTAGTCTACAATAGCTTGAAGCATAAAATGAGGAACATAGATAATGGTTCTAAGCTTACATACCTAAACGAGTAGTGTAGATGGAGGGAGAGAGCACATGCTGAGCCGTAGCCAAGAGAAGGATGTCAGTCCCGGAAACTGGGGTGACTGCGCCAAATACAGCAGAAACGCAGGGCTGGAGTACCTCACATGGATGGGTAGCCAAAGTGGGGGGTATGGAGCAAGATGGGTGGTCAGCGGTGGGAAATTACCATAGGGTCTGTGTATAACATATATGGATAGAGTAAGATGCATGAATCAGACTAAAGTCTGGTGGTAAAAAAAAAAAATAGCTAAAAAGTTACTTGGGTATAAAAAAAACTAGGAGCAAAGAGTCCCTCGGTAGTATGGCACAATCCCATAGGTGTGGAAAGGGCTGTGTGTAGGCATCCAATAAGTACCCCCTGATCCCTGCGTGCGGCCACATGATGGTGCACACCGATGTCACGCTGGCAAGACATGGGCTGGGAGGGCCTTCTATCTGGGCAGAAAAAATCTGCCCCCGAGAGCGGTCATCCCCCATAGGCTTTGAAAGGCTAGACTGGAAAAGCCGCGACCGGCATCGTGACGTCATGATTGACGTCAGATGCGGACCATGTGAGCGTGATGTCGATGCGCTGTGGACGCAGCCCAGTTCCCCCACAGTTCCCCACCCATCTTGCTCCATACCGGGACTGACATCCTTCTCTTGGCTACGGCTCAGCATGTGCTCTCTCCCTCCATCTACACTACTCGTTTAGGTATGTAAGCATAGGACCTCTATCTATGTTCCTCATTTTATGCTTCAAGCTATTGTAGACTAAAACATTATTTAATCCCCCAGATTTGGAAGCATCATCCCCTGATGAGTGCACTAGCACGAAATGCGTTGGGACATTCAAGGATGCCTACCTATTCCATATCTGATATACTAACCAGCACTATCTGCAACTTTCTACCTCATGTCTTTTGAATCGCACTGTGTCATATAAGGAAACCTGTGCATCTATCTCCTACTCATGGGAAGCTGTTTATTTATTTTTTATACTGTTGTGTATTAATTAATGATGACAATGTATGTCCCTGTGTCCATGTTTCATATGTAAAGCCATATGCCATGAGTTTCCTTGTTGATATTACTATGTATCTCTATTGTCCATGACAGTTATGTTTACATGCCCAACCCCTTTGACTCTGTGAGTGTATCACACATCATCTTTCATGTTAATAAACATGTTTTCCTTTTATATACTTCCACGCTGTCTTGAACCTCATTCAAAGTCCCAACCTCCTTGTTATACATTCCATGGAAACTGTTCTCCCTAAACTCACAAACAATCCACTAAGTTTTAAAACTAATGGACACTATTCTGTACTCCTACTTCTGCTCCTCTCTGCTGCATTTGACACCATAGATCAGTGTTTTTCAACTCCAGTCCTCAAGGCACACCAACAGGTCAAGTTTTCAAAATGTCCCTCAGATGAAATTGCTGTGGTGATTACTAAGGCAGTGAAACTGATCAAATCACCTGTGCAAAATAATGGAACGCCTGAAAACATGACCTGTTGGTGTGCCTTGAGGACTGGAGTTGAAAAACACTGCCATAGATCACCTCTTCCTCCTCAAAAAACTCCACTCCTTTGGTCTCTGTGACAGGACTCTTCATTGGTTCTCATCCTACCTATCCCATTGCATCTTCAGTGTCACTTACAATCCTACTTCCTCTTCCCTTCTTTCTTTTCATCGTAGGGCTTCCCCAGGATTTGTTTTTGAGTCTCTCCTATTCTCAATCTACACCTTTTTCCTGGGTCAGTTTATTGCCTCCCGTGCCTTTTCATGCCATTTCTATGCTGATGACACCCAAATCAGTCTCCTCACTCCTCACTAATTCACTAATAGGCATATCAGCCTGGATATCACACCACTTCTTCAAACTCAATCTATCCAAATCCAAGATCATAATATTTCCTTTCCCATGTGCCTCTTCCCCTTATTTCTCTGTCAAAAATCAATAGCTCAACTATCAACCTATCTCCACATGCTAAGGTTCTAGGTGTAACCCTGAACTCTAAACTATGCTTTTCAGCCTCACATCCATTCAAAGCTTTCTGCCTTAACCTCCAAGATATGCACCTTCCTAACCATTGACATCAAAAGCTTCTAATTCACTCCCTGGTCATCTCCCGTCTTGACTGCTAAAACTCCCTCCTCATTGGCTTACCCTTACATAGGCTATCCCCACCTTCAGTCCCTCATGAATGCTGCTGCCAAGTTCATCCACCTTACAAACCACTCAGTGTCTGCTACCCCTTTCTGCCAATCCCTCCATTGGCTTCCGGCTTCCGCTCACCTAACAAATTAAATGCCAGATACTAACAACAACTTACAAAGCCATCCACAACTCTTCCCTCAGCTACATCACTAACCTAGTTCCAAAATACCAACCAAATCATTATTTTCATTCCTCCCAAGACCACCTGCCCTCTAGCTCCCTTGTCACCTCATCCTATGCTCGCATCCAGGACTTCTCCAGAGCCTCTCCCATCTTCTGGAACTCCCAACCCCAATTTGACTATCTCCTACTCTGTCTACTTTTCAGACAATACCTGAAAACTATCCATCTCCCACCTAACAACTGTTCATTTATTTTCTTGTTCAGCCCATCCCCCACAGTTATTGCCTTCTGTATCCCTTGATTTTAAGCTCTAACAAGCAGGTACTTCCTACTGTATTTAAACTGTATTGTAATTGAGCAGTCTTCCCTTATGCTGTAAAGCACTGCATAAACTGTCGGCGCTAAATAAATTCTGTATAATAATAATAATAATAATAAAATAATCATTATATGACTAATACGCTGTGATGGCTGTTAGTGCATCAACTATTTACAATTGAGCAACTGCCTGATTTTGCTCATTGATGTATACTGTATACTGACAGTATAGAGTCGCAGAAATATTGTGTTGTACTACACAAGTAGTAATACACTTTTATTATGTAAATCAGGGCTTGACAAATTTGCTTGGAATCTAGGAGCCAGCTAAAAAAGTTAGGAGCCAGGAATGCACCCTGTCCCGTCGAGCTCACGTGCAGAAGCGATTGCATACATGAGTAGTGCCCGCATATGAAATCGATGTTCAAACCACACATGTGAGGTATTGCCACGATCGGTAGAGCGAGAGCAATAATTCTAGCCCTATACCTCCTCTGTAACTCAAAACATACAACCTGTAGAATCTATGGAGGTTTTAAAGGGTAAAAGTTTGTCGCCATTCCACAAGCGGACACAATTTTGAAGCGTGACATGTTGGGTATCAATTTACTCAGCGTAACATTATCTTTCACAATATAAAAAAAATTGGGCTAACTTTACCGGTGTCTTTTTTTTGTTGTTGAAAAAAGTGTATTTTTTCATAAAAAAGTGTGCTTGTAAAGCCGCGTACACACAATCAGTCCATCCGATGAGAATGGTCTGAAGGACCGTTGTCATCGGTTAACCGATGAAGCTGACTGATGGTCCGTTGCGCCCACACACCATCGGTTAAATAACCAATCGTGTCAGAACGCGGTGACGTAAAACACAACGATGTGCTGAAAAAATTAAGTTCAATGCTTTCAAGCATGCGTCGACTTGATTCTGAGCATGCGTGGATTTTTAACCGATGGTCGTGCCTACTAACGATCGTTTTGACCTATCGTTTAGGAATCCATCGGTTAAATTTAAAGCAAGTTGGCTTTTTTTTAACCGATGGTTAAATAACCGATCGGTTTTGACCGATGAAAACGGTCCATCAGACCACTGTCCTTTGTTTTACCTATCGTGTGTGACTGCTGCGCAAATACGGTGTGACAGAGTATTGCAACCACCTCCATTTTATTCTCTAGGGTGTTAAAATAAAAAATATATATATATAATATTTGGGGGTTCTAATTAGAGGGAAGGAGATGGCAGTGAAAACAGACAGGGGAAGCACCATTAGAATTGCTGGTTGTCTTGTCATACCAACAGCCACCACAAGATGGCACCAGATCACAGAAAGAAAGCATAGGCCTGCAGAAGGCCGCAAAGCGGCAGCCTCAATTACGGCCTGACACAATTGCGCAACGGGGGAGCACGGAGACACAGGATGCTCCAGGTGCCAGGTCGCAAATTCTAGTCGCAATGGTGACCTGGTCGAACCCTGGTCGCAATTCTAGTCGCAATGATCGAACCCTGATGTAAATCTTCTGCTTTTAGGAAATATATAGTTTGCTTAGATCATATATCACATAACCAGTGCATTTTGTATATTTAACCACTTAAGGACCCCCTACCGACGATATACGTTGGCAGAATGGCACAGCTGGGCACAGGCACGTACAGGTACGTCGCCTTTAGGAGCCCAGCCGGTCTGTTCCCTGATATAGGGAACGACGATCAGTAACATCATGCCTACAGCCACGCCCCCCTACAGTAAGAATCACTCCCTTAGGGCACACTTAACCTCTTAGCGCCCCCTAGTGGTTAACTCCTTTACTGCCATTGCCATTTCACAGTAATAAGTGCATTTCTATAGCTCTTTTCGCTGTGAAAAATGACAATGGTCCCAAAAATGTGTCAAAAGTGTCCGCCATAATGTCGCAATCATGAAAAAAATCACTGATCGCCGCCTCTACTAGTAAAAAAAATATATATTAATAAAAATGCCATAAAACTATCCCCTATTTTGTAAGTGCTATAACTTTTGCACAAGCCAGGCAATTAACGCTTATTGCATTTTTTTTTTACCAAAAATATGTAGAAGAATAAGTTTCGGCCTAAACTGAGGAAAAATAATGTTTTTTTATATATTTTTGGGGGATATTTATTATAGCAAAAAGTAAAAAATATTGAATTTTTTTTCAAAATCTCTATTTGTGGGAAAAAAAGGACACCAATTTTGTTTGGGAGCCACTTCGCACGACCGTGCAATTGTCAGTTAAAGCGACGCAGTGCCGCATCGCAAAAACTGGCTAGGTCCTTTACCTCCATAATGGTCCGGGTCTTAAGTGGTTAAATAAGTTTACAAAGGAAACTGGGCAATGCAGTAAGGATTTTATTTCAGTTAGAATGTTATTTTTCTAAACAAAAGAAGCCTCTGCTAATTCTTTGAAACTAATGCCACATACACACGATCGGTTCATCCGATGAAAACGGACCGATTGATTTTTTCATCAGATATCCGATGAAGCTGATTTTCATCAGTTGTGCCTACACACCATTAGTTAAAAATCCGATCGTGTCAGAACGTGGTGACGTAAAACACAAAGACCTGCTGAGAAAATGAAGTTCAATGCTTCCAAGCATGCGTCGACTTGATTCTGAGCATGTGTGGATTTTTAACCGATGGACTTGCCCACAGACGATCGTTTTTTTTCTATCAGTTTTTAACCATCAGATAATTTTAAAACAGGTTCTAAGTTTTTTCACTGATGGGGAAAAAAAACGATGGGGCCCATACACGATCGGTTCGTCCAATGAAAACGGTCCGTCGGACCGTTTTTATCAGACGAACCGATCGTGTGTACAGGGCATAATGGTAATTCAGATATCTTCTACATAACACCACCATTTTTCCCATGCAAATCTTTGCAGTAAACATAATAGGCCCATTCATATCACATGCATTACAACATGTACATATTGTTGTCTATCAAAATAGATGCAATCTGCTTTTTTCACAGTGCAGCACACAGGACACCATGGTGTTGTTCTTTGGGGGCAGCATATGTATATAATTTGTGTTACTTAAAGTTGCAATACCATGCACACATTACTGTAATGCGATTGGTGTGAATGGCCCCTTACTATTTTTTGCACAATCAGTTTTATGACAAAACAAAATAGGGGACACAAAACAAGGGTACAGAATCAGAAACTGTATACATTAATATTAATGTAATCATGAGCAAGTAAAACATCATAATTGAATTGTAAAATTCAAAATAGAGTTTAGAATTGCAATTTTTTTGTTTCCTTACCCCACATTTGATGTTCAAATTTTCTTAGTATTTAAAATGTTGTCTGTCTCAAAAATAAATGAATCCTCTTGCAAATATAAAATTGTGATTATTACATGTCACTGTTTTAATATACAGCACACGCAGGATACATTTCATATCTTTAAGATGTAAGACTTCAAATGCAAAGCATTTTTGAACCACTCCTTAGCAAAAAGCATTTATCATTCAGAACAGTAAAAATAATTGATTCTATGTCAACAGCAAAAACGTCTTGTGATCTGTCAAAAAGAAAAGCTACTGCTGAATATTTATTTGTGAATATAGCAATCCCCAAACATAGAAACAACTTGTACTGTACACGATGTGTAATTTTCTATTTCTATTTTTACCACTGTATCTGATGTTTTTCTTTTTTTTTGTGTAGAAGTTGAACTGTTCTTTGTAAAGAAGTTGAACTATTATGATACTTTTCTTTTGCATTTTCAATTTAGCTTTAAAACACATTAAATCTGTTTGCCTATATCTATTTTGTGGTTACTTATAGTCACTGTAGAACTGAGCTGGTGTAGTAGCCCAGCCCTCAAAATTTCCACTCGCCTACTAGCATTTGGCGAGTGGATTTAAGCTGGGGGTGAGTGATGACAGGGCTGCATGACCAATCTCCCTTCAATCTGTGCCTACACTTAGAGTCCTGATGAGATTGGCGACCAAAGAGGAAAGGTGCATGCTCAGGAAAAGTAGTCTGGTAAGCCGCGCACAGGCAGAGCAGTACACAGGTGCTCTCCTTACAATTCTCATTAAGCCTTGGGACCTCCTCTCCTCACTGCCAGCCTGAATAAAAGGGGGAGGTGGGGACATGCAAGCGTGGAGCCGCACACACAGGCTCCTGATGATGAGATGAATAGGAGAGGGAGGGAGAGAAAGAGAGAGAGAGAGATGCATAGGAGACAGCAAGAGAATGGGGAAGAGACCCAGTTCTAGTGCCATGTCCCTCTGGTCTGCCCCCAGTGCCCTGTCCTATTTTGGTAAAGTTGTTGTTGGTAATATTTAATTTTGTAACTTAATTCTGCATAAAACATTTACCAGTGTCATTCCATGAGATAATCTAGAGGACGTGTTTACGGGTGCAAGTAGGCGTAGGGCAGTGTATGAATTAGGTGGGGCAACTGGTTGCGAGTAACTCTTGAGGCCTGGCTAGTAGCTCAGGACTTGAAATTTTGAGCCCTGTAGTAGCCCATATAGCATAGGCACAATGTAGACTATGGGCCAGATTCAGATAGATTGGCGCATCTTTAGGGGGGCGTAGCTACCCGCCGTAACATAGAGAGGCAAGTGCAGTATTCACAAAGCACTTGCTCCGCAAGTTGCGGCGGCGTAGGGTAAATTGGCCAACATGTCCTTCAAAGTAAACATGTCCTTCACAGTAGGAAGGAGGTGGGCGTCATCTATTTAAATTAAGCGTGACCCCATGCAAATGAATGGCCGATTAAACGGCGCATTCGCGCGCATGCTCAGAATCACGTCGCATATACTCCCTAAGATACGTCAGATCAATGCCTGCGACGTGAACGTAACCTACGCCAAGCCCTATTCACGTAGTACTACGTAAACGACGTAAAAGACACCGGCTGTTCCGACGTCCATACCTTTGCATGGGTTGCGCCACCTTTAGGTAGAATAACTTTACGCCGGACGTACGCCTTACGTAAATGGCATATATTACAGCGATGGGCGCAAGTACGTTCGTGAATCGGCGTATCTCGGTAATTTGCATATTCGTCGCGTAAATCAACGGAAGCGCCCCTTGCGGCCAGTGTAAATATGCGCCCACGATAGGCCGGCGTAGGCAAGTTACGTCGGGCGTAGTAAGCCTATTTTTTCGACGTATCTAGCATCGGGAATAGCCAGAAAGATAGAACAGCGCACATTTGGACTTACGTTGCATATCTCGAGATGCGTCGGCGTAAGTCCTACCTGAATCTGGCCCTATATATACAGTGCAGACAGTCTAGTGTATATATATATATATATATATATATATATGACACAGCAGCCCGCCATTGGCTCCTGCGGCTGTCAATCAAAGTCAGTCAGCCAATCAGGGGAGAGAGGGGAGACACCCAGGTCAAGACTCTGTGTCTGAATGGATACACAGAGCTGTGACTCAGTTCCGGTGCCCCCATAGAAAGCTGCTGGCTGGGGGACACTCGATAGAAAGGAGGGGCCAGGGGCTGCAAAGAGAAACCTGGGAATAGGAGGATCCGGGCTGCTCTGTGCAAAACCTGCACAGAGGAGGTAAATATAACATGTTTATTATTTGATAAAAACGTTACCATCACTTTAACATTTCACTACTATAACACTTCTGTAGTATTTTAATAAATTATTCAATGGCCTTTAAAAGTTTCACTTGGTATATTTAAACCTTCAAAATCCAAAAGGTATTTTTCTGTTTTATAACTTTCTTAGTTAGTAGCAATGAACTTTATCTTTTGTATTATTTTGACAGAACTAATTACTGACTTTTCAAGTGCAGGTACCCACAGAAAAGTTTAAACTAGCAAAGCAGCATTGAAAAGCATTAGCAGCATGAGCATGAATAATGACAGGAGTGTAAGGATGTTGTTGAATTTGATCTTTGCTAGCTGTCTATCCACTATTGCCAATTAAAGCTACTGTAATGACATCAGTCTTCATTTTTTTGACAGAATCCCAGTGTGAATTGTTGTCTTCACTGTACATGAATGATACTGCTACGCTTCACATCCTCGATAGTTGCAATAAAATAGTATTGTATCAAACATTCACTCATTTCTAAACAAAAGATTAAAGTTAGTCTACTTGCAATGTATTTTGTAATTTAACATTTACAAGAGTGCTAAAAAAAGTCAAGATCAACACCAACTACATTCACAAAAAAAAAAAAAAAAATACAGAAAACATGCCCCCCCCCCGATGTCATAGAGACTGCTAGAGGTGGTGAAGTTTTCACTACTACCGGTATGTATCATTCATGACAATTGTGACAAATCCAACAAGGAGAGCAAACAATTACTATAGTAGGTAGATGGGCTTTGAAATTGAGGTTTAGTCATGTGATGTATAAATTAAGCAGACTCCTTGTAATGTGTAAAAATAGAATCAGCATCATAAAATAGTAAATGGAGCTAAAACTACAGTCCCATTCTAAGCATCTTATCTGTTCCAAATGGTTGCACTACACCTTCAGAAGGTTTTAAATAGTTGCCAAATTGTGCTCAGCAATGTTCCTTTGGCATTTAAAGCGGAGCTCCACCCGCATTTTTTTTTTCAAAGTCGGCAGCTACTAACAGTGTAGCTGCTGATATAAAAGGGAAAATTTTGTGCTAAACCAATAATAAAATAATAACGTGATAAGCGAAATCACAGAAGGCAGAAATCACGTGATCTAACACAAGCATACAGAAATAAAAAAGAAAATTGCGCCAACTAAAAAATAAACAATAAAGTCCATAAAAAACGTATATAGGTAAAAAAAAAATGATGACATCAACAGCACCCAAGTGAGATGTAGAAGATTCGTGAGCCACCGCCACATAGACTGAGGCTTACCAGAGATGAGCCCAATAACAGCATAAATAGATCCAGACGATATATATCCCAAGGCAGTTCTCACAGCTAATCGGGATCCTGTCTCACACCAACACAGCTGAATTCTGATCCACAGGAGTGAGAAGCGGCACTGGGTACTCAACAGTACCAATATCGAATGTGAGAGCAATAGACCATGTAAAAGGAAGGAGACCGCAACATAGTGTAATACCACTGGTTGGTTTTAATAAAAAATTAAAAGGCTACTCACACAAGAAAGTGCAAACGAGCGATGTAATAAAATTCTGCCGGCCGGCAACAACAAGGAGCCCTCCTCCTAACGCATATGCGGTGACGTCACTGCACGCCGTCCAACCCAGACGCGTTTCGTCATATGTTGACGTTATCAATGGGAGTGAGCTCTGCAGTGATTCACCGCTCTATATACCCAAGCCTCGCTTTGGTCAACAGGAACCGGAAAAGCTAAGAACTCCATTTTGGATTTGGGAATAGTGTAATCTCATAATAGTGCAATAAGAGAACCTAGATGGAGACAAGCAATAGTTGCCAGAAGTTACCGCAGGTAGAGAATCCCCACCCAAGCTTGCTAGTCATCAAAGGTTCAAAATAAACAAGAACATCGAGATCAGATAATAACTAATGGATTAAATAAAATTAAATTAAATTAAATAGGACCAAAAATGTGAAAAGAAGCCCGATCGTGACCGGGCTAATATGGAGACCCCCTAGTGGGGAAATGGGAGAAAACACCCACTACTCATTGGGAAGAACCCCAACAGTATCTAAGAGCGTGCCCATCTAAAGTCTATCCTCAATAGGTGGAGGGATATAGCATATAATTAAGTGATCATATATATATAAAAAAAAAAATATCTATATACATAAATAAATAAATAAACTCCCAATAGAAGGGACGTAAGTTAGTGTCCTAGCTAAACCCCCTTAGTGGACCTAAAGATATGAATGCTTAAGTTATAAACCTAAAAATTCATTTTTGTATAAAAAAGTTTATGTATATATGTTAGAATAAATGTGAGTTGTGGTATCGAGACACCCAATACCATTCCACACTAATGAAAAAATATATATAGATAAATAGTGCAAAAAAAACGTGCCAATGAAAAGACTAGATCATGTACAATAGATATAAATAAAATTATTATCCATCCTGCTGTACCAAACCGAGGCTTTTACACATAACTAAAAAAACATGGCATACAGGGTCAAGCATTGTTTATAAAGGCATTAACATCAGTATCAATATTCAACCCATACGGCATATAACATTTAAGACGATGGATCCAAGACATTTCGAGTTTGGAAATTTCTCTCACTAGAGAGCTACCCCTTCAGTTGGGCTTGTACTTATCAATGCCCAAAAATAATGTGTTCGATGGATCCTTATTATGCTTCAATAAGTAATGTTTAGATACCGAATGATTCTTAAACCCTGTAATTATATTCGTGATATGTTCATTCAAACGGACTTGTACCGGTCTCTTAGTCCTGCCCACATACTGGAGGCCACAAGGGCACTGAAGCAAATAGACAACACCAGTAGTGGCACAGGTAATAAATGGTTTAATACAATGTGTCTTACCAGTAACGGCAGAGACAAATGTAGTAGTGCGTCTACTTCAACAGGAATTGTTAGAACACACTCTACAGTGTCTACACTGATAGAAACCTGTTAACTGGTCAAAAAAAGTTAAGAGTAAAAAGTTAAGCAAGTTAAGCCCCTGCCTGTACCAGAAAAACCATGGAGGATGATCTCTGTTGATTTCATTGTGGAACTCCCTCCCTCCGAAGGCTTTTCAACCATCTTCGTGATCGTGGACAGATTGTCCAAAATGGCACACTTTGTGCCCATGAAGGGTACACCATCTGCCCCCGAGACGGCCAAAGTGTTCATTAAAGAAGTTGTGAGGCTCCACGGCATACCTGCGAACATTGTATCGGATCGGGGGGTACAATTTACATCCAAGTTCTGGAGAGCACTCTGCGGGGCCCTTAAGATCGATCTGTCATTCTCATCTGCCTACCATCCACAATCAAATGGTCAGACTGAACGTACTAACCAAACCCTTGAACAATATCTGCGGTGCTTCTCATCTTTTTCACAGGAGGACTGGGTATCTCTGTTACCATTAGCTGAATTCGCATACAACAACTCAATTCATTCCGCTACTAAGCAGTCCCCGTTTTATGCAAACTATGGCTACCATCCGTTGTTTCTGCCCAGGAGACCTTGGACTTCTTCAGCACCAATAATAAACTGTTACAGGAGACCATGGCTCAAACACAGGTACACAACAAGGAGGTATTTGATAGGCACAGGAGGGGAGAGCTCAACTTGGAACCCGGAGACCAGGTGTGGCTATCAACTCTTAACCTAAAACTTGCTTGTCCCTCGAAGAAACTGGGCCCTAGATTCGTGTGGCCCTTGCCAATAAAAAGGAAAATCAACAGTGTGGCCTACGAACTTGAGTTACCTGATTCATTCCGCATTCACCCAGTTTTTCATGTTGCCCTCCTGAAACCTAATGTTCCTAATCCCTTTCCTGGGCGAAGCACCGACCCTCCTGAACCAATCCTGGTTGACGGCGAGGAGGAATTTGAAGTAGAATCCATCCTGGATTGCAGGAAAAGGCGGAACCAGGTCCAGTTTCTGGTGAAGTGGAAGGGGTATGGCCCAGAAGAAAACTCATGGGAGCCTGAAAGCAACATCCATGCGGAAAGACTGATCCAATCCTTTAAGGACTCTCACCCCCTGAAATTTGCTCAGTTGGGCATCCGGAGGCTGCCCATTGGAGGGGGGCAATGTCATGGCCAAACTCGGCCACTAGATGGCAGCAGCGGGCCGTCGGCGCGCACGGGCGCGCGCATTCGCGGCAACGGCGCGGGCGCATGCATTCGCGGTGACGCGTGCGGGCACGTGTGGACGCCATCTTGGCGCCTAGGAGGGGCTATTTAGGTGTGCTGATCCCTCGGCCTCTTGCTGCTGGATCTACAGCGCGTCCCTGGAAACCGACCTGATACCTGTTACCTGTTGACCTCCTGTTCCTGAAACCGGCTTGCCTTCCGACTACTCTGATGTCCGCCTGCCCTGACCCACGGCCTGTCTGACCACGCTTCTGCTTGTCCCGCCTGTCTGTCTGCTGCCCGCCAGTTACCGACCCCCGGCTTGTTCACGATCCGTCCCTGCTCAACTCCTGCACCAAGATCCGCTCAATCACATTGTTCCGGCTGGCCTGATCCTGCTATAGACTGTTGCACTACGGGACACCTCCCTCTGTGCTGGCCTGATCTTGCTATAGACTTGGTACTACAGAACACCTCCCTCTGTGCTGAACTCTGACCAGTGGTATCCGGTCCCAGCTTCCGGGCATCCTCAGCTCTGTTGATCCCGCCCAGGTGTACAGCGGATCCCTACTCTACCGGCACCAGCGATCCTGCCAGGCGCTTGTGCGACTCTGCACTTTCGGGCTCCCTGTATCTTCTATCGGGGCCTCCGGAGTGGGAGGAGCACGAGCAGCCGTTCCCTGCGCATCAGGCTCCACCACCAGGTGCGTGACAGAGAGGCTCTATTTGATCCCACAGGCCCCCCGCACTCCAACCATTTATTATTTGCCTAAACTGCATAAAGACCCTGTTTGCCCCCCGGGATGTCCCATTGTAAGTGGGATAGACTCGGTGACGTCTCGGGTGGGCAGATATGTGGACTTCTTTCTCCAGCCATTGGTCAAGAAGATTCCATCTTATGTAAAAGACTCTAGGCATATTATGAACCTGCTATCAGAACTTTCCCCTACGAGAGGTATGTGGATGGCTACTATAGATGTCAATTCACTCTATACTATCATCCCCCACCATCTGGGTTTTGAGGCTGTTCTATTCTATTTGACACGAGACTCAGGTCTTCCCCCAGATCAAGTTGAGTTCATTATGTCTCTCTTAAAGTTTGCTACCTCTTCCAATTATTTTTGGTTTGAGGGCAACTTTTACAGGAGACGGGTGTAGCCATGGGGGCTAAATATGCCCCTAGCCTGGCCAACCTTTTTATGGCCAAGTGGGAGGAGGATGTCATCCACAGTGCCGACATACCGCAGCTTACCCTTTGGGCTCGGTACATTGATGACATCCTCCTCCTATGGGACGGCCCCCTGGCACGGTTGGAAGGGTTTCTATCTGAACTAAATCTCATCCAAAGGGGGATACAACTGAAATTTGAGGTTAGTCAGAAAGAGATACATTACCTCGATCTCAACATACGGATCAGAGATGATGAGTTTAACACCTCCACCTTCTTTAAGGTGACTGATCGTAACTCTTTCATACCATTGGGGAGTTGTCATCACAGTCAATGGCTCAGTGCAGTTCCGAAGAGCCAGTATTTAAGACTCCGTAGGAACTGCTCCGACACTTCGGAGTTCCTTGAACAAGCCAGTGTTCTAACCGATAGGTTCCTTGAAAAGGGTTATGGTAGAGAGTCCCTGACTACTATTTTGGAGGGTGTTAGTTCCATGAGTAGGTCTGATCTTTTAAAAGAGAGACCCCCAGCTGAACGTGATCAATTTGCTGTGGGGATACCTTTTATTACTCCATATTCTATACAGCATGGGAGTGTTAAGCAATTGATTCATAAGCATTGGCACCTGGTGAAGAATGATCCTGTCCTTAAAGGTGTGCTGCCCGATAGACCGAGGGTCATCTTCAAAGGTGCGCCGTCTCTGCGGAACCGTATAGCTCCTAATGTTTTGAATCCCCCCCTGAACAATTTAACTTTTTTTGACCAGTTAACAGGTTTCTATCAGTGTAGACACTGTAGAGTGTGTTCTAACAATTCCTGTCGAAGTAGACGCACTACTACATTTGTCTCTACCGTTACTGGTAAGACACATTGTATTAAACCATTTATTACCTGTGCCACTACTGGTGTTGTCTATTTGCTTCAGTGCCCTTGTGGCCTCCAGTATGTGGGCAGGACTAAGAGACCGGTACAAGTCCGTTTGAATGAACATATCACGAATATAATTACAGGGTTTAAGAATCATTCGGTATCTAAACATTACTTATTGAAGCATAATAAGGATCCATCGAACACATTATTTTTGGGCATTGATAAGTACAAGCCCAACTGGAGGGGTAGCTCTCTAGTGAGAGAAATTTCCAAACTCGAAATGTCTTGGATCCATCGTCTTAAATGTTATATGCCGTATGGGTTGAATATTGATACTGATGTTAATGCCTTTATAAACAATGCTTGACCCTGTATGCCATGTTTTTTTAGTTATGTGTAAAAGCCTCGGTTTGGTACAGCAGGATGGATAATAATTTTATTTATATCTATTGTACATGATCTAGTCTTTTCATTGGCACGTTTTTTTTGCACTATTTATCTATATATATTTTTTCATTAGTGTGGAATGGTATTGGGTGTCTCGATACCACAACTCACATTTATTCTAACATATATACATAAACTTTTTTATACAAAAATGAATTTTTAGGTTTATAACTTAAGCATTCATATCTTTAGGTCCACTAAGGGGGTTTAGCTAGGACACTAACTTACGTCCCTTCTATTGGGAGTTTATTTATTTATTTATGTATATAGATATTTTTTTTTATATATATATATGATCACTTAATTATATGCTATATCCCTCCACCTATTGAGGATAGACTTTAGATGGGCACGCTCTTAGATACTGTTGGGGTTCTTCCCAATGAGTAGTGGGTGTTTTCTCCCATTTCCCCACTAGGGGGTCTCCATATTAGCCCGGTCACGATCAGGCTTCTTTTCACATTTTTGGTCCTATTTAATTTTTTTTTTATTCATTTCCTTTTTATTGATATTTTAAAACCATATTACAATCCAACAAGCAAGTGTACAAGCATTTTGCATACAGTATAAATCAAAACGGAGCATATTAATTCATAGCTAATTTGGAATTTCATGTAACCGATTAAAAGCGACTAAGTCTTGTTGGATGTGTAGTGGCTATGAGTATTACCCTCCCCCCTCTCCCTCCCGCCCTTCCCTGTGCCGTTCGAGAGCATACAACCTCAAAGTTAGCACGAATAAGTCACAGGTCATGCCATTTGTGGTCGGGGAATCAATCGGGGCCGGCCAAGGGGCGTCCGCCAGCGAGAAAGCCACCAAGGGCGCAGCTGAAGTTGTCCTTGGTAGCCGAAGTTTCAAGGGCTAGGCGAATGTAGCTTTGTGTAACGCTAAGTAGCTTACTCAGCGCTCTACTGCCAAAAGCCCCACAGTTTGACAAATTTAGGCAGTTTCCCCTGCTTGGTAAAATAAACTCTTTCATTTGAGATTGTCTGTTTCATAGCTGCTGTCCAATGTTCAATGGTCGGGGGAGCCTGTGCCTGCCATTTTTGGGCAATGATCTTGCGAGCCTGGAATAGGCTCCTTAGTATAGCCTCGAGTGTTCCCTGCAGTACCCAGCTGTTATCTATGGATCCCAAGAGGCATACCCTGGCTGTGGGATCTAGTAGAGAGCCGTATGTCTCGTTGATCCGTTTTATAACTCCCACCCAGTAGCTATATAGTTTTGGGCACTTCCAGACCATATGTAATAAATCCCCTTTGTTATTGCATCGAGGGCAGTGGTTGTCTTGTCTCCAACCTAGCTTAAACATTTTATGTGGGGTATGGTAGACTCTATAAAGAAGAAATAGGTGGGACAATCTTTGGGCCGGGGCAATGGACACCAAGGCGCCCTGTTGGAGAATCCTAGCCCACTGTTGTGGAGGTATTGATCCCAGGTCTTGCTCCCATGCCTCTCTACTCTTGCACGGGCCTGCTTTACTTAATGCCCTGGCGCCCAGGCAGCTATACATCCCTGATATTAAGCCCTTGGCTGCTGTTGCCCCAACTACGGCAAGCAGAGCAGGAATCTTATCCCATTCGACCGTCTGAGAGCCGAATTGTGTCTGTATAGCATGGCGAACCTGTAAGAATTTAAAAAAGGTTTTATTGGAGATTCTAAATTCTTTTACTAGGTCTTGGAATAGTTTCATAGTGTTCCCTTCGAACAGGTGTTTAAGGCGGCTTATGCCTTTACTCGTCCATTCGGGCGATACCTCAATGCTTAGTGTCTCTTGTAGGTTGTTGTTGTTCCAGAGGGGAGAATTCTGTCCTATTTAATTTAATTTAATTTTATTTAATCCATTAGTTATTATCTGATCTCGATGTTCTTGTTTATTTTGAACCTTTGATGACTAGCAAGCTTGGGTGGGGATTCTCTACCTGCGGTAACTTCTGGCAAGTATTGCTTGTCTCCATCTAGGTTCTCTTATTGCACTATTACGAGATTACACTATTCCCAAATCCAAAATGGAGTTCTTAGCTTTTCCGGTTCCTGTTGACCAAAGCGAGGCTTGGGTATATAGAGCGGTGAATGACTGCAGAGCTCACTCCCATTGATAACGTTAACATATGACGAAACGCGTCTGGGTTGGACGGCGTGCAGTGACGTCACCGCGTATGCGTTAGGAGGAGGGATCCTTGTTGTTGCCGGCCGGCAGAATTTTATTACATTGCTTGTTTGCACTTTCTTGTGTGAGTAGCCTTTTACATTTTTATTAAAACCAACCAGTGGTATTACACTATGTTGCGGTCTCCTTCCTTTTACATGGTCGATTGCTGTCCCATTCGATATTGGTACTGTTGAGTACCCAGCGCCGCTTCCCACTCCTGTGGATCAGAAATCAGCTGTGTTGGTGTGAGACAGGATCCCGATTAGCTGTGAGAACTGCCTTGGGATATATCGTCTGGATCTATTTATGCTGTTATTGGGCTCATCTCTGGTAAGCCTCAGTCTATGTGGTGGTGGCTCACAAATCTTCTACATCTCACTTGGGTGCTGTTGATGTCACATTCATCATTTTTTTTGGACTTATATACGTTTTTTATGGACTTTATTGTTTCTTTTTTAGTTGTCGCAATTTTATTTTTTATTAGTGTAGCTGCTGACTTTGAATAAGGACACTTACCTGTCCTAGGCGCCCGCGCTGATGGCCCCCCCCCACCCCGATGCCGGTCCCACGATCGCTCCGGGTCCCGCGCCGCCATTCACACTATGGGAAACAGGCAGTGAAGCCTTACGGCTTCACTGCCCATTTCCTACTGCGCCTGCGTGAGTCTCACGCTGGCTTATGAATGGGCGCGCTGCTCTCTGAGAACACACACAGTTCCCAGAAAGCAGCGCGCCCCATTCACAAGGAGAAGGACAAGAAGAAAACACACCACGGTGTGGAAGAGGCAGATTACGGACTTCCGCATAGCAACAGGTATTTCGGGTGAGTATTTTTTTTTTTTCACGTTTTTTTGATTTATTTTTTTAAAACTTTTGGCCAAATGTGGTTTTCCTGGGTGGAACTCCACTTTAAAGTAAACAAGAAAATAACAACATGATAATAATAAAAATGAATAGCCTATAAAATAATAAAAGTGTGCAAAATGCACCTTTAATCCAGAGACTTCCCTTGCAATACTTTTTTTTTTCTCCTACTAGATGTCCTCGGGTTAATGGCCTGCTGTACAGGAACTGTGAGAGGCTGGCATCAGATCAAATTCAGGTACTAACATTGCTTGTATTAAATAAATAAATAAAAAATAATGATGTATTAATGAATACAGAGACATGTATTTGGGTTGTTTATACAGTATCTGTCTAAATTTCAGATTTAATGAAATACGAGTCACAGAATAGATACATTCTGACAGGTCAGCAAATTGGGAGAAATTAAGTTAGCTTTCCCTGGAGGTTTCAATAATCTGCTATTGGTTAGTACATTGCACTGCTTTGCTCTGCGGTATAGTCTTGCTGACTGCAGGAGACGCGTAGAATGTTTAATGTTGATTTTGTAAAAAGATTTTCAATTTCCTCCCTTATCTCAATACTGGCCTTCTTATCACACTCTAGTATATTAAACTATTTTCATTAGAGGAACACTAATTAAGACATAACCATAGCTGCAGTACTTATCATAGCTGATCTGATATAACTTACACTCATGTAAAATAAAAAGAGAGCAGTGGAAAGAAATCTCATTTATTGCAGTTTTATTTTTTGATCTGTTGTTATAAAATAAACAGGGCAAAATGTACTGTAAAATAAGAACGCTGGATAATAATTGACAAATGCACTAATGACATGTACAGATTGTTTTGTGTATCGAAAATAAAGGCGATAACATTTCCTATCTGGCTATTTCTATAATAAAAATGTTGTTAAAATTAGCATGGTCTCTGCAATGTTAATTTTACATACATTGTAATTATTATTTTTTTTTTAGATTTTTAAATTGTATGTTTATTACGTTTTCATATGCATACAAAACAAAATGTACACGACCAGCGTACAACATAGTACGAGATCTAGCAGAGTAAGCCGAGCTGACAAGCAAAGTTATCCGCAGCTATCCGCATTCCAGTGTCTCTTTGATTTGCTGTTTTTATCGCATACACATTGTAAGCATATGCTAGTGTGGGGCATGTAACCTTTAATAAAAACTGTATCACACTATATTCCTCTCCTCTCTCTTCACTTCCATGACCACTCATGAATTAATCCCATGAACCAACACTAATCACTTGGGTGATATCAACTTGGATTCCTGGTGGAGAGTTAGGCCTCGTACACACGATCGGACATATCCGATGAAAACGGTCCGCGGACCATTTCCATCGGATATGTCCGATCTGGAGTTTGATCCGATGGCGTGTACACACCATCGGATCAAATTCCCCGCCGGCGGACGGCGCGGTGACGTGTCGGTGACGCGGCGGTGACGTTGACGCCGCCACGTCACCGCTACGTCACGCACCAGGAAGTAAACACTTCCGCGCGCATGCGTCGGATCCATTCACAGGATACGACGCATGTGTGGGAGGATATGTCCGCTGGTTTCCCGTACTAACCAGCGGACATATCCGACGGACAGGTTTGTAGCGGACAAATTTCCGATGGACAAATCTGTCCGCTAGCCCATACACACGATCGGAGATGTCTGCTGAAACGGTCCATCGGACCGTTTTCAGCAGACATATCCCCTCGTGTGTACGAGGCCTAAGAGGAATGAGGACACCTGAGCCGAGGAGGAGATCTTACCATTGATTTTTACAGGCACACATACCATTACCATCTGGTGAGTAGAACTCCTAAGGGAGACACCCTTGCAAAGAGCAGAGAGATACAGACAAGAGTAACCCCTCACTGGAAACATATGATTTCTTTGAAGAGACTTTGCTAATGATTCAGCCAGATCAGACAATATATATGATTGCTGCTAATGGTTATTCATTGCTGGACATTATTATTATTATTATTATCTTGTATATTAATCATTATTAATGTGATTTTTTTAGATAATTTTAGCAGATTTTATGTTTTTTTTGGGGGTCATTTGATCACTTAAATTAACTCATACAGCGCTGTTAACCACTTAAGGACCTTGGGTGTTTTTCAGTTTTGGTGTTTGCAAGACTGAAACAGTTTTTTCTGCTAGAAAATCACGTAAAACCCCCAAACATTATATATTTTTTTTTTCTAACACCCTAGAGAATAAAATAGTGGTCATTGCAATACTTTTTGTCACACCGTATTTGCGCAGCGGTCTTACAAGCGCACTTTTTTTGGAAAAAATACACTTTTTTGAATTAAAAAATAAGACAACAATAAATTTGGTTACGCCGAGTAAAAT
This sequence comes from Rana kukunoris, assembly GCA_029574335.1. Taxonomy (NCBI): domain Eukaryota; kingdom Metazoa; phylum Chordata; class Amphibia; order Anura; family Ranidae; genus Rana; species Rana kukunoris. The sequence goes on along the minus strand of CM056053.1, from coordinate 349,364,099 downwards.
GACACCCAACATGTCACGTTTAGAAATTGCGCCCGCTCGTAGCATGGCGTCAAACTTTTACCCTTGAAAATCTCCATAAAAGACAAAAGAAAAGAAATCACCGCTCCAGGTGAGACCTGTAGACGATCAAGGATAATTAGATTACCAAGGTGCTGGCGATGCAAATGGCAATGATGATGAAGAAAAGAGGGAAGGACGGCCGCACTCCAAGGATTTTCAAACGAAAAAAGTTGTCTTTATTGTAAATCCAAAAACATGTACAGTCACAGCAATCACAGAAAACAGGACAGCCAACGCGTTTCGCACTCGATCAGTGCTTAGTCATGGCTATGGTATGGTGCTAACACAAAAACATTTATACTAAACCCCAAAATACCAAATGAAACATGTGACTCCCTTCAGCCTATAGCAACTTAAAGTTAATTAGTTGTGATAGACATCCTGAATGGGTGTAATCAGAGTGTCAAGTGTGTGCAGGCTGAAAGTCAACACTAACATGAAAAAGGTAACCCTTAAAGAACCTGTGTATGTGTGGATGTGAGGATTGCATGAAAATGGGAAGGGATATATACACATATATATATATATATATATATATATATATATATATATATATATATATATATATATATATATATATATATATATATATATATATATATATATATATATATACATATAAAGGTGAATGGGAGAGTGGATGTAAAAAATAGTGAAAAATAAAATAGACTGGTTTTAAGTGTCTATGGGCCAGATTCACAGAGCGATTACGCGTGCGCAACTGCTGTTGCGCGTGCGTAAGTCTAAATGTGCGCGTGCGTATAGTTGGACGCGATTCACAAAACAATATACGCCAGAAATCTACGTTTTTTGGTCCGGCGTAATTGAGTTAGACATTCGCTTCCCTTCGCGCAAAACTGCGCTAGACACACCATTGATTTGCTAGTCAAATATGCTAATGAGGGAGTTACGGGGATCCACAAAAAAACGCAGTTGCTGCGCAGGCTACGCGATGTGCGCAACTGCAAAATGTCCTGTCTAAAGTTAGAGCACATAAAAGCTGATCTAACTTTTGAAAAAAAGTCTAATTGTCAGATAAAGCAACACCGTTATTGAGGAGCAGACCACACACACGTGTTGCACTACAATTTGACTGCCAACATGCTAGGGGCATCGTCGCTCATAGCTGCACTAGTGAATATAGATGACCAAAGAAGGAGGAGGGCACAGAGGATGGCACGGAGGATGGCACGGGAGAGGGTATACCGCACCCGCATACACCTGTTTGGCATGAATGATTCAGAGGTCTTTCGCATCTTCAGATTCCCCCCTCATGCCATCCTGGAATTAACCACAACCTTGCAGGAGGACATCACCAGCCCAACACAACGCTCACATGCAGTGCAGCCACTGGTCAAGGTCCTGGCAACACTCCATGTCCTTGCCAGTGGCTCTTTTCAGCGTACAAGTGGAGTGGTGGCTGGGATGTCACAATCCTCCATGAGCAGATGTGTGCACCAGGTTGTCCCTGCAATCCTCACACGCTTGGCCAACCAAATCATCAAACCCACCACTGAGGAGCTTCGAATCAAGGCAATGGCAGATTTCTACCGAATTGCCAGATTCCCACGCACCATCGGGGCCATAGATTGCACACATGTGGCACTCCAGCCCCCCCATGAGACCGAGCACATGTACCGCAATCGGAAGAATTGGCACTCCATCAACGTACAGGTGATAGTTGATGCCCAAGGCCTCATATGGCACGTCCGTGCCAAACACCCAGGGTCCAGCCATGACAGCTACATCTACAATCAAAGCCACATCCGAACAGAATTCGAACAGAACGTGTATGGGAACACCTGGCTGGTTGGTGAGTGACATGGGAGTCAGGCATGACTATCCCCTCCCGTGATGCACAACAGAAGTGGCACATGCATGACTAACATTCTCCTGTCTTTTCCTTTACAGGTGACTCTGCATATGCACTGGGACCCCATCTCATGACTCCTATCCGGAACCCCCAAACCCCAGGAGAGGAACGATACAATGAAGCACACATCAAAACCCGTGCAGTGGTGGAGCGCACCTTTGGCCTCCTGAAGTCACGTTTCCGATGCCTGGATAAGTCTGGGGGTACACTGTTGTATTCCCCAAACTTCGTGTGCCATATCATCGCTGCATGTTGCATGCTACACAATCTCGCAGTGAGGAAGGGCCTGCAGGTTGAGCTACGTGATGATCTGACCCCCCAACCAGAAAATCAACCCCTAACCGAGGATACCCCGTCTTCTGAGGGAAGAGCAGTCAGGAGGCAGCTCATATTGGGCATCTTTGCACGTTAAACACACACATTAATCATGGCACAATGAGAATGCATGCATGCACACCACTATGGTCCCTAGCACACACACCCCACATCCTCATCAAATTGGATTGGCACCAGTCCACCATGCAAGACTGGTGAGCAGTAACGCCACGTCAAGGCTCCAATTATGTCACTGTACATTCATACACCATTCACACGGACCTGGGAATCACTTCTCCCTGGTCCTGGGGAACCCTTCTCCACCAAAATTGAGGGTGACACCCCTTTTCCAGCAGGAATGTCACCCCCACATTCAAACATCATTCACAACCCAAAATATGCCAAAAAAGTCAAACAAACAAAAATGCTTAGAAAAAATAAAAAAAAGCAGAGACCAAAAATAAAAAAGCTTTCAAAACAAACAAAAGGGGGAAAAAAAAATTATTGCCCTCTGCCTGAGCCACGCCTGGGGCGCCCCCGGCCACGGCCCCGGACCCTCAGGGGAGACGCATGGGGGAGGGGAAAAGCCGGGGAAGGAGGAGCAGCCCCTGAGATCTGCCCACCTGGCGGCCTGCCCTCCAAGGCCACGGCTATTCTGTCCAGGGCAGCACCAAGTGTTGCCGTGTTGCCCTGGATAGCCTGGGTAAGGGCCCTCACATCCTGCCCAACGCCTGCTGCTGTAGTTTGCAGGTCATTTAGGCAGGTTGTGGAGGCCCGGGAGTGGGAGTCCAGGTTACCCAGGCTATCATTAATGGAGGACAGGCTCTGATCCACCCGCCCCATAGTCTGGCAGAGCTGTCTCAGAAGGCGGGTCTGGGTGGCCAGGTTCCTTCTCAGACAGGCGGGCATGAGATTGGGCGCCCCCCTGGTGCTTGGGGATGACCTCCTGGCTCTTGCTGATGGTTGTGGCCGGGGAGAAGGGGAGGCCCTTGTGAGGGGAGCCATGTTGGGGGAGGAGGGGGGGGGGCTTCCATGGACTCCTCCTCCTCATGATTCTGCTCCTCCTCATGATCGTCCTCCGCATGATCCTCCCCCTCCTCTTGTTCCTCCTCTGCGGACTCTGGCCTTGTTGGGGGGGCCTCATTAGGCTGCTGTCCTGGGGTTGGAGCGGTCAGTCCAGATGGCCCTGCACCCTCCTGCACAGCTGTGGATGACACAAAACATTCACAGGTTGGAGGATCCACACACTTGCCACATATTCCCTTTCACCCCCTCCCCCACACATGCTACACACCTGAGAGAAATAAAAACCTTACCTGGCACCGCGGGGACCGGACTTGTGTCAAAGCCTGGCAGGCCCTCCACTTCATGCCGGTGAAAGGTCAGGGCCACCACACGCTCCGTCTCTGAAAATCTAACCCGGCATGGTGGGCCCCCTCCTGTGCCCCTGGCATGGGCATTTATTGCGGCCAGTTTTTTTTTCACCTCACGCCGGAGGTCATTTATTTTCTTTTCTATCCCAGAGCGGGTCCGTGTCTCCCCCTCCCCCGATGAATTGACCTGCTCCGTGATTATATCCAATATCTCCCTCCTCCTGGCCGGGGTGGTGGTGGCACTCTGCGGGCCGTGGAGAAAACGCCCATAGTCGGTAATGGCCCGGGCAAGAATTCTTTTTTCCCCCACAGTAAAATTGAGCTTTCTTTTTCTCTCAGTCATACTTCCAAACAAACTCACTAGCAGTCACCAAAAATCTGTCACAAATACAAGCACAACCAATCAGACAAGAACACACACAAAGAGAAAAAGAACAGCCAAAAATCACACTAGCACTCAGCAAGAAACACACACAAAAAAATCAGATGAAAAAAAAAAGCAAAAAACCAAACGCTCAGAAATCTATCAATCAAACAAACAGTCTCAAACACTTATCAAAATACACTTTCACAAAACTACCAACAAGCACAAGATCACACAGAACACTAATCTCACAACTACAAAACACACTCTAACGAACAACAGAGCAAAAGCACTTGATTCAATGGGAAGGGACACAAAGGGATGTACTTTTGCAATGGAAGGGCGTTTGTGTGTGTCTATTTATGCTGTCTGCGTAGTTCACAACATTGCCCTAGTCCATTTCCAATTTCAATGATTGCGCCGCTCCCGAGTTGTGAGCATGCGCACAACGGAGCTGACATGGTTTCCTTCACGCGCGCATGCGCGAGTCGGCCGGCCCTTCATTTGCATGGGGTCACGGCTCATTTCAATGTAACACGCCCACGTCCCTCCCAATTTGTATTACTCCTCCTTACGCCTACGGAAAAAACCTTACGTTTGCGCAAGCTCTTGCGTAAAAGCTACGTGAATCGCCGGATTACGCGGCTAGATTGCGCAAGTCTAACGGAAAAGTGGTGCGCTACGCCGGAATGATAATGCGCCGATCTACGTGAATCTGCCCCTATATATTTATATATATATAGCCGAAATAGTGTTTAGGATGCTGAAGCAGTCATATGGCCCGCAAACCAAAAAAAAAAAAATTTATATAAAAAAAAATTATATAATAAAAAAAATATATATATATATAAAATAAACACAAAAAAAATGAAAAAAAAAAAAATTAAACACAAAAACAAGAAAAAAAAAATTCAAATAAAATTAAACACAAAAAAAATAAAAAAAATAATGATAAACACAAAAAAAAAAAAATATATAATAAACACAAAAACAAGAAAAAAAATAAATAAATAAATAAATTAAACACAAAAACAGAAAAAAAAAATTAAACACAGAAACAAGAGACAAAAAAAAAAATATATTAAATAAATAAATGTAAACACAAAAACAAGAGAAAAAATAAAATATTGTGCCGGGATATGTGCCCATATGGACCACATTGTGAACATGTTTGTGAATTAATGTCAACTTGTGAAATGAGTGTATACGTAATGTAATGTATACGTGAAAACACGTGTCCGTGAACAGGTGTTCATGAATACAAATGTGTCTCATTCATATATTCATGTGATCGTGAAATGGATGAAGATCAAGTGAATGAGTAAACAACACGAAGAAGAAAAAAAAAAAAAAGGCCTTATTGGGGTATGGTAAAAGGATGCAGAGATATATTGATGTCCTAAGTGTAGAAGTATCTTTTAAAAAAAATGAAAAATGAAAAAGGTGACAGATTTACTACGAGGCACCTTTATATATAACGGCCAGGACCCAAATGTGTGCGAGTGGACGGCATGAGCAATATTAATGAACCATAGAAGAGCAATCGATCGTGTCGTCTAAGTGTATCGCTTTTCAAAGGTCCGGCTGGACTGCAACTGTTATTCTGGATGTACCAGAGACTGCTTGGGTGCAATCGGCATGTTTTAATGGATCTACATGTAAAAATGAACGTAATTTTAAAACGCATATAGATTTAAGACCCAGAAAAAAAGGGGGGGGGGGGAAATCCTCTTTAAAATCACACTCAATGAGTGTGTGTGGTTAATGCATATGGGTATAAACATAGCAAGGTAACAAGAAGGGGGGAAAAAAGGGGAATGTAACAATAATGTTATAGTAATATGTTATAATGTGTATATATATAAAAAATTAAATATAAAAACAGATGAGAAAATATTTTTAGTATTTACTCTTATGTCATAGTCAGTGCATAACATCGGGCAGTCTCACTGAAGAGAAAAGACTGCACCGACTCCATACAAAAGTGACATCACACGGGCTAATTGGAAAACGGGAAGGGAGACGAGGGAAAAGGAATGGGGAAGAGGGGAGGGAAAGGGGGAGGGGAATTGTAGTTAGGCGAACACGGACTGAAAGGGAGAATGCCGATAATTAGTATAAAAGGGAAACCTGTGATCTAAACAGGAGAGTGGAATATTATATACGTCGGCATATGTAAAAAGGTCCTGTGTATAAACATATTCGCCTAACATAGCCCGAATGGAGCCACGAGCGCAGAACCCTGATATTATATAGGGATAAATCACAACTGGTGTTGTGTGTATAATTTCAACATGTAATGAAGAAAAAGGGGAATGTGAAGAAAACAGATGGAAAATAATGAGAGAGGGCACAGAGGACAATGTAGAGGAATGTGTGCATGTGTATGTGCGTTTGGAGCATATGTAATGTGCAAGACAAATCGCACAATAATTTCTAATATTTCGTTAAGAGGTAGAAGTAGTCTGAAAAATGCATGTATTATAATGGTACAGTACAATACAATATACTACAATGTGGTGTAATGCCTGAGTGGTATAGTATGGGCATAACATGCATAAAGATTTTTTTTTTTTTCTTGTTTTTGTGTTTATTATATATATATTTTTTTTTTTGTGTTTATCATTATTTTTATTTATTTTTATTTATTTTTTTGTGTTTAATTTTATTTGAAATTTTTTTTTCTTGTTTTTGTGTTAAATTTTTTTTTTTTTCATTTTTTGTGTTTATTTTAGTTTATTTTATATATATATATTTTTTTTTTATTATATAATTTTTTTATATAAAAATTTTTTTTTTTGGTTTGCGGGCCATATGACTGCTTCAGCATCCTAAACACTATGGGGCAGATTCACATAGAAATGGATTATCGTAGCGTATCAGAAATACACTACGCCGCCGTTTTTTACCTGGCTCTACGTGGAATTCAGGTAGATTTTCTACGGTAAACGACGGCGGCGTAGTGTATTTCTCCCGTCGCAATCCATCTGCGCGAGTAGGGGGCGTGAAACATTTAAATTAGGCGCGTTCCCGCGGCGATCGATCTGCGCATGCTCCGTTCGCAAATTTCCCGCCGTGCATTGCGCGAAATCACGTCGTGACGTCATTCGTTGTTTATGTAGCGTACTTTACGGGCGATCCACGTCCCGACGAGTTACGTAAATAAAAAAAAAATTTAAATAAATTCGAAGCGGGGACGACGGCCATACTTAACATGGGCTACGTAAAGTTAGAGCAGCAAAAAGCTGCTCTAACATTACGTATAAAAAAATAGACGAAAACGATTGCGACGCTCGCTCGTTTGTTCGTGAATCCCCGTAAAAACACATTTGCATATCCCGACGCATTAAAACGACGCAAACTCCTCCCAGCGGCCGCAAATAGATGGCAGCGTAGATCCGAAGGCTTACGAAGACGTAAGCCTCTCGGATCGAAGCCCGAAGCCGGCGTATCATGGTTTGAGGATTCAAACTAGTGATACGCCGCGGGAAATTTGAAATTACTCCTGTCTAACCCCAGTTAGACAGGCGTAATTGTTTTGTGAATCTGCCCCTATTTCGGCTATATATATATAAATATATAGACACTTAAAACCAGTCTATTTTATTTTTCACTATTTTTTACATCCACTCTCCCATTCACCTTTATATGTATATATATATATATATATATATCTATATATATATATATATATATATATATATATATGTATATATCCCTTCCCATTTTCATGCAATCCTCACATCCACACATACACAGGTTCTTTAAGGGTTACCTTTTTCATGTTAGTGTTGACTTTCAGCCTGCACACACTTGACACTCTGATTACACCCATTCAGGATGTCTATCACAACTAATTAACTTTAAGTTGCTATAGGCTGAAGGGAGTCACATGTTTCATTTGGTATTTTGGGGTTTAGTATAAATGTTTTTGTGTTAGCACCATACCATAGCCATGACTAAGCACTGATCGAGTGCGAAACGCGTCGGCTGTCCTGTTTTCTGTGATTGCTGTGACTGTACATGTTTTTGGATTTACAATAAAGACAACTTTTTTCGTTTGAAAATCCTTGGAGTGCGGCCGTCCTTCCCTCTTTTCTTCATCATCATTTTAAAAATCTCCATAGGCGACGTTTAAAAAATTCTATAGGTTGCATTTTTTTAGATACAGAGGAGGTCTAGGGCTAGAATTATTGCTCTCGCTCTAACGATCGCGGCGATACCTCACTTGTGTGGTTTGAACACCGTTTTCATATGCGGGCGCTACTCGCGTATGCGTTCGCTTCTGCGCGCGAGCTCGTTGGGACGGGGCACTTTAAACATTTTTTTTTTGTTTTCCTATTTATTTGTATTTATTTTAACATTTTTTACACTGAAAAAAAAAAATATAATAATTGATCACTTTTATTCCTATTACAAGAAATGTAAACATCCCTTGTAATAGAAAAAAGCATGACAGGTCCTCTTAAATATGAGATCTGGGGTCAAAAAGACCTCAGATCTCATATTTAGGCTTAAAAAGAAAAAAAAAAAAAAAAAAGGAAAATTAAATTTTTTAAATAGCCTTAAAAAGAAAATGTCTCTTTAAGACAGTGGGCGGAAATGACGTTTTGACATCACTTCCGCCCAGCGCTGCTATGGTGAATGGGTGGGGGCGATTTTTCCCTCACTCGTATCCCAGCAGAGGAGCCGCACAGACCCGATCGCCTCCGCCGCTACCGACGGCAACGGTAAGCGGCGGAGAGCACGGGAAAGCGGCGGGAGGGGGGGGGGCACCTCTCAGGTCACCGATAACGGCGATCTCGCGGCGGAGACCGCCGTTATTGTACACAGGACCCTGCACTGAAGAGATGGATATCTCGGTTGTGGCAGCAGCTGCTGCCGTTACCGAGATATCCATCTTTAAAAAGAGGACGTATATATACAGTGCAGGGTCCTTAAGTGGTTAATGTTTCCCACTATAGAAACATATTACTATATTCACTTTTCTTTACTATAATAGCTGCTTATCTGCACACACCTTTCATATAGTGTAAGCTTCACATCACCATAGTGTGCTAGGATCAGATTTGCCTAAAAAACAGACTCTGATATTTTCATTTTTTAAAAACAAAATGTACGGTTCAGATATAAGAAATAAAAAAAAAAAAAACAACATATGACAATGAACATGGAAAAAAAGCATAAACAGGACATAAAAAAATATGAATACATAATGGCTTAGTTTTCTTAACTGTAGATGCAGAAACAGAAAGGGACTGGATACAGAACACCCGATACGGACCAAATTTAAGAGATATTGATGTATGGAACTGGGGAAACTTCCTCAATGTTGTTTTCAGAGGCATACCAGACCTCCAATACTGTGTTTAACCTTGGCAAAGAGCCATCTACCATTGCCGTCAAGTGTTCCATCATATGTATGTCAGCTTTAGCTGTAAGAAATTGCATAAAAGTAAGGGGTGTAGTAGACAACCAACACTGGTATAGCATGTTTTGCTGCTAATAAAATAAAGGCCAGCAATCTCCTAGCAGCCTTAGTAATACCTGGAAAAGGAAGAACTTATAGAAAATACATGGATTTTAAAGGAATAGGGATATCTAGGACCTTTTGTAAAAGGTTATGAACTTGTGTCCAAAAGAATTTAATACCAGAACATCCCAAAATGTGGTAATGAGTACCTATAGCAGCAACACCACCAAGTTTTGAGCGTATAAAAAATCTGGAGTTCTGTACCAAAATAAAAGTACTTTGTAAGCAGTCTCTCTGTGTGCCATGCATCACACAGCTCTAGATGTAGAGTCCCATATTTTTTCCCAGTTACCTAGAGAGAAAGGTTGCTGAAGAATACAGTATAGGACCATTTTCTCATATATGTGTGACTGGCTTCAGTAAGAGGGGGATCTTAATGCAAAATCTTATAAATGGATGAGATCAATTGGGGTTCATAAGGGCCCTTAGAGCACAGTATTTCAAATGCAGTTGGCATGTCTAGAGTCAGGGGAGAGGATTTGGTAGCAAAAAATAAATAAAACATTTGTAAAAGAATAAAAAAATGTTTTTTGGGGGGGGCGGGGGTCTGATGTTTGGATTGCAGTTCTGTAAAAGACAAGAGTTTATCTGTCAATTGGTGTATTAGCTGACGCAATTGAAAAATTCCATCTTGGGTCCAGGGTAACATATGGTTATAGGATAAGCTATCCGAGATATCTGGATTAAATAAAACATTCAGAGGTGGCGAAGAAGAGAGAGAATACCTACTAGAACATTTCTTCCCAATCAACAGAGTAAATAACATTGGGTTTAGACATACACTTCTCAGTTGAGACATATATTTGTCAGAGGATGACCATAGCATGTATCAAGCAGGTGAAGGTGAGTAACCCCCATTTCAATTTCAGACTGTTCTGAGCATATCTAGATGTCCAGGAGTCAGTTGAACACCCAGATATTTAAGTGAGTGGGAGCGCCAATGATAAATAACATTTCTCTGAAGGGAGGCAAGAGGATTTGTTGGAATGTTAATAGAAAGGGCTTCTGTTTAATTGGATTACGTTTGAACCCTAATATGGTGCCCAAGGAACACAGGGAACATCATGAAGAGAAGTAAGAGAGATGTGGGGGTGTGTCAGTGTCAATAAAATATCATCCGCAAATAAGGAGCATTTATATTCCTGCTGTCGCAGCATAACTTCTTGTATATGGAAATGGATGGCAGAAGCCAGGGGTTCCAAACTAAGTATGAAGAGTAAAGGTGATAGGGGGCAACCCTGCCTAGTGCCATTACTCAGGACAAAAAGACTGCAACAGATGTAAATAGAGTTGTACTTGAGGGGGTAGATGTGGAATATAATGCCCAAGGGCCTGTATAAACTGACCTGAAAATCCATATTGAGAAAGGACTGCAAACAAACTACCAATTTAAGTGGTTCAATGCTTTTTAAGCATCCAGGCTTAACACCAAGGCAGAATGTTTTGTTTTGGTTAGGAGATCTATACGGTCAATAGTACGCCTTGTATTAGTCCCAGCATGTCTAGTGGGGACATGTTTAATTTAGAACGATTATCGGGAATTATTTTGGGCAGTTGTAAGGAAGCAAAAAATTTGTCAAATTTCTCTTGAGTAAACTGGAATTTGGGTCTATACTCAAACAATTGTAAAGTTTTTGGTAGAATTTACCAAAAACCTTAGACATGGTCTGGGGGCAATAGGTTGGGGTGCCATATGATTGCATCAAGAAATCGGTCATAAAGAGAAATGGGCATGGTTTCAATTTATGAACTAGCATCCTATAAGGCTTATTAGCATATTCATACAACTTTTGTTTAGCCCATAGTGTTGAGCGGAATACGCCATATTCGATTTCGCGATATTGCGCAAATATATAGAAGAATATTCGCGAATATTCGCCAATATCAAATATTCGTGATATTTTATCCAAAAAATTTTTTGCAAAATTTCGCTAATGCGAAATTTCGCTAATGCGAAAATTATTGCGAAATTCTCATAAACGGAGATCATTTCCTGTATTACTAAACTAATATGCACTAAACACTAACTCTACACTAACTCTACTTAAAAGAAAGGAGAATAAGGGGGAAAAGAAGGGCGGAGAAGATAATCGCGCAATATTCCTATTGCGCGATTATCTTCTCCGCCCTTCTTTTGCATCAGAGCCAATCAGAATAACTTGAATATTCGGCAAAAGGAATATCGCGCAATATTCCTTTTGCCGAATATTCGAGTTATTCTGATTGGCTCTGATGCAAAAGAAGGGCGGAGAAGATAATCGCGCAATATTCCGTTTGCCGAATATTCAAGTTATTCTGATTGGCTCTGATGCAAAAGAAGGGCGCATCAGAGCCAATCAGAATAACTCGAATATTCGGCAAAAGGAATATTGCGCATTTGGCTCTGATGCAAAAGAAGGGCAGAGTAGCTGATGCGATTCTTTTATGTTGCCGAAAATTCGCAATGCGATTTTTCGGCAACATAAAAGAATCGCATCAGCTACTCGGCCCAGGGTCTCTCTCTAATCATACCAGCAATTCTTTTAGACGTCGATGGAGATCACTAGGATGTGATCTGTTTTAAAAATAAATTTGAAAAAATACGAATATTCGCCGCAATATTCGAGTTATTCAATATTCGTAGCGTAGTTATGCAATATTCGTAGCGAATATTCGCAATGCGAATATTCGTGAGCAACACTATTAGCCCATAACATAGATTTAGATATCTTACTCGAGTCCAGTGATTTAATACAGTTACAGAGAGATGGTCCACAGTGGGGGAAAATAGTAAATGCGTCTCTGCCACTGATAGTTTGGTTAGAAAGATAGACCGTTGGAGATTGGACTCACGTTTCAGGCGAGATCCAGCGAATACACATTCACCCCTGAAAAAATCCTTGTAGGCCTCCCAGTCGACTGGTTTGCAGCAACCGCGGGACATCAGCAGATAGCAATAGTGATGTATTGTCATGAACCGACAGAAGTACTCACATAGTGTAAATCCGATACATTTACCGTGATCAAGTCTTTGTGTAAGACGAAACGTTGGGAGGAGACGTTCCCACGTCATCGCAACCATACGGAAGGACGTACGCGTTCGATTAAGACGGCCGGCACTTTGTTTTTAAAAAGCCTTATTTTCCTGCTCGTTTGTAAGTGCATTTTTATTCCATTTTTTTAATAAATCATTTAAATAAATGATTTACACTATGTGAGTACTTCTGTCGTTTCATGACAATACATCACTATTGCTATCTGCTGATGTCCCGCGGTTGCTGCAAACCAGTCGATCCCAGGTGCCTGCATCTAATCATAAGGGTCTCATTCTCAAGGTCGCAGCTATCTACCTGATCACAAGTGTTTGCACGTACCCTTAGGGGATCTAACTTCTGGTAAGGGTCAGTGTGTTTGATGGTGGTGGGTTTGCACTATCCCCCCCCCCCAACTTCATGACTGTCCCACACGGGTGTTTGTGCATACGCTGTTTGTCAGGTTTCACACTATGCAAGTTTCTTTTTTTGTCTATATCTTTGGTGCTGTGAATCTACACTCAAATCTGCAAAAGCCCAAGTGCGACTGACAACGTAGAGACTGTTGCATTGATCACCACCTGGAGGATTTGCTTCTTTGGTCTATCTACCATCACATTTGGGAGAAACCATCCATCCTTAATCCAAGGTTTTTTTCCTTCTAAGACCTCTCCCTGGTTTATCAATAACTTTGAACAGTTTGCTTGTGACCACCAGGTGGCCTTCTCAACACCACCTTTCCACCTCCCCTGGCTTTTACAACTAGGTTGAGGCTGTAGAAAAACAAAATTTTTTCATTTTTTTCATTATATACTCATATCACTTATGTTGTTGTTTTATATGACCATAGTCACAATTACCCAAATAGAGTTGACCTTAAGATTGTTTTCTCTATGTGTCTCGTGGTGTAGTTTAGTGTGTCTCTGTGGATTTACAGGGTATATCCCGCATTGACTGTATTTATCACATTGTGCCTCTTTATTAGGCACATTTTCTTTAATTTAGTGCGATTCCATTCCTTTTTTCTACCTAAATATGGGGGTGGCAGCGGTGGCCATGGATAGATTCATGCTATGCATGAATCTATCCATTGGTCATAGAGGGAGTGACTGGGGAGAGGGATCGGCACACATGCGCCCTTATGGACACACAGCCACTGATAAACACATGCACATACATGCACACTCACATACATGCACACACACATATAGTACATACATATGCACACACACATACAGTACATACATATATACACACATACATATGCACACACATATACACATACATACATACATACATACATACATACATACATACACATACATACATATGCACACACACATACATATATATACATACATACATACATACATATGCACACACACATACAGTACATACATATGCACACACACATGCATCCATACATGCACACACACACATACAGTACATACATATACACACACAGTATATACATACACACACACACACATATAAACACATACAGCAGATAGTCATAAAAAAAACGGCAGACATTTACCTTGGCACCTCCTGCCGGGTACTGCACTCTAGGGGGGAGACAAAGAGCACACACTACTTTCACTCTAGGTTAATGTGACAAGCTCCTTCCCTGCACAGTTCGGCTGACGATAGGGGAGCTCATCTCAGCTGCCCCTGCCACTCCTCCTATGAAAGAGTAGAGGGGGCCCTAAAGGGCCCCCTGCAGCAAGGGGCCCAGTCGCCACGGCGATCTCACCTCCCCTATAATTACGCCACTGAGGGAATAGCTTAGATGCAAATTTGAAAATCTGTCTGCAAAGAAATGTTTCCTGGACCATGACTACATTTGCTTTAGAGGACTTGAAAGCCATTTCAGAGACTGTAATTAGAGCAAACAATATTCTAATGATTAAAAACGGAGCATATACCATGATGTATGAGGTAACAAAACCATTATAGTATAAACAGTTAAAAGGAGTAAGAATACTGCTGTCGCATTACAATTGCGATCTCAGAAAAGATCACAAAAGATCTAAAAAAAAAATAAAAAAAAATAATAAATATTGAAAAGACAAGAACCACATTGGTATTATGCCTGAGGATAACGTACACCTCAGGAGTCTGAGGTCGGTGCCTGGGACTGTAGAGAGGGGCATGACGACCCGCAAGATACAACTTACAGCCCTTGTGTAAAGTAGCTTGTGGAAAAAACCAACAGGAAACATCCAAGCAAGTAACGGCATAAGAGGCAACAGTAAGGATAATGATCCCATGGGCAAGGGATCAAGACTTTCAAACCAGAGTCTTATAACACACAGATGAAGGCAGAAACATCTGTGTAAATATAGATCAATAGGGAGAACAAAAGATGAGGTGGGATATCTGGAGGTCGCAACCCATTAGGGAGTGGAGGAGATTTTCTTTGATCTTTGCAGTGATGGGGTCCATATCTTTCCAGGGGTGGAGAGCAGCCATGGATTAGGAACAGGAATCTGAAGATCCTCTTCAGAAACAGGTGGGAGAACTACATTTTGGTTAAACATCTCGATTTTTTGAAGGTCTCGCTTTGAGTATTGTGTTCCATCTCTGAATGCAGAAAGTTGAAAAGGAAAGCCCCAGCAGTTTGGAACCTGGTGATTTTGCATATGTACAGTGACAGGGCATAGATTGCGCCTTTTTGCTAGAGTGATGGGCAACAGGTCACTGAATATATAAAATTTGGTGCCTTTAAATTCAACCCATGTTTTATTGTGGGTGGTTATAGTGAGAGCCTCTTTGCTTTCATAGTAGTGGAAATTGACAATGATGTCCCTGGAATTGGCACCTTGAGGTGGTTTAGGGGCCAGGGATCTATGGGCCCTGTCCAGGCACCAGTCAAAATCTGGGATATAGGGTGCCAGAGTAACAAACAAATCTAGTAGGTAAGGACATATTTCTTTATCATTGGCAGTAGTGTTGAGCGGAATACGCCATATTCGATTTCACAATATTTCACAAATATATAGAAGAATATTCGTGAAATATTCGTTAATATCGAATATTCGTGATATTTTATAAAAAAAAAATGTTTGCAAAATTTCGCTGATCGATATAGTTTAGACACATAGGCCCAGATTCAGAGAGCCATTACGCCTGTCTAACTGGTGTTAGACTGGAGTAATTTCAAATTACGCGCGTTTTCTAGCTAGTCGAAAACCTGACACCATGAATAGACGGCTGCGGGCTTCAATTCGACTGGATTACATGTTTGTACGCCTTGGGATCTACGCTGCAATAAAATTGCAGCCACTGGGTGGACTTCCCGTCGTTTTCGGCGTCGGGGTATGCAAATGGGCTTTTGCCGGCGATCCCCGAAATTACGATCTTCAATCGCAATCTCTTACGGCACCTTTAGTCATCTTTTATTTGCGTAACACTATACCAGCTTTTTGCTGCTCTAATATTAGACAGCCCATGTTAAGTATGGCCGTCGTTCCCACGTCGAATTTCTACATTTTCCGACGTCTTTTATTATTTTTAACGTAAGTCGTCCGGGAATAGGAATGTTCGTAAACGCCGCTACTCAAACAACGAATTACGTAACGACGTGATTTCGCGCAATGCACGGCGGGAAATTTCTTAACGGAGTAAGCGCAGTTCGATCGCCGCGGGGACGCGCTTAATTTAAATGCTTCACGCCCCCCAAACGCGTATTTTGATTACGCGGCGAGAAATAGACTACGCCGCCGTAGCGTACGGGCTAAAATCTACCAGGATTCGGTGTAGAGACTGGTAAAATACGGCAGCGTAGAGTATTTCGATTACGCAGCAGAATATTAAGTGTATGTGAATCTACCCCATAGTGCCAAGCAGCTTTGCTGTCTTTATCTATCTGGTCTTCCCTCTGCTAATGCGAATGCGAAATTGATTGCGAAATTCTCATCCGCGCATGCGCGCGAACAACACGCGAAAACGGAGATCATTTCCTGGATTACTAAACTAATATGCACTAAAAACTAACTCTACTTACACAAACTTATATGACTAAACTAAAGCTAAACCTCTGACAACTGTGGTAGGAGAACTCTGATTGGCTCTGATGCAAAAGAAGGGCAAAGAAAGTATTCCCGAATATTCGTAATAAGAATATTCGCATTGCGAATATTCGGCAACATAAAACGATCGCCTCAGCTACTCGGCCCAGGGTCTCTAATCATACCAGCAATGCTTTTAGACGACGATGGAGATCACTAGGATGTGATCTGTTTTAAAAATAAATTTGAAAAAATAGCGAATATTCACTGCGATATTCGAGTTATTTGCGAATACTCGAATATGCAATATTCGTAACGAATATTCGCAATGCGAATATTCTTGAGCAACACTAATTGGCAGATTTAGGGACCCAACAAATCCACAAGTTTTTACGACGTTCCCTGTTTTCCAAATCTTCTTGCTGCATCTGAATTTGGGAGATTGTGGGCCAGATTCACAGAGCCCTTACTCCTGTCTAACTCGCGGGGTATGCAAATGAGCTTTTGCCGAGGATCCACGAAGTTACGAACGTCAATCGCAATCTCTTACGGCATCTTTAGTCATCTTTATGCTGCGTAAAATTATACCAGCTTTTTGCTGGTCTAATATTAGACAGCCCATGTTAAGTATGGTCGTTGTTCCCGCTTTGAATGTCAAAGTCTTTTTTTATTTTTTACATAAGTCGTCCGGGAATAGGAATGTCCGTAAACGACGCTACTCAAACAACGAATGACGTAACGACGTTATTTCGCGCAATGCATGGCGGGAAATTTCTGAACAGAGCATGCGCAGTTCGATCACCGCGGGGACGCGCCTAATTTAAATGCTTCACGCCCCCTAATCGCGTATTTCGATTACGCGGTGAGAAATACACTACGCCGCCGTACCGTAAGGGACAAAATCTACCAGAATTTGGCGTATAGCCTGGTAAAATACGGCGGCGTAGTGTATCTCTGATACTCTGCGCCAATGTAATTGTATCTGAATCTGGCCCTGTATGTTTAAGAGCAACATTGTCTAAAACATGAACATACTGCACTAGTTCATTAAATTTGGTCTCCAGGGTATCTGTGCATTCCCCCAGATTATCTATCTCCCTCTGAGATCTGCTTTGCTCTCGCAGTTCACCTTTGTTGAAGCCTATTAGAGCCTATGGCTCTAATCAGGTGCTTCAAAAACACCCCCCACCGCTGGAATCCAGGCATCCGGTGTCCGAAAAGGTGCCGGACGCCTGAATAGGGGTTGGCTACAGCGGCCATGGATAGATTCATGCAATGCACTAATCTATCCATTATACACAGAGAAGGGGGGGGGCTGGAGAGAGGGGGCGCACCCATGCGCCCTTAATGGACGAACCGCCACTAATGACACATAACAAAAGTGTATAATAAACCTGTAACATTTGTGCTCAGCTTAGAGGCAATCCTCTAACTTAATTTGTACTACACAATAATTTATGGGGTAGACAATAACCAAAATAACATTTATTAATGAGGATTAACCACTTCCCAACGTCCGTACGACTTTGTACGGCCGCAGGGTGGCTCTAATTCTCTGGGAGGACGCCTTAGGTGTCCTCCGCTCCTCCAGGCCACTAGAGGTCACGTGAGCGCTGCCGACAACGCGCACGTGCCCGCCGAATTCCTGAGATACCGATGCACGTGCCTGGCGGCCGCGATGTCTGCCAGGCACTCGCAATCGGTGGTTACAGGGACAAGGACATGGATCTCTGTGTGGAAACACAGAGATCCATGTCCTGTCAGGGGAGAGAGGAGACCGATCTGTGTCCCTTGTACATAGGGACACATATCGGTCACCTCCCCCAGTAACCCCCCTCCCCCCACAGTTAGAACACAATTCAGGGTACACATTTAACCCCTTCCTCACCCCCTAGTGTTAACCCCTTCAATGCCAGTCACATTTATACAGTAATTAGTGCAGTATAAATGTGAATGGGGCCAAAAATGTGTCAAAAGTGTCCGATGTGTCCGCCATAACGTCGCAGTCCCAATAAAAATTGCAGATCGCCGCCATTACTAGTAAAAAATAATAATAATAAAAATGTATAATAATTCTGTCCCCTATTTTGTAAGCGCTATAACTTTTGCGCAAATATGTAGAAGAATAAGTATCGGCCTAAACTGAGAAAATTAAAGAAAAAAAATAAATGGGCTATTTATTATAGCAACAAGTAAAAAATTTTTTTTTTCAAAATTGACTCTCTTTTTTTGTTTATAGCGCAAAAAATAAAAACCGCAGAGGTGATCAAATGCCACCAAAAGAAAGCTCTACTTGTGGGGAAAAAAGGACGCTAATTTTGTTTGGGAGCCACGTCGCACGACCGCGCAATTGTCAGTTAAAGCGACGCAGTGCCGGAAGCTGAAAATTCACCAGGTCAGGAAGGGGGTATGCGTGCCCAGTAAGGAAGTGGTTAAGGAGCATCTACTTAAAAATAAACAAATTCATACAAAACACCTTCAACCTTCATCATATATTAAAAATTACAATATTGTCATCTTATGCACCGAACATCTGAGCCCCCTGTAGACATTAGATGCAGAATTAATATGATTTTAATATACAGTATTAGGCTTTCACAATATGGGATCTACAGTACTTCACTTAAGTGAAGGATATAATAGGTAATCATGAAGTATATAAACAGTATTCATAAAGTGTATAAATAATGTTATAATATAACAGTATATAACAATTATATATATGCACTGTAAGCCAGTTATCCTATATCACAAGACACAATATATACAGTAGCTAGAAATCAACAGCATCATGTGGAGCTTAGAAGAATAATGCTTAAAGCAAGTAGTAAACAAGCAGGCAAAGCAGAAAAGTCCATCCATCCATGGATTCAGTTAAATAAACTTGTATCTCCTAACTATACATGTTGTCATTGTTTATTCATATTATTTCACAGCTTCATATTATTGTCTATCACATATATCTTATGTATAGTTTGTAGAGATATGAAAGCTGTAACTTTGATAATAAACAGATCACAGTAGGATTTCCAAAATCATGGTATATATAAGGCAGCCAGTTAGTATTCAGAGGCAGAGCACATAAGAAGCAACTTGTAGATCATCAAGCAGAATATAGATCTCAAAGTCATAAACATTACACTGACAAATAGCGACAACAATAACGGCAGTCTAAGTTCAAGTCAGCTCATAGACTTTGAAATATATATTCATTATTATCGCTGTAGTCAGTGTACACTTTTTTCTCAATAAAAAATCTGTGGTATAAAGCATGTCATATGCAAGGATCGGCTACAGGAGTAGATCTGAATGGTACGTGCACCACCAATATAGATTAAATCATAGCTCCAGTAAAAAAACAAACATCCAAAACCCTCCCAGCCTACTATTATCTATTCCAGATTACATTTATTTTTAGTTTTTTATCTTAGCTTAATTTGCTATCACGTAGACTCTGTGTTCATTATCCACTTCCTGCATGGCCAATGTATATATACAGCTGGCAAGTGCTCTCCACTGTGACCACAGTGTCCACCAGACACAGCAAATACTTACTGACAATACTGGGCCACTGTGATTCGCCCAGGTACCATGTGATTGCTGTACCCAATCACAATAATCACATAATCATAAGTAAACAACTGTCATGCATGGCTTTTAGTCATCCCAATATTGCTCATGATTGTAATCTCTGTGTTTGTGCACATGGTATAGGGACAATTACAGCAGCCCTGTACCATGCAATAGCTGTAGCCATTTACAGCAATCATAATAGTAAACAATGGGGTTGATTTACTAAAACTGGTGTAATTTTTTTTTACTTACTCTTACCAGTTAGTGACCTAAATCACCAACACCCACTCACAGTGTCCCTAATCACCACCACACCAGTCACAGTGTCCCTGATCACTGCCACACCAGTCATTGTCTTTAAGTCTGGGTTCACACTTGTGTGGTGCGAATTTCAGCTCTGTTTTCTCTGCAAAGAGAAAAAACAGCTGTTCAGCGGTTCATCTCGGCTGTAGCTGCAGATTAGCTGACCTGGGAGGGGTAGGTGTAGTGAGCTGGGAGAGAATTTGTGTTCAGACGGAACACGTCTGCAAATCAGATACGCTCCCATAGAAGATAACGTGCAGACAATTCGCACCACAATGCCTAGAAAACGCACAGGTTTTTTGTGCAAAGTGGAGTGCGAATGCCCCACAGATGTGAACCAGCCTCATTAAAATTAATGTATTTTAAAATGTTATGCGAATTGGATGTGGTGTAAGCCGCATTCCAATTCGCATAGGTGTGAACCCAGCCTAATAACCTTTACTTCAGGTACAGTGTTCCTGATTACTACCACACCAGTTACACCAGTTACAGGGAAACCTGCGTTGCATCAGAGGGGGCGGGGTCACCCGTACACATCACTGGGTAACCCCAGCATTTCCCCTTGGAGTTGGTTCGGGGTCACGTGACGGGTGGCCCCACCCACAGCTGTCAGAATGGAGCGTGTCATTCGTTGGGTGCCTCCCGTGGCAGTAGGATCGTGTATGCCGTATACTCGCTGGAGATCATGAATGGATTACATCTGGAGGATCTGGAAGTCCCCTTTGTTAAAGGAGGCTTCCAGGTTCCGATACGTCCCCTGCCCGCAGACCTCAACTACCACCAGGCAAGGGTTGTGGGAATGAGGCCCTTGTCCCCATCAACATGGGGACATCCTCCCCATGTTGAGGGAATGTGTCCTGGTACGGTTCAAGAGGGGAGGGCTCTCTCATCCCCCCTCTTTTCCTGCGGCCTGCCATGTTGCATGCTCGGGTAAGGGTCTGGTATTGATTTTTGGGGGGACCCCTATGCCATTTTTTTTAATTGGGGCAGGGTTCCCCTTAATATTCATACCAGACCTGAAGGGCCTGATATGGAATTTGGGGGGACCCCCCACGCATTTTTTTTGTTTCGGGGTTCCCCTTAATATTCATACCAGACCCAAAGGGCCTGGTAATGGACAAAGGAGAACCCATGTTTTTTTTCAATGACTTTTATCTGTATTGCCAGGACCCGACAGTTCATTAATAGCCGCGAGTAGTTTTAAATGACTTTTTTTCCTTTAGAAATGTTATTTTGTGCAGAGACTGTTTTAAAAGTGGTTCAGTGATTTTGTGTGAGCTTCTCATTACTAATGCTACATTGCATGATGGAACCCAAGGTGTCAGAGGTGTTGAAACTTTTATAATTACCTAATTTGCATTCCTGCTGCATTTCCAAGCAATCCCGCTCAAATTCAATTGTTCAGGCACAGTCAAACTGCTTTTACTGTATACAATCATCAGAGTAAAGTAGAATGCTTAAAGTTAAACAACTAACTACATATATGAAATACACATATAAGAACTGTTTTGCCTGTCAAAGGATTTGTATTTCTGCTTATCCAGCCTGAGATTTATACAGGTCTGCCAACCGCACCGACCAGTCTAGCAGGGTGGAGATATGTTTTTCTGCTGCATTTTCACTTTAATTTAGAGCCCCTCTTCTCACCCCTACCTGCGACCGTACAGTAAAGACACAGAACACTGATGAGGTAATCTCTCTGTCACTTTGCTCTATGGATGAGGTTTGAGTTTGTCACTACCATATGAATACTGTGGGCTTAAAATTCAATGTCCCAGCTAATTCTCTGTGCAGATTTGCCCAATAGAGTTGTTTTTAAACCATGAAGCACTGCATGTGCTTTTACTATATCTATGGCCAATTTAACGCTGCTGTTTCATCTGCGGTTTCTTATTCTTTTAGTAAAACATCTGCCTGTACTTCTTTCCTCTAGCATATTTTAGCCTATTCTTCCTTAATAAAAATGTCTTGCCGACGGTAAATTTTACAATGCTGCAAAATCTGTGATCTTTCAATTCTCAGTGATAGAAATTGTCAAAAAGCAGGATAGTTTTCCATCAATGAGAACAAGAGCGGCAACAGGGAACCACTGACCAATTTCTATCTGATAGTTAAAGCAGTTTTTACCATTTGATAAAAAAGCCACTGCCAAAGCTATTTAAAAAAAGGCTTGTAAAAGAAAAAATCTATTCCAGAATCAAATATGCACTCCAAATGTACACTGTCAGCGAGTGCCTACTGCTTTGTAATGCAATGTAAAGCCTGGTTTGCACCTATGCATTTTTAGTGCTTTTTGTTAAACATGTGCATGACGAAAAAAAAAATGTTGTTTCGTTTTGATTAGTTAATCTAATTAAATATTTTTAGTTCAATTCAGTTGATTCATTTTTCATATTCGTAATTTTCGAATTTTCTTCAAATTTACCAAATTATTTTGTCGAAAATAAAATGTTATATTTTCGATTTGAATGCAGCAAAGTAAAACAAACAAAAGAAAAATCTTCATCAAATGATTACAATGACTCTTTAAATCACCTTTCACTTAACAAAAACATAATTATTTTGAAATGATACTCTAATAACACACTCAGTATTTGATTTCAGCAATATGTGTAGTTAGAATTTGACTGGAATTCAATGTAAAATTCAGTTTGAATTTCAGTCCGAATTTCCAAAATTCAGACAAATTTTGTTACAAATTTGTCTGAATATTAATTTGGAACGAAACGAACCGCACATGTCTACTTTTTGCATTTTGCAGATTTGCACTACATAATGTGTTCCATAGGAATCCATGTTAAATGGACTGCAGTGCAAATCTTCAAAATGCAAAATGCACTAAAAATGCATAGGTGTGAACCAGGCCTAAAGCTTTAAAGCTGACAAGAATTTTCTTTGATGACTTTGTGCATTTTCAATGTCGATTTTAAAGCTGCATGAAAAGACACTTTCCTTACTGTCTGGAATTTTGCTTTTTGATTTCTTTTTTGGTATATATCCCCCATTTTATTGCAGAGCTACTATTCTTTTTTTCCACAGTAGTTTGCCTATTAGCCCTAAAAATGTCCCGCAAGATAGTCTCATAGACTTCAATAGGATCCACCACTATGTTATACCAATTAGGGTTCACCTATTTTTAAATTGAGAGCAAGGTTTACTGAATGCTTGGTGAATAAAGTTTTTTGCTCTGAAGAAGAGGGCATGTCCCCCGAAATGCACCAGCTGTTATCATGACATCAATTATGAATCAGAAGGGTTCCATCGCATGTTAGATGCTTCTGTTCTTTGGTTGACGTACAATGCTGTTACTACCTTTCGTTTTGTGAGTATGTACTCTTTTTATAATATAATAAAGTGCTTTCTATAATTCATTAGACATTTGTGCCCTTTGTTTTTACTCTACTTGGCATATCTAACCTGGGCAGATTCACCCACCACTACTCTTCTAGCAGCATAATTCTTGGACTGCAGCACACTTGATTGGGTCCTTGTGCACAAGCCTGTGACAAGAAGAGGACAGGAAGGGTGTCTGCCCTGGGGGTTGACATCATGTAAGGTGGGGGCACCAAGGAGAGTTTCTGATGCTACAAATGCTACCAGCTGAGAGGAGTAGTGACAGCAGCATCTCTACTCCTGTCAGCTAAGCGCACATGGTGATGAGCAAAATCTCTAGAAAAGGAGAGAACCAGTGCAGGCTGTTCTCACTCCCCTCTTTATCTCCCCACTACAGCTGGTGCATTGCTCCAGATCAGGACTGTCAGACCAGGACATTGCATAGTTTGTTTAACCACCTCCATCTGCTCACAGCAAAGAATGTGGGTAGGAGATGGGTTAATAAAGTCCTGATCTGATAGCCAGTATGTCCCCAATCAGCAGAGGTGGGTGGGACAGGAGCAGCTGTCAAACATCATCCAATGGGATGGATGCAGGGCAGGCCCGCCCACCTCCGACATCACCACTCAGATTTGACATCTGGTGTTCTTCCAGTGCAAGAACAAGAGGGTTAGTGCAAGGTGGTGAGATAGGGAGACAATATGTACTGGAAGAGGTAAAGTGTGGCTTTGTGCTGGAAGGGGGAATTTTAGGAGAGACAGGGGTAAGATTCGCTTTAGGAGTGGAAATTTGGAGGGATTTGTGATGAGAGGGGGAATTTGTGTTTGACATCAGTAATATTTGCTCTAGGAGGGGAAATGTATGGAAGATGTTTGCTGGGAGGGGAGATGTTTGGGGTGAGAGGAGTAAGATTTGTTCTAGCAGGGAATATACGAAGAGTGGTGATTTGGAATGGGGGTTTGTCCTGGATTAGGGGAAGGAAGGATTTTTGCTTGGGGGTATTGGGGGGAGGGGATTTGTGCTGGAAGGGGTAGTTTGGGGAATAATGGAGGTAAAATATATATATAAAGTGCAGCGCAAACCATGTGAACAATATAATAAATGTGATAAATATATAGATAAAGTCCAAACAATTTGTGTCAAAAAGAGGTAAAATGTCTGTAGACCATTCGATGAGACAAAAAGTTGAAGATCTTCACCACGTGAAAGAAAACAAGGGTAGCAAGTATAGAAGCTTATCCCTCCACCAGTGCAGATGGCTACTCTCACCTTAGAATTGACCCCTGGGTTAGCAGATGGTCATTAGTTAGGATGCCGGAACGAGGGGACATGGAAGAAAAAACAACCATCTAAGAGCTTCCGCTTGATCACTACTTTAATCAGATAGGCAGTTGACAGGCTACTCACATTTGATCAGAGGTTAACAGGCATGTACATGTATAACAGCTCACAGAGTTCCCCAGGAAGTACACAGAGCGACGTGTAAGGCTCCAAAAAACCCTGGACGCGATGCGTGAAAAACACTTCCTCAGCAGGGTGGAGTGGGCATACCACAAACCAATGTACATTGCTAAATAATCCTAAATCCCAAAGGAACTATAGGAAAAAGGTTTGTGCCTCATCGAATGGTCTACAGACATTTTACCTCTTTTTGACACGAATTGTTTGGACTTTATCTATATATTTATCACATTTATTATATTGTTTACATGGTTTGCGCTGCACTTTATATATATATTTTATGTTTTTGGGATTTCTGTTAAGGTCCTTTTGTGCTTAGCTAGCATTCCTAAGATACATTAACTGTTTAGTTTCTGCATCTCTAGTATGGATTAATTTGTAGTGATACATAATTATCCATTTTTATTTTCACTTTATATTTTACACGATTTATTAATCTCGTTGATCGTATATTTTTGCGCTGATTGCACCCTCTATTTGTAATAATGGAGGTAAGATTTGTTCCAGCAGGGGAAATTCGGGGCATTTGGTCTAGGAGGGTTGATTTTGGGGGATTTGTGCTGGGAGGGGGACAAGTATTTGTGCTAGGAGGGGGGATTGACAGGGATTTGTACTGGGGTGCAGATCAGTGCTCAATTTTTAAGGGTGCAGATCAGTGCTCATTTTTTTTGGGGTGCAGCTCCTCTTTCTCCCTCCATGGGATCTGCTGTATAGACTGTACAGTAGATGGCTGACACTAATCCAAATTCAGGTATTTACACATTTAATTATGTATTTATTAATACAGAGCTTTATTAACCCCCCTGCCGGTATCCCCGAGCGCGACTCGGGGTGGATTTTTCATGTAAATATCGATATCCCCGAGTCGCGCTCGGGGTGAATGCAGAGCCTGCAGCGCGCGCTGGCTTACCTGTTTATCCAGGCGGGGTACTGTACTTACCTTGTCCCTGGATCCAGCGATGCATCCCCGCTGTGTGAGCGAGTGGCGTCCTCCATTCGACTCACACAGTGCCCGCGCGCCGCCGATCTCCGTTCCCTGCGACGTAACGGCGCACGGGGGCAGAGATCGGCGGCAAATTCAAAAAAGTAAACAAACACATTACATACAGAATACTGTAATCTTATAGATTACAGTACTGTATGTAAAAAGTACACACCCCCCCCCTGTCCCTAGTGGTCTGCCCAGTGCCATGCATGTTCTTTTACATAATAAAAACATTTTTTTTGTGCCTGCAAACTGTAGATTGTCCATAGCAACCAAAAGTGTCCCTTTATGTCAAAAGTGATTTTAGAGCAGCTAGAAAACAGCGATAATAAATGATAATCACTTGCAGAATTGAGCGATAGCGATTTGTGGGGAAATTCGTCATAAAAAAATAAAAGTAATGACAGCGACAATTCTGAAACTGAGCACATTTCAGTGATTTTGATTTGATTACATTAGTGAATAATTTTTATTATAATTACATTATTATTTGTTATAATTATTTATAGTTATTTATTATATTATAATTTTATGATTTTGTGTTTCAAACTTTATCATACCCGGGATGTCTACTAGACTCTGGTTTGGACAAATTTAAGTGAGTTATTCCTAAAAATTGCAGGCCTACAGTATAAAACGTAGAATTTCCATGCAAAATAATTGTACCACTTTTGGTACGTAATTCCAGACAGTATCATACCGCCAGGGAGGTTAATCAATATGTTTTTATATATCCCTGCTTGGAATTCAACGTTAACATCAAAGCACAGCTTTTACAACAATTTAGGTAACTTGTAAGAAGATGTAATTAGAGTGCAGGGGGCCTAATTGTCTAAGGCCCCGTACACACTATCAAATCCATTTGTTCAAATCGGTCGGACCGACCGATTTGAACAAATCTGTCTGCTTGGATTTTGGTTTGCTCGCGTGTACACACGAGCAAACCAAAATCCCCGCCAGCAGACAGCGCGCTGACGTGTCGGTGACGTTGACGCCGCCACGTCACCGCACCAGGAAGTAAAACACTTCCGCGCATGCGTCGAAACCATTCGGCGCGTGTGCGAGAAGACATGTCTGCTGGTTAGCGTACTAACCAGCAGACGTGTCGGGCGGACGGTTTCCCAGCCGACAGATTGGTAAGCATGCTTTCCAATCTGTCGGGTGGCCAAATCCGTCGGCTCGCCCGTACACACGATCGAATCTGTCTGCTGAAACGGTCTAGCAGATCGTTTCCAGCAGACAGATTTGATCGTGTGTACGAGGCCTTATTGTCCTGAGGAACCCCCATACACAGAAGATCATTGACAGATCCAATTCAGGTTACTGGCATATAATATGTATAGGTTTCCTAATTATTGTTTATAAAGCAAAAAAGCTTGTTTTATATATGTTCATGTTACTTCGTATATCCATAAATTCATTTCCTATATGCCAGTTTTTTTATTTATCCACTATCTAAAACGTGAAAAAATATTTTTTTTATCTTTTAAAAGTGTTCTTTTTCTTTACTTCACGTTTATGTTTGCCCAATGTGCAGGTAAAACAGATTGAAATTGTAAGGTGTTATTAAATCTTTTAAATTGTAGTCTTTATCTGTCAATATTGGTGGGGACATAATGCATATACCTAGCAAAATCAAAACTGTAGAGTATACAATGACCATGAAATGTCTAGATTATGTATGGAATGGATTCTGCTAATTCTGCACCTTCCCAGCAATTATGCAAATTGGGAAACTTTATTATTTCTGATATAATACATCTTTTTTTTGTAGCTGCAAAATGGAACCTATTGGCAAATATTCCATTTGGCATAAGATACTAAATTCATTTATCACTTCAATGCTTTTCTTTTCTTTTAGTGAGAGAGATGATGTTGCTTCTCTTGAGATTCATTTAGAGGCTGCAGCTATTGCAGAAGTATACCATATATCGTATACCATAAAATAGTGTCTTTCTAAAATATACTGTAAACATATATAGGGTATATGCCTGATAACTTGCATGGATTGTTAAATAACTAATATGCTAACACAAGTAATCACAACTACTTAAATATATATATATAGTCAAACCTTTTGCTTTCTTGCTATTAGGGTTGCACCGATAACACTTTTTTAAGACCGAGTACAAGTACCTTTACTTTTTTTCAAGCACTCGCCGATACCGTTTACCAATACTTTTTTATGTCATGTCACAGTGGCACATGTGTCAGTATTATTATTTATTTTTTCTATTTACAATTGTATTTTTTTTATTATTGTTTTACAATTTTATATTTTTCAGTTTTTTTTGGAAAGCTTTATTTTTTTTATTTTTTTGGGGGGGGGGGTGGACAGTGTCAGTGTTTTTTGATGGGACCCTGATATCTCCCCTTTGAGACAGGGAAAGGGAAGAGGACATAGATTCCCTAGTCCCTTTCTCTGCAGCCTCAGCTGCACTGAAAATGAATGAACAGGAGCAGGAGAAGGAGGCTCCTCTCCATTCATAAACTAAAGCATCATAAACACAATAAACACGATGTTTCAGTTATGATGAATGGACAGAGGTAGTGACCACTGACTCTGTTAGTTCGGAAAAGGAAGGAGACAGTAAATATCAGATTTACTGGCTCCTTCCTCCGCTCTCCATCCTGAAGGATTTGGGGGATGGGGAGACTGGTGGAGTAGTCGGAGAGCCATGGAGGACACAGAGAGACCCTGAGGAGGACAGAAGGAGGACATGGGGGAACCAGAGGAGGAGCCGGAGAGCCAGGAAGGACACAGGGGGACTCGGAGGAGGACATAGGGGGACCAGAGGAGGACATAGGGGGACCAGAGGAGGAGTCAGAGAGCTGGGAAGGATGCACGGGGACCCAGAGAATGACACATAGGGGGACCAAGAGCATAACACAGATTAGAGCCAGGGAGGACACAGGGGGACCCGGAGGAGGACTCAGGGAACACAGAGGGGGACACCTGGGGGTGATTGGTGGGGGCAGTTACAAGCACCGATCACTTTGACAGCCATGGGAGGGAGAGGAGGAGAGGCGGCTGTCAGAAAAGCTATACAGGGAGATCAGTGCTTATACCTCCCCCCTACCGCCGCACCAATCTGCCTAAGTATTAGGTCAAGCATCGGAAAATGCCTAAGACAGCTAAGGCTGCCTCAGTATCGGATCCAGCAACGGAGCATTTGCATGAGTACAAGTACTCGTGCAAATGCGTGGTATTGGCACTAATACCGTTACTAGTATCGGTATCGATGCACCCCTAATTTTTATAATAGGTGAATAGCACTGGCTCCTCAAAGCATGCAGTGTTGTGAAAATGATGGTAATGTGACAGTGCTTTGACAGAGGCTGGAGGCTCTCCAAAACTAAAGAGACACATCTCTTTTATTGGGGCCTTAAAATTATTATAAAATCTTAAATAGTGGACTTAGGATATACAGTATGATTCACGGTAATTAAACAGGCAACCTTTGGACATGCTTGTCAGTAGCTGATGGTTTAAACCATCAACTGCTGTCAACTGTGACCTATGGTTGCCTAACAGGAACATGTTTGAACACACTGGCTATGTATACACACAAAATGAACTTTGTATTGGGATAAATAAGAAGGCCAGTATGGTGGCCTGAGTTTATGGGAGGAGCCCGGAGGGTATTTAAGCAGCCCACTCACACATGCTCTTTGTCGGTTCAGTGTGCAGTACTACATGTCACTGGGCCGACTCTTCCCAGCTCACCTCATGTCCGTGAGTCTGCGCATTCAATCGCATTCGACACCCTCCCGCCCTTCCCTTTTTCAGGGCACTTCTCAGCATATCCTTCTTCAACAACTACCCATTACTTACTTTGGGTATGCCCCCTTTTCTTGGCATACTGACCAGACCACCAAGGCACACTTCAGGTCTATTTATGTTGTAAGTCTTGTCGCGTGTTTATGTGATCCACATCACTCTCAGTCAGAGGGCCACGACCATAAAAAAATTTTGGACGTTGGTGTGGTGCTTTAGTCCCATCTAGGTAGATTCACCTTTTTTATTTATCCTAAAGACCACTGTCGACAAGACAGAAAGTGATGGCAAATTCAAGTTTTATCCTAGGTTTACATGTATGTGTTTTCTAGTGTGTTTTGCAGTTTGCAGAAATGTATTACAGTCCATTTAACATGGTTTTCTATGATACACGTTCATATCTATGTGTTTTTCAGCCGCTGCTAGTAACAGACTTCAATGGACCGGCACCAAAAATGTTTGCGTTTTTGATTCGATTTTACATGAGTTTTGCCTTGTACATCCCCCCATAACAAACCGTGTATAGCTGGTTGTTAAGGATTGGGCCAGGAAGACAGCCGCTGCATCCTTAACAACTGATGATTCATCAGCTGTCAACAGGGTAAAAACAAGAATAATTGCTGTCAATAATGTTTTTGACCAAAAAAATGGCATGGGATCCCCCCTAAATCCATACCAGACCCTTATCTGAACATGCAGCCCTGCAGGTCAGGAAAGGAAAGGGAGGGGACAAGCGAGCACCCCCCTCCTGGACCATTCCAGGCCACATGTCCTCCAAATAGGAAGGGTGCTTTGGGGCAGGGGAGCTCTTCCCCCCTAAAAACACCTTGTCCCCATGATGATAGGGACAAGGGACTCTTCCCCACAACCCTGGCCGGTGTTTGTGGGGGTCTGCGAGCAGAGGGCTTATTTGGGATCTGGAAGTCCCCTTTAACAAGTCCCCCAGATCCCAGCCTCTCCCATGTGAATGAGTATGGGGTACATGGTACCCATTCACTAAAAAAGGGTAAAAAAAGTCCTTTATTAACCACTTCAGCCCCGGGCCATATTGCTGGTCAATGACCGCGTCGCTTTAACTGACAATTGCGCAGTTGTGCGACTTGGCTCCCAAACAAAATTGGCGTCCTTTTTTTTCCACAAATAGAGCTTTCTTTTGGTGGTATTTGATCACCTCTGCGCTCTGAGCGTCAATTTTATAAAAAATTATATTTTTTACATCTTGCTAAAATAAATATTCCCCAAAAATATATATAAAAAATTTTTTTTTTCCTCAGTTTAGGCCGATACGTATTCTTCTACATATTTTTCGTTAAAAAAATCATAATAAGCATTTATTGATTGGTTTGCACAAAAGTTTAGCGTTTACAAAATAAGAGATAGATTTATGGCATTTTTATTATATATTGTTTTTATTAGTAATGGCAGCAATCTGCGATTTTTATTGTGACTGCGACATTGCAGCCCTTACATCAGACACTTTTGACACTATTTTGGGACCATTGTCATTTATGCAGCAAAAATGCACTGATGGGATAGTTTTATGGCATTTTTATTAATATTTATTTTTTACTAGTAATGGCGGCGATTTTTAGCAGTACTGCGACATTATGGCGGACACTTCGGACACTTTGACACATTTTTGGGACCATTGGCATTTTTATAGAGATCAGTGCATTGATAAAAATGCATTGATACTATAAAAATGCCACTGGCAGTGAAGGGGTTAACACTAGGGGGCGAGTAAGCGGTCAATCATGTTCCCTGGGTGTGTTCTAACTGAAGGAGGGGTAGGACTGACATGGGGAAATGACAAATCGCTGTTCATACATTGTATGAAGATGATAGGTCATTTCCTCCCCTGACAGGACCGGGAGCTGTGTGTTTACACACACAGCTGCCGGTTCTCGCTCTGTAACGAGCGATCGCGGGTGCCCGGCAGTGATCGCTCCTCCCGCCAGACATGCGCGTCGTGATCAGGGACGAGCACCCCTAGTGCCCCCTTTGTGAGGTGACGTATAGCTACTTGGCCTCGCGCAGGGGAGCCGACCTGCTGCCGTATAACTGCGGCAGCTGGTCGGCAAGTAGTTAACAAATAAAAAAAAATGTCCCCCTGTGTTAGATCCATAGTCAATCACGATGCCCATCACCACCGCCAACCTGAAAAAAAAGCACAACTCGCGCCGAAGGCTGCCTGCTCCACCATCTGACAGCGCCCTATGGGCGCTCGCTCATCCCCCCTCTTTCCTGACCTGCCAGCTGCATGCTTGGATAAAGGTCTGGTATGGATTTTGGGATGACCCCATGCCAATTATTATTTTTTCATTCAGCTGTCATCGGAGAACCTCGCTGACACCTGATGACTCATCGGTTATTAAGGAAATGGCAGCTGGCTTCCCAGCTTTTAGTTTGTTCAAGAGAAAAAAATGCAAAATCTTTATTCAAAAATGCATCACAAACGTGAGATTAATAGTGCAAAATTCACCGCCAGAAAACACATCGACCGCAGCTGCATAGATGTGAGCCCAAGTTTAGAGTGGCTGTAAACCCTTACATATATCCGGTGAAGTGAGTGTCCTCAGGTGATTCACAGAGATAAAAAAAATCCTCCTACATAAGTTATACATGTTTATCTGCAGTCTTCTTGTCTATACATCTGTTCAAGTTCCAGATAGAGTGGAGTCAGTCAGTCAGTGTCAGTGGGAGAGTAGGACCCTCCACGCTTCAGCACGAGTCTGCTAGGACTAGGCAGACTGCTAGGCAGGTTTTCTCCTCACCTCTCCTGAGACTCACCCGGCTTCCCCCGGCTTACCAGCACTCACCCGACCCCCCCCCTGGCTCCCTCCTTCATCCCCTCTCCAGGGATCCCTCAGGCAGGTAAGCCATTCCACTGGAGCTGTAGGCGGCCGTCCTTTTCAGGACAAGCCGCGCCAGCTTCCACCAAGCACCTCGGCTCTCCCCCTCTCCACATCTCCCCTCCAGTACCCCCACACTACTACCCACCACTAGGACAGTCTTCCCCCACCTATCCCTGCAATTTCCGCTGTCCTCAGGCGTTTTTTTTCATTCCTCCGTGCCGGCCTGTAAGGAATCGCGGCAGCCACGATTCAGGAAAGGCCGTGGCTTCACCCGCAGCCTAGCGGCGCGCCGCTCCTTACCCCCTGGCAACCCTCAGCAAACTGCCCCAACGGACCTGAAAGCCCCCCCCTACCCCAGTAGTACCCCTGCTCCTCCCGGCCATCACTCCCAGCCCCCCTGACAGCACCGATCCACTCAATCTGGGACCCCCCAGCCTGGATCCTGCTGCCTGATTGGCGGCCACCTTGCTACACCCAGCCCCAAACTCCCCTTTCTCAACACCATGAAACTTAATCCAGGGCTCGCCCGATCGCCTCTTTAGGGGTCAGGAAGGATTTTTTTTCTCCCTGCCGTAGCATATTGGCCTAGCACGGCCAGGGTTTTTTTTGCCTTCGTCTGGACCAAGCTAGGATCAGAGGATTCAGTAATCCTTGAGAATCCTCCCCTCCCCCACCCCCCTGGTGTTGGCGACTATGGTTAATCTGCAATTACTAAGCAGAGACCATTTGGGATCTGAGGCAATTTGCAGCAATACTACCAGCCATCACCAAAAAAGCCCTTCAAACTGAGCAACTTTTAAGAATCGATCAACGATCGACTATCAAAAATCTCAGCCATGTACCCAGCCTAAGCACATATCATGTGCTTTGATTAACACAAGATCGACAGTAAAACACTGACTAAAAATCCATGATTTCATTCTACAATACGATTTAGACTGCCTCTTTATTACAGAGAGCTGGCTCACAGCCGACTAACACCATTCTAGGAGAATTGGTGCCAGAAAACTACCGTATTATAACGGAAAACAGAATAGGGCAAAGAGGAGGAGGACTGGCGGTGATCCATAAGACTCATCTTGCGATCACAAAACCAATCCTTCAAAACCCTCTTCCATTTATGGAAACCCTTACTCTGCAATTGCAAGTAAACTCCCAGGAGACCGTCCGGATTCTACTCTGCTATAGGCCACCTGGCCCAAAATCGCAGCTTCTCCCATCATTGACGGACTTTATCTCCACCTATACCCTTAACAGCAAACATCTTTTGCTGCTCGGGGACTTCAACCTCTGGGCCAACTCCCCGCAAGACCCAATTGCTGACGCCTGCATTGACCACCTGGAAGGATTAGGGCTTCAGCAACTAGTATGTGGGCCCACACATGCTTCAGGTCACACGCTCGATCTTATTTTCAGACAAGATCTGGAAATAAAAATCTTGGAAAATGAACCGTTGCCATGGACAGATCACCATGCAATTAAATTCATTATTTCCGAATTCCCCCCCTTAACAAAAACATCAAATCCAGTGAGAACACACTGGACTAGATGTCAGAAGAAACTCCACTCGGAACTCTTCAAAGCCACATTAAGGAAAAAAATAAAAACAATCCAGCCGCATCAAACGGCTGAAGAAACCCTGGAGGCCATAAACACAGCACTATTACAGTCAGCTGACTTAATAGCACCGAAACGTAAAACCCACATCCGAAAAAATAACTCCAGCTGGTTCAACAACCAGCTGGCGTTACTGAAGCAAGAGCGCAGAAGGGCGGAAGCTGCTTGGAAAAGAAGCTCTTCAGATGAGAACCTCTCCATCTACAAGGCAACAACAAGAAAATACCACAAGGAAATCTTCAAAGCCAAGAAAAACTATTTTTCAGAGGCTATCAACAGCGCCTTCAACCGCCCCCGCAAACTCTTCAAGCTGGTCACTCAAACCATGAATCCAGGATGTCTTGAAGCCCCCAATTCGGACACACAAGAATTTTGCAATGAATTATCGGATTACTTCTTTAATAAAATCGAGGGAATCCGGCAAAGCATTCAGCAAAACAATTCCCCTCCCAGCCCCCCCCCGTAATTTACACAACACCTGCAGTGATTCACCACAAGCAGGTAAGTTCACGCTGGAACCCATCTCTAGTCAGACCACAAAAAATATCATCGGCACTTTGCGTAACAGCACTGCGCCTAATGATATCATCCCCACCAAACCGCTGAAGGAATGCATCGACATCCTGGCACCTCCTATCACGCAGCTTATTAACCAATCTTTCAGGGAGGGCATAGTGCCCTCCCAGTTGGAGGGCATAATTCAACCCATCTTGAAGAAACCCACCCTGGATCCTAAGGACCCACTCCACCGGCACCCCATAACTGGCCTAAATGTTCTCTCCAAGGTAATGGAGAAAGTAGTGGTACAACAGCTGCAACAACATCTAGATACCCACAACCTACTTGATCCATTTCAATCGAGATTCCGCCCCGGACACGGGACGGAAACAGCATTGCTCAAGATATGGGACGACGTTCTCAAGGCCACAGACCAAGGAGAATCTTGTCTTCTGGTTCTGCTGGACCTAAGCGCAGCCTTCGACATAGTAGACCACAAGCTTTTATTGACTCGGCTGGCTAAAGTAGCCAAAGTCGCAGAAGGCGATTTATCTTGGTTCTCCTCTTTTTTGGAAAATCGTTTGCAAATAGTGAAGCTGGGACCCTTCACTTCTGAAAAATGCACATTATCGTGCGGAGTCTCTCAAGGATCCCCCCTGTCGCCGATGTTATTCAACATCTATCTTCGTCCTCTTTTTGAAATTATCAGCAGCCAAAAACTGCTTTATCATTCATATGCAGACGACACGCAACTGTATTTCCGCATTTGCAATAAAAAGGATCACCACCTCAATCTAGAGACATGCCTCTCTTTGATAGAGGACTGGATGACAAAGAGTTATCTTAAACTCAACGGAGCGAAAACAGAACTTCTTCTGTTTCACGCCAAGCGTATGAATTAATCTACAACAACTTGGACCCCCCCCCCCCGCCCATTCTGGGTAAAATCATCACCCCTAGCGCCAAAGTCAAAAGTCTCGGGGTCATCTTTGACTCCTACATGACAATGGACGCACAAATAGGGTCAGTAGTCAGCGGATCTCACCATCTGCTGCGCCTACTACACAGACTTACTCCTTTCATCCCCAAAGAAGACATAGTGGTCGTGGTGAGAGCAATAGTAAACTCAAGATTGGACTATGCAAATGCCCTTTACCTCGGACTCCCCAAGTACCAAATCGCTCGCCTTCAAGTCGTTCAAAATACGGCCGCTAGACTTGTGACTGGGAAAAAACCCTGGGAATCAATCTCACCTTCACTGAGATCCCTTCATTGGTTACCAGTAAAAGACAGAATCACCTTTAAAGCACTCTGTCTAACGCATAGATGTATTCATGGGAATGCTCCCCATTATCTATGCGAAAAAATAAAAGCTCATAACCCCAATCGCGTTCTGCGATCCACCAATCAAAATCTACTCCAGATACCGAAAGCCAACTACAAGTCCAAAGGAGATAGAAGATTCGCGGTCCAAGGTCCCAGACTATGGAACGCTTTACCAACCAGCATTCGGTTGGAGGAGAACCACTTAGCCTTCAGGAGAAAGATCAAGACTCATCTCTTTTGATTTCAAAGGAGACAGGAACAACAAGCGCCCAGAGGCGATTTACTTCGCATGTGCCGCGCTATATAAGTTTTCATTCATTCAGAATGTATAAAGCTTGTCTGAGCTGTCAGAAAAAGGGGTTAAGAGCTGAATTTACATTCTGCAGAGCTCAGTGAGGAGAGCTTTGAGGGCTAATTGAAGGGAAGGGACTCACCATGGTAACAGAGCTGAGGCCGTCATTCAGCTGGAGAACACTCCCGTCACTTTTTTCCTCTTGGTGTCAGGAAAACGTGTCAAAAGTGAATCATTCAGATGTCAGGGTAATGAAACAGCAGACAGAAATAACACTTTGGGGGTTTATTTACTAAAGGCAAATCCACTTTACAGCGACTGCACTTTCAAGTGCAAAGTGATTTGCTTTTCGTAAATAACCCCCTTTCTGTTCTTAAATGAGATAACAATAAGATAACAAATTAATGCATACATTTTTTTTCCCAGTACAAATAAGGCTTTCTCTTTTTTTTTTATAGTTCCTCAAGTATTAGTTTTAAAACAAGTCGGTTTTTTGGAGAAAAAAAAAATAAGGAACAAGTACCGGTAAATGAATAGCAAAAACATTTAAATGTTGATGGCAAAATTGGAAATTAAATGTGTCGGTAACAAAATAATAGCTAGGGAGAAAAGTAGAGGAGGAGACAATTAAGGCTGATTAGGTTTAACTAACGATTGCTATAAGGTTAAAAAGGAACATGGTTTATCTTAATTTTTTTTTTACTTGCAAGGTGGCATTTACTTTGCATATTATGCAAATCAAAAGTCAACTTTTGATCTGCTGTGAATGAACAAAAGAACTTGCAATTAAGCAATAAAAACACTGATTTTGCATAAGAACTTGATATTTGTATCTGAATCTGATATTTCTATTGCTTTTTATATATTTGAAAGGATTTATGCCACAATCTAAAATACCAGTCTGGGACAGATTTTGGAGGACACAAGCACATTAATGGTGCAGGTATATGATGCCTTCAAATTAGAGCCAGGATTAGTAGTCAGGGCCCCACTCAAAGGCGGTCAGTGTGTGGAGCAGTGAGCGGTGCACATCTGCACCATACTCTCCATGTCAGGACAGAAAAAAGGCTTGAGTCTGTGAAGGATGTAGCTGAGAGCTGCAGGATAAGAAGCCAAGCTGGCAGAGGTACAATGTTTTGTGCACGAGTACTGGGACGAGACTGTGTGTTTGATGGTCAGAAGGGCCGATCTGCAGGGCCGATAAACAGCTGGGGCTGAATCCTATGTTTTGTTTGTATCAATGGTGAGAACCCCCTGTGTGGAAAGATATATATGTGTGAACTTTTGCTTTCTTTAAAATAAAGGTGGACAGAAAAGCCCTGAAATGTAAATGTACTTTTGACGTGGAGTAAACTTATGCCGCGTACACACGGTCGGTTAAACCATCGAGAACGGTCTGATGGACCGTTTTCATCGGTCCAAACCGATCGTGTGTGGGCGCCATCGGTTATTTAACCATCGGTTAAAAAAAAGCCAACTTGTTTTAAATTTAACCGATGGATACCTCACCAATAGCAACAAAACGATCGTTTGTAGGCACGACCATCGGTTAAAAATCCACGCACGCTCATAATCAAGTCG
This sequence comes from Rana kukunoris, assembly GCA_029574335.1. Taxonomy (NCBI): domain Eukaryota; kingdom Metazoa; phylum Chordata; class Amphibia; order Anura; family Ranidae; genus Rana; species Rana kukunoris. Next base: position 349,325,958 of record CM056053.1, on the reverse strand, counting down.
ACGCATGCTTGGAAGCATTGAACTTCATTTTTTTCAGCAAATTGTTGTGTTTTACGTCACCACGTTCTGACACAATCGTTTTTTTAACTGATGGTGTGTAGGCGTGACGGACCATCAGTCAGCCTCATCGGTTAACCAATGAAAACGGTCCATCAGACCGTTCTCATCGGACGGACCGATCGCGTGTACACAGCATTACTGTTTTGCACTACCAATGAGCTACAAAACTTGTCACTATATATATATTGTGACAGTATGCGAGGTGAGATACTTAACCATAGATATATTTCACCACGCATACGGTCTATTTTGAGAGGCTGAACCAGAATCCGGGCCGGGTTTTACGGCCTCTGGTGTTCCGGTCCGGATATTTGGGTCCACTGAAGTTCAATGTCAGGTGGACCTTAAAACAACCAGGAAGAGATCAGAAGGGAGCTCTCTGGTTTTGGGACACTCAGGAGGGAACCTGAGTGTGAGAAGCTCTCTAAAGACATTGCGAGGAAAAGGTTTGCGTTGTTGTTTATTTTGTGGGTGATGGGGACCAGCCCCACACTGTATAGATAGGAGACCCTTATGTTTAGTTTAGCGCCGGAAGGCAAGTATTTGATTTCACTGTTGTGTTTATTTTTTCTTGCAAACCTTTTTGTAAATAAAAACCTGGCATCTGCAGAGGAAAAAGAAGGTGCCCGCTTACGGACTGTGTTTGAGAAAAGTGATCCCCACAAGCTAATCTCCCACACGTGGTGGATTCAGCGGGCAACTTTTCTGAAGATGGAGGAAATGTTAAAAGCCCTGCTACAGGCCAATGCAGCCCAGCGGGAAACCAACCGCCAAGTCGCAGAAGCTGCTGCAGCGCAGCAGGCTGCCCTCCTACAGGCCAATGCAGCCCAGCAGGAAACCAACCGCCAAGTCGCAGAGGCCGTTGCAGCACAGCAGGCTGCGCAACAGGAGATGAACCAACAGTTTGCCGAAGCTCTGGTGGAACTGAAAAAGGGGTCCGCACCTCCTGTGGCAGCAGAACCAAAGATACTACGGGCCTCCTACCACCTGCAAAAGATGACACCGGCGGATGATGTTGAGGCATACATGGCGACTTTCGAGAGAGTCGCTGTCCGCGAAGGATGGCCAAAAGAGCAGTGGGCGGGACTATTGGCCCCATTCCTAACTGGAGAACCCCAAAAGGCCTATTTTGACCTAGAATCAGATAAGGCACAGGACTATGAGACTCTCAAATCAGAGATACTCGCACGCTTGGGTGTCACCATGGCAGTTCGGGCCCAGCGCGTGCATCAGTGGTCCTACTCCAGCAACAAGCCACCCCGATCACAAATGTTTGACCTGGTCCACCTCACCAGGTGGGATCGAGGAAGCCGGAGATCCTCTTCCTTTCCCTGCCATGGTTGGGGAACCGGAGGACTTGGAAGCTAGCACCCAGCCTGAGGGTAACGAACAGGAAATACCGCCTGACCCTGACATCGAGAGTAGCCAAAATGTGGTACCCGACTTGGAGGTCAGGAGGGAGGATTTCTGTATCGAGCAGCTGCGAGAGCCCACCCTCATGAGTGCCAGGGAAAATGTTAAGGTGTTGGATGGGGAACCGGTGGATCCTAATTGGGTGGTGTCCTTCCCCTACATGGCGATTAAAAACAATTTATTATATCGAGTGATAAAACACGGAGAGGAAGAGGTAGAACAGCTGCTGGTTCCCAAACCCTTTCGCAGGGTGGTGCTAGACCTGGCTCATGGTCATGTAATGGGGGGACATCTCGGGGTCGAAAAAACCAAGGAGAGAATCACCCAAAGATTTTTCTGGCCCGGGTTGCATGCAGAGGTCACGGAGTATTGCGAATCGTGCCCCGAGTGCCAAATGTCAGCACCGTCGCCCCATTTTCGTAGCCCCCTTGTCCCTCTACCAATAATTGAGGTTCCCTTTGAGAGGGTTGGCATGGACCTGGTCGGGCCCGAGGTCACCAGCATATTCTGGTGATCCTGGACTATGCGACTCGCTATCCTGAGGCCATAACCTTGCGTAACACCTCCGCTAAGGCTATTGCCAAGGAATTGGTCCCGGTGTTTAGTCGAGTCGGGATCCCGAAAGAGATCTTGACCGATCAGGGCACCCCTTTCATGTCTAGGGTTACCAAGGAATTGTGTAGATTGTACAAAATCTCCCATCTCCGTACTTCTGTCTACCACCCCCAGACAGATGGTCTGGTCGAAAGGTTTAATAAAACATTGAAGAGTATGTTGAAAAAGGTGGTCGACAAGGATGGGAGAAACTGGGATTTTTTGCTACCATATCTCATGTTTCCCATACGAAAGGTTCCACAGTCCTCCACAGGCTATTCCCCCTTTGAGCTCTTGTATGGTAGGCATCCCAGGGGCCTGCTAGATATTGCTAAAGAAACGTGGGAAGGAGAGGTCAGCCCATATAGGAGCATCATAGAACATGTCTCCTTGATGCAGGACCGAATCGCAGCCGTCCTGCCCCTAGTACGGGAACATATGGAGCGAGCCCAGGAGGCCCAAAGGAGGGTCTATAACCGGGGTGCCAAGGTCCGTACTTTCAGCCCAGGGGACAGAGTGCTGGTACTGGTTCCTACGGTAGAAAGTACATTTCTAGCAAAGTGACAGGGTCCCTTCGAGGTTGTCGAAAGGGTGGGGGAGGTAAACTACAAAGTCTACCAGCCAGGCAAAAGGAAACCCCACCAAATTTACCATGTAAATCTCTTAAAGCCCTGGAAGGACCGAGAGACTTTACTGGCCACGTCCCCACCTCCAACAGACCGGATACCCGTGATACCAGACGTTCCCATCACGGATTCCCTGTCCGTAGCACAACAAAATGACGTTAGGGCATTTGTGCAGAAAAATAGAGACTTTTTCTCCCCCTTACCCGGACTGACCAACACGATCCAACATGACATAGTGACGGAACCAGGGGTTCGGGTAAATGTAAAACCATATAGAATTCCAGAGGCCCGGCGAGAGGCGGTTGCGGAGGAAATAAAAAAAATGTTAGAGTTGGATGTGATCGAAGAGTCCCACAGTGAGTGGTCAAGTCCCATAGTGCTGGTCCCAAAACCTGATGGCAGTATCAGGTTTTGTAATGACTTTAGAAAACTTAACAGTGTGTCCAAGTTTGACGCCTACCCGATGCCCCGGGTCGACGAACTTGTGGACAAGTTGGGACAGGCTCGCTACATAACGACCCTGGATCTAACGAAAGGTTATTTGCAAATACCGCTTACTGAATCAGCCAAGGAGAAGACTGCCTTTTCCACTCCTGAGGGCTCGTTTCAGTATAAGCGGATGCCGTTTGGTTTGCACGGACCCCCTGCATCATTCCAGCGAATGATTGACAAAACTTTGAGACCACATCGCTCGTATGCAGCGGCGTACTTGGACGATGTGGTCATCCACAGCCCAGATTGGGAATCGCACCTGCCCCGCGTACAAGCGGTGGTAGATTACCTTAGGGAAGCACGTCTCACGGCCAATCCAAAAAAATGTGCCATAGGCCTGGAGGAGGCCAGATACCTTGGGTACATTATTGGCCGGGGAGTGGTCAAGCCGCAGACCAATAAAATTGAGGCAATTCAAAAATGGCCCCAACCAGTCAATAAAAAACAAGTGAGGGCCTTCCTGGGCATTACGGAGTATTACAGACGTTTCATACCCAATTTTGCCACCGTTGCTGCCCCCTTGACCGATTTGACGAAGGGTAGGGGGTCGGTCATGGTCAAGTGGAACCCCGAAGCCGAGGAGGCATTTCAGAAGTTGAAACAGGCTCTTTGTATGGTACCCCTACTAGTAACCCCGGACTTTAGCCAGGAGTTTGATATTTGAAGGAACGCACTGAATTTAATTGTTGTTTTGTTTTGTTAAGCCTGTCTGCAGCAGGGTAGAGACAATTTCGTTTTAAGAAAAAAAAAAGAGAAAGTGTACTTTTAAAAAGAGGAAGTGGCAGCGCTGCTGTTCTAAGAGAAAGATTTCAAGATTACACACAGCCAAAACTTAAGTGTTTTTTCCTTATATAGTGGGAATAAATATGGGACAGAAATTACAGAAGCCGGTGGAAGGGAGTTTAACGTGCAGCTTGGTTGCAGAGAGGGAAGGAAGAGGAGCAGTTAAGAAGGTGAACGAGCTTGCAAGAATATGTGACATCAACATGCATATGGGTGGAAGGTTGCAACCAGAGGAATGGCGGATATTGTTAAAACGAAAAAAAGGGTTTGTTGTCTGATCATGGCTTATTGGCTACAGCTGAAGCCTGGTACAGAGTATCGAAAGCCATTCAGGGGGAGGGGTTTGTAGAGCGAGAGACAAATCAACATGGATATATTGTATATGTGTATCAGTGAAAAAGGGAGAGTATAGTCTCAGTTATTCAATTTCGGATAATAAATTTGAAATGTACCAGCATCCCGAAATATTTGAAAACAGGGGGGAGGGACCAACTAGATAGAGACAGTGAAGCTGCTTGACACTAAACTGGTCTATACTATATCGATCGGTATGGGTTTGGTTGGGATTTTCAAGGTACTTGTAGAGAGACGTATATCATATAAAAATAGGTTTATTACAAAAAGAACAATACATCAATAATAAAAAGATGGGACAGGCCCCACAGTTCGGACACAGTAAGGTGTTTGTTAAGATAACACAAAACAAAGCAAAACCGTATTGGTCAGATGCGTGGAGCCAATCTGCGACCTCGACCGGTTTCGCGGTTAATACCGCTTCTTCAGGAGGATCTACATAAAATACATATATTTATGAAGGAGGACAAGCAAAATTTACATAAATGTACACATTTTAAGAAACAAAGCAGCAAGACCAGTGTTAGACTGACTGTGAAGATATACTCACATGGGATGGCAGGTGGCCCAGAATGAGCAGACAACAAGCGTGTCCCCCAAACAAACAAAGAATACAAAGTGGCTCGCGCCGGGGAAGCTGACAAAAGCTCTGAAGGGTAAAAAGTTGCAAAAAATAATGCTTTTAGGTATGCAGCAAATAAAAGTAATAAGGGACACCACGGGAGAGGGGGGTAGGGGAAGGAGAAAGAAAGGGACTAGGTGAGAAAAGGTGAGGGATGGTGGGGTAAGGAAGGCCAAGGATAGAAGAAAGGAGAGAAGGAATGTGTGGGATAGAGGGAACGGGGTTGGAAAAAAAAAAAAAAAAAAAGGAACCAGGGGGAGAAGAGAGGTACAGGTAAAAAGACCAGGTAGGAAATAAGAGGGACATGTGAGGGACGGTATATGTGTATCACAAACCAGAAAGTACATTGGTCGAAAGGCCACCACCCTATAATGGAGTCCGAACACAAGACAGGAAACCCTGCCCCTCAGAAACCACCCCCTCGCTTGACCCTCCCATCAGGCTCCGCCCCAATGTACCACCTCCCTTACCACCCACGGCACCTCCCCGGGATGGTGGCCATCTTGCTACACCCAACAGTGGTGACACACCCACTCAGCCCACAGGAAGACTCCCTATGACTACTTCCTGTGACGGCCATATTGGTACACCCATCCCTATATGCCCAGTGTTAGACCAGACCGGAGCATATTACAGGGAAGATGCTAACCACGTTAACCCATTAATGATGTTAGAAGATGATGAGGACGGGGCAGAGGCAAGCAGTGGCAGTCACTGCCACTCACCTGAGCTCCAAGAAGTACTAGTGACCAAGGGGGGCATCAATCCAACTGCAACCACCCCTAGCTCAGCCAGTCATGGGAGCCATGGCCCAACTCAGATTATAGTGTCCGGAGGCCTGTCGAATGTGGACACCAGGGCAAATACACTTCCCTACCAGGGCCATGAACCAGTACACTCCCCCTACCAGCCACCTCAAAGGGCGCTGCAGGAAATCTCTATGGAATCTGACCGAGTGACATCCTCACATCCCCATCCCACATCCACAGCAGCACGGCCTACATCCGCAGGCCCTTTGGGAGCAGTGCAAAAAGCCAGAGTGGGTGCTAGGTACTCACTCCCACTGTATTCCCCTCCTCTTTCACAACCCTTCTCCGAGGACATGGCAAATGTCTCAGGAAGACCCACAGGTGATTCGCATGACACCATACAGTATGGTCCCCCCCCACCAAATAGGGGACTACCTCTTCAACTGCCACAACAGGGGAATGACTGGAGACCTCCACCCCATGGGTTGCAGCCTCACATACCTCACATACCAAGGGGGGAAATGCCGCCTGCACCATTAGGCGCACCCATGATGTATGTGACCTTTAACCCTCAACAAGCATCATCCCTTGTAACCAGTCTACCAGACCCTGAGAAACAGCCCATGCCATTTTACAGAAGGATTGCCCAGATCCAGAAGGCATACTCCTGTGCCTGGCGGGACCTGGTAAGCCTGTGTGAAATCAAAGCAGGGGATGCTTACTGGCCAGTAATGGAAAGGTGTTTTAGGGTGGACAGTGGCGTCCCTGACAATACATATGGTTCGGGATGTGAGTTTGTAACACAGTTACAACGATGGGCACGTGACCGCCTGGCAGACCAAGCAACAAGCATACAAGACATTACACAAGACAAGGCTGAATCAGTTGAGAAATTCCATACTAGGATGTTACAGGTGTTCACTGATTTGGGGTTCAGCACACAAAACAAGGCACATACACAGATGCTATCCTCTGCATTTGTAGCAGGCCTCAGGGAAGCAATCCGGAAAGGCCTGCTACTATCTCGACCAGAATACAGAGTGTTACCTCTTGACACTCTACTACTGGTAGCAAAGGGCATAGAGTCCTCACAGGGTAATAGGAAGGCAGTCCCTCTCATGTTGGCTTCTGACACACCATATCCGCCACCACAAGCACGAAACTCGCGAGCCTGCTGTTACAACTGTGGGAGGCCCGGACACTTTCGGAGTCAATGCCGAAGCCCGTGGAGACCCGATCGAAGACAGCCCGATCATGGAGACGGCCCAAGAAGGGGAGATGCTCAACACCAAGAACAAAATGTCCAGGGGAATTCCAGCTCAGCACCTAATGATTGGCCTCCTCCTCCTCCTCTTTTTGGCCATATGGACCCATAGGAATTTGGCAAGCCTGTGTCATACACTCCAACCATGATCGCAGCATACAAAGATTCAGGAGGAAAGCCAGTCAAGATGATGCTGCAGCCCATTCTGAAGACCTTCTCTGTTACCTGGCCGAACAAGGTTGTAAAGCGTCAAAGCAGAAGATTCAGTGGTGCAAGCAAACAGTGGTCTTTCTTGGACATTGTATCTCACAAGGTGTAAGACATCTTACTCAAGAGCGAATAGCTGTGATCAAGGCAATTCCGGTGCCAGCTGGCCACAAGTCTCTCCATGCATTTTTGGGCCTAATATCTTATTTTCGTTCTTGGATTCCAGAAGCATCTCTGCTAATGCAACCACTCTATGATGCTCTGACGACTGATCCTTTCACACTGCCACCAGAGGCCCTTACGAACTTTGAAATTCTGAAACAGATCCTGTCTGTGGCCCCTGCACTTGGCCTTCCAGACTTTGAAAAAAGCTTCAAGCTATTCGTCTCAGAGAGAGAAGGACACGCCACCGGAGTACTGGCCCAATCTTATGACAACAGACTCAGACCTATCGGATACTATTCCTGTCGATTGGATCCAGTAGCTAGGGGGGCACCCTCCTGCCTTAGAGCCGTTTTTGCAGCCCAGGCCCTTCTGGACAAAACTGCAGATCTCGTGCTGGGCCACCTTCTCATCCTACTTGCCCCTCATGACATATCAGCTGTGCTGAACCAAGTACAACCAAAACATATGTCAGCAGCAAGACATCTCAGACTACAATGCACTTTGCTCCTCCCGGATAACATCTCCCTCCTCAGGTGTAACACCCTCAACCCGTCCACTTTGCTCCCACTTCTCGAGGGGGGAAACGACCCATACGATACCCCTCACGACTGTCTCGAAATGATAAAGATGGAAACTACACACCTGCCAACAGTTAGCAGAGTGCCGCTGGATGACCCTGACCTGACTATCTATGTTGATGGATCAAGATATGCAGATCATGAAGGGAGGTACCATACCGGATATGCTGTCACTACCAAAGACACAATCCTCCATGCCTCTGCATTGCCCCCCTCTAAGTCCGCACAAGAAGCAAAACTTCAGGCCCTAATCATGGCATGCAAGCTGGCGGAGCAGTCAGGGACCTGATTGGCGCTCTGCTTCTTCCTACCCAAGTGGCGGTTCTCAAGGTAAAGGCACATGGCAGACTGAATACTCAAGAAGCACGAGGTAATCACTTGGCAGACACTGCAGCAAAACATGCCGCGAAAGGTGTGCGAGAAGTCGTACGCAGAGTGGACGTCCAAGGCACTCCGATGCAAAACATTTTGACACAAGAAACTTTGCCACAAGACGCGGTACAGGCCACCATGATCTTGCAGAACCCTCCTGTGGATTGGGCACGCTTGAAGGAAATGCAAGAGGCAGCAAGTGAGGAGGAAAAAGGAACATGGACAAAGAAGGGAGCCATATTGAAAGATGGACTCATGGAAGTGAATAAGAGACCATGTTTACCACGGTCCATGTTCCCAGCTGTGGTGCAGTGGGCTCATGGTGCTTCTCACCTGTCGAAGACCTTGATGAATTCATTGATCAATAAATATTACCTGGCCCCGGGAATTACCCCGCTTACCAACAACTTCTGCAAGTCATGCGTCATTTGTGCTACGTGCAACCCAGGAAGAACGGAAAAGACACCCGTGAAACATCTGGCTAAAGCTCAATATCTCTTTCAACGAATACAGATCCATCACATTCAGATGCCAAAGAGTGGCCGGTATGAATACGCTCTAGTAATCGTCGATATGTTCAGTTCCTGGCCTGAAGCATTCCCTGTGACCAACATGACAGCAAAGACCACAGCCAAGAAGCTTCTAACGGAAATAGTGTGCAGATATGGTGTCCCAGAGGTCATAGAGAGTGATCAGGGGCCTCATTAACCAAAGAAATATGGACAGCCCTAGGGGTCACACTGGCTTTCCACACCCCATATCACCCTCAGAGCAGTGGGAAGGTAGAGAGATTGAATGGCACAATAAAATCCCGAATGTTGAAAATGTCTCAGGAGACTGGGATGAGCTGGCCAGACAGTCTACCCATTGCCCTGTTCAGTGTAAGATACACTCCTAAAGAGAGCCATGGTTTATCTCCTTATGAAATACTGTTTGGTTCAGCACCGAGATTAGGGTGTTATTATCCACAGCAATTACAGTTACAATCCGATGTATTAACTGATTATGTGACTGCTTTGTCTCGTGAATTAACCTGTATCCGTGCAAAAGTTTTCTCTTCCATTCCAGATCCTGAGTTAGATACAGGAACACACAAGCTGGTCCCCGGTGATTGGGTTATGATAAAGAAATTTGTGAGAAAACACCCTCTTGAACCAAGATATGGTGGTCCCTTCCAGGTCCTCCTAATAACAGCTACATTGGTGAAAGTTGCAGGGAAGAGCACCTGGATACACGCCTCCCATTGTAAGAAAGCTTCCATACCCGAGGAAGCAGGAAAAGATAAATCATGATCCTATATATCCTTTGTCTGTGTGGTTTGACTAGGGCACAACATGCAGCCATCACTAAGAAAGATGGGAAGGTTATTCTTTGGTATAATTCATCTGATACCCATGTAGCCAAATTTGATTTCCACCCGTGTAAGATACTCCCGTGTCCAGAGCATAACAGCAGGTCAGAACGGTATGAAAAAGGTGACGGAGAGGGATATATATGTGTCACTAAAGGGTCGTGGGGAAAGAATTGTGACAGTTGGGGAGCAGCAGCTTGGAACACAGGGACACCCTGGGGATATAAACCTCAACCAGCCTTTGACAGTAAAGACAGCCAGGGGGAGCCCTTGCTAACCCGTCTCACCCTCACCAAGCCAGGGCCCAGTATGACACTGGTTCTAAACATACGGAATCCGAGCCCATCCGATAAGGGGAGTCCCTGATGAATTCAAGGCCCGAGACCAGGTAAAAGCAGGTTTAGAGGCCCTAATCCCCATAATAACTGTTAGCAAAAATGTAGATTGGATAAATTATATATATTACAATCAGCAAAGGTTTGTCAACTACACGAGAGATGCATTCCAGGGAATAGCCGAACAGTTGGAGGCCGACTCTCAAATGACTTTCCAGAACCGGATGGCTCTGGATATGATATTTGCAGAGAAAGGAGGGGTTTGTACTATGATAGACAAAATGACCAGCACCACTTGCTGTACCTATATCCCAGACAACACCGGCCCGAATGGCCAAGTCACTGTAGCTCTTAAAAAGTTAAAGAATCTGTCAGTTGAATTAAAGAAAAATTCAGGCATCACAGATCCATGGGACCAATACTTCAGTTGGATGAACGGGTGGCAGAGAATTTTAACCCAAATAGGAGTAACTATATTAATCGTCCTATTTCTCCTCGCTCTGGTAATTTGTTGCATACTCCCTTGTCTGAAGAAATGTATAGAAAAAGCGGTGGAACAAGGAATCCCCACATTCGTGAACCAAGATGTAGGACACGAGGAAGATGAGTACGACGAACCACACATTCCACTACAGACATTCCCAGTCTCATATCATGAGTAGGCAGGACAACAGGGACAGACAGGGTAGGGAACCCAAGGGCCGCGACCTGGGTTCAGCTGCAGCGAAATCCATCCTCACCACTAGAGGCTCTGGGGAACACCTGCTGGACCTTAGACTCCGCGCCCTGGGGTGGGGAATCTTGGGATTAAAGACAGGAACAGATTAAAATAGATTAAAATAGCATTTCAAGGGGGGAACTGCTATGGATATGCTAAAAATGGCCAAAGGAAGATGGTGAAATGCTTATTTCAATGCGCAAACACATGCTCCACATGCTCTATATCTCATATATATCCTATATACTCTATATGTTATTGATTGCTATCATACACAGTCATAATTTGTAATGATCTTATAGAACCCTTGCAATCCTTGCTCACATGATGCGCTATCAGATATGTGTCACAAGATCTGAAGAAAAAGGGGAACTCTGTCTGCAAAACAAGTCGAAATTAGACCTGTGAAGAAAGCCCCTGTCTGGATATCGAACCGCAGGAAACCAGACATCAGACAAACCAAATATATATATAGCATTGTTGCTTCATGCTTCGCACCATCTTAACACAAAATAGTTAATAGCTCACAAAATCAGAACGTCACAAGACTAATATTACGTATTAATGAGCAGGTTGGATATTCAAGAATATGCACGTCATTAACCATATATTAAGTGGAGACCAAAATAAAAAAGAGGAAGTATTTCAAACTGCAGCTTTTGTCAGTGTGAAATTATTCTATGCATGCATGCAATTATTCACTTCTTATCAGATTTGGCCAAGAAGCAGATACCAAAGAAACTGACAGTTTTGTCTGTCCAAATCAGTTGTACAGACGGACGCCTCTGAGGTGGGCCTAGGGGTCGTACTGTCACAGAACAGGGATGGTGAGGAGCACCCAGTGGTATACCTGAGCCGGAAGCTGAACAAGCACGAGAAAAATTATGCCATCGTAGAAAAGGAGTGTCTCGCCATTAAGTGGGCTTTAGACTCCCTGAGGTATTACCTACTGGGGAGGTCATTTAAGCTGGTCACAGACCATGCTCCCCTGAAGTGGATGTGTGATAACAGGGAGAAAAATGCTCGGGTGACAAGGTGGTTCCTGGCTTTACAGCCTTTTAAATTTACGGTGGAGCACAGGCCAGGAAAACTCCAAAATAATGCAGATGCTCTCTCCCGGGTGCACTGTATGGTTGGGGCAAGTGCTCAGCCGCACTTGTAACACTTGTCACACCTGAGCACTTGTAACACTAACGAGTCACATGTCACCAGGGAGGGGAAATGGCTAATTGGCATGTACTCACTATGTTGCCAGTGGTTTAGACATTAATGGCTGTGTGTTTAGTTATTTTGAGGGGAGAGAAAATTGACACTGTTATACAAGCTGTAAACTTAGTACTTTACATAGTAGCAAAGTATAATTTCTTCGGTGTTGTCACATGAAAAGATATAATAAAATATTTACAAACATGTGATGGGTGTACCCACTTTTGTGAGATACTGTATGTATGTGTATATATATATATATATATATATATATACTGTATATATATATATATATATATATATATATATATATATTGTAAGGGGTTCGCTCGGTAGCGGGGTGTGTGACCCCCTGGATGGGTTCACTACACACTGAACTATACAGAGAGGCAGCCGAAGACGGTTGAAAACAAACAGTTTGGTTTATTCCTATTGCTGGAAACAAGTGCAAGCATCCAAACAGCATAAACAAAACAAAACATAAACTAAACCCTGGCCACTTGGGGAATCTACCTTCACCACACAGGAACCTATCTATGGAGTCTGGCACATCCTACTGCTGGGCAGACACTGCTGGTCATACAGCAGAGAAACAATAGACTTTTTGATTTTTATCACACAGAAAAATCAACAACCACCTCACCTCTTCAGAAGTCTTTCTCACTGCTCTCCTTAACTCAAAAAGCCTCAGGGTGCAGCAATCAGTAGTCATCCTCTGGATGACTTATAGAGGCCTTAATTGCCTCATTCTGAACAGCTGAAGTTTTCCAACACCCTAAACCTTTCTGGCGACTTCTGCAGCTGACATCTGGTAGTAATTGGTGTATTGTCTAAACAAGGCAGAAATGTATCTCCCGTCTGTGACAATACCCACAGATTTTCCCGTACTTCCTGTCACAATATATATATATATACATTTTTAAAAGGTTGGTTTACTCACAAGTACTATTTTGGATAAACTGTAGGTGGAGCCTGGTGGGCTGAGCGAGATCTCCCTGCCGTAGTTCATAAATCTATAATCATTTACATTCAGTAATTTATTATGAAATGTTTAGTCCAAATCAGGGCATAAGCAGGAACTGGAGTCCCACATATGAGCGTGAAAGAGAAATCCTTGTTTTAGTCATCTCCTGGGTTACTATTATGTGTTGCAACCATTCTGAACCATTTAAGGCTGGATTATAAAGTGAATATATTTTTTCATTTGTTTTTTTCGTCTTCTCCAAATGGGCATAACAAATTGCCAGCTGCTTTTGAAAGATAACTGCATTGTATATTAGTTGCTTGACCTTTGTTTAGAACATTGCACTATTCGGGGGGGCGGCTGCGGGAACGGTGCCAAATTCAAACAGTCAAAAGTAAAAACAAAGTAAAACACACTGATACAATTGGATTACAAAAAATAAATAAAAATACAGTGACCATTGATTGCCCCCCAGTGCTTTCTCCAGTGCCCTTGTCTGCAAATTTACTGTACTTGTGTCTGTAAACTGCACAGTGACAATGACATCAAAAAAGTGTGCCTCTACCTCAAAATCACTAAGCGACATGCTGGAAAACAGCGACAGTGATACAGAATCGCTTGCAGAGGAGTTGAGTGTCAGCGACGTGTGGCAAAGTTCGTCATCAGATGCAGAAAGTGATTTAAGCGATGATCCTGTGCCCAGCAATGTGCGGACTTGGTGCGCAATTGATTGCGGTACGGAGCACGTAGCACCACCAAGATTTCCATTTACCTAAGCACCTGGGATCAAAGTGGATGTTGAGGATGACAATCCCTTGGAATACCTCCAACTTTTTTTTGACGGCAGAAATGATCGCCAAAATTGTTTTGGAGACGAATCGCTACCAGGAACAACAAGCTGCTACCCATCAGCGATTTTCAAGGCGCATAAAATGGGAACCTGTAACCAATGGCGACATCTGGAAGTTTCTTGGCCTTATAATTTTACAGGGAGTGGTGGGGAAACCCCTGCAAAAATGGTACTGTACAAACAACAAATTATTGGCCACACCTTTTTTTGGAACCGTCGTGTCGGAGTATAGATACTAATACTTTCTGAGTCACTGATCTGGAATGAGTATAGAAATAAGGAATTCTGATACCCACTGACAGCATGAATGTTCCAAGTTTTTGGCTAAAAAAATTGAAGCCAGGCACAGCCAGACAATTAGCATTTTCAGAAAAAAGCCAGCAGTGGCAGTCATAATACTTTTATCATGCTTGAACACAACCTAGAACTTATTTTTAAGCATGTACTGAAAGCAATATTTAGGCTGGCATTGAAATCCTCTCTAAAAATAATTGTTTTCTGACTGTCTGGCTTTAGTACTGTCTGAGTCATGCTTTCAAAATCAAAACTCTTGAACTCTTGATTTAGCAAGTGCTTGTTCACACTAGCCTACACAGAAAAATGCAGCACATGAATAGCTGTCAAGGTCCGACATGGGACAGAGCGATGTGAGTTTCAATGTACTTTTTTCTTTTTTTTTATCTTTATTTGAATTGTCACTTCATTCATGTCTCCACACAGTGGCATGGTGCATTGTACTATAGTACCGTTACAGGCACACCCAATAACCAGGCTACAAAAAAAATGCATGCATTTTTCTGCACTGCACTTCACCACACTGCACCACACTGCACCACACTGCACATCACATCAGCATTTTGGCATGAACTGGGTACAAAGAAAACAATTGTTTTCCTTGTGCCCTTGCAGTGACTACTGTTTATCCTGTGCAGAAAAATGCCAGTCACCACAGTGTGAACAAGTCTTTACGGAAAAAAAAAATACTTAAAGTGGATGTAAACCCTCCATACACCCAGTGAAGTGAACAGCCTTAGATGATACGCAGGGATGAACCAAATCTCCCTACATAGGTTTTACATGCATATCTACTGTCTTCACATTTACAGTATATACTGTTTAGAAAGTATAGATTGTGTTAGGAGATTTTCTATTCCTGTTTAACACAGAGTTTGATGTCTGGGCATACAGCCAAGATAGCTAAAATTGCTGATTAGAGGGAAAGGCACCTCATAGGCAGAGACTTTCAGAGATGTTTTGTAACAGGGCCAGCTCCTTGCTAATCTATTTTAGCAACCTCGCCTGACAGAAATTTCAGGCTGCTTTTATCTAATAGAGAAGGTTCATCGCTCCAGGTGGGTCTAAGTCTGGATGGACAGCCACACTCCAAAAGACACTTGAGTCGTCTTTATTGATGAAACAAAAGCATGCACCACAAATACACAGCAAAAATTGTAGAACAGCTGACACGTTTCACACCTAATCAGTGATTAGTCATGGCTGTGACTAAGCACTGATTAGGTGTGAAACGCGTCGGCTGTTCTACGATTTTTGCTGTGTATTTGTGGTGCATGCTTTTGTTTCATCAATAAAGACGACTCAAGTGTCTTTTGAAGTGCGGCTGTCCATCCATTTCTGTTACTTTCCATGTCTGCTTTTATCTGATGTGTCCAAGAATTTGTCAAGAGTTATCAGGCTGATAACAGAGGAACTGGTCAGGAGAGAGCTACAGGACATATCTCTTTGAAAAGAGATAACAAAACACTACAGATATATGTGCCCAGCTTAAATTTCATAATTCAGGTTTACAGCAAATTTAAGTCACTAGATTAGCATGGCAGCCAAACAATATTCAATATATTATTAATAATAATCAGGCCTTATATTTCTCTTAATATAGATAATATAGCTACTTTGGCTGTTCTAGTAAACTGTGCAGTGCAGTTTACTATTTATAGTGAAACCAAATTCCTACACTACATGCTAAAGACTTTTTACTTTGTATTGATTTTTGTGAAAGTCCCAGTATGTGTGTGTGTGTATGTTTATATTTTTATTCTAGCTGCATTAAAGAGGTGCTCTATCTGCTGCATCATACACCTAACTGTACAGAAGAGGAAACCATTAATCAAGCCGCAGATTGAATAATAACATATTTTTTCTTGGGGTTGCTACATAATGTATTCTGTACTGTAGGAATATGCGTATTGCTTAAAATTAAAGCACTACAACAATTTTAAAAATAAATTGTTCTAGTATGCACCCAAGCACACAGGATTTTGTGGTCCTTAATTAGCTTTGAGACAATTGTAATGGATATTAAGAAGCATGTGGAATACTCATGGGCAGTTGAAATACACACACTATTCATTCTATTAGCAATATAATGAAAATAAATTGTGTTATTAGAAAAAATCATAATACGATTTTAGTTCCCTAGGTATATTGTCTGATATAAATAACACTTTTCACCAATTTAGAAATCTTATGGCCCTGCAGAATCTCTGTTATAAACAGCAATTCTCACTAATTTAGAGATCTTATGGTCATATACCATTTTTCTTTCACAACCGGATATTTATAATGTATTTATGAAAAATAATATATTTGAATTTATTTTCTTTATTTATTATGGTAAGGATAAAAAAAAAAAAAAATACAAATGAAAAAAAAAAAAAAAAAACATATGGTCAAACGTTTCTAGATTCCTATAAAAGCTTGCTATGCCGTGTACACACAATCAGAAATACCGATGAAAAAAGTCAGATGGACTTTTTTCATCGTAAATTCCGATCGTGTGTGGGCCCCATCAGACTTTTTTCCTATAGGAAATTCCTACCGTCTGTGTGAAAATCCGATGGAGAAAAAACCCACGCATGCTCAGAATCAAGTCGACGCATGCTCGAAAGCATTGAAATTCATTTTTCTCGGCTCGTCGTAGTGTTTTACATCACAGCGTTTTGGACGTAAGGAATTTAGTCTGACAGTGTGTATGCAAGACTGATGGAAGTCAGCTTCATCGGAATTCCGACGGAAAATTCCATCTGATTTTATTCCATCGGAGATTTCGATCGTGTGTACACGGTTTGTTCCCTGTTTAGAATCATGGACCCTGACAGCAGGTTTAATGTGTGGCCACTCAAGCCATCATTTTAGATAGGCCAGCTACTCTCAATCCAGGGAGATGGCTGGTGTTTCTGTCATTTCCGGTGGCAAAATGAGAGACACCTATTTATAGGTAGTCTCTTATAGTGCGATCGCTTTAATGGCCTTACTGTCCAAAGTGATGGAATTGTCCGAGCGGAACAAAAAACCCTGGATAAAAATGGAACAAGCAACAGTAGAAGTACCACTAGAAGGCATTGTATGGATTCCAGACAGCGAAATGACGGCAGAAGAAAAGAAACATCCGATGATAGGTGCCACTATACGTATAATTAAAAAGATCTTAAAAAAAAACGACAACATCTAAATATCCAAGCCCTCTAATCCCGATACTGGGTACTAAGGCCTTCAAAGCTGGAATAACAGATCCAAGGTTTATCGCAATGCGTCAGAGGGGTATTAGTAGGATCATCCATTTCTCAAAAGATAACCGTTTAAAGACAGGGAGCAAGATCGAAAAAGAAGCTATACCAGAATTAGATTTCCTTAGGCTGCTTCAACTAGAAGCATTCCTCTGGGAAAAGGCAAATACTTATATAGAAGTCAGAAATCCGTCTAAATTTGAGCAGATATGCCTAGAAGGGGATCCAATAAGACACTCATTGTCCTATTTCTATGCGATACTAATTAACTTAGATATACCACAGGAATTTACGTTTATACAAGCATGGGAGAGAGATTTGGGATTAATATTTACCCAAGAACAAAAGGATATGATTTTACGATTCACACTTAAGGCATCTATAGCAAGTAAATATGAGGAGGGAGGATATAAAATATTAACAAGATGGTACAGAACACCAGTAATGTTACACCGCATATATCCTCAGATATCAGAAGGCTCGTTAATACATATCTTCTGGGAATGTGAAAAGATACAGGAATTCTGGAAAATGGTAATGAGGATAATTAATGAGATTACAGGAATCAATTTAGAAAACAGACCATTGGCGGGTTTTTTTTTTTTCATTCAAGTTTAAGTTTATTTTCTGAATAAAGTCAGTACAATTTAAAGAACATATCAGGAAATCAATACATTTTGTTACATATCCTTAAATATTGAGACATCGTTTGCTGAAGTCATCACTACGTCATTTCTCAACCATACCTAAATAACATTCTATCTGCGATGAAAGGAAAACAGGTTCAACAAGGGAGTAAATTCTGACCATTAGCCATATAGTCTAACCGGGGGAGCTCCCTACCCTCCCCCAAATCCTGCAGTTCCTATCAATCCATCTAGGGTCCCTAGTCTACAGCAGTTGGGATAAATCAAAACCTTATTGGTCCAACATATATAGAAATTAGATGGGAAGGGCACCCTCCACCCCCACTGACACCCCCAATGGGATCACTCTGTGCCCGGGGAGGTAGAGTAATTCCCCCAAACCATCCCACCCCCTTAGCAAGTTATTATAAATATTACAGTTTTGTGAAGTCCACTTCGTGATGTACCTCCATTTCATAAACTTAAAACTTCTCAAGTACCTCTGGTACGAAGTGTATGATATCTGGACCGATTAAATGAACCTAATACTAAAAGAATAAATAACAAGTTCGATGAAGGGAGAGGGAGAGGGAGGGAGAAAAAGAGAGGAGAATCCCTCTTCAACTTCCTCCACCCCTATGATAGAGGCGTAACATGTGTATATATATGGAGAACGTTTCCCAAAAACAGATTATACAAAAAACCTGAACAATAGCACAGCATAAAACCAGAACATAGAGAAGAAAAGTAGAAGAGAAGGAAAAGAGGAATGTGAGAAAGATAGAAAGAGAGGGAACGAAAAAGAGGGTAGGGGTGAGAGGGTAGAGAGACAGAGATCCTACCTGCCAGGTGTGTACATCAGCCTACAGTAAGTTATGTTATCACCCCTTTATGGGGTGTGAGATCCCTAAGTACTTTATCCATGGTTCCCAGATTGCGTTAAACTGAGTAAGTCTATCCAACATTGAGCCAATTCTCCTTTCCTGTTCCATTATCCAGGTGATCTTTATTTTCATACTTAAGATTGAGACCGCCTGTTTCTTCCAGGCTGCAGCTATAGTGATTCTAGCTCCTGTTAGGATAAACCATATCAGCCTTCTGGTAACCTTTGATACTTGTGGTATGAATCCATTCAGTAAGGCAATCGCCGGGGACTGATGTATATTACAACCCGTAATCCGTCTAATTATATGGAACACTTTACTCCAAAAACCTCGTATTCTTGGGCATTCCCACCAGGTGTGAATCATGGAGCCCACACCTTGGCATCCTCTGAAGCATAGAGGTGAGGATGAAGGATATATGGATGCCAGTCTTAGAGGAACTAGATACCATCTAGTAAATATTTTGACATTCGCCTCTATGAGTGACATGTTGATGATACCCTTTATAGATCTATGGAAGTTTTCTCCCCAATCTTGCAAATCCCACTCATCCTGAATTTCCTTCTCCCAAGCTAGCATATAGGGTAATTTATTGACATTGTTCGCAAGGGATTTGTAAATTACAGAAATACCACCCTTCCTTACTGGGGCCTGTTCACATTTTCGTTCATAGGGCGTAAAATTACCAGTTACAGCCTTGTCAGTCCAGAGTTTCTGTACAAAACTGTAGATTTGAGAAAATCTTGATTTCTCTGAAGGAGGGAGATCAAGACTGTCCCTAAAATATTGTTCTGATAGAGGACCTGAGTGGGAGAAGAATCGTCCAATGCGGTATACTCCCTTATCTTGCCACCACTGGAAGGATTCAACGTTCACATTGGATGCAAAGGACGGGACCTGAAATATATCAGTTAATGGTAGACTCTTAGAGACTAAAGAGGGATTGCTCCTGAGCGAGTCCCACAGAACCAACGCCTGTGACAGTGCCGGAGACATAATAGAATGTCTGCGTTTGGGGATAGACCACACAAGATTTTCCAATGAGCATGTGGGGGACGCCTGTTCTTCCAGACTAACCCAATCAGGTTGGTCATGTTTGAGGTATATGTAGCGGAGAGCAATATTAAACTCCACGATCTCCGCTGGTAACTAGGGTAAATCCACAGTCAGCATTGACAAGTAAGGCAATGTCCCAAATCTCCCTCAGTAACCAGACGACACACAGCTCTGAGAGTCAACTGACTTTTTATTCACAGGCTTCCATATTTATAGAATTCCCCATGCAAGGGGTTTCCAAACAGCCAAATAGATTTAACAGGGGTAATACAGGGAGGACCAGATGGGGAACTTAACAGTTTGGATAATTCTCCCATCAGGCATTGCTGCACAAGGGAAAAGTCGGTTGATAGCTGGGGTCTGGGGTTATGTGTTGTGGGAGTTCGGTTTAAAACTGCCGAACACTGATTGGGCAACATAAAACTAAGTACTGAATGCTAGTGGCTTACGGCTGCCAGCATATGAATTACTATGCCCACATAAGACCCAGCAGAATACATAGCATATAATACAGACAACCTTTTGACATGTAACGTCCAGCGTTCCAGAAGTGGCTAGGTTTGCCACAATGCTCCCCCAGAACCAAGCCGGCATACACAGTCTGATCCCAACGGATCGGCTTGGGGATGTCCGGGGAAGTACTCACAGATCACTTTTCAAGTTCAGTTTGTCTAGATAACCAGTCGGCGTTACCGTTTTGGTAGTGGATTGTAAAGTCAAACGGCTGCAGCGCCAAACTCCAGCGGAGCAGCCGGGCATTGTCTCCCGCCACACGGTTTAGCCACACCAACGAGTTGTGATCTGTGAGTAGCGAAAAAGGTTGTCCATACAAATACAGCTGCAACTTTTTGAGGGCCCACACCACGGCCAGGCATTCCTTCTCAATAGTGGCGTAGCTTACTTCTCGTGGCAATAACTTTCGGCTCAGGTAAGCTACGGGGTGTTCTCCGCCATCGGCTCCCACTTGGCTCAGCAATGCGGTAAAGTAGCCCTTTCTCCCAGGTGTACCGCTCCCCCTCTAGCCCAGCCTGGTCAGCGTGTACCCTGTCCCTGTATACCTGTAGCGTGGGGTCTGACCTCACCTCGGCCTCAAACTTAGTCGGGGTATCCCAGGACATACGTGTCGTGTGGGGGTCATGGTCTCTTACCGGAGCTTCAGAGTGTGTCGGTGGAACCGTGGTGCGAGCCTGTTGCCGTGTGGTCACTGGATGGGCTTCCTGGTATGGGGCCTGGGGTACAAAAGCAGAGGTCATCTGGCCCAAGTCATTTCCCAGCATAACATCTGCTGGTAAATTTTGCATGAGGCCCACTTCTACCGTCCCCCCTCCCACACCCCAATCCAAATGTACTTTGGCAATGGGTAGTCGGTATACTGCTCCCCCTGCCACTCGTACTGCCACTGATCCGCCAGTGTGTGCCGAGTCAGGGACCAAATGGGGTGCTATCAAGGTTAAAGTAGCTCCTGAATCCCGAAGTCCCTGGACTTCTTTCCCCTCCAAGGTCACTGGCTGTCGATGATGCTGCCGGTTATCCGTGGCTCGGACTGTCATCACCTCATGCAAGATTCCCAGGGGTTCTTCCGTTGGAATGCTCAACATCTCTTGAGTGGCCGGCTCCCGTTGATAATGATGGGCAGCAGCCCTTGGTGCCGGGTTCGGTCGGCCTTGGTTCCAGGCGGGTCTGCCCCGGTTTTGGGTGCACTCGCGTGCCATATGTCCCCACTGTTTGCAGGTGTGGCATTGGATGTTGGCACGTCCGTTATATCTGGAGGGTGGTGGTAAAGTCCCTTGGGATTGACGAAAAGGGGAGGCTGTGAGACCGGGGGGTGGTAGAGTACTGGGTGGTCCCGCGGGTCGAGGATAACTCTTGGTTAGGGGCCCATGATGTCTCCTTGCATCAAAATGCTGATCCGCTAATCGAGCCGCTTCGGTTAGGGTGAGAGGTTTCCTGTCTCGCACCCATTCTTGTGCCTCTGGGGACAAACCGTTGAAGAATTGCTCCAACAGCATTAACTGTCTCAATTCCTCCATAGTAGTGGCTTGGCTGGCTTGTATCCACCCTTGGGAAGCTTGGTCCAGCTTGTGTGCCCATTCAGCATGTGAATCCTTCTCTGGTTTGCGTAGGTTTCTAAACTTGCGCCGGTATGCCTCTGGAGTAATGGCGTATCTCTCTAATATCGCTCGCTTCACTTTATCATAATCCTTGCTGTCCTCACTGGGTACAGCGCGATATGCTTCTGCTGCCCGACCTGCCAGCTTGCCTGCTAGCAATGGGACCCATACTGTCCGTTCCAAGTCATGTAAATCACACAGTCTCTCAAAATCCTGTAAATACCCATCAATCTCATCCTTCTCCTCGCAAAACATTTTAAAGGCATGATAGGGAATTTTGGGTTTTACCTGGTTGTAGAGTGACCCAGTAGTGGATTCTGCTCGAGATTGTGTATACTGCGGACTGTGTGCCATCACGTACTCCTGCACATTCGCCGTTACCATGTGCAGCATGGCATCTGATATAGGCTGTGGCAAAAATTCCAGCCTGGTCCTCATTTCTCTCTGGTAGAGGGTTTCTTCCATGGCTGCTGGTGGTGTAGCACTGCGGGCTCTGTCTCCCTCCATCAGCTCGGCAGTTAGTACAGCTTTGGATTTGTTGCTGGCTACCTTACCCCTGGCTTCTAGCAGTTCCTTTAATGTCTGCCGCTTTAGCCTAGAATAATTCGTCTCCATTTACATCGGTAGTTCACATTGCACGAATTGCGCTTATCGGCTGTAAGGTTGGATCCCGTCGCTTGCCACCAAATGTAGCGGAGAGCAATATTAAACTCCACGATCTCCGCTGGTAACTAGGGTAAATCCACAGTCAGCATTGACAAGTAAGGCAATGTCCCAAATCTCCCTCAGTAACCAGACGACACACAGCTCTGAGAGTCAACTGACTTTTTATTCACAGGCTTCCATATTTATAGAATTCCCCATGCAAGGGGTTTCCAAACAGCCAAATAGATTTAACAGGGGTAATACAGGGAGGACCAGATGGGGAACTTAACAGTTTGGATAATTCTCCCATCAGGCATTGCTGCACAAGGGAAAAGTCGGTTGATAGCTGGGGTCTGGGGTTATGTGTTGTGGGAGTTCGGTTTAAAACTGCCGAACACTGATTGGGCAACATAAAACTAAGTACTGAATGCTAGTGGCTTACGGCTGCCAGCATATGAATTACTATGCCCACATAAGACCCAGCAGAATACATAGCATATAATACAGACAACCTTTTGACATGTAACGTCCAGCGTTCCAGAAGTGGCTAGGTTTGCCACAGTATATATCTGACAGTTGTGCCAGTCTAGCTGCCTGGTAGTACCACAGCAAATTTGGGAGTCCCAAACCTCCCTGATTAGGGAGATTAAAGAGGCTACGCGATGATACACGGGGGCTCTTTTTGTTCCATACAAATTTGGTGATCTTACCCTGAAAAGCCTTCAAGTGATTACTTTTTATCGGTATGGGGAGAGAACGAAAGAGGTATAGAAGTCTAGGAAGAAGAGTCATCTTGACAGAGTTTATCCTGCCAATCCAGCCTATATTCTGTGTATCCCAATCACCTAAATCAGATTCAAGTTTTTTATACATAGGAGGGTAGTTGGCTGTATATAGATCCTCAAATTTTGAAGATAAATTGATACCCAAGTATTTGATAGATGAGCCATTCCAACCAAATTCATATTTCTTTTGTAGTAAGGAAACTACATCTACAGGAAGCGAGACATTGAGGGCCCTAGATTTGGACATATTGACTTTAAGGCCAGAGGCCCTGGAGAATTTGTCAAGTACAGAGTAGATTTCAGACATAGAGGAAATCGGGGAAGTAACAAATAGTAGCAGGTCATCCGCAAATAATGCACATTTGTGGTCCTTACGGGTACATTGAACTCCTCTGATATTCGCGTTATTCCGAATTGCTATTGCCAAAGATTCTATAACAATTGTGAATATCAAAGGAGACAATGGGCATCCCTGGCGGGTTCCCCTTTTAATTTTAATAGATTCTGAAAATAGTCCCTGCAGTCTTATTTTAGCCTCAGGAGAAGAGTAGAGTGCAGATAATATGCCCAAGACTCTTGAGCCAAACCCCCAACGTCTCATAACTTCAAACATATATGGCCAGGAGACCGAATCAAAGGCCTTTTGAAGGTCCAATGATAAGAGCATCCCTTCTTGTTTTTGATCTCCTATCCAACCGGATTGCAATATGGAGATTATGTCTACCGCTCTCCTTACTTGGTCAGTGCCTTGTCTACCAGGAATGAAACCCACCTGATCCTTATGTATATACTGACCAATGAAGGATGCTAGTCTATTGGCTATTATTTTGGTTAGGATCCTAACCATTGGCGGTTTTAATATTAGATATCCCAATGTCAGTGGAAAAATACAAAAATTTGCTGATAAGACATCTGATTATAGCCGCGAGGGCGTGCATCCCTGCCCTGTGGAAACAAGAGACTCCTCCATCCAGAGCACAATGGTTAGCTAGAGTGGCAGGAATACAACAAATGGAGAACCTGACTGGCATTGAAAGATCAGGATGAGATGTACCTTTCGACGTGGGCCCCTTATGTGAGGTATAGAGGGGGGTGAGGGGGGAGAGGGGAGGGACGGCCAACTGGAGGAGGAAGATTCCTTTTTTTTTTTTTTCTGTAGCAGGGAGAAGGGGAGGGAGGGTAATCAAAAGAGGTTAAAAGGAAAATGAGAAGCTTTGCGTGAACAGACAAGAGGGGGGGATAGTGAGGAGAGAGAGAGAGAGAGAGATCCCTCTCCATCATTACCTTCATTATGTGTAACAACTTTAATTAAACTGGAAGATATGAAATGTAGAATTTGTAACGCCAATCTTGAAATAAAGAATTTATAAAAAAAATAAAAGATTTGGCACAATTGCCCAAGGTAAATATTCTTACCGTCTTACTTGTTCCATTTTTACATCAAACTAGGACATATTCATATGTACCTACAGTTTTCAATTACCTTTATAGGCAACTTATTTTTAACATCCCTATATGGGCTGTACAAAGTCTTTGGCCTATACAATAGGCATTCAATGATATGATTGGTGCCTATTTCAGTATTCAATGTGTACCTGTATTGTACATATACATCTTTCATTACTACAATTGTTTATATTCGCTTCATTATTTATCTAAATCTAGAAAATACCCCTCGTTATGTTGATTACCTCACGTCTTGTCTAGGACCTTTCTACCAACACATTAGCTTTATCCTGATATTCATGTATGTTCCTGCAAAGGTCTCCTGTCCAATGTTTTAACATATAAAGTTACTGTGTTGTTCTAGCAATAGGCAATATTCAATAACTTCATAGTTAAACATTTTTATAAATGTATTTTTAGTTACCTGGCGCATTCCCACTTTTTGCCTTGCTGCAACCTTTGTGGGTCCAATTTATCCATCATCCGGGCCTTCACCCCACTTCCTTTAGGGGTGTACCATATCAGTCAACTAGCACTGCACCATACGGGGTGGGCAGCTCCATAAACTTGTTTAAAACTGCATCAAAAAAGTTTGGTGAGCGTTTCACAATAAAATGTTTATGTTTTGACTTTGTTTAAAACCAAACAAACGCTATTATATCTGAAAATTTAATTGAAACTGTTTCTCTCTTTATACAATTTAGAGGCTCCTGATGAAGCAATCGAATATCGCAAAACATGTAGAGCACAAGTCTTTCATTGTGGATCCGGTGGACCTCTTATCGAGGAGATTCTTATACTCAATATAGGCAGTTACTATATAGACATCTCTATAGCCAATTATTTACATCACTATTGAGTAGCTCCTGTTAGAAGGTCGCTGGGTGTTCCCAATATTGTACTGTATTGTTTTTATTAACATTTTTTCCTTCTCTATTCTTATGTATTAAGATGTTATTTCTTTGTGAAACATTAAATGTTGTACTTTTATATAAAGGTGCCTACAAAGTCCATTCTTCCTTCAATTCCTCCTGAATTGTTTTCTATTTACATAATACTAGGACGTGGCATATTATTCTATTAAGGATGTTGATTACCATCCAAGGGCAACAGTAATCAATCTTTTTCTGTACACGGCTTCGGCCATCCCATTCCAAAACCATGGGCATTAATATAAATGTGGCCTACCTTTATGGTTATAACAGCTTGCTCTCTTGTGAATAAAACTTTCTTCAAGATTTTGAAGTATATCTTAGAAAATGTGTACCTATTCAGCCAAAAGAGCATTTGTGAGGTCAGGAACTGATGTGAATAGAGAAAATCCAGCTCTCACTTGAAATACCAATTTGATCTAAATGTGCTCAGCGGGGGCATTTCAGGGCTCTGTGTAGCCTAATTACATATCTACACACCAAACTGACTACACCATGTCTTTTTGAGCCTTTGCTTAGGTGTACATTGATGCTACATCAGAAAAGGCCTAAGTTGTCTAAAATGTCTTTGTATGCTGTTCGGCGCCCTTCACTAGCAGCACCCAAACACAGTGATTTGAATTGGGGTCTGATAGTCAGGTGTCCAAAAACTTTTTAGTATATGTATTTTTTGTCAAGCAGGAAAGAAATATGTTAAAAATAGAGGACCTCGCACTATGAAATAGCTAAATAAACCAGTGCTAAATAATTGTGATTAAATATAAGCTGCTCCCCTCAAAGAGCAATAGAGCTAGCCTTGTTTAGTTTGGGGTGTGTAATGATAGGGGGCGTTATAACATTAATAAATAATTGGTCTAACTGAATCACACCACGTTATACCTAACCTCCCTCCCCTACACAAGGGAAGATAGAGGGAGGTCATCTCTCACTTCATTCTATTAGACACATGTCCAATTATCGCTGACTCTAATACCCCTGATACTCTCCATACTCCAATACCTGAGGCCCGACGGCGGAGACTGTGAGATCCCCCCAAACCGGCCCCCCTCCACTCACCCTCCCCCTCTCACTGACTCCATGTATCGATAACCATACACTCTTTCGCTCTCTACCTATGAACTTATTATTATTATTGTATTTTTTTTTTTTTTTGCTTTTTCTATTCTATTTTATCTCACCTTATTCTTCTCTTTCTATCTTTCTCCTTAGCTTCCTACAGCTCCTCCTCTATCCTCCCCTCTTTCCCACCCTGTCTTCCCCCTCCTGTGCCCGTTCCTTCCTCCCCTCTTCATGTAGAGTCTACACACAGATCCAGTCCCCTCTCCAGCTACAGCCCTAATTCTCTAGTACCGACAGCTGATCAGCTCCAGCGGCGGATGTTTTATGATGAAATATCTATTCAAAGCTGGTCAGTGCCACAGGAACTAGCAAACCCCCACATCCATATGTAACTCTCACCTATCTTTAATCTAACCTTGGACGGTCACAAGATTTCCATTAGAAGCATAGATATGCAACAAGTTAGCCATGAATCTTACTTACTTCTTAGATACTGTTCATTATATCACACAAAAAGGGAAAAAACATGCTATATATATATATACAGTATATATATATTTTTTTTTGTATGTTTTTGTTGCAATCTTGACTGCATGCTAGTTCTGATCATCACTGCTGTACAACCTAATGTTCTATATCAGACTCCTTATTCAACTGTATTGTAAACCTTTTTCTGTTTACCAATAAAAGTTATTATGGAAAAAAATAAATAAAAAAAAAATAATGCAAAATGTAGTGCATATACAAGTGAAGTGTGCAGGGCTCAATGATATGATAATTAATGATTAACTAATAATCCAGTGTTGAAATTACAGTGTTTTTAAGTATTTAATCAAAAAGACATTTTTCATCAAAAACAAAAACACAAAAACAAACGTCCATAAATCTTTTGTGGTGCAACTTGAATCTTTAAACCATCACCAATGGTAACAACTTCATGAGAAAACACCCGGTGGATGTGAGGAAAATACTACTCACCAGACCACCATGACCTATTTCATTAAAAACAAGGTCAAATGGAGCTTTTATATTATAGGTCTGTGGTCTTGTTGGTATATCAGAGGAGATGTGGATGGAATCTTGTTAATACTCCACCGTAATATCATTCAGAAAAAATGAAAAAGCAGGACCATATTAAAAAATAATCGTTTACAATGTGAGTCAAATGGCCGCTTACATTGGTAAATGCCTATCCTCGGCACTGGAGGTAAAAAGCATCTGTTACCATATTAAAAAATAATCATTTACAATGTGAGTCAAATGGCCGCTTACATTGGTAAATGCCTATCCTCGGCACTGGAGGTAAAAAGCATCTGTTACCAGGTAGGTGGAAGGAATAGCCACCCCGCTTGCGCTGTGATGATCAGTGTGCCTTCCACCGCCGTGGTGAAAACAGAAACCGGAAGCTGCCATAATTATTTATATGTATCAAATGTATATAGAGAAGATATGCATGCTTGAAGTTTTATGTGGAGTGTTGTATTAGGATAATTTTTGCAATAGTTGTGTGTATATTATGTCATTTTGAGCAATTTTTGTATTATGTAATTTTGAGCATTAGTTGTCACTTGGTCATATTATAGCAAGGGTGTCCAAAATGTTTTCAAAGAGGGCCAGATTTGATGAAGCGAACATGCGTGAGGGCCGACCATTTTGCCTGACATTCTTTGAACCATTAAAATTTGGTCTAAGTTTGTTCGTTCCAGCACTAATATACTGCCCAACACAAATTCTCTTGCCTTTGTGGCTGTGTGTGGTGAAGAGATGAGCGTGGGCATGTTATTTGGATATACACACCTTCACTTTAGGAGGGAAGTTTCAGGAAAAAAAATGTAAATAAAAATCTGTGACGCAAAATAAGGGTCATTGCCCATCAATGCACCCTAATCAGTGCCCAGATGCTATACTCAGAAGAAGACTCTTGTCTCTACAGTCCACCATATAAAGGACAGACAGGGGGAGATCCATACCAAAACTGACCACATTGCTCGTCAGTTCCAAGAGTTTTATAGCAACTTGTATAACATTAAAGCGAGTGAAGCGAGTAGGTGTCCAGCCGAGGAGAGGGCCAATTTGATAAGGGCCTTTTTACACGAACATTGCCCACAGGCACTAGCTAGGGAGGATAGGCAATCTTTGGAATCCCCACTGTCCTCTGAAGAATGGGTTGAAGCTCTAAAGGCCATGAAACCTGGCAAAAGCCCGGGGCCGGATGGCTTCTCAACACAATATTATAAATGCTTTTCAGACCTTTTATCGCCGGGTTTCCTTAGGGCCTTTAACTCTCTCTCGAACTCTCCTTGCTCTTCTAATACTTTATTAGAAGCATACATCACTGTGTTACCCAAGGACAACAAAGACCCCGCAGATGTAGCAAGTTATAGACCGATCTCGCTCCTAAATGTTGACGTCAAAATCTTCTCAAAGATTCTTGCGAGCCGTCTGGCTTACTATGTCCCGGCGTGGGTGGGTCTTGATCAGGTGGGCTTTGTCCCTGGCAGGGAGGCCAGGGACAACACAATCAAGGCTCTTAACGTACATCACTGGCTCACTTCTTCCAAGCATTAAGGCTTTTTCCTATCCATGGACGCGGAGAAGGCCTTCGACCGAGTGGCCTGGGACTATATGGGCTCGGTCTTGGAGGCCTTGGGTTTAGGAACCAGAATGAGGGCTTACATTGGGGCCCTGTATGCAAATCCGCGGGCCCGGGTTCGGGTCAATGGCCACTTGTCAGAGGCCTTCCCCATCCACAATGGGACTAGACAGGGCTGCCCCCTTTCCCCAATTCTGTATATTCTCACGTTGGAACCTCTCCTTCGATGCATTCGTGCACACCCGGATGTAAAAGGCATTAGAATACGGCATCAGGAATATAAGCTTGCAGCTTTCGCTGACGATATTTTGCTTTTTCTTTCTACCCCCTTGATTTCCGTGCCTAATTTGATGCAAATCCTTGAACAGTTTCGAAAGATCTCCCATTTGAAAATTAACTACTCTAAATCGTTTGCCCTAAATGTGACGCTTCCCGAGTCGCTAGTAGCCCTATGTCAGGAGAATTTTCCCTTTCGATGGAAAACTGACGATATTACCTACTTGGGCATTAGGCTTCCGAGCAAATTGTCAGAGCTTTATGACAAGAACTTTTTGAGTGAATTGGCAGCCATACGACAAGACTTGCTTCGTTGGGATGCTCCTGCGATTTCTTGGTTTGGGCGAGCTGCTATCTTAAAGATGACGGTTCTACCCCGATTATTGTATAAATTGCAGACAATCCCGATCTCCTTGCCATCCTCTTTCTTTGTGACTAGTGATGAGCGGAATACGCCATATTCGATTTCGCGATATTTCGCGAATATTTCGAAGAATATTCGCGAATATTCGTTAATATCGAATATTCGTGATATTTTATAAAAAAAAAAAAAAAAAAAATTGCGAATTTTCGCCAATGCGAATTTTCGCTAATGTGAAATTTCGCGATTTTTTTTTTTTTTTTTTTTTTTTTTTTTATAAAATATCACGAATATTCGATATTTACGAATATTCGGTATATTTTATATAAAAAAAAAGCGAAATTTCACATATGCGGTTGCGAATATTCGTTAATATCGAATATTCGTGATATTTGATAAAAAAAAAAAAATTGCGAATTTTCGCTATTGCGAATTTTATTGCGAATTTTATTGCGAATTTTTTTGCGAAATTTGAAAAATATCGAATATTCGAAATAGCGAATATTCGCCGCGATATTCGAGATATTCGCGAATACTCGAATATGCAATATTCGTAGCGAATATTCGCAATGCGAATATTCGTGAGCAACACTATTTGTGACGTATAAGAGGATGTGCACGAACTTCCTTTGGGGGACTAAAGCGCCGCGGATTAGTTGGGCAAAACTAGTGCTTCCAAAGCTAAATGGGGGCATAGGCCTCCCGGACATACAGAGATATTACTGGGCTATCCATTTGACGCGGGTAGTAGATTGGCAGGTGCACGCTCGACATAAAGGCTGGGTCCATCTGGAAAGTTTGATAACTGGAGCCGACCTCTGTAAGATGCCCTGGTTTTCTAGGAAATACTGGATGTCTAGTGCTCAATCGCACCCACTAGTAGGGGCAACTTTGCTGGCATACGCAAAGGCTTGTGGAACCCATGCGGTTTCAAATACGGCCTGTGGCATAACACCCCTTAGGGGGAACCCTGATTTCCTCCCGGGGCTAGAGAGTTCCTACCTGACGAGATTATGGCCACATGGGACGTGCTAGCCAAACAGTTCTTTTCGGGGGATAGATTCCTTACGCTAAGAGAGGTGTCATCGTTGTCCCTAACCAAGACCTTTCCCCCACTGGCATACCTTCAGATAAAACACTTTCTCGATAACCCCAAGACCAGAGGTGACTTTTCGAAACAGGCCACAGTGTTTGAGTTGCTATGCTCTAGCCCCACCCGTCAGAGGCATGTAATCTCGGTGCTTTATGCATCCATGTTTCCAAATCTTTGTACCCCTATGCAAGCAGAACAGGCCTTTTGGGAGACCCGTCTGGAGAAATCCATCGAAGCTAAAAGTTGGGAGCGAGTCCACTGGTGCATACATAAAGGATCGCAAAACGTGAGCATCCAGGAAAATGGGTACAAGATTAGAACACGATGGTACCGGACGCCAGACCTGATACACAAATTCTGTCCAACTGTGCCGGACCGTATCATCGCTACCCCTGGAGTTCTCACCAGCACAGTATCTTCTTCATCTCTCAGGAATTCCTAAAAAACGGTATTGCAAATCTGTGGCGATTCATATGATTAACGCGGCCAGACTGTGTTTGCCTGTTCACTGGAGAGACACGACACCCCCGTCTCCTAAAGAGTGGGTGGCACGCATTAACCATATTGCTGCGATAGAGGAGCTGATACATACTGCACAAGATAGAATCTCTAGCTTTTCCTATGTTTGGGAGGACTGGTTTACATTTAGGACTACGGCAACCTATCAGGACCTTATCAAGACGCTATGATGAATATTAGTGCACACGGTGAGTCGGCCTTGCATGTGTTGTACGATAGGGTCGACCTGTCTCTGTACCAACATGGTAGACGGAGAGGGTAGCTGGTGGTTTCCCCACCCCCTCTCCGGGCATTTGAGTCCAGTTGATCCTCGCTCCCCTCCTCTTACCCCCCCCTTTTTTTTTTCTTTTTTTTTTTTCTTTCCCCCTCTCTCCCTTCTAGTTTCTTTCTTCTTCTCTACTTCTTCTTCTGGCTTTAGCAATCTTAACGAGATGGGCGGATGGGTCTGCGCTTGGCAGATCTCTCCGACCATCCCTGCTAGAGGAAACGGTCCTCCTAGGACTAAGGCGAAAGTAGACCAAAGGCCCTGCCCTGGCGTAACAGGCAACCTGCATTATTATCCCATCTATATGAGGGCTCCTTGTACGTCTATACGTCTCCCCCCATCGATGGGTCGGAGAACCTCGATACACTGCGGTATACCCGTGTTATCTTGAGCCTTTCGTGATAGTTGGGGAACATAATCTCCTTTTTACTTAGGCTGCTGACGATTTTACACTGGCTGTAAGTGTTATTCGGGCCTCTTTAAGATTATGCCATATGTCGTTGTAACTCATGTATTACCGGGGCCCCTTGGTCTCTATATCTTATGGTTACCCCTGTTGATGTTTTTAAGATGTCTGTTAATATATACTTTTTCTCAATAAAATCTTCATGAAAAAAAAAAAAACACTTCCGCGCATTCGTCGAAACCATTCGGCGCATGTGCGAGAAGACATGTCTGCTGGTTAGCGTACTAATCAGCAGACATGTTGGGCGGACGGGTTCCCAGCCGACAGATTTCAAAGCATGCTTTGAAATCTGTCGGGTGGCCAAATCCGTCTGTTTGCCCGTACACACGATCGAATCTGTCTGCTGAAGCGGTCTAGCAGACCGTTTCCAGCAGACAGATTTGATCGTGTGTACGAGGCCTTAGAAAAGAAGGAAACAAAGGTATTTATAATTGTTTTTATATCTATGCAAAAATGTTCTGCCTTTCATTTAAATTTTTTTTCTTTTTTTTTTATATAATATTTTATTGAGAAAGCTTCAACATGAAAGACAAGATTATGTGCAAAGCAACCTATAAATAGGTGCAAATCAGGCTGTAAAAAAGCATGGATGACCAGACAATACAATTTTTCTATTTTTGATAAAGAGAAAATAAAAGAAAAAAGATCGGGGGGAACAAGAGGAGTGTGATGAAATACGAAGGAAGACGACATTGTTAGCAACGAAGGAAGAGAAATTAAAAAGATGGAAAATACCTGTAGAGGTGCTAATGTGAATCATAGGGAAGGAGGCTGAGGGGAGACCGTAGGTCACCGTCCCCTCGCGGCTGCCCGAGACAAAAACCTTAGTATTAGCAGATAATAAATACAAGGAAAAAACTAAACCCAGTGATCTCATCATCCTGTATAAACTACTTAAAGTGGAAAATGTGCTGCGCTAAAGGAGTGAAAAAACCTCGATGACCAGGGTGTATAAAGGTTTATATAAATTAATATATAAACACAATGGGGAAAAGTGTCAAAATATGAACATTAGCAAGAAAATGAATAAAAAAATGGGTGAACATTAACAAGAATGTGAATTACTATAAATACGAACACCTCAGCATAAGTGACCAGTGTTGGTCAAAACACCTGTAAATGTGAGAAAATATCAGACGTGAACTGATCTCATGAGAAAAAATCCAATAAAAATGCACACAGCAACAGATGAAATGTCAATGAGACGATGGAGCTCCTAATAAGGAATCCTCCAGCTGATTGGAGGGTGTGATGTGGAGCTTGACAGTGGACTGGGAGAAAAAAGGGCACGATCCTATATAAATAAGTTGGATACTCTTACCGTGTGACGTGGACCCATGCAATTTGCAGTCTGGGTCAATCGAGGTAAGAGTAATGAAGGAACAGGCTTTTCCCGTGAGCGTCTCTGTCAGTGTCTTGTAGTTTCTCCCGTCACAAATCCTGGTATAATCCTCCACATTCATGGACTCCTGGCAGCTGAATGGTGTATGCCTAAGCAGTGATGCTACTCCTCCAAAGTTTTGGGGTTTGTAAAAAACATGGAAGAAAGCAAAAAAAAGCCTCCACATGGCATAGATCAGAGTAACCAAAAAAAGGGGTTTATTAAAAACACAGGAACCAAACACCCCTGTAGAAGTCCTATAGGACGAAATGTATAGGGTTCTATGTCTGCTACCTATACTGCGCTTTTTTACTTGTGATCACTTTATGTAACCATTGCCGGGTGTTTACTACTTCCTTTTTTATCTGCCATTTTTATACTTTTGTTTTTGTTTGGTTCCTGTGTTTTTAATAAACCCCTTTTTTTGGTTACTCTGATCTATGCCATGTAGAGACTTTTTTTGCTTTCTTTCATGTTTTTTACATACCCCAAAACTTTGGAGGAGTAGCACTTAAAATAACATAAAATACATTAAAAAAAAATCTTGACAAGCAGGAACCTTCCCCAGTGGTGGGACACTATTCCTCCCACTGATACCAATGATGGGGCACTATTTCTCACACTGACACTAAAGATGGGACACTATTCCTGCCAATGATACCAACGATGGGGCACTATTTCTCCCACTTACACAAATGATGGGGCACTATTCCTCCCAATAATACCAACCCGAACCCGAACTTTCAGAAAATTGTCCGGGTTCGGGTCAAAACAAAAATAAACTTCGGTACGGGTTCGCTCAACCCTACTTAACAACTCTCTACTTGAAACTGTATTTATGGTCTAATTGACATTGTGTGCATATCAGGGACGGACTGACAACTCATGGGGCCCCAGGGCAATAGAAGATTATGGGGCCCCTGGGCTTACTGATGGCCACCACGCCAGGAGGTAGTGCATAGGCAGAGCAGCTAAAATCTCGGGATTTTCACATCAAATCATGGCGGTTTTGGACATATCAGTGACAGCTGTAAAAAAAACATTGATTTTTACATGCTGTCCCTGGTTTTACTGAGCCTGGCAACCCTGATGGGGCCCCGTAGTAGTGTGGGCCCTCGGGCAGTGCCCGAGTGACTCAATGGTCAGTCCGCCCCTGGTGCATATTGTATACATATACACTATAATCTTTATGCAATATTATTATAAAAATGTATTTTTGACTAGCAGGTTTACAGCTATATAATGCTGCCTCCAGTCAAACATGAGTGAGTCATTGATGAGAGAAAAAGTTAACCGCTCAGAGGTCCCAAGGAGCTAAAGCTGAAAGGTAGGATCCAACCCCTGGGTGCAGGCACTGCAATAGTGTGCAAAATTGTATGGAGAAAAACCAGGACGGCCGCACTCCAAAAAATGTTCCTTTATAATAAAACAGATTACAACATCAACATGTCACAGAAAAGAGCTGACACGTTTCACACCAAAATACAGTGCTTATTCGTAGCTATGAATAAGCACTGTATTTTGGTGTGAAACGCGTCAGCTCTTTTCTGTTTTTTGCTGTGACATGTTGATGTTGTGATCTGTTTTATTATAAAGGAACATTTTTTGGAGTGCGGCCGTCCTGGTTTTCCTCCATACAATTTTGCATGAGTGAGTCATTGCTGAGTGGGTGGGGGAGGTGATCCTGCTGCACTAATTTGGAAATCATGATGCACTTGCACCTTGAAAGCAGATTCCTTCTTGTCATCATGACCAAGTCTCTGAGGGACAAACATTACCTTTGCCCCCCCTCCCCCTTGTATTCCCCCTTATTATTATCTTCTTAGATTATTATTTTCCTGGCACGTGATTGGGTATTGTTATTGTTTGCAGAGTGGAGCTTTACCTCATTTACTAAATTCTGGAGCACTGCACTTGCAGAGTGCAATTGCACTTTGCAAAGTGTACAGTCTATTTGGCTTTGCTAAATCAACACCAATGTATTGGTGGGTGGGACCACTGGGTGCACACTGGGGGATTGATTCTGGATGCTGCACCAACTATGGTTCATAATTGCTTGCTTTGCAGACGATATATTGAGGTGAGAGAGTAAACTGCCCTGTCAGCTTCTGGAGGTGGATTATTTCCTCTGTTCCATCTATTTAGGTAGTGACTCTGTGGTGTTAATTTATCAAAGCCAAGTAGACTGTGCACTTTGAAAAGTGAAATTGCACTCTGCAAGTGCAGTTGCTCCAGAATTTAGTAAATGAGGTAAAGCTCCACTTTTCAAACAATACCCAATCATGTGCACAGGATTGGATGATAGAGGTCAGCAGAGCTTTTACCAATTTATTAAGCTCTGGAGCTATTGCACTTGCAGAGGGCAACTGCAAAGTGCACAGTCAATTTCCCTTTAGTAAATCAAGCGCTGTATGTTTTGTGAAAAGCAGCTTGGTAAGCACAGACTCAGTTCTATTTAAACTCCTTATTTAATCGAAGACCTTTCTGATTATTTGATTGATTGCTACCCTTATGCTTTTGTGCTGTACTATAGTGTTACCTGTAAACCAGTGCGAAAAATGAACATCTGGTGAACTTTCTATTCTATTTTATCTATTTGTTTGACTATCACTCTTTATCCCTATATTTTACAGTATAAGGTAATTAATTGAAAAGCCTTTCTGTGCCATGGGCTTGCTATACAGTTCATAAAGATATAGATTAATAAAATATTCTAATACAATTTTTCAGATATCTTTCAGTTGATCAATAAATAATTGAGACAGTAATATTATTTAATAATAGTATTTATCATTGTTGGTAAATACTATTTTACTATATTAAACTCCCTTTTCTTTGTAATTAAGGATTTTGATACAACTGTTTATTTTTATTTTTTTAAGGCACTCATACAGATATACTGTAGGTCTGGCTATGATAGTGCTAAAGTCTGGCAATACCTGTATTATAAATAGGCACTGGATGGCAAAATTTCAAAAGATTTTTCTTTTTTTTTCGTTATTGGATATTATCTAGGAACCCAACAAATGTATATATCCGACTAACGACTACCTGTACGAACTCTGCGGCAGCAGCAGCACCGTTACGGACGAGCTGAGCAACCACACTTGCAGGACAACACATCTGTATGCCAACATGCCAGGGGCAGCCATGATCATAGCACTACTGCCTCCACAGGCATCTACCAAACGTGCATGAACGTCTTTGGCATGGGGGAATCGGAGGTGTATCGCATCTTCCGATTCAGCCCTGATGTCATCCTGGAATTAGCCACAGCCCTGCATGATGAAATCACCAGCCAGACGGGACGCTTACATGCAGTGCAGCCACTAGTCAAGGTACTGGCAACACTATTTCCTCGCCAGTGGATCTTCCCAACGTACAGGTGGAGTCGTGTCTGGGATGTCACAATCCACCATGAGCAGATGCGTGCACCAGGTTGACCCGCAATCCTCACCCTCATGTCCCACCACATCATCAAACCAACCCATGAGAACCTGCGGCAGAAGGCAATGCAGGATTTCTACAGCCATTGATTGCACACATGTGGCACTACGCCCCCCCCCCCCGTGCCACAGAGCACATATACCGCAATCATAAGCAGTGGCATTTCATCAACATACAGGTGATAGCTGATGCCCAATGCCTCATATGACATGTCCGTGCCAAACACCCCGGGGCCAGCCACGACAGCTACCGTCAAAGCAACATCCCAACAGAATTCGAACAGAACGTGTACAGGGACAGCTGGCTGGTTGGTGAGTGACATGGGTGTCAGGCATGACTGTCCGACCCCATGATGCAGACATCACAAGGGGCACATGCACGGCTAACATCCTCCTGTCTTTTCCCTTCCAGGTGACTCGGCATATGCACTTGGGCCCCATCTCTCGACTCCATACCAGAATCCCCAAACCAGAGGCGAGAGAAGATACAATGCTGCACACATACACACCTGTGCAGTGGTGGACGCACATTTGGCATCCTGAAGTCCTGTTTCCGATGCCTGGATAAGTCCAGGGGGGCCTGTTGTATTCCCCAAACTTTGTGTGCCAGATCATCGGTGCATGTTGCGTGCTGCACAACTACGCCATGAGAAAGGGTCTGGAGATTGACATATGTGATGACCTGACCCCTGAACCACACAGTCCCCCCCGCCTGAGGCTACCCCGTCTGCTGAAGGAACAGCAGTCAGGAGTTGCCTCGTGGAACGCATCTTTGCACGTTAAACACACACATTCATCCTGGCACACCACTGTGGTCTCTAGCTCACAGACGCCACATTCACCTCACATTGGTTTAGCCCAAGTCCACCACACGGGACTTGGGAGCAGCAACGCCACACCAAGGCCCCAATGATGTTGCTGTCCATTCATACCACATTCATACGGTCGTGGGGATAACCTCTCCCCGACGAACCAAGGTGACCCCTGCCAGCTGACATGCCTTGCTGGCAGAAATGTCCTTGTGCCTGTCTGGACACATGGGTCACACACACATACACACACTCACACACTCACACACCAGTCACACCGTAGCACCAGCGGGCAAACCCTGCCCCTGCAAACTGGTGTCCAGTCACCACTTCTGCACTCGTGTGCAGTCTGATGGTGCTGTAAATAAAAAAAAATAGGGATCATGCCATTGGCCGTCATAACAAGCCCTTACAGGTGCATGGCACATGCCTCTGAGCACGTCACCTAAATAAAAAAAAAGCTCAGACTTTGAGCTGCACTGGTTGTCCTCAGGACAGTCATTTTCCCTCTCGCGGGCCAGGCCTCGTGCCCAGGGTTCTGCTCCTCAGTTGTCGTGGTGACGACTCGGGTGGGGGGGTGGGGCATCACGAGGAGGTGCATCCCCTGGGCTGACACTCCTGGAGCTAGTTGCAGGTGTTGCCTGCATCCCCTGCCTGCAGCCCCTCCAAGGCAATGGCAATGGGGGTCAGCACACCATTGGTCTCAGCCTGCACCTGCCTCTGCCTGGCGTTGTTCTGTCGCTGTAGGCGCCTGTTTTGGCGACCCTCTGACTGGATAGCCACAGTGTTGGCCTGCATGATCTCGCCCAGGCTCCGAACCATCCGCCATGAGACCTGCTGCTGTGGCCTGCAGCTACACAATAGCCCTGGTATGCCGTTCCTGGGTGGGCAGCATGTCTGATCCCTGGTCCCCAGATGTATAAGGACCCCCTGCTACCATGTAGTGATGCATGGCATCCAGGGTCTGGAATTGGTCACACAGGCATGTGGCCATGGCTGCACAGTTGGAATTCACCTCCTGCAGGCAGTCCGAGATGGCCATCGTATGTGCAGCCTGTTGGGTGAGGCACTGCTGCATAGGCGGCGGTGCCCTGCACAGCCACTGTGCACTCAGCCTGGGTCTTTGCTGAGGACCCGACAAAGAAGGCCAGGCTGTCTGCCACTCGGTGCAGGTCGCAGGCAATATCTGCCATGTGGCGTGTCTACCATGCCTGTTCCCTCTCCAGTCCTTCTTGGAGGGATCCAGCTACACCCCTGGTCTTGCCTTCCTGGGTGAAGTAGCCAGTTGTGTCCGTCTGGACGGGGTGGCCCTTGTGGGGGTTCCCCTGGATAGGGTAGCCCTTGAGGGTGTTCCCCTGGATGGGGTAGCCCTTGAGGGGGTTTCCCTGCACGGGGTAGCCCTTGAGGGGGTTACCCTGGACGGGGTAGCCCTTGAGGGGTTTACCCTGGGCGTCGAGGCCGTTCAGGGGTCCACCGTCTCGGAGGGACCGGCGAACATGCTATCCTCATCAAGGTAAAGGCATTCCTCTTGTGTGGGCACTCCCCTCCACCGAATAATTGTGGCTTCCCAGGGGGTTAGGCTGAGCAAGATGTTCCTGGGATGGCGTGGGTCATCCACAGGCAGATGATGGCCTAGCTCCCTCCAACACTGGGGGTCTGGGGGTCCTCATCAGGCTGTTGTCCCGGGGATGGTGCGGTCAGGCCAGTGGATGTGGATGTGGATGACACAAAGCATTCACATGTTGGTGGACCCACACACTTGTCACATGTTCCCTTGCACCCCCTCACATGCTCCACACCGGATGGGGGATGAAACACACTTACCTCTCCTCAAGTCCTGTTTGCTGGAGTCAAAACCCTCCAGGCCCTCCACCTGCTCCTGCTCCAGGCAGCTGGCGATCACCTCCTCCTCAGCTGTCAACTTGACAGTAGTAGCTGGTCCACCTCCGGTGCCCCTGAGGTGCCTTTTGATCTTGGCCAGCTTCTCCCTGACACGCCTATGCATATCATTGATCTTTTTTTGGACCTCCCTCCAGGTCCTGGTTTCATGGCCAAGGGCATTTATCTCCAGGGTCACCTTCTGCAGGATCTCCAACTTCCTGGCCTTGCTGGTCCTCCCGCTCTGTGCACCATGGAGGTACGTGTCGTACCTGGCAATGGACCAGGTCAGGATCGCCCTCTCAGCCACAGAGAAATTCTTCTTCCTCTTCTCTCTTTCCAACTCAGTATCTGACATGGCTCAGATCGCAAAAGCACCTCTGCACCAGGGAACACAGGCTGGCATACTTTTGCGCTGGACGTGCATCTGGCTGGGTGTACTTATGTTCTCGGCGTATGCGGTGGGCAGGCGTATCTTAGGCGGTTGCGCCAGCGTAGTTGTGAGCATGCGCAGAGGGGTGCTGTGCATGCATCCACGTCACGACGCATGCACCGTTTGTGATACGCCGGGCATTAACCACTGCACCACGCCGGCGTACCTGTCTGGCACTCGCCCCATCGCCCACTTCCACCTACGCCGGCCTGCGCCTTCGAAACCTACACCATGCCGACGCAGCATTGGGAGCAATAGCTTGCTGAATGCAGTGCTTGCCTCTCCGCGCTGCGTCTGTGCGGCGTACAGCGTTTGCGCTACGGCGGCGTAATGTGCGCCCACACTCTGTGAATCTGGGCCTAAGTATGGAGTGCTGTATTGAGGTCACATGCCTTTTTTCTGAACCTTAAACATCATTGAATGGTATATCTTACTACTATTTACTACTTTTTAGGTATTCTGTACATGCATCAACTCCTGAGGAAGCGGGCACACGAAACGCGTTGAGTTCAAAAGATGTATATGTATATCATGTATCTTCAAAGACTGTATTAGTCTGACTGATGTCCAGTCTCCAGTCTCCAACCAGTGAGTCAGTGAGTTGAGGCAGACGGATTAGCTACAGGAGCTCACAACGGCACACGTCTCCTAGGAGTAGGAGCGTGCGTGCTATAGCTCCAGGCAGGTGTAGGCTAGCAGGCAGTCAGGGTTCCCCTGCCCAGCCAAGCTCCAGCACAGCCGCATCTTACCCGGATCCCGGATAACCTCCACCTCCAGCCGTCTCCAGCACTCTTTCCCCCCCTCCTTTGAGCATAATCTGCGCCATCACACAGGTAAATCCTGCCTGTCCCCCCCAGGATCAAGGGTGGCCGTCCTTTTCAGGATAGCCGCGGCAGTCCAGCCCTGGGAATCAGTTCTCCTCACCCAGACCTCAATCGAGGCACCCCCAGCCCGTCCCCCCCTCCCCGCCGCTGTTTCCTGGCTGTTTCGCCGGTCCGCGCCAGCCACGCTAGGTCCGCGGGAGCTGCGGCTTAGGAAAGACCGCGGCTTCAACTGCAGCCTAGCGGCGCACGGCTACAGCACTCTGCATCGCCCCTGTTTTTTCGCCCAACACACCCCCCCTTACCCACAGACGTCCCCATCCACCACCCTGGCAGCCAACCACCCCCTCTCTGGGGTTTATCTCAGCCAGTTGGTGGCCCGGCTTGGGCCCTGTGTCAGGCCATCGGCCAGCTTGGTACACCCCCCCAGCAGTAACTACTCCCTTCACACCATCCCCTCACAAATCATCAGATTTGATCCAGGGTCTCAACTGATCGCCTCTGAGGGATCAGGAAGGAATTTTTTTCCCTGCCCAGCATATTGGCTTAGCTGAACCAGGGTTTTTTTGCCTTCCTCTGGACCAAAAAAAAAAAAAAAGGAGAGAGGATTCAGGGAATCTACTCCCCACCGCCACCTGACCAAACCCCCCCCCCCCCGGCGATGGGCCACTATGGCCATTCGGCAATATTCTGCAGAAATTCATCTGGGGCCTGAGGCAATTCGCCACAAAGCTACCAGCCGTCACCAAAAAGGCCCTGAGATTTGAGCAACTTTTGAGGATCGATCGACGATCATCAGTCAAAAAATTTAGCTACCCACCCCAACCAAAGCACTTATCATGTGCTTTGATCAATACAAGATCGGCAGTAAGACACCGATTAGAAATCCACGATTTAATTCTACAGAACAACTTAGACTGTCTCTTTATTACAGAAAGCTGGCTCACAGCCGACTGTAACACCATTTTTGGAGAACTGGTGCCAGAACACTACCGTATTATAACAGAAAACAGAATAGGGCAAAGAGGAGGAGGACTGGCGGTGATCCATAAGACGCATCTTGTGATCTCTAAACCAGCCCTTCAGCACTCGCTTCCATTTATGGAAACCCTTACTCTGCAACTGCAAACAAACCCCCAGGAGACCGTCCGTATTCTGCTCTGCTATAGGCCACCCGGGCCTAAATCGCAGTTTTTACCCTCATGGACGGAGTTCATCTCCACTTACGCCCTAATCAGCAAACACCTTTTGCTGCTCGGGGACTTCAATCTCTGGGCCAACTCCTCACAAGACCCCGTTGCCGACGCCTGTATCGACCATCTGGAAGGATTAGGCCTTCAGCAAATAGTATGTGTGCCCACACATGCTTCAGGTCACACACTCGATCTCATCTTCAGACAAAATCTGAAAATAAGTAGTTGGAAAATGAACCATTGCCATGGACAGATCACCATGCAATTAAATTCATAATTTCCGATACAGCCCCATTGATAAAAACACCCAAGCCGGTGACAACACACTGGTCTAGATCTCAGAAGAAGCTCCATTCGGAACTCTTCAAATCTACCTTGGAAAATAAAATTAAAACAATTCAACCAGGTCAAACGGCCGCAGACACACTGGATGCCATAAATGCAGCCCTTCTACAGTCAGCCGACTTAGTAGCACCAGAACGCAAAGTCCTTACCCGGAAAAACAAGGCAAGCTGGTTCAACAACCAGCTATCGCTACTGAAGCAAGAGCGTAGAAGGGCAGAAGCCGCCTGGAAAAGAAACGCTTCCGAGGCGAACCTCGCCATCTACAAAGTAGCAACAAGAAGATACCACATAGAAATCTTCAAAGCCAAGAAAAACTATTTTTCCATGGCTATCAACAGCGCCTTAAACCGCCCCCGGGAACTCTTCAAGCTGGTCTCGCAGACCATGAATCCAGACTGTCTTGAAGCCCCCAACTCAGACACCCAAGAATTTTGCAATGAATTGTCGGATTTCTTCATCAATAAAAATGAAAGAATCTGGGAAAGCATTCCGCAAAACAATACCCCTGAGCTACCACACAGCACCCGGAGGAACATTCTACAACCAACAAAGTTCACTCTGGAACCCATCTCCATCAATGCCACAGAAAATATCATCGGCGCTTTGCGTAACAGCACATCGCCTAATGATATCATCCCCACTAAGCTGCTAAAGGAATGTGCCGATATCCTGGCGCCTCCCATTACGCAGCTTATAAACCAGTCATTTAAGGAAGGCATAGTGCCCTCCCTGCTGAAAGAGGGCACAATCCAGCACATCTTGAAGAAACCTACCCTGGATCCCAAGGACCCAAATCACCGCCGTCCCATAACAATGCTAAACGTTTTCTCCAAGGTAATGGAGAAAGTCGTGGTACAACAGCTGCAACAGCATCTAGATACCCACAACCTACTTGATCCACTGCAATCGGGATTCCGTCCCGGACACGGGACAGAAACAGCACTGCTCAAAATATGGGATGACGTTCTGGAGGATGCAGACGAAGGAGAATCTTGTCTCCTGGTTCTGCTGGACCTAAGTGCAGCCTTTGACACGGTAGATCACAAACTGCTACTGACTCGGCTGGCTGAGGTAGCCGGAGTCACAGAGGGTGATTTACCATGGTTTTCCTCCTTTTTGGAAAGCCGATCTCAAACGG
This sequence comes from Rana kukunoris, assembly GCA_029574335.1. NCBI lineage: Eukaryota > Metazoa > Chordata > Amphibia > Anura > Ranidae > Rana > Rana kukunoris. The sequence goes on along the minus strand of CM056053.1, from coordinate 349,282,170 downwards.
TGAAGTTGGGACCGTTCACTTCTGGAAAACGCACTGTGTCATGTGGAGTCCCCCAAGGCTCACCTCTGTCACCGGTGCTCTTCAACATCTATCTTCGCCCTCTCTTTGAAGTCATCAGTAGTCAACAACTACTTTATCACTCATATGCAGACGACACGCAACTGTATTTTCGCATCTGCAATAGAAAGGATCATCATCTCAGCTTAGAGAATTGTCTCTCTTCAATAGAAAAAAGTGGATGACTAGGAGTTATCTTAAACTCAACAATTCCAAAACAGAACTTATTCTGTTTCATGCCAGTCGCAAGAGTCAACTGGCAACAACCTGGACACCTCCACCCATTCTGGGCCAGATCATCACCCCTAGCGCCAAAGTCAAAAGTCTCGGGATCATTTTTAACACCCACATGACAATGGACGCACAAATAGGGTCAGTAGTCAGCGGATCTCACCATCTGCTGCGCCTGCTACGCAGGCTTATTCCATTCATTCCCAAAGAAGACGTACCAGTCGTGGTGGGAACAATTGTGAACTCCAGACTGGACTATGCAAATGCCCTCTACCTCGGACTCCCAAAGTACCAAATCGCTCGTCTGCAAGTCGTACAAAATACGGCCGCCAGACTTGTGACTGGGAAAAAACCCTGGGAATCAATCTCACCGTCGCTGAGATCCCTTCACTGGTTGCCAGTAAAAGACAGAATTGCTTTTAAAGCTCTCTGTCTGACTCATAAATGCATCCATGGTAAAGCCCCGCAATATCTTTGCGATAAAATAGAAGCCCACAATCCCGCGACCAAAATTTGGTCAAAGTACCCAAAGCCAGATTCAAGTCCAAAGGAGAAAGAAGGTTTGCGGTCCAGGGTCCCAGACTTTGGAACGCTTTACCAACCAGCATTCGGTTGGAGGAAAACCACCTGACCTTCAGAAGACAGATTAAAACTCTGCTCTTTTGATGTCAAGAAAGACTGAAACAACAAGCGCCCAGAGGCGATTTGGTTCGCATGTGCCGCGCTATATAAGTTTCTCATTCTCATTTCTTATTAATGTAATTATGATTATTATACTATATGCCTCATGATGTTTTTATGCTCATTTATGATCATGTTCTTGGAATTGCAATAAATTCTAATCTATTTATTCCACTCACTTGATTTGGCCTCTATGATCAACTCATTCAAAGTCCCATGGGCTAACCTTCAATTTTTATATTTGGGGCATGCATGGTCCATCAGAAGTCCTCCTAATCTTAGTTTCACTGCTGTGCCAGTCTATGAATGCAAGAGATTTCAGGGCAGGTACTCGCCCCTCTTTATGGTCATGAAGAGGAACAGCTTGCAAAGACCGGTTTTTGGTCTTGCGCACCTGAGAATTTTTTTTAGCAAGGAGAAGTTCAAGCTGGAAATATTGTCCCTGATTCATAAGGGGTCCAGCCAGGTGACTGGCTCTGGGGACGGTGGGGGAGGGGGGCAGGGCTGTTCCATGGCTCTGTGTGTGAATGGACACATGGAGCCAAGGTTCAGGAGCACACCTGCTTGGGAGTCCCAACAGCAAGCTGCTTGCTATGGTTACAGTTGTGTGCAGATGTGAAGAGCCAAAAGGGGTCCATGGCAGTACAAAAACACAGTGGAGGGCTATCTCTGCTTTTGTTTTATCAAGAAATTCCTTTACAACCTCATAAAACACAATCATTTTAATATAATGATTTGCGTCAGCTGCATTTACTGTAAAATAGATCAATAACCCTTTCAGCATAAATTCCTAGAGGATTTAACATGATTTTCTCATCAGACACAGGGACTTACTAAGTTGTGAAGCAGGGGGATGACATTTCAGGAACTTGTAGTCTTTAAAACAAAATTTCATTACCAGTTTCCCTTAAAACCCTTAGTTATACAACTTCAAAATATTTCTTAAACACAATCTCTAGAGTAAGATCGCAATTATAATTCAAACATTATACTTTCATTTTATTTCCTTGTATTAGCACATCATATTTGTATTCCAAAGCCGAATATGAAAATGAATAATAATCAGAGAATAATAAAAATGAACATTTCCCTAATATCCTTGGAGAATTTCTTAAGGTTAAAGGAAAAATCCATCTGAGATATAGGAAATCTGCTGTTCTACAGAAAAGATGAATGGCCTGATAACCTTTTCTTGAATGTATGATGATATATATTATTAAATCATAAACTCTTTTTTTTAATTAATGTTTTCGATCGTACTGCAAACTCCTTCCATTTTTTTTTTTTTTACTGATGTCATTTTTTTCCTGGTTAAAATAAATGAATGTAGTTAGCTTAAATATAGCTGAACAAGATTCCCTATAGCTCAATATTTTGATTTATTCCTGCAATATTTTCTTTTCACCTTTTTTATATAGGAAAACATTGGGTTATTGCACAAAACACTTACAGTGAATGGTGGTTTGTGTAAAAATATTTGAATTACAATTAATTTCAAACACTGTTTAAGTGTCGGATCACACCAGCGTGCTCTGCAAGATCTCATGTGATTCGCACCGCTGTGCAGTGCACATCACATGCGATGTCCAAGCAATGCAATTTCAGACATGCAGATAGTATGGATGATATTGCATCGCATTCCGACTCGCGCAGGACCCTTTTTTGATCCGTAACAGAATCGGTGTGAACACCCATGCGATCCGATTCATGTCCGAACTGTCAGTTCGTAGTGTGATATGCAAGCTGAAATTGGGGTGTCATTAACAATTTATTGACAATCCGGAGGTTTGGATATGGCAGTGTGAACTGATGCGCGAGTCGGGTGTGATGCAGGAACCAGCAGTGAATTTGCAGAGTTCCCGCACCGCACAAGTGTGAACCGAGCCAAAACTTTTCAAAATGTTCGCATTTTTTAGAGGGATAGAACTCTAATTAATATACATTTTCTAACATGTTTCATCAGAGTAAAATTCCCCTAAAGAAGATCGTGACAGTAATTGGTCGAAACGCATCGGGAGACTCATATAGAAATTAATTGAACTATGGTCCATCATGTATTGCATTGTTGTTTATTTTCTGCCACTGTTGGTATAATCCTTTCAATCATGTCTAATGCTCCTACCATGTTGTATTTTTACTGTATTGTACATACCTAGTAAAGATTTTATCTTCAAAATCGTTATACTATTTCCTATACTTTGCACATCATGCTGCTAAAAAAAAAAACACTGGGGGACCCTTCCATTTCTGTTTTTGCACTTCGGGTGCGCGGCCCATGGACTCCTACTATGTGTTTTTTTCTCTTCCAAACGTTTCAAACATTTAACCCTGATAAAGTGTATGGGGGAAGGCAAATCCTGCTGTGAAATTCTGGCTATTTTGAAGGCTGGGCACTTACATGAGGGACATGTACCAATGCAAACAAAATAAAAACACTACAGAGTGGTGAGAGTCTTTTCAGTCTCAGCATACAATGACTTTGCATATTTGGCTGCAAAATTGATTTAGTGTTTTAATATTAGCTTGCCTACATGCAGCAACTCCACCCCAATATGGTTAATTTCATTTTGAAAAAGTGCTCTTTTTCAGATAGTTCCTGGCAGTAGCACATGCTTTTTCATTGAATAGTAATAGGCTAGCTTTGACTGGCATATACAAATATGCCAGTAGTTCTTTGTGGCTGCCGCAGGTTTTGCTGATCATGCCACAGTGCAGGACAATTTCTAGTAAAACTAAAAGCTACACATGATATAGCAGTGTAAAACTGGCTACCAGGAGATCTATTTTAAATAGCAAGGATAGGCCCAAATTTAATAGTGACAAAGAGCACAGACTAGGGCTTTACTAGGAAACTTAATATACAACATAGCAGAAACAGAAAACAACTTGGGGTGTTTGCGGCAAATTTGAAAAAAGCTGCGAAACACCCTTTAAAAGTCTATGGGAGAAATCTAAAGTGCTAATTTTAAAGGTTAATATGCAAGTTATTGTTATGAAAAGTGTTTGGGGACCTGGGTCCTGCCCCAGGGGACATGTATCAATGCAACAAAAAAGTTTTAAAAACTGCAGTTTTTTCGGGAGCAGTGATTTTAATAATGCTTAAAGTGATATAATAAAAGTGAAAGGAGGGTCTGGTATAGATTTTTGGGGGGAACCCCGCGCCATTTTTTTTTCATTTGGCATAGGGTTCCCCTTAAAATCCATTCCAGATCTGAAGGGCCTGGTAATGGAATTTGGGGGGACCCCCACGCATTTTTTTTCAATGACTTTCAATTACTTGTATATATATTGCAGGACCCGACAATTCATTTGAAGCCGTGAGTAGTTTTAAACCTTTTTTCCTTTAGAAATGTAATTTTGTGCAGAGACTGTTATAAACATGGTAAACACGCGCTAATTTACAGGCATACTACAGACACCACCCATGTATATAATTTAAAGGAATATTTTACTTTTATTGTTTCACTTTAAGCATTATTAAAATCACTGCTCCCGAAAAAACAGACTCTTTAAAAACTTTTTTTTGCATTGATACATTTCCCCTGGGGCAGGTCCCAGTTCCCCAAACACTTTTTATGACAATAACTTGCATATTAACCTTTAAAATTAGCACTTTAGATTGTTTAGATGTTTGTGTCCCATAGACTTTAAAGGTGTTTGTGTGTTCGAACCAATTTTTTGCCGTTTCGCAAGTTCTGCTGCGAACCAAACCAGGGAGTGTTCCGCTCATTCCTATTCATAAATAATACAGCTAACTGGTGTAGGCCTAAATTTTATTTTATCTATAGGGATAGGGGGTATGTTGAATGTAAAGTTGCCGCCTGCTCACCGTCAAATGACTCCCATTCTGGGAGAACATCATATGATGTCGGGCATTCAAACAGGACATTCGCGCGATCAGGTGTGCGCAGCTCTGCGCTGTCAGTGGCATCGTGTCCCTGAGACACAACGCGTCACAGATAGGGGTGAACAGCCATTTGGCATGGCTGTTTACCACATGATTGGCCGTGATCAAGTCACGGTCATTCACAGATTGTACTGCCCACTTGAAGACAGCGCATGCAAACTATCAGGAGAGTTATGTGCAGGTATGTCAGTGGCGGCGTGTTCTCATGAACACTGCTCGACACCGAGCATGGTAAACAGCCAATGGCTGATGGCTGTTTGCCACGTAATCATCTGTGATCCATTCACAGCCGATCACAAAATGTAAACACTAGCTGTTACCGGCTCTTCCCTCCTCACACACTGTTTCCAGAGTGCACAAAGACCACACAATAAAGAGAACCTGTCACATCGCCCCTACCCCCAACCTCATTGCACCTGTCACCCACCAGTCACCACATCAGTGCCCATCAGTGATTATATATGTGCACCTGTCACCCATCAGTGCTCATAAAGTGCACCTGTTACGATCAGAGACTGCCATCAGTGACCGTCAGCAGTGCACCTCTCACCCATCAGTAACCATCGCCTGTCACTCATCAATTATCCGTCAGTGACCCTCATCAGTGTCCCATCCGTGATCCTCGTATGTCAACTATCAGTCCCATAAAGTGCACCAGTCACCATCAGAGACTGCCATCAGTAACTGTCATATGTCACCCATCAGTGACTGTCACCTGTTGCACAGTCCATCAGTGATTGTCACCTGCCACCCGTCAAACAGCTCATCAGTGACCGTTACCTGCCACCCGTCGCACAGCTAATCAGCAAAATATCCACAAAAGTAACAACCGCCCCCTCGCACCCCTAACTCGTGGAAACGTTACCGCCCCCAAATTCCCCACCCCCACAATCTGACGGTTGGTCCACAGCACTTACCCCATCTAGGCGACGGGCATTGGTGGGGAAACCTGAAGAGCAGTGACGGAGATGGGGCATCTGAGGAGTGCGCAGGGGATCGGGCATCTAGCCAGCGGTAGGGACCATGCATACAGGCATCAGCCAGTGGCTATTCTCCTCCTCGCTTCTGCTGTGCTTCTCATCCCCTCCTCCTAGGCATCCAATAGGATTGCCTGTCCTTTCAGCCAATTAGGCGAAAGGTATGCTACTTGGGAGGAGGATCAGTGTTGCAACAGCGAATATTCATTCACTGTTGCAACACACTTGGGTGGGCTCCAGATGCATCCTCTGTGACCCGAGCACATCCTATAATGAAGCCTATTAGAGCCTGTGGTTCTAATCAGGTGCTTAAAAAAATGGTTTCTGTAATTCATGTGTCCATTGCCTTGAAAGGGGCCAGAATCATGGATAGATTCATGCTATGCATTAATCTATCCGATGCATATAGAGGCTGGCCTGGAGAGAGGGGGCGGTGCCCAGGCACCCCAAATTAAAGGGCCGCCCATGCAAACAATTAAATCCTTCCCAGAGAATTTCAACTTTCTCTTGGATCAAGGGAGAGTAGGGGCAGATCAGGTGTAAGGTGTCAGTAGGTTCACTCAATGAAGACAGGAGGAGGTATAATAAAACCATCATGGGGGGCGTGGCTTGGCGCGCAATGGAGACTGCAGCCTAATCCAGGAGCTCCGTCGTTCCCGCAGCCTGAGACCCATCTCTTAGCACTAACACTGCGCAGGATGCACAGGAGATCGTTCGGCACCCCGCACACAAGATCCTGCCGCACCTCGAGCGCCTGCAAAGGGAGAGATATCGCCGATATCTTTAAAAATCAATCAGCCTTCCGCAACAGCGCGGCGAGACCCAAGATGGCGCCGCCGCACGTGGAGGAGGACTTCAGCGAGGACTCTCAGTCAGCCATAGAGGAGACCGGTAAGGGACACCTCAGGACCCACAGGCCTCTTACCTACGAGGACATGACTGACAGATATAAAATCAACATTCTCAGCAGCCATAACGGACTTGAAGTCCAACCTTATGGTCCTTAATGGAAAGATGGAGGCGGCTGAGTTGGAAGGGAGACACAGGGACAAGGAGATTCGCAGGCTGGAGAAGGTCTCCTATTCTCATGCTGAGCACCTTATTGAAATCAATAGGCACTTAGAAGACCTGGACAACAGGGGGAGAAGGTGTAATATAAGAGTAAGGGGGATCCCGGAGTCAGTGGAGGCAGACCAGGTCACGCTAGCACTGCAGAGAGTGTTCAACAGCTTATTAGACAGGCCGGAGGATACTGCCATAGACATTGTGAGGGCTCACAGGGCTCTCAGAGCTAAAGGCCCTGACTCCCAGCCACCATGCAACATTATCTGCTGCCTCCAAAGCTTCAACCTAAAGGAGGATATAATGAGGAAAGCACGCAGGAACGAAAGAATAATCTATAATGGTGAAACGATCATGTTGTTTCAAGATCTCTCACAGATCACCCTGAAAAATCGCAGAGCTCTACGCCCCCTTCTGGACAAGCTCAGGGAAAAGGAACTGCGCTACACCTCGAGATTCCCGTTCGCTCTCTTGGTGAACCACAATGGTAAGCAACAAGTGCTACGTTCTCCCGCTGACCTCCCAGACTTCTGTACAGCCTCGCAGCTAGATCCACTTGACCTCCCTGACTGGTACCAAGAGTTCCGCCTACCACCCGCAATCAGAAGCCCACCAAATTCCCCGCTGACCTCCCCTGATGGCAGAGCCACCAAGAAATTGAAAGCTTCCCGCCGAGGAGGGTCTATGGCTGGCTCCCAAGCGGGCACCCCCAACAACAAGCCTCGCTCATCCAGGGCCCTGGATGACTTCTGAACGACATGATGCCCTCACTTGTTTGATCCCGACAACACCCCCGCCTCAGGCCGAGAGCTCATGCTAACAAGGTTGTTCTGTTCTTGTCTATGCTCCTCATCCCCCTCACCACAGACCGCGTGTGACCCGGTTCATCGCACACTGCCCAAGGCGTCTTACTACACTCATGCTTGCAGTGGTATGCTGAGAGGACAGGACTGTAGAAGCTCAACGCCAGTTTTCTGCAAACCCCAGCATGCATGTACCTTTTCTACTACTAGCCTCTACAGCGACCTCACAGTTGCCAGTCACCACGTTGGATCGGCATTGCCCACTGTACCGGACCATGTTGGGTGGCGGAGACCCCGAATTTCGCCCTGTATGGAACCATGCCACAGTCTTAATTATTATCGCATGACCCTTTTTTTTTTTTTTGATGCTTACTGGGGCGGGCGGGGGTGAGGATCTAATACGCTCCCCCCTCTATAGCTTGCTCTTCTTCATATACTTGGGCCCTGCCCCAGATCCACAGAGCTCCAAGGTGCATGTTGCATCTCCTTTCATGGATTCATCGGGTTGCTGAGGGGGGGAGGGGAGGGGTTGTTCCAAGATTACTTGGCCCACGGAAAGAGTATTGTTACCCCCTCCCTCATGTCGGACGTTTTCTGTTGAAGTTTTAGGCGGCGTACACACGAGGGGATATGTCCGCTGAAAACGGTCCGATGGACCGTTTCAGCAGACATCTCCGCTCGTGTGTATGGGCTAGCGGACAGATTTCTCCACCCGACAGATTTCAAAGCAAGCTTTGAAATCTATCCGGTGGGAATCTGTCCGCCCGACATGTCTGCTGGTTAGTACACTTACCAGCAGACATGTCGGCCCCCACCGCCGCCGCGCCGCTGCCGAATGGATTCGGCGCATGCGCGGAAGTGTTTTACTTCCTGGTGCGGTGACGTGGCGGTGACGCGGCGGCGTCAACGTCACCGCCGCGTCACCGCCACGTCACCGCGCCGTCCGGCGGCGGGGAATTTGATCCGATGGTGTGTACACGCCATCGGATCAAACTCCCGATCGGACATATCCGATGGAAATGGTCCGCGGACCGTTTTCATCGGATATGTCCGATCGTGTGTACGCCGCCATATATGTACCTGTTCTAATACTTCTCCTTTTCTTTAGGAATGTTCTCCTACACCTTTGAAGTTTTATAATTACTCCTGCTAGCCTTGCACAATCTATATCTGCCTAGTTAGTGCTGAGTAGACAAATATGTTGCACTATTTTTTTCCTGCTCTTGTTTTTGGGCTGCGAGTCGACCAAGTCGGATTACACCACCCTTATACCAGTATATCCAAAGAAATATTTTTTTTTTTTTTTTTTAAAGGATTTTTTCACATATTTTTTTCTCCTTGTCGGTGACTGCAACCCAACTCTTTGCAGTCTTGCCACCCCCCACATAGTGTGCCACAGGGTCCCCTGTTTGGCTCATCGTGACACACTACTTGTAGATCCTTGAGACCATAATAGGTTCAAAGGAAGATCTCCTTGACTCTTTTAACTTCCTCTACTTACTAGTACTTCCTCCCTTTACTTCTGTCCCCTACCCCCACCCCTCCTCCCCTACCCCTCCTGTCCTCCCCCCGCACTCAGCTCCAAAATATTGCCTCTGTCAACCGCCAGGTACTGCTTTGCTGCTCCAATAAAGGCATGAGGCAGATAGCTACCATATTTTTTTTGATTGTAACGTTATTTTTCTCTTCTTCTCTTAGTAGCCACACATTCCAGCAGCGGCCTCCCGTCTCTCTCTGCAGCCTCACGATGGCATACTCATCTCTCGGCCAGAACCCTACAGTGATCTTGCATAATGCCAGAGGGTTGAACATACCCGAAAAGCGATCTACCCTTTTGAGGGAACTTAAAAAAGGTAGGCCGAGGTTTGTTTTCCTACAGGAAACACATTTTAAGACTGCCCAGGTGCCGAGGCTCACTGACTCCTATTTCCCTAAAGCGTTTCACGCCACAAACAGCCTTGCTAAATCCAAGGGTGTCTCCATACTGTTGAGTAAACATGCCTCCTTCGAAGTAACGGACAAACTTCTGGACCCAGAGGGAAGATTCATCTTCCTAAAAGGGAACTGTAACGGGGTACCACTTACGTTGGCTAACGTTTATTTTCCCAACTCTTCTCACATCACATTTTGCAGGCACATGCTGTCCACACTTCAGGGTTTCAGCTCAGGCTGTATAATTCTGGGCGGGGACTTTAATGTCCCGCTGAACCCCCTGGTAGACACCTCGTCGGGGAAGTCCTCCATCACATATAAGATTCTCAAGAGAATCAAAACCTTGTTGGGATCCCTGCAATTGATAGACTCCTGGCGCTTTGTGCACCCAGAGGGCAAAGATTACACCTTCCACTCCATCCCTCACAACCGCCACTCCAGAATCGATTACATTTTTACTACTCAGAGAGACCTCCATCTGATAACAGACGCACACATAGGAATTCAGTCTATTTCCGACCATGCCCCGACCTCGTTGACCCTTAATCTGCACAGTCCACCTCCCAAGCCTAACTCCTGGAGACTAAATCCTTCCCTACTGACTGACCACACAACAACTCCCGGGCATCTCCTCATCCATTAAAGAATTTTTCCAACTTAATGTTACTGCTGACATGGACCCCCTGACAATCTGGGAGGCTCACAAGTGCACAGTGAGGGGAGAACTAATCAGATTGGGAACGCACTGTAAAAGGGAAAGGGAAAAAGCTATCAGATCCCTTTCAGACAAAATACACAAGCTTGAAACACTCCACAAAAATCCCTTTCTGAAAACTTGGCCTGCTTACTCCTAAATGCTAGGAAGGAACTCCAACAACTTCTAGATCTCAAAACTAAACGACTTTTCAAGAAAAAAGTGTACTATGAGCATGGCGATAAGACAGGCAGTTTCCTGGCCAGGGCTTTGAAAGATGCGAGTCACACGCACAACATTATTGGCATACGCAATACACTAGGCTCAGTAGATGTCACCACGGATTCAATAGCTCGACATTTTCACGAGTACTATTCCAACTTGTATAACCTCCCAACACAGGGAGACCCCTCTAATTCCTCCAAAAGTAGGTGTCAGGTGATTAGTGATTACTTAGCAGACTCCAACCTGCCTACTTTATCAGAAGAAGTAATCCAACAACTAGAGTCCCCAATAGCAAACTCCGAACTGCAGGCAGTCATCAGAGATCTTAAAGCAGGTAAGAGCCCAGGCCCGGACGGGTTCACCTCCATTTATTATAAGACCTTTGCAGAGATTATTGCTGACCACTTACGGAAAGCCCTGAACTCTCTGGCCTCACCCAGAGATGTGCCAGCCACATTTCTCTTAGCACATGTTGCTGTCATACCAAAACCGAACAAAGATCCACAAATCTGTGCTAGTTATAGGCCGATCTCACTCCTTAACCTAGACGTCAAGTTGTTGGCAAAAATATTGGCTAATAGGCTTAGGCCGTTCCTGCATGATATCATAGGGCCTGACCAGGCTGGTTTTATGCCTGGCCGGGAGTCAAGGGATAATGTCATCAAAACGCTCAACTTAACCACTTAAGGACCGCCGCATGTACATTTACGTCGGCAGAATGGCACCGACAGGCACATCAACGTATATATACGTTGGTGCCTTGGGGGGATCGGGGGTCCGATCGGACCCCCCCCCCGTACATGCGGCGGTCCGCGCGGCTGCAGGAGCGATCCGACAAGTGGGGGCGGCTATCCGTTTTCATCCGCCCCCTCCGGATCGCTCCCAGCCAATGCGCGCGCCCGCCTGACCTGTCACTTCCTCCTCCTGTGTAAACACAGGAAGGAGGAAGCGACGTGATCTCTCCCTCGGCGTTTGTTTCAAGCGCCGCTGAGGAGAGATCACTACAGAACAAGTAAGTCTGCACCAAACAGCACACTGACACACACATTTAACCCCCGCGATCGCCCCCCCCCCTCCCCCCCTGTCACAGTGTCACTGAATGCAGTAATCATGTATGATTACTGTATTTAGTGTCAGTGTGACAGACAGTGTGACAGTCAGACAGTCAGTAGTGTCAGGGTAGCCCCCCCCACCCCCCCCCAATAAAGTTTTAACCCCTTGATCACTGCCCTAGTTAACCCTTTCACTCCCTATTGCCAGCGTCACTAAGCGATCATTTTTCTGATCGCTGTATTAGTGTCGCTGTTCCCGCTAGGTAGCTAATTTTTTTTTAATGCGATTTTTTTTTTACTAAAGACATGTGGCTAAATAAATTTTGGCCTAAATGTTTGACTAAAATTTAGTTTATTGGTTTTTTATTATAACAAAAAGTAAAAAATATTGATTTTTTTTCAAAAATGTCGCTCTATTTTTGTATATAGCGCAAAAAATAAAAATCGCAGAGACGATCAAATACCACCAAAAGAAAGCTCTATTTGTGGAAAAAAAAGGACGCGAATTTTGTTTGGGAGCCACGTCGCACGACCGCGCAATTGTCTGTTAAAGCGACGCAGTGCCGAATCGCAAAAACCCCTTGGGTCATTTGCCAGCGTATTGGTCCGGGTCTTAAGTGGTTAATATACGCAGCACGCACCCGGAAGATTGAGGGCCTTCTCCTGTCCACGGACGCTGAGAAGGCCTTCGATCGAGTCTCATGGGACTATATGATGAGCACATGCCGGCACATAGGTCTGGGGTCTCACATGATGTCCTGGGTATCCGCCCTTTACAACAACCCTTCAGCCCGAATTAAAACCAATGGCTCTCTGAGACATTCCAGATCAGTAATGGCACCAGACAGGGCTGTCCTCTCTCACCCCTCCTTTTTATTCTATCCCTCAACCGTTCATTAGAAGAATTATAGCCAATAGAATGATACAGGGCTTTTCTTTGGCAGGCAGGGACTACAAGATCGCAGCGTACGCGGATGATCTGCTTTTTTTCCTATCGCAACCCCAGACATCCCTACCATCTCTCATGACTGAATTCTCTTTGTTCGGTTACATATCTAATTTGAAGATAAACTTTTCAAAATCGGAAGCGATGAATATCAATATACCAGCGCGCTCACTAGAATCACTTAGATCCATATGCCCCTTCAGATGGGAATCGGTCGCCCTTAAATATCTGGGAGTGTGGTTAACACCAGACATAACACAAATCTATAACCGTAACTTCCCACCCATTCTTAAGACAATAGATAGAGACCTGAAGAGCTGGCATACACGCAACTGTTCCTGGTTCGGTAGGGCAGCCATAAGCAAGATGACCATTTTACCAAAGCTATTATACCTATTCCGTAACCTTCTGATCAGAATCCCTCAATTTTTTTTTAAAACTATTGCCTCGCTTCAGCAGAGATTTATCTGGGCCCACAAACCCCCAAGGATTAAAGCTAAATTACTGGCACTGCCTAAGCACAAGGGGGGCATGGGAATCCCTGATTTTAAAAACTATTATTTTGCAGCCCATATTACAAGAATCATCGATTGGCATTGTCATCATAAACTCAAGGATTGGATACAGGTAGAAAAGGCCTTGTGCCCCATTCCCCTACGTTTCGCCCCATGGGTCCCTTGGACCAAATATCCCACCTCACTAAAAATGCACCCACTACTAGGAACCACATTAGGAGTCTTCCATAAACTGTTGAAGTCATCCACCCTATCCACATCCCTGAGCCCACTAACGCCACTCTTTAATAATCCTGACTTCCCCCCTGGAATGGAGAACCGCTCCCTCCACCCCCTTAATGCCCCCAGACCCCTACTTGCCACGGATTGCTTCCATGGCACTGTATTTAAAGACCTTACTGCCCTTAGATCGGATTCCAACACTCCAGACCTACCCCTTTGGACTTACTTTCAGGTGAGGAGTTATCTAAACCGTGACTTCAGGAGAAATAACTTCAGTAGGGAGCTTATGAAGATGGAGTCAGTGTGCCTGGCGGGCGAGCCCATGCAAAGATCAACCTCGGCCTCCTATGCGTGGTTACGGGATCAACCGGTACGTGGAGATGACAGGTTCAGAGAGAGATGGTCACAAGCTCTGGACATGCCGATTTCGAAATCCCAATGGAGGAATTCCTGCATTTTTGCCCACAAGTGCTCACTGAGCACCAGAACGCAGGAAACTGCTTACAAGCTGCTCACTCACTGGTACGCTACGCCAGTAAAATTACACTCTTGGTTCCCGCAGACGTCTGATACATGCTGGAGATGTGGAAAGGATAGGGGCTCCCTCCTCCACATTTGGTGGCAATGCCCTTTGATTGCTTCTTTTTGGCAAACAGTATGTAAATTAATTCGGACGATCACGGAAACCAAGATGAGGCTTGATGCTGCGTGTTGCCTCCTACACATCTCGAATGTGTCTTACCATAACTACAGGAATTCATTATCTAAGCACCTTCTAAACGCTGCTAAGGCCCTTGTGCCCCTGTTTTGGAAGTCTACCCGGGTCCCAACGATCCACGACTGGCTGTCCAGAGTAACGGAAACCTATGACATGGAAGAGACTGTAGCTCAATCCTCAGACCACACTGAAAAATTCTTCCAAACCTGGTCCCCATGGATCCAATTTAAATTTTCATCGGCTTACGAACAGGCACTGTCTGTGGTCCAGACCACCTAGATTAAAGGATGATGCCTTTCCTCACATACTACGACCACCAGGCACTCTGTTGGAGCTACCACCTACCCCTCCCCTTCCTTGCCCATATCCCCCCCCCCCACCCTTTTCATACTTTATCCCCTCTTCATCTGTTCTTCCTCTTAATTACTTTCTTATCACACTGACACTGTCAGATGGTTCTGCTATAGACGTTTATCTAATATATTACAATTCTTACGCTTTGCAAAGAACACATTCACCATGTAAAAATGTTTTTCCATTTGGATTTCTCTCTCTCCGTCACCAAACACAACTGTTGCTTTTGGAAATTCTTGATAGAAAAACATGTGTTAACCCTCTTTTTTTTTACTTTTTGCTTATACTTTGTAATGTGCATGTGTGGGAGCTGCGACTCCCAATTTCAACCTTCCTGACTATTCTTTCAATAAACTGGATGTTATAAAAATAATAAAACCATCATTGCCAAAACTTTGCCAAAACATTGCCAAAAAGTTAATATCTTTTGTGGGAGATTAGCTCGTGGGGATCAACTTTTCTGAAAGATAGTCCGCAAGCAGGCACTTTCTTTTTAAGTCTGGCGGGTGCCAGGTTTTATTTATAAATGGTTTGCAGGTTAAAAAAAAATAAACAAAACAATAAATTAAATCCTTGCCGTCTGGCACTAACTAAACAAATAGTCTCCTCTCTATACAGTGCAGGGCTGGTCCCCGTCACCCACAAAAACATGAGGTAAAGCAAACCTTTTTTTTAGTCCAGCACTCAGCGCTCCACTCACTCAGGTCCCTTCCTGAGTCTCAAAACCAGAGCACTCTTGAGCTCTTTTCCTGGTCGTTTAAAAAGTCCAGCTGACATTGGACTCCAGTGGACCAAAACATCCGGACTGGAACCCTAGCCAGCCCCAGAGGCTGTAAAACCCGGAGCGGATTACGGTTCAGTCCCTCATAATAGAACGAATGCGAGGTCAATTTACCTGTTGTCATGTATCGCACCTCGCATACCGTCACATATCCTCCCCCTCTACTCAAGCCCCTGCAGCTGAGCACTTGACCCAACCATACAGTGCACACGGGAGAGGGCATCTGCATTATTTTGGAGCTTTCCCGGCCTGTGCTCCACCGTAAATTTAAAGGGCTGTAAAGCCAGGAACCACCTTGTCACACAAGCATTTTTCTCCCTGTTGTTACACATCCACTTGAGAGGAGCATGGTCTGTGACCAGCCTAAATGACCTCCCCAGTAGGTAATACCTCAGGGAGTCTAAGGCCCACTTAATGGCGAGACACTCATTTTCTACGATGGCATAATTTTTTTCGTGCTTGTTCAGCTTCCGGCTCAATTATACCACTGGGTGCTCCTCACCATCCCTGTTCTGTGTCAGTACGGCCCCTAGGCCCACCTCAGAGGCGTCCATCTGTACAACAAACTCCTGGCTAAAATCCGGGGGTTACTAGTACGGGTACTATACAAAGAGCCTGTTTTAACTTCTGAAATGCCTCCTCGGCTTCGGCGTTCCACTTGACCATGACCGACCCCTACCCTTCGTCAGATCGGTCAAGGGGGTGGCAATGGTGGCAAAATTGGGTATGAAACGCCTGTAATACCCCGTAATGCCCAGGAAGACCCTCACTTGTTTTTTATTGACTGGTTGGGGCCAATTTTGAATTGCCTCAATCTTATTGGTCTGCGGCTTGACCACTCCCCGCCAATAATGTACCCAAGGTATTTGGCCTCCTCCAAGCCTATGGCACATTTTTTTGGATTGGCCGTGAGACGTGCTTCCCTAAGGGAATCTACCACCGCTTGTACACGGAGCAGGTTTGATTCCCAATCTGGGCTGTGGATGACCACATCGTCCAAGTACGCCGCTGCCTACGAGCGATGTGGTCTCAAAATGTTGTCCATCATTCGCTGGAATGATGCAGGGGCTCCGTGCAGATCAAACGGCATCCGCTTATACTGAAACTAGCCCTCAGGAGTGGAAAAGGCAGTCTTCTCCTTGGCCGATTCAGTAAGCGGTATCTGCCAATAACCTTTCGTTAAGTCTAGGGTCGTTATGTAGCGAGCCTGTCCCAACCTGTCCACAAGTTCGTCGACCCGGGGCATCGGGTAGGCGTCAAACTTGGACACACTGTTACGTTTTCTAAAATCATTACAAAACCTGATACTGCCATCAGGTTTTGGGACCAGCACTATGGGACTTGACTACTCACTGTGGGATTCTTCGATCACATCCAACTCTAACATATTTTTTATTTCCTCAGCAACTGCCTCTCGCCGGGCCTCTGGAATTCTATATGGTTTTACATTTACCCGAACCCCTGGTTCCGTCACTATGTCATGTCGGATCGTGTTGGTCAGTTTGGTTAAGGGGGAGAAAAAGTCTCTATTTTTCTGCATGAATGCCCTAACGTCACTTTGTTGTGCTGCGGACAGGGAATCCGTGATGGGGACGTCAGGTGTCACAGGTATCCGGTCTGTTGGAGGCAGGGATGTGGTCAGTAAAGTCTCTCGGTCCTTCCAGGGCTTTAAGAGATTTACATGGTAAATTTGGTGTGGTTTCCTTTTCCCTTGCTGGTAGACTTTGTAGTTTACCTCCCCCACCCTTTCGACAACCTCAAAGGGACCCTGCCACTTTGCTAGAAACTCACTTTCTACTGTAGGAACCAGTACCAACACTCTGTCCCCTGGGCTGAAAGTACGGACCTTGGCCCCCCTCGGTTATAGACCCTCCTCTGGGCCTCCTGGGCTCGCTCCATATGTTCCCGTACCAGGGGCAGGACAGCTGCGTTTCGATCCTGCATCAAAGAGACATGCTCTATGACGCTCCTATATGGGCTGACCTCTCCTTCCCACTGTCAGGACCGGGTTTTGAACCTGGGACCTCAGCTGTGTCTGGCAGTAAGCCTTCTCACTGAGCTACCTGGGATGCTGGACAGCTCCCTGTCTGTTCTGCTTGACTAACCCATCTGATCCATTGGACCTTGCTGCCTTGTGTCTTGATTTGTCTTGAACCTTGAACCCCTTGCTCCTCCCACAAACTTCCTGTTATAAGCCATGTCTCTGCACTTCCTCCTTGCCAGAATATTGTGCTATCTCCAGCCTGTATCTCGCTCCTGTCTTCTCTGCTGCCATCCATATTTGCTACTGCTCGTTATTGACCCTTGGCTTGTTATCGACTACGCTACTGCCTGATCCCAACCTACAGACACTCATTACCGACCTTTTGGCTTGTTTACCGACCACTCTTCTGATTGATCCTTACCTGTTTATCTGCTATCGTACCCCGGCTTTCTCACCTCCTGGTGGGGCGATCCTGAGGACCGCGATCTGGTGCTAACACGCAGCAAAATCCATCTCCACCATCAGGAGCTCTGGTGAACACCGGTTAGCGCTTAGATTCCGCACCTCAGGTGACCCCGTGTCATCAGCCAGGGTGACCTGCTCTGCTGCTACAGCTACTGGCCTCCGAGCCTGACCCCAGATCGTGACACCCACGTTTCTTTGGCAACATCTAGCAGGCCCCTGGGATGCCTACCATACAAGAGCTCAAAGGGGGAATAGCCTGTGGACACCTGTGGAACCTCTCGTATGGTAGACATGAGATATGGTGGCAAAAAATCCCAGTTTCTCCCATCATTGTCGACCACCTTTTTCAGCATACTCTTCAATGTTTTATTAAACCTTTTGACCAGACCATCTGTCTGGGGGTGGTAGACAGAAGTACGGAGATGGGAGATTTTGTACAATCTACACAATTCCTTGGTAACCCTGGACATAAAAGGGGTGCCCTGATCGGTCAAGATCTCTTTTGGTATCCCGACTCGACTAAACACCTGGACCAATTCCTTGGTAATAGCCTTAGCGGAGGTGTTACGCAAGGGTATGGCCTCAGGATAGCGAGTCGCATAGTCCAGGATCACCAGAATATGCTGGTGACCTCGGGCTGATTTCACCACTGACCCGACCAGGTCCATGCCAACCCTCTCAAAGGGGACCTTGATTATTGGGGCTGCGAAAATGGGGCGACGGTGCTGACATTTGGCACTCGGGGCACGATTCGCAGTACTCCTTGACCTCTGCATGCAAACCGGGCCAGAAAAATCTTTGGGCGATTCTCTCCTTGGTTTTTTCGACCCTGAGATGTCCCCCCATTACATGACCATGAGCCAGGTCCAGCACCACCCTGAGAAAGGGTTTGGGAACCAGCAGCTGTTCTACCTCTTCCTCTCCATGTTTTATCACTCGATATAACAAATTGTTTTTAACTGCCATGTAGGGGAAGGATACCACACAATTAGGATCCACCGGTTCCCCATCCAACATCTTAACATTTTCCCTGGCTCTCATGAGGGTGGGCTCTCGCAGCTGCTCGGTACAGAAATCCTCTCTCCTGACCTCAAAGTCGGGTACCACATTTTGGCTACTCTCCATATCAGGGTCCGATGGGATTTCCTGTTAGTTTCCCCCAGGCTGGGTGCTAGCTTCCAACTCCTCCGGTTCCCCAGCCATGGCAGGGAAAGGAAGAGGATCTCCAGCTTCCTCAATCCCACCACCAGCATGCCTTTCCCTTTGGCAAAACGGGTCTGGTGAGAGTTCCCGTGTTTCCCCAGCAGGGGGAGCTCTATCTACGAGCCTCCCTTTGCTCTCCCATAACTTCCAAAAATGGGGAAAGTCTCTCCTCACTAAAGCTTCATGGAGCAGTGTGGGTACCACACCCACTGAATGTGTTACACTGCCCCAGGGGGGATCAACCTCAAGAACCGCTGTCTGGTAGTCCCGAGTATCCCCATGGATGCACATTACCCCAATGCTACTGGGGTGTAGTTTTGCGGGGTCTACACAAGCACTCCTGACTAGGGTCACCATTTGGGCTGCAGTGTTGGTGTCCCCCTGTCCGACCTACCTTCTTAGGGCAGCAGGGAGCGCACGCAGGTATCCGTCCATTACCACATGCTCCACAATCTGGAGGGCTGGTCAGGGTCTCTGGCTGCAACCACTTCCTGGTGAGATGGACCAGGTTAAACATTTGTGACCGGGGTGGCTTGTTGCTGGAGTAGGACCACTGATGCACGCGCTGGGCCCGGACTGCCATGGTGACACCCAAGCGTGCAAGTATCTCTGTCTTCAGAGTCTCATAGTCCTGGGCCTTATCTGGTTCTAGGTCAAAATAGGCCTTTTGGGGTTCTCCTGTTAAGAATGGGGCCAATAGTCCTGCCCACTGCTCTTTTGGCCATCCTTTGCGGACAGCGACTCTCTCGAAAGTCGTCATGTACGCCTCAACATCATCCGCCGGTGTCATCTTTTGCAGGTGGTAGGAGGCACGTACTATCTTTGGTTCTGCTGACACAGGAGGTGCGGACCCCTTTTTCAGTTCCACCAGAGCTTTGGCAAACTGTCGGTTCATCTCCTGCTGGGCAGCGTGTTGTGCTGCAGCAGCCTCTGCGACTTGGCGGTGTTGTGCTGCAGCAGCCTCTGCGACTTGGCGGTGTTGTGCTGCAGCGGCCTCTGCGACTTGGAGGTTTATCTCCTGCTGGGCAGCCTGTTGTGCTGCAGCGGCCTCTCGTTGTGCTGCAGCGGCCTCTGTGACTTGGCGGTTGGTTTCCCGCTGGGCTGCATTGGTCTGTAGCAGGACCTTTAACATTTCTTCCATTTTCAGAAAAGTGCCCGCTGAATCCACCACGTGTGGGAGATTAGCTCGTGGGGATCAACTTTTCTGAATGATAGTCCACAAGCAGGCACTTTCTTTTTAAGTCTGGCGGGTGCCAGATTTTATTTATAAATGGTTTGCAGGTTAAAAAAAATAAACAAAACAATAAATTAAATCCTTGCCGTCTGGCGCTAACTAAACAAATAGTCTCCTCTCTATACAGTGCAGGGCTGGTCCCCGTCACCCACAAAAACATGAGGTAAAGCAAACCTTTTTTTTAGTCCAGCACTCAGCGCTCCACTCACTCAGGTCCCTTCCTGAGTCTCAAAACCAGAGCACTCTTGAGCTCTCTTCCTGGTCATTTTAAAGTCCAGCTGACATTGGACTCCAGTGGACTCAAACATCCGGACCGGAACCCTAGCCAGCCCTAGAGGCTGTAAAATCCGGAGCGGATTCCGGTTCAGTCCCTCATAATAGAACAAATGCAAGGTGAAATATACCTGTTGTCATGTATTGCACCTCGCATACCGTCACACGTTACTCACTGTCGTGAGATAGCACCTTTGGTTTCATTGTATCTGTCAGTCTCGTATTAATGCAGATAGTCCAGCCAAATAAACAGTTCCTTGTTTGATGTTTGCCAGCTAATGTAGATCCATATCCAATGGCTATAATATCAGCATAGGTGTCTGTATAAGCAGCTCTTCGACTACAGTGATGATGTCATGCTGACATGTTTTGCCCACCATTGAGAGTGAGCTTCTTTGGAGCAAGGAGGGGCTGGGGGAGGGTGCCTTAAATACCAATTCCTATCATGTTATATTTTCATATTACCACCAGATGCCTGCTGCCTGAACCAATTCTCTCCTCTGTGGACACTACTAAAACCACAGGTAATACTTTTTTTTTTACCCTTTCCTCAATAGAATTTATTTTGGAGTGTAATTTGGTATGTACATGCTAATCACACACATAGGCTGGACTTGATGAACTTGTGTCTTTGTTCAACCTCGCTTACTATGTAGCTATATAACTATGTGTTAGATCAGGGTTTCTCAACTAGGGTTCCGTGGAACCCAGGGGTTCCTCCAATGATTGCTAGGGGTTCCTTGAGCAATGACCAATTTTTGCCTCTCAAATAAGTTCCCAGGGACGCCAATGATCTTTTTAGCTCTCTGTAGGGGGGGGGCTTCCCCAAGACCACAGATGTAAGGAGCACTCTTCCACTTCCATTACACCAATATATCATGAGTTGTAGATATAGCCATTTTTATCAAGGGTTCCCCTGAGACTGAAAGGTTATTTCAAGGGTTCCTCCATGTTGAAAAGGTTGAGAAAGTCTGTGTTAGATGTTGTCAGGAAATAATGTGTAATTTATGCTCTTAGAATGCCTGAAGGTGCTATTTGACTGTCGGGCCTCTGTATGTGGCCAGGCTGTGTAAAAGTCTCACACATGTGGTATCTATTTTGGGGTGTCATTTTTGCTATGTACATGCTATGTGTTAGAAATATTGTATAAATGGACAACATTGTGTAAAAAAAAAGTGTTTTAATTTTCTTTCCACATTTTTCAAAAACTTGTGAAAAAAAATTACAAAATACTTATTATACCTCACAGCTTATACATTGTGGTGTTTTCTTTCCTAAATGGGGTCATTTTGTGTACGTTTCCATTGTCCTGGTGCTCCAGTGCCTTCAAACGTGTAATAAGCTGTCAGGAAATTAGATGTGTAATGATGAAGTCACATGCTCCGTGACATAACGCCGTAGAGTTTGTTTTGGCATCTGAAGCGTCCATCAAGCACCGGAAGTCCTCGGTAGAAGTAAGACGGTGTCTGCACGCCGATTTCTATCTGTTTTATGAGCTTGGTTTTTTACTGCATGTAAGAGTCCACTTTTAGGTTTTAAGAAATATTTTTTACGTTGATATACTTCACTATTGGGGCATTCCTCTTTGTTTTCTTTCCCCTCGATGTGTGAGCATTTCCACAGCCCTCCCTCTGCTTTACTGAGGGCTCTGATCTGCAATAGGGGCAAGTGTGATTACATAGAAGTGTGGAAGGAGATGAGGCTGAGTCCAGGAGATGCATTGATTTGAATTACATGCAATTTTACCATCGGGATAAGGTGAGAGTTATGGGAGACTGCTAGTGGATCACCCTCTCACTTTTCTGGCACCCATCTGTCCACCACCAGCTGAAGATTCAGTGATTTCTATTTTGGACTGCTCTCTTCTTTCATTTATTGATTGATTTATTGAATGACTCACTGCTCTTTATTTACATGTTATTTCACATTTTATTTTTATTTATATATATATTTTTTGGTACTCATTCTGGGACTTTATTGATCGCAGTCATATTTTTGGCTTGTGATCATCTTCTGCACTTGCACTTTTTTCACTTGGTGTGTCATCATTGTTGTTTCATGTTGAGCATGAGCATGTCACAATATAGTTACTGTGTTACATTGTAGCTATCCATACTACATTTATTTAGGGTATCTTTGTTTCCCTGTGTACACTCCTCGGCTTCAGTGTAAGCACTTATCACTTCCCCAATTTATGTAGAATATGTAGTAGTATACATTTTGGCCAAAATGTATGAAGAAAAATTAAAAATTTTCAAAATTTGATGATCGAAACAAAGAAAAGGGCATTTTTTGCCAAAAGTTTTGGTCTTTTTTCTATAGAAAAAAAACAAAAAAACACTAGTGATTAGATACCACCAAAAGAAAGCTCTATTTGTGCGAAAGAAAAGGATGCAAATTTCATATGGGTGCAGAGTTGCATGAGTAATTGTCATTAAAAGTGTGATAAATCTGCTCAAATCGGTCGGACAGACCGATTTGATCAGATTTGTCTGCTGGCTGTTTTGGTTTGATCGCTGTACACACGATCAAACCAAAATCCCCGAAGGCAGACAGCGCGGTGGCGTGGCGGTGACGTTGACGCCGCCACGTCACCGCACCAGGAAGTAAAACACTTCTGCGCATGCGTCAAATCTATTCGATGCATGTGTGGGCAGATATGTCTGCTGGTTAGCGTACTAACCAGCAGACATATCGGTCCGACGGGTTCCCAGCAGACAGATTTTAAAGCAGGCTTTAAAATCTGTCTGCTGGACAAATCCCTCTGCTGGACAAATCCGTCTGCTTGCCCGTACACACGATCGATCGGACACTTTTGACACATTTTTGGGACCATTGTCATTTTCACAGCGAAAAGTGCTATACAAATGCACTGATTACTGTGAAAATGGCAATGGCAGTGATCGGGTTAACCACGAGGGGGCGCTTTAGGGGTTAAGTGTGACCTCATGTGTGTTTCTTACTGTAGGGGGCGTGGCTGTACGTGTGACATCACTGATCGTCGTTCCCTATGACAGGGAACAGACGATCGCTAACATTGCCACAGAGAAGAACAGGGAAGGTTTGTTTACACTCACCTCTCCCCGTTCTTCAGCTCCTGTGACCCGATCTTGGGACACCAGCGGGGTTCTTAAAGGGGACATACATGTACGCCCTTGTACCCAGCCGTGCCATTCTGTCAACGTATATGGTCGTGCGGCGGTCCTTAATTGGTTAAGAAATTAACTAAAGTTAATTTTAGGGCACACAAACACAATATATTTCCCATTTGTTTAGTAAAATACAAAAAAAAAAGGTTGTGGCATGTAAATAGATACCCAACAAGTGAAACCTTAAAATTGTGTGAGTCTGGGCAATGGCAGCAAACACTGGCACCCTATATTTTCCATATTTTAAAAGCTCCTGCAGGTCATCAGTTTACAGTAAGGCCGCGTACACACGACCAAATATATCTGTTCAAATCGGTCTGACAGACCGATTTGAACAGATATGTCTGCTGGCTGTTTTGGTTAGAACGCTGTACACACGATCAAACCAAAATCCCCACCGGCAGACAGCGCGGTGACGTGGCGATGACGTTGACGCCGCCACGTCACCGCACCTGGAAGTAAAACACTTCCGCGCATGCGTCGAATCCATTCGACGCATGTGCGGGCAGATATATCTGCTGGTTAGCGTACTAACCAGCAGACATATCGGTCCGACGGGTTCCCAGCAGACAGATTTTAAAGCAGGCTTTAAAATCTGTCTGCTGGACAAATCCGTCTGCTCGCCCGTACACACGATCGAATCTGTCTGCTGAGACGGTCTGTCAGACCGTTTCCAGCAGATAGATTTGATCGTGTGTACGCGGCCTTAAAGTAAATGAATAATAAAATATATTTACAAAAACGATTTGTATGGCTTTAAAATAATTATAGAGTATGAGAAAACACTTTTTTTTCATAAAATCACAGTACTCTAAGCAACCATTTGGAAATGGCCCCAAAATTAAGTCATTAACATTTTATTGTTATGTTATGCTCTCCGACGGACCATTTCAGCCGAAAAATCCGCTCGTCTGTAGGGCCCGGCGGACAGATTTGGACGGATTTCTCCGGCGGAAAAGTTTCAAAGCATGCTTTGAAACTTTTCCGCCGGAGAGCTGCCCGTCGGATATGTCCGCTGGTTAGTACGCCTAACCAGCGGACATATCTGTCCGCACATGCGTCGGATCCTGTGAATGGATTCGACGCATGCGCACGGAAGTGTTTCACTTCCTGGTGCGGTGACGTGGCGGGGTCAACGTCACCGCCACGTCACCACGCTGTCTGCCGGCGGGGAATTTGATCCGATGGTGTGTACAGCCATCGGATCAAAACAGCCGGCGGACATATCCAATGGAAACGGTCCGTCGGACCGTTTCCATCGGATAAATCCTATCGTGTGTACTCGGCCTTTAGGGAACATTACTTTCAATATACTTTCCTTATTTTCAACCATGTGACACTTTACTTCTACTTTCAAAGTGAATTAAAATGCCTTGAAAAAAGTTTGTAAATATTGCAGACAAAAAAAAGTTTAGCACAGAACGACATGAATAATAACACTATTAGAGCAAAATAAGGAAACTAGATAAAATTAAAAAGGATTGCACAGACATTTTTGAATTACTACACTACTATTTTAAGCAAATATCTCTAGTAGTACAGCAATTAATAAATATTTAAGAAAACCATAATATCTCAAAGCAGCAGACATACTGAGCGCAAGAGTTCAAGATACAAGATATAACCTAAAGACATATTCTTTTATGAACTCATGTAGAACGCAATAACATTCCACTGACAGCAGCACTAAAACAGTGGAGGATGTGAAGGATAGAAGTTTATTGGAGACTTTTCATTTAACTGCAAATGGGACTGTGACTGGCTTACTGCCATCTATTTCCAGGTGATGTCATGTGTTACAAAGGAAATCAATTACTATTGCCACGGGGAATATTTACTTTTTTCTAGGAATGAATATTATTTGCAAAAATTCTCTACTGCAATATGTAGCATTAAAAAAATAATAATACAGGGTTCAATAGAATAAATGTTTTTTACTTAATTTAGCACCGAGTGTAAAAAGTCTGCATATAGCTCAGGGAGAAAGATCAATGAAAGATCAGTTCTGGAACCATGGGACACACTGTTCTGCATTTTTGCATCATAAGGCAGGTAATTCAGAAGAGCGGGGTATTGACAGTTATAGGTGTTCAGCCTGTAGGGAATCCAGATGTACAAAATGAATGTAAGAATGAAAAGTATGGCTACACTGCACGAGGCTTGTACAATATATTCTCTGATTTAATTTAAATGACAACTGGCCAGGTGTGAATGTCATATGCTTTGGAAGAATTTCTTTCTTTTCCTTTTGATCAAATGTTAACATGTGTATATAAGCAACAGGGCAGTTTAACCTGTTTAGTTAGCAAATTTTGGGTGTAGGATGGGGCATCATGAAATTACACGGCTGGAAAATAGAAAGGTTCCCTGTAATGTGTAGTGCAGGGGTGGCCAACCAGTGGCCCGGGGCCACATGTGGCCTGTGGAGCTCTCTGATGTGGCCCGCGACCTCCCGCTTTGGAATGGCGAGTTGGCAAGCACAAATCGCAGGTTGCCGAGCAGCCATACCACAGCATTAGTGTTGTGAATTAAGCTGGTGGTAGAGAAAGAAAGCAGCTGCGGAGCAGAGCCCCATAAGCCAATGCTTCCTGTACAGCGCCGACTTTTGCCACAGGCAAACTTGTGCCAGATTCTATGGCAAAGTTCATCTAACCCACAGGATAGACACAAATGCACTACACTGAACATGTGAAAGCAGTCTTAGGCCCTTTTCACATGATCAGCCTGACCAAATTGGACCCTCAATTCACCTCTATAGAGCAGCAGATGTAAACAGACTTTTTGTCCACTTACACCTGCCTTCCTCCAATCCGATCCACTAAATAAAATAAAAAATTGAAGGGAATTTGTCCCTTTCCATCTAGGCGGATTGAATCGGAGGGCCTATAGAATAGCCGTGACCTGTCATCTGCCCTAACCCACTCATTGTGGCCCACGACTGGTTACCATGTTGCTTAAGTGGCCCTCGCTATTAAAAGGGTTGGGCACCCCTGGTGTAGTGCCACGTTTGTGATCTAACTTGAGAAAACCCCAATATGGGTTTGTTTTGTGTGCTCACTTATGCAGCATACTAATATTTTAACAAATATGTCTTACCTTTTAGATTTTTTGGAGCAGGCCCTTGAGCAGACTGCAATCAACTCTGAACAATTCCTTTATTAACATACAATGCAGAATCTAAGCATTGAGATGTCATCATTGTCAATTTGAAAGGCGGGACTAGCAGATTAACCTGATACGGACCGCCCCATGCACATCTACTGCGTCAGGGGGGCCGCTCTGTGCCAAGTCATGTACAGGTACGTGGTTTTTCACTTCCGGGTCTGGGCCAAACAGCGGGTCTGGCAGAAGCAATGTCCACTGAAACCCACTGATCGTTCGAGGCACAGTTAGAACGGCAATCTGCCCATGTAAACAAAGCAGATCACCGTTCTGTGACAAGGGACAGGAGTGAAACATGGATCTTTGCCTTCCCAAAGTACAAGCACCTTCTACACAGTTAGGAAGCACTCCCTAGGAACACATTTGACCCTGTAACGCCCCTGATGTTAACCCCTTCCCTGCCAGTTTTATTAGTACAGTGATGGTTACTTATTTTTTAGCACTGGTCTCTATATTAGTGTCACTGGCCCCAAAAAGTGTCAACAGTGTCAGTTGGGTGTTTGATTTGTCCACCACAATATGTTGCTGATCGCCGCCATTACTAGTAAAAAAAATTAAAATTACAAAAATATATCCTATAGTTCATTGATGCTATAAATACTATGTATGGATAAATGTTCAGCAAACATTCACTTTCTACATCAGTTTAAAACGTGTGTGACCACATTTATGTTTATCATAAACTGGTAGAATACATAGTAAACAACAATCCCAATATATTAGAGGAATAATTAGCATTCCTGAAAAATTCCAGCTTCTTTAAAAATAGGCAATAGCCCATAGCAGTCCCAAGGGTAACCATTGCACTCTAGAAGGTATGTGAGGTAAAAGCCCATGTGCCTTCCCACAAGGAAATATCAATACAAATCTAAAACAGGTATAGTGGCACTCAATCTTGCAGTGGAGATAAATCAAGGCAACAACATTCGATTGGTGCGCCTTTCGGTTACGTCACTTCCGGGCTCTGAACTATCGGTATTCATCTCTGCACGGCATGCACTCATGAGTACGAGCTGGGCGGTGCATGGTTCCTATTCTCAGAGATACCTGCAGGCTATCCTCAGTGTCGGGAGAAGGCACATGTTAATGTAAGCAGGCATTTTGTTTTTTAAACCATATTAAATACAATTTTATGCTATGGTCCCAATCTTCTCCTATTTTTATTGGGTCACCATGGTGGAGAGGAGGATGCTACTATAAGTCTCATGTCTTATCTCCAATGATATCCAAGCAAGTCTAAAGATTACACCTACAAAACTCTGTTAGAACTTCTTTTTAATTAAAGAGGTCATGTTTTTCAGGTGAGTTTGAAATCTCAAATAAGAACATCGGGTGTGTTCTGTGGATTTACTGTCATATGGTGATGGTGTCATATGGTGATGGTGTTACACTTCATGTTCCAAGAATTTATGGATTTTACAATTTTTTTATTATTGATCAATTATTTCCACATTATTAATCACACAGTATATCAGTTTATTACTGTATATATGTTATTGTCGTTCAATTGTGGTAACATCACTTTATTAGCGCCCCCTTACTATTGTCTTAACAACATTTGATTGTCAATTTTTCGATGCAGCTCAATCCATCTTTCTCAAGACAAAACAATGACAAGAAAATGCTATTGATTAATTTACCTCCACTGCAAGACCGGTGAGTGTCTTTATACATGTTTTGTGTTTGCAGAATCCCATAGCACGTAGTCAGAACTCATTTAGTTTGAAGATGGTTTTAGAAAGGATTAATTGAGACTACAATCTTAGCACACAGGTAGCACATAGGTATTACACTTGGAACTAGGTATTACACTTGGAACTGCTGTAATGAACATACCCAATTGTAAAAAAGTGCTTGTGTATTGACTAAGTTTATTGCAGACCCAACCAAATACTGGCCTGATAATCAATAGTGATATTCAAACCTTTCAATTTATTAGCAAAACATGGTTGGAAAGTACAAACAAACTTTAGATATAAAAACGTATACTTAACAGGGAAATATATTATAATATATTTACGTGGTATGCACTATTTCCATGATAGTTGTGATTTAAGTGGTTAAATAATAAAATTACAGCAGTCACAAAAACCTTTTAATGAATAACCCTTTGATCTGATTTATACTATTTGTTTAAGGAATAATTCTTGAACACAAATGTTGGTTTTAAATCTGCAACAATCCTGATTTTGATCTTTTAAAAATTATTGAAGAATGACCCTTGATAAGCAGACAGTTGCTCCAGAAGTTTTTTTCCTTTTTGTTAACTGTAGCGCATAGGTATTTAAACTTGTGCAAAGAACTGCCAGTACAGGTTTCTTAGGTATCATCTCTGGAGCCAAAGTAACTTCAATGAGTAGATAAAGCAACCAATGAGATAAGCAAGTAATGTGAAAACGTTTTTACCTCTGTATAAGGAAATTTGTAAAATCGGTCTAAAGGGTCACATACTACTTCTGTAATTGCAGACCGTGTAGCACTTCCATGAGGAAGAACATGCTCAAATAGAGCATGGGCTGTATCCTGTTGACTGACTTAGGTCTTCGTGCAGAAGCCAGTGAGGTTATGCCACTTTGAGAAATCACAGCCCTAATAAGGAAATTATAACTTGTGTCACCTTAAAAATGAGAGTACTGTTGTATTTTGCCAGGTGTCCGGAGGTTACAGTATGGCAGGGAGCCAATGCTCCATTGGAACATTGACATCCAGGTTCCAAATGCACACTGTCAAGTACCTGGTGGAAGAGCCTGACACAATGAGGATGGTCTTTTTTTACACCTCTGATTCGGGACCCCTGATAGAGCAGACAGGTGCAGGAGTACAGAATGGCACAAGTGCCTATTGGTCTTGCTAGAAGCAGGGCAGGATCAAGCAGGGGAAGACAGTCAGTAGACCGCATTTGAGCATGTGTGCCAAATCGACACCTGTGAGCAGGAGACTGGAGCACACTGGCACTGGATATAGCGGACAGGCACAGACTGGTAGAAGACAGGCGATGAGTGGCACCAGTGGAATTTAGGCAGAGGCTCACAGCAGTCAGTCCAGCAGAAATGGGGACATAAGCAGAGTCAGAGGAACCAGGTCATACACAGGCAGACAGATCAGGTGCAGATGCGTAGGCAGGAGCAATGTCAGGATGCAGGCTGAGTCAGTAACAAATCAGTGGAGCAGCAGGAATAGGAACAGGCAGAAGTATGGTCAGAGGCAATGCGGGTTCAATGCATGCAGAGTTCAGGAGTAGTCAAGACAAGCTGGGTTGGGAACAGTAGTCAGATGCAGAGTAACAGGTAGTAGGTATGCATGGAAACAAGGCAGGTGTAGACAAGGCAGCACTCAAGCATAGCACAGGCTCAGTTTAAATAGCCCGCTTGGTGCCAATGCAGGCAAAAGATGCACGTGTGTGAGCAACAGATATATTTGTGTGCATTACCATGTGCACAATTTCTTTATGCATGTAAAGTAACATGGATTAGCCTGTGCCTATGCACATGTCTATAAAATCCTCCTGTCTGCTGCGGTATGTCCTTTCTGACACACTCTCTTAATAGTGTAAACTGCTAAGTAGCCCTTTAAATCACTTCCAACGTTCACTGAGCATCATTGTTGGGCACTCAGGATAGCTTCAAGAGCCTCCATCGTGACGTACCTGGTCGAGGCTGAGCTCACGAGAGGACTTTCCCTTACATCTCCTGTTATTTTTATCCTGGAGGTAAATACAGGATTTAACAGGGCACAGAGTGGCACAGGTGACTTGTAGGATATCCTGGTTAGAAGAACCTTGCAGACGGTGCTAAACAGCAGGCAGACAGATAAGATGGCTGATGTGAAGACACAACAGCAGGTGCAGAACCATGACTAAGCACTAATAGGTATAGTGTGAAACCCATCGGTTGTACAGTCTGTGGCTGTGTTGGTTTGCATCTATGCTGAATTTTATCCAATAAAGACCACTTTTCTTGAAGTTCGTTGGAGTGCGGCTATCCAATTTCTTGTTCTACCATTTTTTCCTGGCAAAAAAGTAGATGTAGTATACTCTGGCAGATGCAGAAGTACTGTATCAGGTATATAACAGCAGGCAGCAAGCAGGCAGTTGCAGGATCTTAGGTAATCACTCAGGCAGGCAAGAGTCAGTATCAGCTGGGCAGCAGAGGTGCAGAATCAGGAACCAAAACAGAGTCAGAGCCAGGCCAGGGTTGATATCGGGGGAGTGGGATAGGTACCAAAACAGCAGGCAGAAGGCAGGATCAGGTCAAAAGCCAGAATCAGCAACAAGATATCAGGAAGAAGCATGGTCAAGACAAACTGGGTAGTACAGGATCAGGTCACAAACAGTAAAAGCTGATGACCACTCAGCAAGGTCTTTAAGGAGAATTTCACACTGAGCAGTGGGGGCGGTAGTGGTAAAGCGCCACTCGTTTTAGCGGAACTTTACCACTGTTTAAGTGGTGGTTTGCCACTGATAGTGGTGTGCTTTTAACCCCCTGAAGGGGGGTTTAAAAGGGGTTAGAAACACCCGCAAAGCACCACTGCTGAAGCACATTGCAGGCGCTTCGGCAGTGCTGCCCATTGATTTCAATAGGCAGGGCGATTTAGGAGCGGTGTATACACTGCTCCCGAACCACTTCAAAGATGCTGCTTGCAGGAATTTTTTTCTTATTCTGCAAGCGCATTGCTAAAATATGAAAGCTCTCTGGCTTTCACACTGGAGTGATAGGAGAGGCGCTTTACAGGTGCTTTGCAGAAGCTATATTTAGTGCTAAAACGCCTGTAAAGCACCTCAGTAGGAAAATGGTCTAGATAGGCAGGTGAACGCCAAGTATTCATGCTCGCTCACACTAATGTGCATGCGCACGTGCTCAGGCATGCATATGAGTTACAGCACGTCTACAGTAGTTGTCACTCAAGAATTATCATGGGTTCATGCACGACCGTTCATATGATTTTCCTGACACTATACTAGGCAACATATTATTTTTATTTATTTGTGTATTTTTTCTAAAATATCAGAAAAGTTAATAGCAGGTTGTACTTATTTCTCCTTTTTGAAGATCTAAGCTTTCAGTGTACATAGGAAGAGTGTAACCACGTATACTGTGCCCTAAGTAGTCACAAAGTAGCACTAGAATGCTATGTGTTTGATTTAATGTGCTTAGATGGCCAATTCACCCTGCTTTGGCAAACAGAAATGTGTAAGGTTTTGCCTACTTTGGGAAAAATAATATACATTTAAACACATATAACCACGTAATAATTAAACTTAATACAACATTAAAGTGGGGTTGTGATCAAGAGGGTTGCAAAGACTACTCAAATAAATTACTTATAAAATAAATAAATTATACAGTCACTGTATTTACTGCGAGAGCAATGATGATATGAAATTGACTTCTAATGGTTATTCTGCAAAATACTACAAAAATGTTCACTGATAATTTCTTTAACTAATCCTTTCTAAGCCTTATTTTGAGCTTAATCCATTATTTGATTAGATTACCATAGCCTTTGTAAAGGGCTGCAAGCCTTCTTTATTGTTCTATTATCATTTTCTAGGGTTTTTTATAAATAGGATTCATATGTGTCTAGTGAAGATGGGAAACAATAGGGATAAATATTAAAAACAGGCAAGTTATTATTATTAATATGCTTGTTATATTACAAAAATGATGAATTGTTAGCATGAAAAATAAAGTCATGATTTGAACTTAGAATTTTTTCGAATAAGGTCGGCCGGGTGGTGTCTTGGAGTTTCTTAGCTGTCATCATGCCATTACACTGTGTCCCATACACTGTGCACAGATATTGCAATGTGGGAGTCTATGATACCTTAAATGAATGCAGAGATACAACAAGTTTCAACGTACCAAGAATCCCAGAACTTTGTAGATGTGTGTGACTACCCACCAAAAAGAGAAAGGTCAGCTGTGATTTACAATGTTGGATACTGTTCTTGCAACGGTAGATATGGAGCTAGAGCTGAAATATATGCCTACTTAGGGCTGAAAGTTCCCTAAATATTTCTGAAGATTGGAAGACAGAAACATAAGAGGGCTATATTTATAGGCACCCCATAAGCAGTATAACAGGCACAGTGTCAGAAAATTACAAGACGTAATATTTTTAGGGAGTTCACTATAAAAAGTGTGACCAAATAAACGCCTAGTTAGAAACATATTTGCTAAAAAACATAGACTGATGAAGATGTCATCAATAAGGAGCAGAGATCGGCAAGGTGTCTGTACTGGGGTCCTTGAGCGGTCCCTGCATGGTCCGGGGCTGCTGCAGACTTTTTTGGAGAGTCAGACTCTAATGCCTCGTATACGGTCACGCAAATCTTGTCTGAAATTCCGACCGTTAAGAACGTGGTGACGTACAAGATGTACGCCGAGCCAAGATCAATGAAGTATAATAGGCAGTTCTGCTTGATTCTGAGCCTTCGTGTTTTTATTTTGCGCATCGGAATTGCATACAGACGAGCAGATTTTCCAACAAGAACTTTGTCCGTCTGAAAAATAGAGAACCTGCTCTCAATCTTCTGACAGAATTTGTTGGATGGAGCATACACATGATCGAAATTTCTGACCAAAAGCTCACATCCAACTTTTTTTGACAGAAAATTTGATTGTGTGTACAGGTGTTACAATCCTGTCCTCTCTTTAATGATACTTAATGGATTTCCCAGTTAGAGAGGTTTCTCAGACTAAACCACATCCGCACTTTCTTGTAATAACAGAAAGTTTAGGGTTTATTTCATCACAACCTCTGTCGGGGGAACCAGTCTTGGGTGCGACACCGTATCAAATAAGGAATGTAACTTAAATAAAGCAAAGGAAAAATGTATGTATACCACGAAGGTTCACGCCACCTTTACTCGGGTATCAAAAGCTGGTGCATAATGGCACTTCAGGTACAGGGTATAATTGCATATACTAGACTAGGACAACAAGTATGAGACTAAGATTACTGGAGATAGGGAGTGCACAAAGGTTGCCTTGTTAGTATTTAGAATAGCAGAGACATGATTAGATACTGTTACTTGCGGTTATCATACATAAACAATACTGGAGATATGCAGACCACAGGATTGCTTTAGTTAGTACTCAGGTTAGCATAAGCATGGTTAGACACTGTTACTTGCGGTTCTGATGTTTCCTAGAGTCCATAGAGTGTCAGCTCCTGGACAACAGTAGTAGTCTCCTGAGAATAGGGATTCCTGGCTGAAGAGCACTTGGCTGAAGTGATGCTGGCTGTTGGGGAGCAGGGATGCTCTGCGGGTCTGAGGCCAGAGGTCCGAAGTGGTGGGTCTGTATGGAGGCTGCAAGGGTCCCAGGTGACGGCAGGTGCACACAAAATAGTGGAACACCGTGCCGTCATACCTGGGGCTCTAAATAGAGCGCGCGGCGCGGGAATGGATGCGGATCGCTGGGGCGCACTTCCGCGTTCCAGCGTGGAGCGCACAACAGAGCGCACCGGAAATGACGCGCGTAACTCACTGCGGAGGTGTGGGGAAGTCACCAGCGCAGTGGTTAAGGAAGAAGGAACGCCAGTGGCGTTACATACTCCCCTCCTCAAGGGCGCTCCTAAAGTGCTCTTAGCAGGAGAAGGTCGGTTAGGGTACCTCTGATGAAATGATTTGATAAGGCGGGGTGCATGGAGATGTGTAGAGTCTTCCCATGAATCTTCGAGATGACTGTAACCTTTCCAACGTATTAAGTACTCGAAAGTAGAGCCCCTTCTCCTACAATCCAAAATTTGTTCAACCTCATATTCACATTCACCTGAAATGTCAACTGGAGGTGGGGGATTTGAAAGTCTGTTGGGGAATGGGTTTGGTATAAATGGTTTCAAAAGTGAGACGTGGAAAGAGGGGTGGATTTTCCATTCACTTGGTAAGGTTAATTTTACGGCATTAGGATTTATCACATGTGAAATAGGGAAAGGCCCAGTAAATTGCCGGCCGAGTTTCCTAGAGGGAATTTTAAGACGTAAATTTTTGGTGGATAACCAAACTAAGTCTCCCACTTTGTAAACAGGTGGCTTAGATCTGTGAATGTCATAGTTCCGTTTTTGTCGTCTTTGAGCAGCTTCTAAGTTGTTATGAAGAATTTGTAGGGTATCCTTTAGGGTTGAAAGGTATTGCCTTACAGCAGGGACCTTGTTTGACTGCATATTGGACGGTAAAGCTTGTGGGTGGAAACCATAATTTGCATAGAATGGTGAAAACCTAGTAGAAGAGCTGGTGGCGTTATTGTAAGAAAATTCAGCATGGGGTAGTAGATGGAACCAGTCATCCTGTAAGTGTGTGCAGTAACAACGTAGATATTGTTCTAGGGTCTGGTTGACCCTTTCTGTCTGACCGTTTGTCTGGGGATGATATGCACTAGACATGCGGTGGTCAATCTTTAATGTGGTACATAAAGCCTTCCAGAACTTAGAGATAAATTGAGAACCTCTGTCGGAAATGATTTGAGAAGGGAGGCCATGTAACTTGAGGACGTTGTTAATGAAAGCTGTTGCTGTCTCAGATGATGTTGGTAAATCTTTTAAAGGAATGAAATGTGCCATTTTTGTGAGTAAATCCACTGTGACCATGATAGTATTTGAGCCATTTGAGCGTGGAAGATCTACTATAAAGTCCATCGAGACGACCTGCCAGGGTCGCTTAGGGATTGGAAGAGAGGATAAATAACCAAAGGGGGGTTTTCTTGAGAGTTTGTTACTAGCACAGATGACACAGGAGTTGACGTAATCTTGAACCATTCTAGCTAAATGGGGCCACCAAAAATCTCTTTTGAGGAGGTGTATGGTCTTATTTATTCCTGGATGGCCAGCTAGTGGAGAGTCATGTAGTTGTTTGAGGAGTGTTAGTTGAAGGCTGGGAGGAACATATAACTTATTCTCAAAGGTATATGTACCATCTGATTGCCTAGAGATTCCTTTAGGCAAGGAGGAGGCATCAGTGGGTGTGTTCTGAGAGATTAGTTCCCGAAATGAGGAGGTGACTCCAATAAAGCGCTTAGGAGAGATAATAGATGAAGGCGGACTTTCAATGATCCCATCTTCATTGATGCGGGATAGGGAGTCAGCCTTTAGGTTTTGGGTACCTGGTCTGTAAGATATGAGAAAGTCAAATCTATCAAAGAACAAGCTCCATCTTACTTGACGAGCAGAGAGAGTCTTGCATGCCTTCAAATGTTGTAGGTTCCGATGATCAGTGAGGATCATTACTGGGTATATAGAACCTTCTAGAAGATGTCTCCAGTTTGCCAATGCGTCCCTAATTGCTAAAAGTTCCTTCTCTCCAATGGGGTAGTTCCTCTCTGCAGAATTTAGAGTTCTGGAGTAGAAAGCGACTGGATGTAGAGGATCCGATAGGGTTAGTTGTTGTGAAAGTACGGCACCTAAAGCAAAGTGAGATGCATCCACTTCTACAGTGAAGTGACATTGTGGATCAGGTAACTGCAGTATCGGAGCAGAGGTGTAGGAGAGTTTCAGTGTATCAAAAGATTTCTGAGCTTGATTTGTCCAGGTAAAGGGTGTCTTTTTACTAGTTAAGGAATTTAGTGGCTTTACAATCTCTGAAAAATTCTTAATGAATTTACGGTAGTAGTTTGAGAACCCCAGGAATCGTTGTAGAGCCTTCCTGGACTGTGGAATGGGCCAAGAGAGAATACATTCAACCTTAGAACGGTCCATCTGGATGCCGTCGGGGGTAATCTGATAGCCAAGGAAAGAGATACTGGTTTGGTTGAAGACACACTTCTCCAGTTTAGCGTATAGACGATGTGTTCTAAGCCTTGATAGTACCCATCGTACATGTTTGGTATGTTCATCAAGATTGTCTGAGAAGATCAAGATGTCGTCAAGATAAATCACTACACAAATGTCTAACAAGTCCCGGAAAATATCATTAATGAATCTTTGAAAAGTTGCGGGGGCATTGCATAGCCCGAAAGGCATAACCGTGTACTCGAATAAGCCATAGCGGGTCTTGAAAGCCGTCTTCCATTCGTCCCCAGGACGGATTCGAATTAAATTATAAGCGCCCCTAAGATCCAGTTTTGTAAAGATTTTGGAGGTCTGAAGTCGTTCAATAAGTTCTGGGATGAGTGGTAGGGGATACCGATTTTTTATTGTGATGTTATTGAGGGACCTGTAATCAATTATTGGGCGAAGAGAACCGTCCTTATTCTTTACAAAAAACATTGCGGCGCTAGCAGGGGATGTGGAGGGTCTGATGAACCCCTTCCTCAGGTTGTCATCGAGGTAGTCCTTGAGATGGATAAGTTCCGGTTGGGATAGAGGATAAATTCGAGCGGTAGGAATGGTAGAGTCTGGAATAAGGTCGATCGGACAATCATAAATGCGATGCGGGGGAAGTGTCTCTGCATTAGTTTTGCTGAAGACATCCGAAAAATCATACAAATAAGAAGGGAGAGTATTGTTGTTTTCAGTTGTGAGAAGCAAACTGTACACAGGGTAACAGGTATGTTTGCAGAAAGAGGATTCAAGCTTAAGTGAGTTACTAGACCAGTGGAAGATTGGTTGGTGGAGAAGTAACCAGGGTAACCCTAATACTATTGGGAAAGTGGGTGATCGGATAATATCGAACACTAGTGTTTCAGTATGGCCATTGCCACAAGTAACCAACAAAGGTGAGGTTTGAGTGTGTATTGGCCCATATGAGGAAGTAGAGCCATCAATAAAAGTGACAGGCAACGGATGTTGCTTTAAGACACTTGGGATATTATTTGAGTTAACAATTTCTCTGTCAATGAAGTTAGCACAAGCACCGGTGTCAACCATCGCATCTACAGTGCATCTATCTTGGTCCCACTGTAAAGTAAGAGTAAGAAAAACATAGTTATTAGTGGAAGTTTGGGGCGAAGCAATCTTATTAATGTTGTGGGGGTTACCTTCAGACTTCCTCTTAAGAAGAGGGCAGGTAGGGACAATGTGGTCAGGGGCTGAGCAATAAAGACATAAGTTTTGAGCTCTGCGTCTTTGTTTCTCTTCTGGTGATAGTGGTCCTTTGACTGCTGCTATGTCCATTGGAATGTCCTTTGGTGGGGATCTGGACCTCCTAGGTGGAGTAGCTTGATATGAATTAATACGCTCGGCCTTCCTCTCTCTGAGTCTTCGGTCAATGGAGAGGGAGAGGAGCATGAGATCCTCCAAGGTAGTGGGAATTTCAACTCGGGCAAGTTCATCTTTCATAGGTTCTGAAAGTCCGATACGGAATTGATTTCTAAGGGAAATATCCGTCCACAAAGTTTCACGGCACCAGCACTTAAACTCCGAGATGTAATCCTCAACTGGTCTTTTACCTTGTCTAAGGTTTCTGATGGTGTTTTCTGCTGTGAGCTGTTTGTTGGGGTCTTCGTAAAGGAGGGATATTTCATCAAGGAAAGTATTGAAAGTTCCTAGTAGGTCACCATGTTCCTCGACGTAGGCGTCAGCCCATACTCTTGGTTCCCCTTTGAGATACGAAGTCAACGTGAGAATTCTAATTCTATCGGAATGGTAGGTGCGGGGGCGTAGGTCAAACATAAGACGGCAAGAACTAATAAATTGACGGAAGTTCTTCCTGTCTCCTGAAAAAGGCTCAGGGGGGCAGACCTTGGGTTCAGGTCGATCCCGTGGTTGAGCAAAATTATGGTTTCGAAGTGCCTCGTTTTCCAAACGGAGGTCATTAACAGTGGTGGTGAGGGTATCGACTCGTTGTGAGAGAGCAACGAGATGATTGGCGAGTTCCGCTGGATCCATTAAGTGTGTAAGGTTCCACTATTATGTTACAATCCTGTCCTCTCTTTAATGATACTTAATGGATTTCCCAGTTAGAGAGGTTTCTCAGACTAAACCACATCCGCACTTTCTTGTAATAACAGAAAGTTTAGGGTTTATTTCATCACAACCTCTGTCGGGGGAACCAGTCTTGGGTGCGACACCGTATCAAATAAGGAATGTAACTTAAATAAAGCAAAGGAAAAATGTATGTATACCACGAAGGTTCACGCCACCTTTACTCGGGTATCAAAAGCTGGTGCATAATGGCACTTCAGGTACAGGGTATAATTGCATATACTAGACTAGGACAACAAGTATGAGACTAAGATTACTGGAGATAGGGAGTGCACAAAGGTTGCCTTGTTAGTATTTAGAATAGCAGAGACATGATTAGATACTGTTACTTGCGGTTATCATACATAAACAATACTGGAGATATGCAGACCACAGGATTGCTTTAGTTAGTACTCAGGTTAGCATAAGCATGGTTAGACACTGTTACTTGCGGTTCTGATGTTTCCTAGAGTCCATAGAGTGTCAGCTCCTGGACAACAGTAGTAGTCTCCTGAGAATAGGGATTCCTGGCTGAAGAGCACTTGGCTGAAGTGATGCTGGCTGTTGGGGAGCAGGGATGCTCTGCGGGTCTGAGGCCAGAGGTCCGAAGTGGTGGGTCTGTATGGAGGCTGCAAGGGTCCCAGGTGACGGCAGGTGCACACAAAATAGTGGAACACCGTGCCGTCATACCTGGGGCTCTAAATAGAGCGCGCGGCGCGGGAATGGATGCGGATCGCTGGGGCGCACTTCCGCGTTCCAGCGTGGAGCGCACAACAGAGCGCACCGGAAATGACGCGCGTAACTCACTGCGGAGGTGTGGGGAAGTCACCAGCGCAGTGGTTAAGGAAGAAGGAACGCCAGTGGCGTTACAACAGGGCATGAATCTCTCACTGTCAGATCCCTCCCTCACCCCCCAAAGCGATGGCTGGCTTGGGCCGGCTCCTTCCTCTCCTCTGTAGTGTGTAGACCTGGCTGGCACCGCCCACTCTATTAAGAGCCCTTTCACACTAGCAGCACCCAAAAAACACAGGTGAAGGGCCGCTAAAACTAGCAGTGCTTTACCAGTGTTTTTTGAGCGCTAGCAGGACACTGCAAAGAAGCTGCTTGCAGGACTTTTTTTGATGCCCTGCCAGCACAGCGACTCAGTGTGAAAGCATTTGGGCTTTCACATTGGGATTGCAGGTGAGGCTTCTTTCAGGTGCTTTACAGGCACTATTTTTTTTAATGCTAAAGCACTTGAAAAAAACGCTCCGGTGTGAAAAGGGTCTAAGTGGAGTCACTGAGTCTTCTGTATGCTGTGGAGTGATCTGTTGGAGGGAGGGAGTGTCAGTGCAGCGGCCGCCCAGAGTAGGAGAACAGCCAAGGAGGAAGCAAGGAAGATGTTGAGTGTGTCTTCTATATGCTGTAGTGTGATCTGTTGGTGGGAGTGTCAGTGGCTCTGTGCAGCAGCTGCCCAGCATAGGAGAACAGTTACGGAGGAAGCAAGGAAGGTGCTGGCTGGAGCTGGAATGGATTATTCTGTTCTGTTCTGGCCCGGCTCCAGCATAATATATTATATACTATTTGCAGGGGGAAAGCCTGGAGTGTGGTGCAGGAAAACCTGGGCAATATACAGATAAAAAGGTAGGAGGGTTGGGACACAGGTTGCCAGGCACGCATGCACTCGGGACAAACCATCTGCATTCCCCATTTTAACACCGGGGCGATGCGTTACGACAAAACTAAATTCCTGAAGGGCCAGGAACCACCTATTTATTCTCCTATTGGTCTTCAAATTTCGGCTGAGGTACATAAGAGGGTGTTCCTTGCTCTGTAATATACTAATTTTCAGTTGTAAACCATGCAAAACCTTAATTGGTTTTTCAATGGACACAAAGGTTTCCCTCGATAGCTCGATCCCTGAAGAACTCAGCGAGTCATAACCAATACCTAGAGCTGATAACACTGTGCTCTGCAATGGATCATCCATGCGGATGCCTTCTTCAGATGTAAACACACTAAGACTGCAATCCTCCAAGGCATGGTGACACTCAAAAAAATCTGTTCTTCTATGAACTGGACCAAAGTCTGACACATATGACCTCTGATAAACTGATGTACTAGGCAGTTTTTCTTCCCTTTGGTGCTCTAGACGGAAATCATTACTTGTCAATTCTGTATTTCCAAATTTCTTACTTTGTGATAGTTCAGACTCACAAGTATGGTTAAAATCTACCAAACACAATGTAAGGTTTTCAGAAACTGAATCCTCGTCACTTTCTTGAACCAACTGCTTACTCTGTGCATCACTTGTTCGCACATCCCTATTCTCACCAAGAACTTGACAACTGCTATCGGACACATCATTAACTGAGCTAGACAACATTTCTTGTCTAGCAGATACAATCACTTTTGAAATTATGTTTATGGCTAGTTGTTCAACTATCTTTGCCTCATAGTCTCCCAAAAATGTTTTAGTATTTGTTTCTTTGAAACCATCGACTATTGGACACAAATTCTCATATTCTTCATTCCTTTCAAGACATTTGGAAAAAGCATCCATTAAATTAGTACATTTAGCCTCTCTGACCACTTCAGTGATGGAGGTTTCACAACGTTCAGAGGGCTCATCTGCCATTACAGATTCTACACTTTGAAAAATAGATTTTACTTCCTGAGGAATCTTGGTAGTCAAGTCCAAAGTATTATCCTGTGTTACTTGCTCTGACAGAACACATTCTAAAGACTGGGTTTCACAGGATGTGACATTACCTTTATATTCAAATCCGATTTCATTAACATAAAAATTAACACACTGCTCTTCAACATGCAAATAATTCACAGAGGCAAAAATAGCTTCAGTCTGGGTGCATATTTCTTGCAATTCAGATTCCTCAACGACCCTACTCATCAATTATGGGAAAGTCATGAATATCACCTGCCTTACTACATTCACAAGGCTCAGTGGATATTGGACACACTTTTTCTACATCATTTAGTGCAGTGTCAGAATTAAGTTTTTCAGCTTTATTTCCATCAAGCAACTAACTGAGAACTGAACCCCTACTTCCTGCACTTCAGCCACTTCATTTGCCCTGAAGCAGTCAGGGATTTCACTTTCAACATCACTTCCAGAAAGTTCAGCTTCATTTTCCATAAAGTCCTTCAGATTTAGCTTTCTAAGAATTGTCTCCTCCTCATCGTCATTATCTTCCACACATTCTTCATTATTTATTGTTAGTCCATTCTGAGTGTTGGCTGTTTCCGTAGGACAATCATCAA
Organism: Rana kukunoris; assembly: GCA_029574335.1. Classification (NCBI taxonomy): domain Eukaryota; kingdom Metazoa; phylum Chordata; class Amphibia; order Anura; family Ranidae; genus Rana; species Rana kukunoris. Next base: position 349,240,444 of record CM056053.1, on the reverse strand, counting down.
CTTTAACATCTTCATGTTCTATTTCTGCTTTGGTAATCTTGGTGACACCAGGAACTCCTAACTTGGCAGAGTAGGCCCAAAGAAATGAACAGTGATCCATACAGCCCTGGCACACCATCTCATGAAACTCAACGTGCTCCGATGGAACTGCCCCTAGGTGCCGACCATGAAACCAGTCCTCACACACCATACACTGGATCATCTAATCTGGGGTCTCATCCTCAGGATCAGGGTACGGTCTCTTACATGTGCAGTACATGCCAAAGAAATTGTCATTGTAATTATTAGCCAGGTTTTTCTTCTCTTTATCCGGATATAACTTGCACTCCAGCTGTTTAAATTTGGCATTTCCACAATCGCAGCGAAAGTTCCTCTTGGTGTAGAGCTCAAACAGGTCGTGGCCTTCATGACACTTGTATGCACAGGCCAGACATATCCCAGCAGGCTCCTCTTTATCGGGGGTGCAGGTACTGCAGGCGTACAGCGCTTGTCTCTTCACATAACCCAGGGGGTAGGAGCACTTTTCGGAATCACTCCCCGCCAGCACAGCAGACGCCTCATCCTGCAGGGGCGTCATCCTCCCCTTCACTGCCATTTCCACCTTTACTTCCTCCTTCACTTCCTCCTCTTCATCTTCTTCACCACTTTCAATTTCTGCAAGCTCTTCATTGTCAGAATCATCACATGGTAGAAGATGGAAATCCTCAAGCCCGGCCTCATTTTCTTCATTTTCTCTGTTGGTGAAAGAACCGGAACAGAGAGCAACTGCTTCAGACATTAGGTCACTTTTCTCATTTTCAGCATGAGCCTTTGTACAACTAAAAGATTCTTGATTTGAACCATCATCTTGACAGACATATTTTCCAGAGCAGAGATCTAACAGTTCGCCCATATTTGCATCCATAGCATTCTCATCCATACTGTCCATCACAAGTCTTTGCTTGGCAGAGCTGTACTTGCTCCTGTTGCGGCCAACATTTAGAAAATCATCAGCATGCGTAACAACGATCTCTTCGTTGTAATCCTCATCACTCCAAATTTGGCTTTCCGTGCAAGAATCGCTGAGCGTTTCCTCATCACTTAGTCTTGTATATGTACGGCATCCCTGATCGCTGCTTTTACCGGAACACTGGGCCTTATAATCACTGTTGAGCTTTGAAGGTTGTAATTTTTTTGGTGAGAGCTCCTTAGAAACCTCTATGTTCTCTTTACTACCAGACAGCTCTGACTTTGCTTTCTTTTTCTTCTTTTTTTTCTTTGACTTCAGACTCAAGAAATCTTTGAACTTTTCTCTTACTTTTTCTTTAACACTTTCAGACAGCTTGTCTGGCTTGCGATGAGACTTCTGGATTAAGTTCTCCTTGCTTTTGTCTTTTAGGGACGGTGGGTGGGAATTTGAACTGTTTGTGGTGCGTCTTCTCTTTGAGCTTTGCTGACTGGCCTTTTCGTGAGCTAAAGAGCCTCTTGTCTGCATATACCTCGTGAAAGGACTCTGATCCTGCTCTGACTTGTCAACGCCAGGGAAATACTTCATATGGTAATGCAGCAATTTGGCTTTGCGAAAAGAATTGGAGCAATCCAAAATCTTGCCCTTAAACTTGTTGGGTTCCAGTTCCAAGGTAACAGCTTTGGTAGCTGGATCATCAAGTTTCTTCAAAGTATTTGCTAAAGGTTCTCTACTGTATTTAGCAGAACTGTCAGACCGTCGATTCAGCTTCATAGTAGCTGCTACTGCGGGGACAGCTGGGACCTCCTCAGCATCTTCTTGTACATGAGGGTCTTTCTCTTCTGGTTTGGTCTCGTCTGGTTTGACCTCTGGAACGCCATTCACAACATTGGATTCAACAGGCTCTACAGACTCTTCTACTACTAATGGCGGCTCCTTTACTTCGGGAGCTTCAGGCTCTGCCAGGGCACTCTCCTCTGGCTTCACTTCTTGTTCCTCTGGTGAAGTACTACACTCCGGTGATGATTCCGTCTCAACAACAGATGTGGTAACCTCCATAGCATTATGGTCCCCTGGGTTCTCAAATAGGGCTTGCTATCCTTTTCCTCTGTTCCCTCAAATATTTTCACGATGGCCTCCATTTGCTGCTGGTGTCTCCGTTCCCAACCTGCCATTCTCTCTCGGTAAACTGTAAGGCTCTCTTGGTGAGCCTGTCGTTGAGCTGCAATGCTCTCTCGGTGAGCCTGCTGTTGAGCTTCAAAACTTGCATTGGTCTGCTGTTGATTTGCATTTGCTATAATCAGCTGTTTCAGCATCTCCTCTATTTTGGGTTTACTTTAACTGCCCGCGGCACTCCACCATGTGTGAGGGATTTGCTCGGTAGCGGGTGTGTGTGACCCCCCTGGATGGGTTCACTACACGCTGAACTGTACAAAAAGGCAGTTGAGGATGATTGAAAACAAATGATATGGTTTATTTTTCCATATTGCTGGATAAACGTGCAAGCATCAAAACAGCATAAACAAAACAAAACATAAAATAAACCCTTGCCACTTGGGGCATCTACCTTCCCAACACAGGAACCTACCTATGGAGTCTGGCACAGCCTACTGCTGGGCAGACACTGCTGGTCCTACAACAGAAAACAAAAAGTCTCTTTGATATTTCTCACACAGAAATATCCATCAGCACCTCACCTCTTCAGTACTTTTTGTGACTGCTCCTTAACTCCCCAAAGCCTCAGGATGCAGCAATCAGTCGTCATCCTTAGGCTGTCTTTATAGGGGCTTTACAAAAGACAGAAAAAGCGGCGCCCTCTAAGCGTAGTAGTTAATTTATTAAAATAACTACTACGCTTAGAGGGCACCGCTTTTTCTGTCTTTTGTATTGTTTCTAGAATCGCTTCTTCTTGGCAAGCTGGCAGCCCCCTCAGCACTAGTATAATCTTCTCCATCAGTCATATGAACAAGATCCATTGGACTGAACTATTTCATATAAACTGTCTCTACTAGTTGTGGAACTTGTTATCCCCCCCTCCCCTCAGTTCCCATATCCAGTTATTCAGCCCCCCTCTCTATATGTATTTGATATACATATAACTTCCCCACTTAATTTTTAATTTATTTCTCTTACTTCATTTGGTGAGCGCTTGATTCAATTGTTTGTTTTTTATAGGGGCTTTAATTGCTTTATTCTGAACAGCTGAAACCTTTTAACGCCCCAAACCTCTCTGGCCATCTCTGCAGCCGATGCCCAATAGTAATTGGTGTATTGTTTAAACAAGGCAGAAAAGTATCTTCCGTCTGGGACAACACACACAGATTTACCTGACTTCCTGTCACAGTATACACACACGTATATCATATACATGCGTATGCCTGCCCAAGCATATGACTTTATTTACTTTGCTGCTATGGGCTGAGGGCTCTAGCCCCAGATCTTTTGTAGACCTATCAATGTGCCTGGTAGGGGCCCTTCATGGTTTCTTGTACCAGGGCCCTGAATATTCTAGTTACGCCTCTGTATATCCCATATGAGAGACACAGATGGCAAAGAAAAAACCTTACAAAACATTCTCCTGTGCTCTGGTGTTTTTGTTATGGGGGTATTGTAGTCCAATTGTGAGATAGAATCGCAGGTCTTGCAGCCCTCCTCTGAACCATGGGTGTTCATAAACTAAGAGAAAAAAAAGAAAAAACCTGACAGGGGTATAACCCTCCCTTACTCTATCCAAAATGAAAAATAAAAAATTGTCTCTAGTTACACTTTAACTCCGTTCATAATTTAAGTATAGAAAGATATTAACCTCCTAACCAAGATAAACCCCAGGACATAATTTTTTTAAATTTAGTAGAACAGCGACTGATATCTCCATGTTAGATATACAAGACATTAATACCAACAACGCTTCTCTGGTTCTTCCTTCACACATAACTCAAAATTTTACATTATCTTATTAAGTAGCTTTCTCTTTCCTCTACTTAACCACTTCATTACTGGGCACATAAACCCCCTTCGTTCCCAGGCGAAATTTTAGCTTCCGGCACTCCGTCGCTTTAACTGACATTTGCGCGGTCGTGCAACGTGGCTCCCAAACAAAATTGGTGTCCTTTTTTCCCCACAAATAGAGCTTTATTTTGGTGGTATTTTATCACCTCTGCGGTTTTTATTTTTTGCGCTATAAACAAAAAAAAGCGACAATTTAAAAAAATATATATATTTTTTACTTGTTGCTATAATAAATATCCCATTTTTAAAAAGAAAAAAAATATTTTTTTTCACAGTTAAGGCCGATACGTATTTTTCGACGTATTTTTGAAAAAAAAAAAAAAACGCAATAAGCGACTGGTTTGCGCAAAAGTTATAGCGCCTACAAAATGGGGAACAGAATTATTATTTTTATTATTATTTTTTTTACTAGTAATGGCGGCGATCTGCGATTTTTATTGTGACTGCGATATTGCGGCGGACATATCGGACACTTTTGACACAAATTATGGACCATTCACATTTATACAGCAATCAGTGATATAAAAATGCACTAATTACTGTATAAATGTGACTGGCAGGGAAGCGGTTAACACTAGGGGGTGAGGAAGGGGTTAAATGTATTGCCTGGGTGTGTTCTAACTGTGTGGGGGGAGGGGGGTGACTGGGGGAGGTGACCGATGCTGTGTCCCTATGTACAAGAGACACAGATCGGTCTCCTCTCCACTGACAGCACGTGGAGCTCTGTGTTTACACACAGAGCTCCACGTCCCTGCTGTCATCTGTTCGGTTTCCCGCCGATCGCATGTACGCGACAGACATCGCGGCCGCCAGGTACATGCATCGGATCCCCAGCGATGCGGCGGGACAGTGTTTACCCGCCACCCAGTGGCGCGCGCGGGTAATGCACACAAATCACGTCCAAAGATGTCTAGTTGGCGCCTCAGGTCCGCGCTGTTGACATATTATGTCAATAGCGCGGGTCTGAAGTGGTTAAATAATTATGCTACTTTTATAGAACTTTTTCTGCCCATTGCCTATGTTGGAAAGTTAATAGTATGTCTATATTTATTTGTCAGGATGTTTAAAATAAAGATTTCAAACATTAAACTTCTTGTGAAAGATGGACACGTCTGGTAAATATTTTTCAGAGACTGTAGTGTTCAGCAAAAATAACGGCAAGGGCAACAGAAATGCTATCTACTCACGCTTTCCAACTGACATTCACATATTTGTTTTTGACCCTGTGTACAGTACATAGACTAGAGTAAAGACATAAAATCCCTTCATAATGTGAAGGAAGTCACATTTTACTTTTACCCAAAACATTCTATGTAATAAATACAGTATACTATATTTAACTAAACATACTTTTGGTTGTTTTTAAAAGCTTGGTTTAGTTAAGCTAATTAAAGTGAAACTCTAGTCTTTTGCCCAACCCTAAAGCTTTTACCAATAGAAATATACACTTTGCTATGAGAAACAATGATCTTTAAATATTATCATTTATGTATTCTGTAATGGTATTTGGTGCCATTTAACCACTTCAATCCCGGAAGGTTTTACCCACTTCCTGACCAGGCCATTTTTTTGCAATATGGCGCTTCATTGTTTTAATTGACAATTGTGCGGTCATTCGCCGCTGTACCCAAATAAAATTGATGTCCTTTTTTTACCTGCAATTAGAGTTTTCTATTGGTGGTATTTGATCACCTCTCTGGTTTTTATTTTTTGCACTATAAACAAAAAAAGGGCATTAATTTTGAATAAAAATCTATATTTTTTACTTTCTGCTATAAAACATTCCCAAAAAAATTCAAAAAATCAAATTTCTTCGTCATTTTAGGCCAATATGTATTCTGCTACATATTTTTGGTAAAAAAATCCCAATAAATGTTTATTGATTGGTTTGCGCACAAGTTATAGCATCTACAAACTATGAGATACATTTATGTTTTTTTTTTTACTAGTAATGGTGACGATCAGTGATTATTAGCGGGACTGTGACATTGTGGTTGACAAATCTGACCCTAAAGCTGGATACACACCATACAACTTTTGCTGTTAGATTTCCTTTAGATTTACCTTCAACTATGTAGTATGAAGGCTTGCCTGATTGCATACAAATTAAACGTGTTTAGATTTGACTTCGTATTACATGGTTTTGGTTAGGGTTGTCCGGATACCACTTTTTTAAGACAAGTACTAATACTTTTTTCAAGTACTCGCCGATACCAATTACCCATACTTTTATTTAATCTCATGTTACAGTGGCACATGTGTCAGTATTTTTTATTTACTATTTTTTTTATTTATTTATTTTTTATAATGTTTTCTTCTTTTAAGGGGGTGGGGGGGAATGGACAGTGCCAGTGTTTGTTTTTTTTAATTATTATCATTATTATTTTTTACAATTATTTTTTTTATTATTTATTGCAATTATTTTTTTTATCAGCCCTGTTGAGGGGCTATGGTGAGATATCAGGGGTCTTAACAGACCTCTGACATCTCCCCTTTGATACAGGGAAAGGGACTAGGGACAAATATTCCCCAGTCCCTTTCTCATCAGCCTCCGCTGCACTGAAAATGAATGGAGATAAGACAGCGGCTTCTCTTCATTCATTAACTGAGAAATCGTAAACACAGGAGGTTACAATCTTTCAGTTATGTGAATGGACAGAGTCAGTGATCACTGACTCTGTCCATTCAGAAAACGAAGGAGCCGGGTTTACCGGCTTCTACCTCAGCTCTCCATCGTGACAGATTGAGGGGGACGGCAGCATGGAGGGGGACAGATGCACGGAGGGAGAGAAGAGAGGGGGACAGATGCACGGAGGGAGAGAAAAGAGGGGGACAGATGCACAAAGGGAAACACAGAGAAGAGAGGGGGACACAGAGCAGCAGGAGAAGGACAGGAGGGTGACAGCAGCAGAACGGAGGGGGACTGGAGGAGGATAGGGGACATGTCAGCGGTGATCGTGTGTGGGAGAGAAGCACCGAACACCACTGAAAGCCGCGGGGGGAAGAGAGAAAGGACCAGGCTGTCAGACTTTGAAATCTATACAGGGTGATCAGTGCATGTAACTCTCCCAACGTACTGATCACCCTGACAACCCTAGTTTTGGTAAATCTAAAGGAAAAAAATCAAAAGAAAATGTCATAGTGTGTATCCGGTCTAAGTGACACTTTTTGGGGACCAGTGACACCAAAACAGGGATCAGTGCTAAAAAAATACACTGATTCCTGTATAAATGACACTGACAGGGAAGAGGTTAACACTAGGGGGCGATCAAGGGGTTAAGTGTGTCCTAGGGAGGTGCTTTGTTACTGTGGGGGGGGGGGAGTGTTACACTGGAGGAAAACAACGATCATGTCAGCTTAGCTGAAACAGAAGATCTCTCTTTTGCCCACTGACAGATCAGTGGTCTACTTTGCTTACATAGGCAAACCATCATGCTGTGTCTCCCGCTGTGTCCAATGACAGTGGCAGTGACTCTCCGGCAGCATGCCCCCTACACCGCGTGCACAAAATCACATACAGGTATGTGATTTTTTGCAGCTGAGCTGACCTGCTGGCAGTATATGTATGGTGGGTGGCCTGGAAGCCGTTAAAGAGTACTTCTATCCAAGAATTTAGCATGTCATGATCTAGGACAATTCTAACCAAAAATAATGAAGAGCACATCAACAAATGTGTCATCTTTCGGAAAAAACAAATATGAAATGGTAGATAAGGCAGCTGGAATGATAGGAATATCTTTTCTTGACAAGAAGAGAAGGCACTTCTAAGTGCAGTGATAAAACACTTTAATGACAGGGAAGGGTTAAAAACACTTACAAGATGGAAGTGAAAAACAGGCATATTAATGAATACATAATGTCCTCCTGGGAGTAAAGACAGCTGCAGGTCCAAGTTCCAGCCGACTAGTAGTGGCAAATGCTGTGTCTCTGATCAATCCACCTTGGATCAGAGACACAGTTCTTACCACCGCAGGTCGGCTGGAACTTCCATCTGCAGCTGTCTTTACTCCCAGAAGGCATCCCGCTGGACATTATGGATTAATTGATATACCTGTTTTTCACTTCCATCTTGTAAGTGTTTTAAGCCCTTCCTTGTCATTAAAGTGTTTTATTACTGCACTTAGAAGCACCTTCTTCTCTGCTTTGTTTTACCTATAGAGTGTGCTGCCCTCTTCTCAAGTGCTGCTGTAGTGCCTAGATCACATTTCAAGAGCCAGTCATGTGCCATTCATGTACTGTTTGTTAAAATCTTCTTGTGAGTAAGTGAGTGAGTGAGTGAGTGAAAAACTTATAGAGCGAACTAAATCGCCTCTGGGCGCTGTTTCCATTCCTTGAGTAAAGGAAGGCTTTGCCTCAGAAGAGATGAGTTGTAATCATGCTCCTGAAGGCCAAGTGGTCCGACTCCAGTCGGATGGTCGTTGGTAGTGCATTCCACAGTCGTGGTCCTTGGACAGCAAATCTCCGATCTCCTTTGGATTTGTATCTTGTCTTTGGTATGTGCAGTAGATTTTGATTTGTGGATCGCAGAATGCGATTGGGGTTATGGGTTTTTATTTTTTCACATAGATATTGGGGAGCGTTTCCTTGAATACACTTATGTGTAAGGCAGAGTGCCTTAAAAGTGATTCTGTCTTTCACTGGTAGCCAGTGAAGAGATCTAAGCGAAAGGGAGGTTGACTCCCATGGTTTTTTACCAGTCACTAATCGAGCAGCCGTATTTTGAACAACTTGCAGACGAGTGATTTGGTATTTGGGAAGTCCTAAATAGAGGGCATTTGCATAGTCGAGTCTGGAATTGATAATTGTTCCCACCACGACTGCAATGTCCTCTTTGGGAATAAAAGGGGTGAGTCGCCGTAACTGGCGCAGCAGATGATGGGATCCGCTGACTACCGCCCCTATTTGTGCATCCATTGTCATGTAGGAGTCAAAAATGACTCCGAGACTTTTGACTTTGGCGCTCGGGGCGATAATTTTTCCCAGGATGGGCGGTGGGGTCCAAGTTGAGGTGGGGGGACTTTTCCTGTTTGCGTGAAACAGGAGAAGCTCCGTTTTTGAACCATTGAGTTTAAGATAACTGGATGTCATCCAGTTATCTATTAGGGTGAGGGTTCTCTCTAATCCGGGGGAGTAATCCTTTCCGTTGCTGATGCGGAGATACAGTTGAGTGTCGTCTGTTTAGGAATGGTAGAATAGCTTCTGGTTGGGGCGTGGCCGGACCTGACTGGAAGATGGACCCTTGAAGCTTGAGCTCCTGCCACCCCAGAGCTAAGACTGCTATAATCCGGAGTTACCCACCTTTATTTCCGAGCACACAGGATGGGCACGGCGTCCAGAACCTCCTCTGCCTCTAGATCGCGGTCCCCGAGGGGAAATACCGGGGTCACTCAGCAACACATCCCGGATATGTTCCGCTCCCAGAGGGGAAACATGGCGCCGATCTGCCTAGGCCCCGCACCAGGCCTCACGAACCGCTCTGAGATCGTGCTGTCGGCTCCACAGGGACTCTCCCCACAAGCGCAGGAGGTGGATCGGTGTGAGGAACCTTCTTCACCACACCGCCAGCTTACACTGGCTGATCTGCGAGCGGTAGCAACAGACATTAAGGACGCCCTGGCAGCTGCCATTGCGGGCCTCCGCATAGAGGTACATGCCCTAGACGATCGAGTCTCCCAAACGGAGCGCTCGGCGGTGGCACACGAGAGCATCCTCAAACGCACTACGAGGAAGATAGACGATCATACCCTCCAACTTAGGGATATGAATCGCCATCTGGAAGATTTAGACAACCGGGGCCACCGCCATAACCTTAGAATACGTGGCCTTCCAGAATCAGTTGAAGTGGACCACGTCCCTGAAGCGGTGACTGCACTATTCAATACGGTATTGGACAGACCCCCCACGACCGCCATATCCTTTGACAGGATCCACTGCGCCTTGCGCCCCAGGGGAAGGGACTCAGACCCCCCGCGCGATGTGATCTGCTGTCTGCCCGATTACACCTTGAAGGAATCCATACTGAAGAGGGCCAGAGGCAAGCGGCTCACCCATGGGGATCGTGCGGTCCAAATCTATCAGGACCTGTCAGGGATCACTTTGAAAAATCGGCACGACCTTAAACCGCTGTTTACCGCTGGTACCGGAATGGTATGCAGTCTTCCGGCAGTCTGTACACCGCTGGCCTAAAACTCGGGAGGAGCCCATGGAGACCCAGGCCCCCCGATCTCGTCGCCGGAGGTCCCCGTCGGGATCCAGACACCAAGGTAACGCACAAGGCTTCGTAGCTACTCAGGAAGCAGCCCCGGCCCCCGGGGCTAGGAGAGCTCGAAGGGACTATTGAATGGAAAGGGATTGAGTTGTCCTCCCCTACTTAAGTATGCCTGCTTTTCTGTTTGCACGTTCGGAGTATTTTTACTGGCTAGGTTATTGTTTGCCACGAAGTATGTGTTTGAGCGGGGAACTTCCATTAATTGTTACTAGCATCCCTCTCTACGAGCGAAGCCTTGACAGAACTGACTGTTTGCTCACGCCTTGATGTCAGCAGGCCGTGCAAGCTGCGGCTTTTTGCCTTAGGTCAACGCCGTGGGATGGAACCCGCCCTCTGTTGTCCGATCCGGGACTACTGTGACTACAGCTCCCACACCGCCCTGCGGCGGAAGCCATCTTACAGGAAATGCTGCGGTGGGACGGGACCGGACATGACTGGAGAACTACATCTCCCGAGTTGCACTGCGTCGGAGGACGCCGCACGCTTTTCTTCAATACAGGACTTGCTCTTTGACCCGGATGTGGAGATGGCTCTTACTTCCGACTCCAGTGTTCCTTGGTTACGATACCTTCCCCGTTTTCGCCCCTCCCGTTGACAGATCCCTCTCAATACCACGACCAGGGGAACAGAGCCGACGACTGTCTTTTCTTGGGACCGCGAGGACAGCTCCTGGACGACAGAACCGCCCGTTTTCATCAGCGCGCCAGCCAGCGAACAGACCGAGGGCACCCGGAGAGGGAACCGTGTTCTACATATTAAGCCACCCGATGGGATAGGATACAGATTTTCTTCGCACTGTGCAGATGTCAGCTGACTGTCCCGCCTGCCTAGGCTCCACTGTAGTTCTGCGGTCCGTGAGTAGCTGCCCGGTCCTTCCGTGTTCCCGCTCCGCACAGAGCCATCGAGGGCATCGTAGGCTCCCTTTTTGCTACTAATGCTCCTCACGTTCCACCCGCTGCAGGAGACACGAACAGTCGGCCGCAATATTAAGAGGACTACTGTTGTTGGTTCAAGTTTGCTATACCCTGAACTTTTCCTATTTCGCTCTCACTGTCTTTTTATGTAGAGGTAGGTGATTAAGGGATTAGGGAACCTCCCAAGCCTATTGAGGTCTCCCATACTGAGCCACCACCCTGGGTTGGGCTATGGGGCCACGAGTCAGCGCGGAATGGTGGCTTAAATAACCCCTGCTGCCTCCCGACGTGCGACCCTCTGGGCGCTGCTGACCCCGGTAGCCAGAGATCCCCTGCCTCACGACTGTCCCCTGTGCCACGTATGGTAGGACACACACTCAGGCTAGATCCAAAGTTCTTTAGTCTACCTGTTGCAGGTAACGGTGCCCTATAGCACAGCGCACTGCACTTGTTGTACGCAGGTACGGTACACCTGAGACCTGCAAATGAAGGTCCCATAAGCTCTTAGTCAGGTCGCGCTGTACAGGACACTCTGTTGCACGTTTCTCCCTTACTAATTAATTCTATAGGTTAGAAGAAATTGCTCTGGGGTGGCTAGTAGTGATTTATGTTGGTTAATTTCATTTGATACACCTAGGATATATAGACATCCAATACTGTCTCCACCGTTTCCAGGTGGGATCGCTCCAACCCCCATACCGACGCGCGCGGTGGCTTGTAGGCCTATTGGTTGGGCCTGTTCCCCCCGTACCTCACCGACTCCCCCCTCCCCTCTTAGGTGAGTGGACACGCCTCCACGGGCCTAATCGGTTGCTTCCTTCCCTGTGCTATCGCACATACATTACCCTTGCCTTCCCCCCTATCTCCCACTTCCACCCCCCCTACGAGTAGCCCCCCCCCTCCCTGCCCTTAAGATGGATGCCTGCGGGTGTACCCCACATGCTCTGGGTCGAATCCCGCCCCAAATGACCCTCAAAGTTTACTCCCTGAATATAAGGGGGCTCAACACACCGGAAAAGCGTTCGCGCTTACTTTACACTCTGCAAAAAGAGAAACCTCATATTGTACTATTGCAAGAGACCCACTTTAGAACTGACTCCGTCCCTAAGTTACATAACCATTACTTCCCGACAGTATTCCACGCCACCAACAACGAGTCCAAGTCTAAAGGGGTCTCCGTCCTGGTGTCCAAACACTGCCCTTTACAGGTTGAGGATGTCCAACGAGACACACTGGGTAGGTACATTTTCCTCAAGGGGACACTTCATGGCTCCCCCATCACGGTTGCGAATGTCTACGCCCCTAACTCGCACCAAGTTCCATTCTTCCGGGACACACTTCACCTCCTCGCGGCCTTCCAGACGGGCATATTAGTTCTAGGCGGAGACTTTAACGTCCCACTGGCTCCCCTTCTGGACACATCCAACGGTTCCACCAATTTACCGTATCGCGCTCTTAAAGCCATAAAATCCCAATTAGACACGCTCACCATGCATGACTCCTGGCGTACACTGCACCCGAACGAAAAGGACTTCACATTCTTCTCTCCCCTACATAATAAATATTCCCGTATCGATTTCATCTTCCTCTCCCAGACTGACTTGCACATGCTCACCACGGCCACCATCGAACCCATGGTACTCTCGGATCACCACCCGACCACGATGACACTAAGGTGACCGGGTCGGCGTCCTAGATCCGGGATCTGGAGGATGGATGATTCCCTCCTCCTGGATCCAGCGGACACTCACGCCATCTCGACCAGGCTAGCACAATTCTTTGACGAAAACGATGCGGGTGAGGTGCCGTCGGCCACAGTGTGGGCGGCCCACAAATGCGTTATCCGCGGCGAAATTATCTCCCTGATGGCAAAGCGACAGACGATCTCTCGGATCGCGTGAGAACGTTGGAACGGGTTCACAAGCGTACCCTGGCAGCTGACACCCATGAAGCACTCCTGACGGCCAGAAAGGCCTTATTGGGTGAACTTCACTCTCGATTACAACGAAAGTTTGTTTCCACTCATAAATTGTATTACGAGTTCGGAAACAAGTCAGGGAAGCTCTTAGCCTCGGCATTACACAAGAAGAAATCAGCACTCACGATCCGTGCAATTACTCCCCCGACGGGTCCTTCAGTGCACAGGTCTGATCATATTGCTAGACAATTCGCGCACTATCTCTCTTCGCTATATGACCTCCCGACGCCACACGCTGACACAGCCGACATGAGTCGCCCGCAACTCCTAGAGAACTTTCTAGCCACTTACGGACTACCCCCAGGCCAGGCACCGGATATGTCACATTTAGATGCACCAATATCGGCCGCGGAGACTCACTTAGCATTAAAACAACTTAAACCTGGGAAAAGCCCTGGCCCGGACGGCCTCACCTCCGGCTATTACAAAACGTTCGCGGCACTTTTGCTTCCGCGATTCGTGAAGGTTTTTAATGACATCCCCCTCCCCCCCACACTAGCAAAGACCTACTGGAGGCTCACATTACTCTAGTCCCCAAACTCTGCTCCCTTTTCTCCCCGACCTCATTTCGACCGACCAAGTTGGCTTTGTCCCCGGCCGTGAGGCCCGGGACAACACGACTAAAGCGCTTAACATTCACCACTGGCTGACCACGCATGACACGAAGGGCTTCTTTTTATCCCTGGACGCGGAGAAGGCGTTTGACAGGGTGGCCTGGGATTATATGTCGGCGGCCCTACTCAAAGCGGGTGTACCCACCGGTTTCCTCCATATGGTAATGACTCTTTATGCCGCACCCACGGCCAGGATCAGGGTCAATGGCCTCCTGTCAGACGCCTTCCCCATCCACAATGGTACCAGACAGGGCTGCCCCCTCTCCCCCTTACTGTTCGTCCTATCCCTTGAACCGTTCCTTCGGAGGCTTCGAGACAACCCGGACATCGCAGGGATATTCATCAATAATACCACCCACAAGATTGCTGCATACGCCGATGACGTACTGCTGTTCCTGACCAATCCCCATATTACTCTGCCCAACCTTCTCAAAGACTTGCAAACCTTTAAGACCCTCTCCAACCTCCAGATTAATTATAGCAAATCGATGGCTCTCAATGTTTCCCTCCCCCAAACAGCAATTTCCCTTTAAATGGGAACCCAACGACATCACTTATCTGGGCATCAAGCTCCCAGCCCATGTCTCCGAACTGTACACCAGAAATTTCCTCCCTGTCCTACAAACTATCAAGGGTGATTTGCTCAGCTGGCACGGGGCACATTTCTCTTGGTTCGGCAGGGCAGCGATCCTGAAAATGAACATTCTCCCTAGGCTATTGTACTTAATGCAGGCGGTGCCGATTAAACTTCCCCCCGCGTTTTTCGCCTCCCTCAAGACAGCCTGCAGATCCTTCTTATGGGCGGGCCGACCTGCTAGAATAGGCTGGGACAGGCTCATCCTCCCAAAACAACTGGGAGGCATTGGCTTGCCAGACCTGGCCTATTATCACAAAGCCTGCCACCTCACCCGGGTCTTGGATTGGCATCTCCATGGCAATAGCAAGGCGTGGGTCGGGATTGAGGAGGCCTTTGTTGACATGCCCATCGCAAATATGCCATGGATCACCCCGAGCTCCATCCCCAGATTGGGTAAATCCCATCCGCTGATCAGCCCCACCCTATCCACCTTGAGGGCCACATACACCATTCCTGGCTTGGCTCCCTCTCTAGGGCCAATGACGCCCCTTACCCTGAATCCCGACTTCCCCCCTGGTGTCCAAGCGCATGCCCGATCGGGGACGAGTGACAGTCCAACGCTGAGGGCCCACCTCTTTTTTGAAAACGACACGCTATTATCCCACGAGGGGATGGTCTCCAAATTCCCCTCACACCACATTCCTAGGTTCCTATACTTCCAGCTCTGCCACTTCTTTCACAGTGCACAACCCCCTCTTCCCTGGAGCAGAGAACTTACACCGTTCGAACATCTCTGTTCTCGGGGCAGAACCGCAAAGACATATGATATCAACCCTGTATTCCCTACTTATCTCGGCCATCAAACCCAGAACCGATGTTCATCGTTGTGGGAGGCTGATTTATCGGAGGGCTTGACACCAGTTGACTGGGCGGAGGTTTTCCTACACATTCACAAGGGTTCTATTAATGTCTCTACGCAAGAGAACAGGTTTAAAATTTACTCGAGGTGGTATAGGACCCCCGATAGGCTACATAAAATTTTCCCGAACACCCCCTCCACGTGTTGGAGATGTAACTCTGAAGAAGGATCCTTCCTTCACATATGGTGGGATTGCCCGGTCATCCAACCGTTCTGGAAAGAGGTTCATTCTCTCATTTTCCACATCACTACATACACACCTGACTTCTCTCCGGCTCAATACCTGCTCCATCACACTCACATTCCTCTATCTACATACCGGAAATCCCTGATGCTACACCTTATCAATGCAGCCACTCAAAGCATTCCTATCCACTGGAGAGAAACTACCCCCCCCCACGGTAAGGGAATGGCAAGCTAGAGTTTCAAGAATCGAAGACATGGAAAGGATTATTCATCAATCTAAAGATATGCATGATAAATTTAGACTTACCTGGTCATGCTGGACGCACTATAGAGAGTCTCTACAACTCACGGCCCCTGGTACACCCCCCACTTCCCCTCCTCAGCTGACTGAGACGAGCACTGACTAAACCCATGAACTGAGGTTTCTCACCCCGTCTGTGACCCTTCCCCCACCTTACCTCTTGTAGTACGAGCCACACTGGACCAAGCTTGACTCTACATTCCTCAATTCCTTCTGAAGTGCCCTCCCGCCCACAGTGTGTCCCCTTTAGGGGTGGGCGGACGCTGGGTAGAGCCCCACTGGTCCGAGTGCTCCCTGTTATATTACATGTTGACCCGTACCCCTTCCTCATACCCCCCCTTCCCCCGGCCTCCCCAGACTGGTTTAACGATACTGTTTTAGGTTTTTAGTTTAGGCAGGTATACCTATCATTCGTTTTTTTTATTTTTTCGGAAATTCGGAAATTCGGGAAAATCGGAAAATTATTTTTTTCCGTTTTATTCGTTTTTTTGCTTTTTTCGGAAATTCGGGAAATTCGTAAATTCGAAAATTCGGAATTTTCGGATTTCCGAAAAAGCAAAAAACGAATAAAACGGAAAAAACGAAATTTCCGAAAAAAACGAATGAAACGAAAATGAAAACAATTTTTTTTTTCGGAAATTCAAAAATTGAGCATTTTCGAATTTTAGATTTTCGAACTTTAGATTTTTTAATGTTACAATTTCGAAATTTCGAATATTTGAATTTTCGTAATTTTTTATTTGTGAAATAAAATGTGAAAATTCGAAATTCGGAATTTCGAAATTAGAAAATTCGAAATTTCGAAATTAGAAAATTCGAAATTTAGAAAATTAAATGATTCGAAGATTCGAAAATTCGAATTTTCGATTTTTTTTCAGTTTTCGAATTCTCTAATTCGAATCTTCGAATTATTTAATTTTCGAATTTTAAATTTTTGAAATTTCGAATTTCGAATTTTCGAATTTTCACATTTTTCGAATTTTCATATTTTTAATTTTCGAAAGTGAAATATTCGAAAAATAAAAAAAATGAAAATTGGAATATTTAGAATTTCGAAATTTTTATTTGTGAAAAAAATGTAAAAATTCGAAATTCGAAATTTCGAAAATTCGAAATTTCGAAAATTAAATAATTCGAAGATTGGAAAATTCGAATTTTCGATTTTTTTCAGTTTTCGAATTCTCTAATTCGAATCTTCGAATTATTTAATTTTCGAATTTTTCGATTTTCAGAATTTCGAATATTCCAATTTTCACATTTTCACATTTTTCGAATTTTTGGAATTTTTCATTTTCGAAAATGAAAAATTCGAAAAATAAAAAATTTGAAAATTCGAAAAATTTGAAAATTCGAAATTTCGAAAATGAAAGATTCGAAAATTAGAAATTTCGAAAAATAAAAAAAATAAAGATTCGAAAACTCGAAAATTTAAAAAATCGAAAATGAAAAATTTGAATATTCGAAAAATAGAAAATGAATAATTCGAAATTTCGAAAAAATAGAAAATTCGAAATTTTGAAAATTAAAAAATATGAAAATTAAAAAAATCGAAAATAAAAAACGAAAATCCGAAATTCGTAAATTCGGAAAATTGAAAATTGAAAAATTCGGAAAAACGAAAAACGAAAATTGAAAAATTCGAATTTTCGGAATTCCGAAAATTCGGAAAAACGAAAAACGAAAATTGAAAAATTCGGATTTTCGGAATTCCGAAAATTCGAAAATTCGGAAAAACGAAAATTGAAAAACTCGAATTTTCGGAATTTCGAAAATTCGGAAATTCGAAATTTTCGGAAGTCCGAAAATTCGGAAATTAAAAATTTGTTAATACGAAAATTATAAATTAACGAATTTCCGATTTTTCGTTAAAAAACAAATTAGAAACTAAACGAAATGCACATGTCTAATACTATGTATATGTATAGTATTTTTTTTCCTATGGTCGTTTTGAAGAGTTCCGAGTGGAGCTTCTTCTGAGACCTAGTCCAGTGAGTTATCACCGGTTTTCTTGTTTTATTTGGCCTAAGGTGGTTGGCAATTTTAAATTTAATGGCATGGTGATCGGTCCATGGTAGTGGCTCATTTTCCCCGATCTCAATTTCCAAATCCTGTTTGAAAATTAGATCGAGGGTATGGCCTGAGGCATGAGTGGAGCCTTGAATTAATTTCTGCAGACCTAGTCCTTCCAGATGGTCGATGCAAGTGTCAGCGACGGGGTCCAACGATGAGTTGGCCCAGAGGTTGAAGTCCCCAAGCACCAAAAGGTGTTTGATGCTTAGGGTGTAAGAGGAGATGAATTCTGTTGATGACGTGACAAGGTGCGTTTTTGGGCCAGGAGGTCTATAGCACAGTAACAAATGAACCGTGTCTTGGGGGTTTGTTTGCAGCTGTAGGGTGAGGGTTTCCATAAATGGAAGCGAATATTGGAGGGCTGGTTTAGTGATCAAGAGGTGAATCTTGTGGATCACTGCCAGACCTCCCTCTCTTTGCCCCACTCTGTTCTGCATTTGGATGCGATAATTTCCAGGCACAAATTCTTCCAGAATGGTGTTGCCATCGGCTGTAAGCCAACTTTCTGTAATAAAGAGGCAGTCTATATCATGTAAAAGGATGAAATCATGGATTTCTTGCCGGTGTTTTACTGCCGATCTGGTGTTGACCAGAGCGCAGGATATGCATTTGGGCTGCTGTGTTCTAATGCGATTGTTTACTGTTAATCGTCTATTGATTCTCAACAGTTGTTCGCCTTTTAGAAGTTTTTCGGTGACCGTTGGGAGTGTTGAGGCAAATAGCTTTAAATGCCAGATGGTTTCTGCAGAGTATTTCTGATAACCCATAGTTGCAGAAAAAACGGGAAGTATTGATAATTATAGGGGGGTTTTGGTTATGCTGGGGAGGAGGAATAGACAAGCGAAACCTGTCACTTCACTATGTCCTCCCTTTCTGCAATTGGTCCAGAGGAAGGCGAAAACCCCAGGCGTGCTGTGCCAATCTGCCTTACCTGGGGAAAAAATTCCTTCCTGATCCCAATAGGCGATCGGTCGCAACCCTGGATCAATTTGCGAAATAAGGGGTGTTCGTTTTCCGATTGAGGAAAGGCCTGTGCCAGGGAGGGTGAGGGGGGGTGGATGGTATATTGTAGTGCTTTGGGGTGTACCAAGATGGCAGTCGACCGGGCCTAGGCCCGAGCCGGGGGCTAAAGTACGGGAGGGGACCGTGGGGGGAGAGAAACAGGCTTGTAGGGGTATAGCGTGTGGGGGTCCTCGGGGGGCCCGAGGACAGATGGATTCCTATTTATTTTCATTTTTTATGGCGTGCTGGCGGGGTGTCCCGGTTGGCTGCGGACGAAGCCGCGGACTTTCCTGAGGCCTCCTCCCGCACTCGTGGCCGCAATCCTGGTTCCTGAGCTGATCGAGAACCCGAGGGTTGCGGTAGTGGGGTGGAGAGCGGGGGATCTAGGATGGGTGAGGGGGACGGCTGGATGGAGTGTGGGATGCCGGGGGGGTCCCGGTCGTCCGGTCAATCGTTCCCGGGACTGGTAGAACCATGGCTATCCTAAGAAGGACTGCTTCCCAGGGGGTAGACCAGGGCGCCCAGGCAAGATCTTACCTTAAGGTGGAGAGTGTCAGGGAGAGAGAAGGGTTGCTGCTCCTGGGTGCATTGCTGTGAGGCCGGGCTGGACTGGGCTGGGACAGAGAACCTGAGACCTGCCTGCCTGCCTGGAGCCAAAGCATACACGCCCTACTGCTAGGGAGACGTGCACCGTAGTGTGCTCCTGCTGCTAATCCAGAGATGTCTTGTCATCAAGAGGGCCCTCTTGATGACAAGGATATATAAAATAAAAATTAAGACTCCCACTTAAAGAACACTCCATAGGATAAGTCCTAAAAACTATGTGACAGGCAAACCTGGAAGACTGTTAGGCCGATGGACCGTTTCAGCAGACATATCCGATCGTGTGTACGAGCTAGCGGACAGGTTTGTCCAGCGGACAAATTTCAAAGCAGCAGACAGAAATCCCCCGCATGCGCCGAATGGATTCGACGCATGCGTGGAAGTATTTTACTTCCTGGATTGGTGACGTGGCGGCGTCAACGTCACCGCCACGTCACCGCGTCCTCAGCCCGAGGGGATTTTCGACCGATGGTGTGTACACGCCATCGGACCAAAATCCGATGAGACATGTCCGCTGGAAACGGTCCGTCAGACATGTTTGAGCAGACATGTCTCATTGTCTGTACGCGGCCTTAGCCACAGTTTTAAGACACCCATGATTTAGGACATATATTCCCTGCCTTAAAACAATTGTAAAGAAATAATTTATTCCTCAGAAGATATACAGTAGCAATACCTTTCTTCACTGTTATCAATATAATATCTACCCAGATGAGTCCTTTACTGTACCTAACAGGCAGGCAGATATCTTAAAATACGTATTATGTCGGTTAGATTTAGGCATTGCCTCTGCCTCAAGATTTCCTCTGATGTGATAGAAGACATTAACAAAGATATATCTGAGAAAGGGTTTCAGGGGGCAGTCCATCACAAGCCTAATGGGAAGAACCCAGGTTCAGGTGACTACATGGTCAAATACTATAACATTTTCAAACAGATCTTAACCCTCTGATTTTTAAACCTTACCAAATCTATTGTCCTGTGGACACACTTTCTCCTAGAATCCAAATTAAATCATATGTATCTAGAAAGAAAGAAGGAAAATTAATTTTGCAATGCCTATGTTACAGGCCAATAACCCTTATTAATTAAAATAGACTTACATGTTTTGGCTTCATGTCTTCAACCCCCCTCTACCTTAATATTCATACCAGACCCAAAGGGCCTGGTAATGGACTGGGGAGGGGGGGAACGCATGCAGTTTTTATCTGTATTGCCGGGACCCGACAATTCATTATAGCCGCGATCCGTTATAAATCACTTTTTTTCCTTTTGAAATGTCATTTTGCTGTGGGACTGTTCTAAACACGGGAAAAATGTGCCACTTCACAGGCATACTATAGACACCCACCAGGTACAAAATTTAAAGGAATATTTCACTTTTATTGTTTCACTTTAAGCATTATTAAAATCACCCAAAAAAAAGGACGTTTTAAAAAAAAATTGTATTGATACATAGGACCCAATTCCTCAAACACTTTTAATGACAATACCATGCATATAAGCCTTTAAAATAAGCACGTTTGGTTTTTCATGTTTGTGTCTCAGACTTTAACCACTTAAGGACCGCCGCACGACAATATACGTTGGCAGAATGGCACGGCTGGGCACATGGACGTATATATACGTCCCCTTAAAGAGCCCAGTTGCTGCTCAAGCCGGGAGCTCCGCTCTGCTTCAGCCATTCAGCCGCACTAGCACCAGACACACGGCAGCTGGCCACCCGCTTTTGAGCTGAATCGACTGCGGAACATCTCTACAACAGCCCCATGTACAATAGCTCGGTCCGACAGGACTTGGGACCGCACTTCTCAGCTGAGAAGCATCAGGCATATTCCAAGATGACGACCACGCCTCAGACACAGGACACAAACACTGAGGGAAAAACAGAAAGCAGGCAAGTTATTGCTCCAGCTTCACTGGCCTTTAATCCGCAGGCTAACCCTAGCACACCGTATCTCATTTCCCTCTCACCTACCCTCACAGAATCGCATCTAGAGAACACATTACCTCACTGTTCTCTCTCTCCCCTGGGAACTGCTCAAGTTCACTCAGATGCCATTTTCTCCTCAGGAAGCCCTGACTCTGCTATACCTCAGAATGCAGGAGAACTTTTTTTAAAACTGTCTGAATTGCTTGAGAGGGGCCTGGCTCAAACTGCCAATAAAATTACAAATGACATCAGATCTGACTTTCAGAACCTGGGCTCCAGAATGGAAGTGATTGAACAAAAGCTGGACATTACTGTATCCAGGGCCAATCAAAATACTGACCACATCTATGTGCTACAAGAACAACTAGACACTGCCCTAAATAAAATCGATGACCTCGAAAACCAATCGAGAAGGGAACATTTTAGGGTCAGGGGTCTACCAGAGACCATCCAGGACGTTCCCAAGGCAATCCAGGAACTCATTAAGGTCCTGATCCCCTCTATAGCGCCTCACAAATTAGAGCTTGACAGAGAGCATAGATCCCTGAGTCCCCTCAGGCAGGATGTCTCTCCCAGGGATATAGTGGTGAAACCACACTATTATGCAGTAAAAGAGGAGATTATGAAAACTTCACACCAACAATCTCGCATTTCTTTCCAGGGATACGACATCCAAATATTTGCGGATATCTCCCCCCTGACCATTCAAAGACGCAGAGCCCTTAAGCCCCTGCTGACGGTCTTAGCACAAAAGGAAATCAAATACTGGTGGGCATTCCCATTTGCTTTAAAATTCTCCCACAAAGGAAAAACCTACTCATTCACATCACTCTCAGAGGGGGAAAAAATTCTCCTTTCCCTGAAGTTCACAAGACCCTGCAATGGATCCAAACGCCCCACACCCACTAGTCCGATCTCTCCCATATGGAAGACAAATAAAAGCAGACGTATTAAGACGTATTAAGGATCCAGCAACTACCTGATTTCTAAACAGCTTCTGATTTACCACTTTATTCTTTCAGGATGGTATGTCCTGGCTGACTTCCATTGGGATCTCCTCTCAGTTTTTGGAGTTCCTCAGATCACTTGGATCCTCTTCCATCACCTTTTTATTCGTCAAGAATGACTATACCACACCCTCTTCAAATACATTTAGCAGGAACAGATAACCCATGCTCCTATTCCCCATGATTACATCTTTTTCCAAATTTTGCTTCAATGGTCCCTTAGTGTTGATGTTTATTTTTATGTTTTACTTTAATATGGGATAACAATCCCCTCTTACCTTCTTACACGAGTTCCCTTGCCAATGCGGAAATGGTTCAATTTTTTGGTTCTTATGTTCCAGCTGACCGTGTTCTATGTATTGCAGAATGTTATAGATTTTATTAATGTTACACTTTATTGATAGCTAATATATTTTCTTTTCCACAGGGATGGCGGTGGCTGAGGCAGCTGCCTTACGCCTCCGACCACCTCTCGGCTGTGGATTTACCACTGTCGGGAGTTGGTCAGGTAGCCCCTAGTAAGGGCTACATAGGTTGTTCGTTTGGCGGCAATGGAGGGGGGTTTTTCCCTTCTTATTGTCGCTGGTCTAGATTAAATTACTTGGCTATGTGTTTTTTTTCTTAAATGTTTCTACTCTCTTCTAATCTTTTCTCTTTGATTGCCAGACTACAGACACAGTATCTTGTTTGCTTCGCTCCAGGTCCCATTCTGACCCGTGGGCAGCATCTACGACTCCTATGCCTCTCATCGCTTGGAGTAAGTCCTACCAACTACACTTGGCTCCTCTTCTCCAATGACCATGCCACATAATTCTATTCTTCCTCCCCCAATCAGAGTTGTCTCCTATAATGTCCAGGGCCTGAACTCCCCTGTTAAAAGAAGGAAGGTGCTCCAATCCTATCACTCTCAAAAAATGGCAGTTGTTCTCCTGCAGGAAACCCATTTTCCAATCACTCTCCCTCATTTCTCCATGCTCATTATCCCCAATTTTTTTTAGCAAACGCTGAAGACAAGACTAGAGGGGTCGCAGTCCTTTTTGCTAAGTCATGCAAATTGAACTCCCTTTTGGTACATAAGGACCCTGACGGTAGATTTATTTTGGTTAAAGGGATATTGGATGAACAATTGTTCTCTTTTGTTTCATACTATATCCCCAATAAAGCCCAATTTAAGTTCTTTCAATCCATGTTTAATGTCTTAGAAGGAATAGTGATATTCGGGGGAGACTCCAATATTGCGTTTGACCAAAATCTCGACAAATCCAAACCACTAGGGACACAGTTGACCCGTCCCACTAGAGCCAGCTCTCACATAGTGAAGTTAATATTTCAACAGGGTCTTGTAGACATCTGGAGGGAACTTAACCCTTCAAAAAGGGATTATACCCACTTTTCAAACCCACACCGTTCCTATTCTAGGATAGATCACGTTCTTATTTCATCGAAACATGTCCCTTTGGTCAACAAAGCTTATCTAAAAGATACAGCCCTTTCAGACCACTCTATGGTTGTCTTCTCTCTACAAGGCCATCTGGTCGACCCTCATTCATTCCATTGGAAACTTGATAAACTTGATAATAACCCTGATATAGTTTCGGAAATTGACGGGGTATTGAAAGAATATTTTCTTATGAACGATGTTGATGGAGTCTCGGCTGAGATTTTGTGGGCAGCACACAAGGCTACGATCCGAGGAAAGCTTATTCAGCTTCTAAATTAAAAAAATTTCACCTTACAAGTCCCTCACCTTACAAAATTTTTTAATTCCAAAAGGAAGGGGGAAGCTATGCATCCCCATCTAAATGAGGCTTTTATTTCCGTTATTTCCAAGCCAGATAAAGATTTAGAACAGGTAGAAAACTACAGACCCATCTCCTTAATCAACAATGATTTGAAAATCCTCACGAAAATTTTAGCTAACAGAATAAATTATTTTATTATCCAATACATTCATAAAGACCAAGTCGGTTTTATTCCTGGCAGACAGGGCCCGGACCAAGTCAGGAGAGCGGTAGATATTATTTCTATCCTTCAATCTGGGTTCGATGGAGGTCCTGCCCAGGAGGGACTCCTTCTGTCGTTGGACCTTCAGAAGGCCTTTGATTCCCTCTCCTGGTCGTACTTATTCACAGTTCTGAAACGTTGGGGGTTTGGGGAGTATTTTCTGGGACTACTACATTCCTTGTATTCTGAACCAACAGTGAGGGTCAAATTACAAGGTTATTACTCTGATCCAATTTGGATTGCCAGAGGTACTAGACAGGGCTGCCCCCTGTCCCCACTGATCTTTGCCATAGCAATTGAGACACTGGCCATTGCTATCAGATCCGACCAAAATATAAAAGGGGTTCGCTGCGGACAACGAGTTCACAAGTGCGCCTTGTTTGCAGACAACCTCCTTCTTTTTGTTACTTCCCCAATAACCTCGCTGCCTTCCATTTGCAAGTTGTTTGTATCCTTCGGTAATATTTCAGGGTTACGGTTAATATGAACAAATCCCAAGCACTGAACATTACCATTCAACACTCAGTAGTTGAACAGCTAAAACCTTCTTTTCAATTCAAGTGGGCAGATACTTCCATTCGATATCTTGGAATAAATTTAACTCCCAAGTTCGAACACCTTTATCAGGCTACATTCCCTCCCATGTTTCGCAAACTCGAAGTTGACCTCCAGAAGTGGGCACATCATAAAATATCTTGGTTAGGCAAAATCAATTCCATTAAGATGACGGTCCTACCTAGATTGCTTTACTTATTTAGGTCTCTCCCGATAGCAGTTAACCACTTAAGGACCCCCGCACGCACATATACGGCCACAGAATGGCTCGTACAGGCACAAGGGCGTAAATTTACGTCCCCGCCTAAGTGCGGTTCGGGGGTCCCATCGGGACCCCCTCCGCGACGTGCGGGGGCCCCCCTGGCTCCGGGAGCGATCCGGGACGAGCGGGCGGATGTCGGCGTTTACCCGCCCCCCCGCGATCGCTCCCAGCCAATGCGCGCGCTCCCCCTTCTGTCACTTCCTCCTCCTGTGTAAACACAGGAAGGGGGAAGTGATGTAATCTCCCATCGCAGCGGTATTTCCAACCGCTGCGATGGGAGAAACAGCTCACAGTAAGTCCTGCACCAACACTACACTGACATACACACACATAGGCACACTTAACCCCTTGCGATCTGCCCCCCCACCCCCCCTGTCACAGTGTCACTGAATGCAGTGATCTAATCACTGCATTTAGTGTCAGTGTGACAGGCAGTGTAAAATCAGTTAGTGTTAGGTTCAGGATAGCCCCCCCACCCCCCCTAATAAAGTTTTAACCCCTTGATCACCGCCCTAGTTAACCCTTTCACTCCCTATTGCCAGCGTCACTAAGCGATCATTTTTCTGATCGCTGTATTAGTGTCGCTGTTCCCGCTAGGTAGCTATTTTTTTTTATTGCGATTTTTTTTTTTTTACTAAAGACATGTGGCTAAATAAATTTTGGCCTAAATGTTTGACTAAAATTTAGTTTATTTGATTTTTTTTTTAACAAAAAGTAAAAAATAGTGTTTTTTTTTTTCAAAAATGTCGCTCTATTTTTGTATATAGCGCAAAAAATAAAAATCGCAGAGGTGATCAAATACCACCAAAAGAAAGCTCTATTTGTGGGAAGAAAAGGACACAAATTTTGTTTGGGAGCCACGTCGCACGACCGCGCAATTGTCTGTTAAAGCGACGCAGTGCCGAATCGCAAAAACACCTTGGGTCATTTACCAGCGTATTGGTCCGGGTCTTAAGTGGTTAAGAAAGATCAACTTAAGACATTCCAGGGTAAAATAATTAAGTTCTTATGGAGTGGTAAAGGAAATAGGCTAGGCCAAAATGTTTTAAACAGTCCCAAGACTCGAGGGGGATTAGGTCTCCCACACCTATTTAGGTACTAGCAAGCAGCGAGGCTGGCCCAACTTTCGCTAGTCTACTCTAGACAGGAGAAACCTGATTGGATTGAGATGGAGAGACAGGCAATACCTGATCGTTTGTTAGATGACCTACTATGGTGTCCCCAGAAATCCAGACCCGCCATAATGTCACCTGTGTTGTCTCAGTCTTTCAAGCTTTGGGATGATTTGAGGCATCTTGCTTCTTTAATTTCTGATATGCGACCTTTGGCAAATCTCTTTCATAATCCCCATTTCAACCCAGACATGGATACCAAGGCATTTCATTGGTGGTTGGATAAGGGGCTCTATAGAATTTGACACTTCCTTTCTACCTCTGGCCCGATCCCGTTGAAATACTGTGTGGAGAAATTGGGTCTGCCAGACTCGGAGAAGGATCAGTATTCCCGGATTTTCCAATTCGTTTCATCAATTTGGAAGAACAAACCATGCCCCCCAGATTTTAATCGCTATGAGCGCTGGTGTAGCCAAACAACAGAACAAAGAGGAGGCATTTCCATAATATACACATCACTTTCTGAGCCCACATCCAAGTTTTCCTATATGGAGGCGTGGGAGAGGGACCTTCGAGTGACCTGGGACCTGGAGGAGTGGCATAAGGTAGGGGTAAGAGCTTTTAAAGGTCTTGTTAATATTTCTCTGATAGAAGCTAATCTGAAAGTTTTGATGAGATGGAACCTAGTCCAATGTAGGCTGGCAGCAATGTTCTCGACCGCATCCCCACTATGTTTCCGAGATTGTCAAGCCCAGGGTTCCATGTTACATATTTGGTGGGAATGTCCAAGAATCAGAGGATTCTGGAACAAAATCTTCTACCTCATCAGGAAGGTAACCGGCATTCCTGTAGAGAAATCCCCCCAAATAGCTTTACTTGGGATTCCTGTCCCCCAAGCTCCTAAATACATTCAAAAACTGATAGCCTTCATGCTTCTAGGAGCAAAAATTACACTGGCTGGAGCCTGGAAACAGCCATTAGTCTCTGTCTCTATGGCCAAGAGGAAAATCTCTTGGATTATGCATCAAGAGAAGATGGTCAGCTCAATACTGAACTCCACTAACATTTTTGAGACAATATGGGAACCCTGGGCTAGGCATGTCGGCATATCCTTTACCCCAGGAACTTTGACAAATCTTGCAAACGCTTGAAGTCTGTAGCTGGCAACGCTCTCTTATCTTCTTTCTTTTCTCTTTTCTGCTCCTATTCTTTTGCCTGTTTTTTTTTGTTTGTTTTCTACTACACTGTTTGATAGCAGTCAGTTTCGATATGTTCATTTACGTCAGAGATTATCTCCTCTACGGTACCCGACCATAGGAGATGTTGTAAATTTCGGATGATATCTTCAAGATACTCCAGGTTTTAATGAACCACTGGAATACAACAATGTATTCCTCACTCTGAGACTGTCTCACAGCTCTGGAGGCCTCAGTTATTCTGGAGCCGGGAGTCCAGTCTTGCACTTAAAAAGGCAAACTTTTTGGTTTTAACATTTTAGTCGGTCCCCGACACAGTATGAACCCATAGGGGGTGTCAGGACAGACAATGGTATTAGGTGCCCTTATATGGTATTCTACTTTCTCATGACTTTTGACTCAAGGTACAGTGGAATATCCTATTCTATGTAGAGTGATGAACGTTGTTTTTTAATTTATTCTAAGTTGTATACTTTATTTTGTACTGTTTGAATATCATTCTGCACCAGTATGTTCTGGGGCATTTAAATGTACTGCACTGCTCTTTAATAAACTTATTTTGAAGATGAAAAAAAAGAGCCCAGTTGCGGCGCGCTCGCGACCCGGTCTGAAGCTCCGTGACCACGCCTGCGGGACCCGCGGACCCAATCGCCGTGGGTGTCCCGCGATCGGGTCACAGGAACTGGAGAACCGGGAGAGGTGAGTCAGCTCCTGTGACCTTCCCCGTTCTTCTCTGTGGCAATGTCAGTGATCGTCTGTTCCCTGATATAGGGAAACGACGATCACTGATGTCACACATCCATCCCTGCCCCCCTACAGTTATAAACACACATGAGGTCACACTTAACCCCTACAGCGCCCCCTAGTGGTTAACTCCCTCACTGCAATTGGCATTTTCACAGTAATCAGTGCATTTGTATAGCACTTTTCGCTGTGAAAATTACAATGGTCCCAAAAATGTGTCAAAAGTGTTCGATGTGTCCGCAATAATGTCCAAGTCACGAAAATAATCGCTTTTCATCGCCATTAGTAGTAAAAAAAAGTTATTGATAAAAATGCCATAAAACTATCCCCTATTTTGTAAATGCTATACATTTTGCGATTTTTTTTTTTACAAAAATAGGTAGAAGAATACGTATCGACCTAAGTTGAGGAAAAAAAAATATTTTTTTTTTGTTTCTTTTTTGGGGATATTTATTAGAGCAAAAAGTAAAAAATATTGATTTTTTTTCAAAATTGTCGCTCTATTTTTGTTTATAGCGCAAAAAATAAAAACCGAAGAGGTGATCAAATACCACCAAAAGAAATCTCTTTTTGTTGGAAAAAAGGATGCCAATTTTGTTTGGGAGTCATGTCGTACCACTGCGCAATTGTCAGTTAAAGCGGTGCAGTCCCGAATCGCAAAAAGGGGCAAGGTCCTTAACCTGCATATTGGTCCGGGTCTTAAGTGGTTAACGGTGTTCGGACAAATTCTTTGCCTGTTCACAAGTTCTGGTGCAAACCGAATGGGGGGGGGGGGGTTCGGCTCATCCTTTCCTATCCCCATACTCGTGCAGGAGTTTCACAGATTTGGTCAAGTCTTGAACTTAATAATATAGTTAAAGTCTTGAATAATTCAGAAAAATCCCAAACACTAAATATTCCTGTGACAGACTCACCCAGGACAGAGGTGGAGTGGACTGAAAGCTAGCCTCTTGCCTTGCGATCATGGTCCCTGGCATTTGGGGGAACGGTGCTCTTTGTGAGCTGTATGCCTGGGGACCCTGTGTATGCCATATTAGAGTGACTGATTCATACTGTTGGGACATACAGTGTAAGGAGATGCTAATGTCATCCCCTCCAGCCATCTGTCTGTTCTCTGTGCTAATTGACCCTGCTATTGTGTGAAGATGTCCTGTGTTTACACTTATGATAACGTGTATTGTGTGAGCGAGGAGACGTGACGTCTACCCTGAAAGGTCATATCTACGAGTCACCTAGTCTGGGTAAATGATTAGTTAATTAGCTCATGTTAATTTATGTTCTGGTTACCTCTTTAACTGTATATAAGGTTGTGTTCGTGGTTCTATTAAACACTCCGGGTCAGATTCAGAAAGAATGTACGTCGGTGTATCTCCTGATACGCCGCCGTAATTTCAATTGTGCACCGTCGCATCTTTACGCTGATTCAGAAAGCAAGATATGCAGAAGAACATGGCTTCAATTGTCCGACGTAACTTGCCTACACCGGTGTATCGTGGGCGCATAGTTACGCTGGACGCATTCGGCGTTCCCTATAAAAATATGCAAATGAGCTAGATACGCTGATTCACGAATGTAGTTGCGCCCGGCGTATTGATATACGTTGTTTGCGTTAGGCGTTCGACTGGCATAAAGTTACCCCTGCTATATGAGGCGCAGGCAATGTTAAGTGGACAGCGCGCCGTTCCCGGTGACGTGATCGCGCCAGCGATGACTGTCTGCGCGAGCAATCTAGGGAGAGCCTCATCCTGCTTCTCTCATTGGTTGTCAATGATGCTAAATAGATATCTCACGGCACTGGGTTCCACCCCTTTGATGATGTCGAATGACGAAACTAGTCAGGGCGGAACCCAGTAACGTGAGTGAAGGACGCCAGGATCCGTGGAGAGGATTGTACCCACCCCCCTGCCTATACAGAGCGGTGAGAGACGCCGTCCATTTGATCCAATAAGTCCGCAATGAATGTGACTACATGTCGGTTTTGATCTGAAAGTTTGTAAGTGTACATCTATATGGATTATCTATATACAGAGATTAATTAAAAGTTGAAACAGTATTACACTATGTCCGCTCTTTTTGTTTACATCTGCTGAACATTGGGCATTTACCCGTTTGGAGTGAGGAGGTATATCAGGAGATCGCCTTGGATCCTGCTATCTTATGGGCTTTTGTTTATCTGGTTGCTGGTAAGAGGCTTTCTTTAGAGGGGGCTGCTATCCACACCCCCCCCTCCTTTCTCTGCACACGATTGGTGGTGGATCTTCTGGCAACTACAAGATCATATGTCTTTTTCCTCCTTGGGATTAATCGGACTATTTATTATTATTGTTTTACCTTGTTTGATTTTTCCTCTATAGAGATTTGTAGATTACATAGATTAAACCAGGTCATTAATTCTTTTACATATATGTTGTATTAGACATATATACTAGCGCTGCCTGGTGGATGCTAAGTATTTTTAAGCACGGCTTTGTATTTTTAGTAATTTACCCCATGTTGATAATGTTAAGTATGGACGTCGGAACAGCGTCGAATTGTATGTCGTTTACGTTGTTTGCGTAAGTCGTACGCGAATAGGGCTGTGCGTGAGTTACGTTCACGTCATAGGCAGTGTTCGACGAATCTCTAGCCAACGTGATTTTGGAGCATGCGCACTGGGATACGTCCACGGACAGCGCATGCGCCGTTCGATCGGACACTCATTTGCATGGGGTCACAGCTCATTGTAATACAACACGCCCACTACAAGCCTACTTTGAATATAGTTAACTTAATAATATAGTTAAAGTCTTGAATAATTCATAAAAATCCCCAAAACTAAATATTCCTGTGACAGACTCACCCAGGACAGAGGCTTTTGGAGTGGACTGAAAGCTAGCCTCTTGCCTTGCGATCATGGGCCCTGGCATTTGGGGGAACGGTGCTCTTTGTGAGCTGTATGCCTGGGGACCCTGTATATGCCATATTAGAGTGACTGATTCATACTGTTGGGACATACAGTGTAAGGAGATGCTAATGTCATCCACTCCAGCCATCTGTCTGTTCTCTGTTCTAATTGACCCTGCTATTGTGTGAAGATGTCCTGTGTTTACACTTATGATAACGTGTATTGTATAGCAGGTGAGCGAGGAGACGTGACGTCTACCCTGAAAGGTCATATCTACGAGTCACCTAGTCTGGGTAAATGATTAGTTAATTAGCTCATGTTAATTTATGTTCTGGTTACCTCTCTAACTGTATATAAGGTTGTGTTCTTGGTTCTATTAAACACTCCGGGCCAGATTCAGAAAGAATGTACGTCGGCGTATCTCCTGATACGCCGCCGTAATTTCAATTGTGCACCATCGCATCTTTACGCCAATTCAGAAAGCAGGATACGCAGAAGAACATAGCTTCAGTTGTCCGACGTAACTTGCCTACGCCAGTGTATCGTGGGCGCATAGTTACGCTGAACGCTTTCGGCGTTCCCTTTAAAAATATGCAAATGAGCTAGATACGCTGATTCACGAACATAGTTGCGCCTGGCGTATTGATATACATTGTTTACGTTAGGCGTTCGACCGGCGTAAAGTTACCCCTGCTATATGAGGCGCAGGCAATGTTAAGTAGGGACGTCGGAACAGCGTCGAATTGTATGTCGTTTACGTTGTTTGCGTAAGTCGTACACGAATAGGGCTGTGCGTAAGTTACGTTCACGTCATAGGCAGTGTTCGACGAATCTCTAGCCAACGTGATTTTGGAGCATGCACACTGGGATACGTCCACAGACGGCGCATGCGCCGTTCGATCGGACACTCATTTGCATGGGGTCACAGCTCATTGTAATACAACACGCCCACTACAAGCCTACTTTGAATTACGCAGGCTTACGCCGGCCCATTTACACTACGCCGCCATAACTTAGGGCGCAAGTTCTTTCTGAATACGGAACCTGCCTCTCTAAGTTACGGCGGCGTAGTGTATATGAGATACACTACGCCCGCCGAAACTTAGACAATTCTTTCTGAATCTGGCCCCCCATGTTCAGCAGACAAACAGGTCTCGTCTCGTTGTGTGCTTGAGAGCAGCTGGAATACCTTATATCTATATCCAGACTGATAGGAAGCTGTATATGATGGAAGCACTCAAACAGAGTGTGGGACGTTCCGCTACAATTCCCATTTACAAACACAGCTCCCATTTACCTGGTGAGATTGCACATTGAAATGCTTAGACATTGATTTACTATTAACTAGATGGAGCTCTTTAAACATTTTGTCAGGGTTATATACAACTGAATTGTAAACCATCCAAGCAGATGTAACAACACAATATTTTCTGGGTCAGACCAAATTGGCATTATTAAAATCAATGTACTTGCATTTTGTTTATGTAAATTACTGAAATAGATGTCAGCTAGCTTCCTCAGATTCCTGAACAAATTAATTGATTTTATCAAGTCTACAAAAAACCCAGGATACTATACTGAGTTCTGCCAAGAACCAGATTTAAAGTAGTATTAAAGCTTCTTTTTTGTTTTTGAAAATAACAAACAAGTTATACTTACCTCCTCTGTGCAGTGGTTTTGCACAGAACAGCTCCAATCCTCTACTTTTTAGGCCCCCACCAAGACATGGCTCCCCCCACTTGAGCAGCGCCCCCAAGGGAAAGTCATTTGCCCTGGGAGCACTGCTGCATGCTTGCTCCCAAGCCACTGCTCTATGCATTCATAAGACATATAGAGCCATGGTTGGGCCACATCCCCCACTTTCTCCTCATTGACTCACTGGGTGTGATTGACAGCAGTGGGAACCAATGGGCTCCCGCTGCTGTCTCAGCCAATGAGGAGGGAGAGTCCTGGGACAGCCGAGGCTATCGTGAACATCTCTGAACCGGAGGGATCCCAAGTAAGGATTGGGGGAGCCCACTGCACACAGAAGGTTTTTTTACTTTCATGCATAGAATGTATGAAGGTAAATAACCTTCAGCCTTTAAAATCACTTTAATGAGGTCAGGGGCTTCTCAGATGTTATAAAACATTACTACTTAATAAAACTTTAGATTGAACTTATATCGGAACTTCTCAGAATTGAATCAATGGGAAGTGTTGAGGAACCTCTGGCAGGCCAAAAACGTGTATAACTAGTATATTGTTCTGGACACACAGATCCCTTCTGGTCCCTACAACAGTCACTACACTCAGAATATTGAACTTGGTCTGGCCATTCCATAACTGGCAACATAACTCCCCTCTTATGTCCCGTATGGAAATCCCCAATTTATATCCAGGGCTTTGCAATGTTGACCTTCCGAAGGCTCACTCTGACCTACTGCCAATCTTGTCACATGGTGTAAAACTACATCACAAGAGGTAACAAGGTCATTTACCTCTCAGAAATAAGAGACTAATGTGTATGCCCATTAGTCTCCAGATTCTTGTAAACATCTCCAACACTATAATTTCATCAAAAGCTTTCCATAACTGCTGTGATACTTAGACGCCTAACTTGAGAAGTTAAATCCTATTGCTCACAGCAGGACCCCACCACAGCATTTCATTGCTGTGGAAAAATGCTTCTAATTGCTTCCCATGTGAAATCCCTAGACTACTAGCACTGGGAACAGGAATTTATTCCATACATTCTCTAAAGCACAGGTGCCAAACACAAGGCCGTGGGCTGAATCCGGCCCTCCAGGCCATTTTTATGTGGCCCTCACACCTCTCCTGCAGCTGCAGGAGAGCTCCAGCCCTCCTCTGGTTTTCCTCCAGACCACTAATTTCTGCTTTCAAGCAATGCATCCAGCTTCTTCCCAGCAGCAGCATAAGGAAATGGGGTGCACTGTGATGTAAGGGAGAGTGGGGGACTCAACTTCTGATAGTGGGGTGGCTCTTGACATTTAATATAAGGGGAGGGAATGAGCTGGACATCTAATCTTACAGATACAACCGGACCTTTGGAGGACAATCATAATGCTCATGCAGGCCCAAAAAGAAATTGAGTTTGACACCCCTGCTCTAAAGGAACACCAATCCAAAAAGCTTCTTTTAATTCAACCCTCTTCAAATATTCAAGTATTAGGCCGCGTACAGACGATGAGACATGTCCGCTCAAACATGTCCGACGGACCGTTTCCAGCGAACATGTCTCATCGGATTTCGGTCCGATGGCGTGTACACACCATCAGATGAAAATCCCCTCAGACTGAGGACGCGGTGACGTGGTGGTGACGTTGACGACGCCACGTCACCAATCCAGGAAGTAAAATACTTCCACGAATGCGTCGAATCCATTCGGCGCATGCGGGGGATTTCTGTCCGCTGGTTAGGCGTACTAACCAGCAGACATGTCGGACGGACAGGTTTGCAGCGGACACATTTCAAAGCATGCTTTGAAATTTGTCCGCTGGACAAACCTGTCCGCTAGCCCGTACACACGATCGGATATGTCTGCTGAAACGGTCTGTCGGACCAGTTTTAGCAGATAAATTCAATCGTGTGTACGTGGCCTTAGAGAGTAATTTTTAGATTCTAGCTCAGTGGTACCAAGACCCAGTGCACCTTAGTTGACAGGACACCAAGACTTTTCCATTATGCTGGATATGCAGAATGACCCTAGATGCCTTAACCCACATTTTGTGGGTGTGCCCAACTCTCCCTAGTCTAATAAGTATAATAAATCCTTGTAATCACATGGATATTAAAATTAGATAAGATACATTTGATGTAAGATTCCTCAAAAGGCCAAACATATGGCTTGTTACACTTTAAAAATGAAACAATCTGGTGACTCTCTGCATTGACAATATCTCTTATAATAGAAAAAGAACATAACCTAGTGATGATTCATTACCTTTACTGCTGTAGAGGGTTTTTTTCTGCTATTTTTGGACTAAACAAAGTTTTCTAGTTTAAAATTAAGAAAGTTGAAATATAAATATTACTATTTATGAAAATTGCACTTTATATTTGCTGACGTTACAATTTTGAACCTGAAGCACGGGAGTATGGTAAATACTGTTTATATACAGTATACTTTTTTTTACAAATATATGAAAGTTACAAACTTACTATTCCTGCAGTTGAAACTGAAATAGTTTCCATGTGTATCCATTTTATCTAGTGCTAAAAAAATATTAAAAAGAAAAAAATCTAAATCCTGTAAATCTTTCCTGAAAACAATCCAGGCTCAATACTATAATAGTATGCATTAGATCCAATATTTATTGCAGTAGATAAGCAGTTGCCCTGCTGAACATTAGCCTTAACATTACAGATTATCTACACAAAAGCACTTTTCTTAAACTTCTCCCCAGCCCTGTGTCTCTTTGTCTTTGCTATCATATGCATATTGTTTGAAGGCTTGTTCTCTTATGGTTGATATGGGGTGCCCAACTGTGGCATTTCTGCACTACCCTTGTAGAGAAACCTGATCACTCACATCTTTTCCTGTATATAATAAAAAGTCATAAAACTTTATTGCAATTATAAGGTATTTAACCTTCTTTTTATACTTGTTGTGGGGCTTCAGTATACTATATAAAAAGGAGGAAACAGGAAGCACAAGTGCATTCAGGTGACAAGGATACTGACACCTATGTTAGAGTAACCAGGAGAGAAATTTTAATAAATGAATAAACAAATAAGTGAAAGACTAAATCAGTCAAAGACAAAAAATAAATACATTATGGAGACTGTATCTCATAGTTTTACACGGTATACTTTTAAGCAATAATCATGAAAGTTAAGATAGATACAATTCTGGAAGGATCGACTGCAAAAATGATCAGATTTTATCTCTGCCTTAGAAGATCCCTTTACCATTTAAAACTCTACTATTATGTGATCCTGATCTGCTCTGAAAACAACATGCTTAATTTTAGATCATTCTTTGATGAATGTGAAATTTCACACTTCTAATAAGCTATGGAAATAAAGTTTTAACTGATAGAGAAGAGCTCAATTGCAGCAATTACAGTCTTGGTCCTTTAACTTTATAGATACATTTTAAGTGTGTTGAAGCTACTCAGTTATTCTTGTTATGAAACAGTGTATGCCAAATGACTTTCATTACTAGTTTAATAAAGTTCAAGTTCAATAAAAAAAAAAGAATAACCTGTTTTCGTTCATTGAAAACCACAATTAACTGGTACAAAACACAAACTTGTTTTTAGATACTGTTGTGTTTTTTTCCCCCCATTTATCTGCATTTTTTCTTCTAATTAATTATTGTTTAAAAAAAATATTACAAAATTCCTATAGAAGTCTATTCATAGTCCATGCCTATATTATATTCATACTTATGTATTAATATGAAATGAAAAAAAGATGCTGTACCTACTCAATTAAGGGTTATAATAACCTTGTACAACTATGGCAGCCACATTACACTTTATGCTAATGATGCATAAAAATGTTATTATGACCAAGTAGTCATTATTACATTTTATCTGGAAATGAAAAATGATTTAAAAGTTAATTATTTCTGTAGATTAATATATTACTGAGGGAAAACGAGCGATTTTAACCAAGTTTTCAAACAGACTACTTTATTATGTAAAAACTTTAAGCTGCACAATAATAGAATGTTACTGAAAACTGAATAAAACTAGAAATTATTAATGTGGACCTATATTTAGAAGCCAACATAAAACTATAAAGCTGTAGCAGCATTTTCTACATGAAAGGTAAGAATTCAGCCCTTTATTACTTGTTATGTATCTATCTCAGCAAGAATATTAACACAGCTTCAAGTTAACATTTGAGTATACATTTCTTTATGGCAGGCAAAACTAAGACTATGGGGCTGATTTAATAAAGGCAAATTAGATGTTCACTTTGCAAGGGGGGTTTTAATTTGCAAGGGAATTCCCCTAGTGAACGAGGAGAGGCTCTGCTGACTTATATCGTCCAATCATGTGCAGGAAAGAATACTGTTTATTTTCCTTGAATGTGATTGCATATTCTTTGCAAAGTAAATTTTTACCACATTTACTAACCTAAGGGAAAAATTCCCATGCAAAGTAAACAGCCTACTTTAGTAAATCAACCTCTTTAACGATAGGAACTAAAGACACTAAAAAGGTATTACACTTCTACACGTATGAATGCTCATGTTTTTAATATACAATTTTATAAACCCACTCCCACCTATTCATTGAGGTGCACTCTAATAGAATATTGTGGACCCATTTATTCTCAATGGAACCACAATGTACTAAGAATATGCACCTATAATGCACATGCATTAAAGCACACTACTGTTCAGCTACATTGTGTATTGAGTTTAAAAAAATGGTTCCTGTCTGTGTCTTGTTTTGGTGTCCTAATAGTCCATTCAACCATATGTACTGTCTTAAGGCGACATATGTTAAGGCACGTTTATCAATAAAATGCACTAGAGCTGATAGTTATCAATGGGTCATAAGTGCTTGTTCAATAATTTGTAATGCTTTGCTTTAGATTGGAACCCGATCTAAAGGAGTGCTGAAAATCAGCAGTGCCCCAGGCAACCATATGGATCAGCTGCCCTACCAGCAGGGTGAGAGGACCAAACTGATCATACCAAGGTCTGGGAGAACATTAATGGTCTGCACGGTGTGAACAACCAGTGGGGGTTCTCCCTGGCACACATCGTATGGCCCACATGGTCCCTTGGGTCGCCAAAGTGAATACACCAGGTTGCCCAATGTATTAACTCACTAGGCTCCCAAGCACCACATTTCTCCCAGGTGCAGCATCAACCTTAAATGACCAGATAAACCAAAATGAACCAAAATGGGAATACAAATACATAAAAGGACAAAAACTGAAGAAGAGGTAGTAGATAAAATAGGAGGGGAATCTGAATGGGAAGTCAGACGTAATGTAAACCTCTCAACTCTACGAGACCACTCACACCGGCATACACCATTAGACTAAAAGAACAAAATGTAAAATCAGGTAAAATCAGGTAGGAAGCCTACTAGCTTCAACAAGGTCCCATCAAGGCTGGATGAGACAGTTTGCAGCCGAGGTGTGTTCTCGTCAAGCTGCCCAAATTGTGCCGAAATGTTGCAATGTACCCTTACAATTGGATATCCATTCTTCTGCCTCCATGATCTCATTCACCTTCTTGGTCCATTCCTCATAACTAAAAACCTGAGTTCCAGTATATTGGTACAGTATTAAGCTTTTGGCAGCATTTAGAAGATGTGGCATTGTTTGTATTGGCTTAACAGCCTTTCTGGAAAGCTTAACAGCTTTCCAGAAAACCTGAATCAAGGCACAATCCCACCTAATATGTAAAAGTGTGCCACACTGATGACAGCCCTGCCAACAGATGTCTGAGACAGAGTAATCAACACATGCCAAAGCAACAGAAACATGGTACCAACGTGTCAGGTTATTATAATTGTTTTCCTGAGTCTTATGCCCCGTACACACAATCGAAATTTCCGATGGCCTAAAATCCAATAGAATTTTTAGTCGGAATTACGTTCAAGCTGTCTGGCATACACACTGTCAGACCAAATTTCAACCGTCCAAAACAGGGCGACGTAAAACACTACGACGAGCCGAGAAAAAGTTCAATGCTTCTGAGCATGCATCGACTTGATTCTGAGCATGCATGGGTTTTTTCACCATCGAAGTTGCACACAGACAATAGGAATTTCCTATTGTTTTTTTTTTTTTCATCAGAAAAAAATAAAACATGTTTTATTTCTAAACACAGATGGAAAAAAGTCAGATGGGGCCCACACACAATTGGAATTTCCGATTGTATGTACGCGGCATTAGAGTTTATAGATCTGGGGTACGTCAGCCTGCATGAGTGTGCTAACTGGCCCCCAGAGAACTCACAATCAAAATCACATTCCCGGGGCGTGGCCTGGCACCGGACCGAGATGGCCGATTGAACAGTGAGCTCCAACATCCAGGGCTGACACACAAGCTTTTTTAAGCAAGAAATCCGCGATGCAAGCACAAAGAGATGGATGGGACGGGTAACTCCGTCACCCGCTCCCAGGCAGACCCTCCAACGCAGCTTGTCTGGACTTTCCCGGCGATATTCCGCTCCCAGCAGGTGGACTTGCAGGCCTCTGCACAGGCCTTCAGCCATGATGTCGCCAGCCAGATCAGCCCGTGCAATGCACCTGAACATAGGGGACACCCGAACACCACCAGCTCCGCTCCGCTGACAACCCCCTTCTTCAGCATGGCAGACCTGCAGCTTGTGGCAATGGACATAAAGACCACACTATCTGCA
This sequence comes from Rana kukunoris, assembly GCA_029574335.1. Taxonomy (NCBI): domain Eukaryota; kingdom Metazoa; phylum Chordata; class Amphibia; order Anura; family Ranidae; genus Rana; species Rana kukunoris. The sequence continues at coordinate 349,201,022 of CM056053.1, read as the reverse complement.
GCAATCTCGGATCTGAAAGCTGATCTCAGGGCCGTGGCAGCACGTGTAGAGATAGTGGAGTCGGCGGCTATGACCCATGGAGCAGCTATACAACAGGTACAGCGAGTTACTGACACACATGCCCGGCACCTCATTGAGATCCACCGCCACATAGAGGAACTTGATAATAGGGACAGGAGACGTAACCTGCGAATTAGGGGGATCCCTGAAAATATAGAAAATATAGAATTACAACCAACAGTGTGGGCAATATGTAACACGCTCCTTGGCAGACCTTCAGATGCTCCCATAGAGATGGAAAGATGCCACAGGGCCCTGACAATGAGAGGCCGAGAGGGTCAGTCACCTAGAGATACAGTCTGCTTCTTAGTAAGCTTCACTCAAAAGGAAGAAACACTAAGATTAGCGCACAACCATGGGCAGCTACAGCTCTCCTATACAAATCTACCAAGATCTCTCTGCCATTACACTCCAGCATAGAAGGGAGCTCCGTCCCCTTCTCAATGCCTTGTGGGAAAGACGTATTATGTACCACTGGAAGTTTCCCTTTTGTTTATCCCCGACCGCTGGAAACCGCACAGCCTTCTTGCATATGCCAGCAGATTTGCAGGCATTCTGTGACACCCTGGGCATCCCTTTAATTGCTGTTTCGGAGTGGTATAGTGCCTTCATGCAACCTGAACCCGGGATTACCACACAGCAGGAGATAACCCCTCGCAATGCAACCGCCAAAGACGCAGCTGATCTGCCTCCATTTCACCAAGAAGAGGCCCTGATGACATCACTGACCATGACCCAAGATCCTTGCCCTCATCGGCTCGCCGGAAAACGGATCACTGAGCCCGAATCAGCGGGCTGCGTGAGTAATGACATGCTCCCCAACTACTACATTCTTGTTGGCACGTTTGCCGCCATTTATGATTCCTACTCACTGTTCACTGTTTTGAAACCCATTCGGACTGGGACTGTTGCGGATACTTGAATGTTCAAGATATCTCTCTCGCTGACACTAAATATGCGACTGATGTGAATTGGATTCTGCAGCATAATCCAGACCTGCCCTCAACCTGCTGATGCCTCCTTAAGATTGTCCTCTTCTCGTCTGAGTCCAGAACTTCTACGCACTCGAGAGACCCTACTGCCATGAATAATTTTTATACCTTTGGTCCAGAATGCGCATTTAATAATTGTTAACTTTTTTTCTTATTATCCCTATCTTTTTATTTTATTCCCCCCTTACGGTGTAACGCCCCCCATACTCTAGGGCTCATTGGACCGGACTCAGGTAATTAACTGCCTTTTCAAAATCCATGCCTCAGCTGAGCCATATCCAAAAATTGCAAATGCTTACGTGGGGGAATTTAAGTTTTCTTTGGTTATGGTCATGCTTTACGCCTAAGCTACACCATTACTTCTACAGAATGACTGCCATTTGAAACCTTCTACAATGTTAGCTTCAGTTAGGCTTAATAGCACAGAGGTAATAATGCACATATGGTGATTGGATAATTTAGCCTACTATGGCAAACCGTGGGCCATGTGAAGCAGTGAATGAGAGGACTAACAGATGATATAACAAATGATGGTGATGGGGATGTCGCTGCCCTGCTTGAGGCCTGACTTGCAGGGCAGCAGGATGGCCAGAGGGGTGAGCGAATTTCCGCATTTTTGTGGGCATTGGCATACTTGTTTGCGACTCCTATAAAGAGGCGGGCGGATGGGTAGACTAGCCTAGGCTGTTAAGTTTTATGCACTGTTTGTTAGCTGTGGATATATGTGCACTAACCTTCGGACGGCTACAAGGGTTTCACGGCCACAATTTGGTCTCTTGTCATTGTGGCCGGTCTCTTGACGGGTTAAGAGAGCTAAAGAGAAACCATCACTTTAGCCGTTCGAACTTCCTATAATGCTGCACAGAATATACCTTTATCGTCTGGGAATGAAACTTATGTTTCCTAGAGGGAGCTTCCTTCTGGCCCTCATTGCCCCTACCTATTGAGGCTGTTCTGTATGTTATGTTTTTTATCCTTCCTTCACAGCGCATCGATCGAACCTATGGCTTTGTCTGACCATCACCCTATCACGATCAACCTACAATTCCCTGACATGGTCACCTCCACCAAATTTTGGAAACTAAATGCATCCCTTATTGTGGATCCTGGAGACCTAGCGACGCTTACACATGAAATAGAAGCATTCTTTATTTGCAATAATACACTAGATACATCTCCCATGACATGGGAGGCCCACAAATGTGTGATTAGAGGCCATTTGCTTTTGATTTCGGCCCGTAAAAAAAGGAACGACAAGCCCTGGTGCTAGCTCTGTCCACCAAAATATGCACTTTAGAAGCTCAGCACAAACGTACATTAGAACTTAAAACATTGCAAGAATTGGCGGAAACGCAAACACTATTACTAGAGGAACTATTCAAAAAGGCGCGCCGGCGTAATGTTTTATCCCAGAAACTCTTCTTCAAACAGGGTAACAAACCAGGCAGGTTACTGGCCAGAGCCACCCAGCAGCGTAAATTGGCCTCTACAATCCATCATATTGTAGACGCTGTAGGTAGGACACACTCCAAAAACGAGCACAACTGTTTCATTGCTTCTACAACAACCTTTATAATCTATGCCCAGGAGAAGCGAATCCTGCGGTGCTGGCAAAACGCTTGGAATTAATTAGGGACTTCCTAAGTAAGCACAGCCCAGTATCTTTGTCAACGAAGGATTCCCTGGCTTTAGAGGCCTCCTTGACCCCAGAGGAATTTATAGCAGCACTTAAAGCCACAAAACCCGGCAAAGGTCCGGGCCCAGATGGCTTTACGGCCGTGTGTTACAAAACCTTCGCTGACATCCTAGGGCCAAACTTCCTTAAAGCATTTAATTCACTCCCTACTGACTCTTCTTATAGATCAGACAGATTGCTTGAAGCCTATATTTCTGTTATTCCCAAAGAAGGGAAGGACCCTAATAATGTCACCAGTTATCGTCCAATATCCCTGCTCAATGTGGACGTCAAGCTTTTTGCCAAAATCTTGGCAACTCGCCTGTCTTACCACGTACCAGCTTGGGTGGGCCTGGACCAGGTGGGGTTTGTCTCTGGAAGAGAGGCCAGGGACAACACAATTGGGCCCTGAACCTACACAACTGGCTTACTACTTCCCGACAAGAAGGTTTTTTCCTGGCAATAGACGCTGAGAAGGCGTACAACAGGGTGGCCTGGGACTATATGGAAGAGGTCCTAACTGTGCTGGGGCTGGGGACTTCCTTTTCTCATTATACGCTAACCCAAAGGCCAAAGTTAATGGCCATCTGTTGGACGCCTTCTCCATCCACAATGGAACTAGACAGGGGTGCCCTCTTTCCCCCCTGCTTTATATACTTACGCCAGAACCCCTCCTCCGTTGCATCTGAGCCAATCCAGACGTGAAAGGCATAAAGATACAGAAGCGTGAATTTAAGATTGCGGCGTTCGCAGATGACGTATTACTGTTTCTTTCCTCGCCGCTTACGTCCCTACCAAATTTCTTGCAAATCCTGGAACATTTCAAATTGCTGTCAAATAAAAATATTAATTACTCCAAGTTATTAAAATGTGTCCCTACCCACAGCACTGGCCAAGCAATGGCAGCTTAACTTCCCTTTCCAGTGGAAAACGGGTGCCATACCCTATCTGGGCATCCAACTTCTTGCCGATTTAGCAGAGATTTACAGCAGGTACTTCCAAACGGAATTACAGAACATACGTTGTGATCTACAAAAATAGGATAAATCCACCATTTCCTGGTTTGGGCGTGCGTCCATTATCAAAATGACAATCCTCCCCAGGCTGCTTTATAAAATCCAAACACTACCTATACGCCTACCTTTTTCCTTTTTTGAACTTTATAGGTCCATATGTAGAACCTTCCTTTGGTCCAATAAATCCCCACGGATTAGCTGGAAGAAGTTGGTGCTTCCTAAGGCGTGCGGAGGAATAGGCTTACCTGACCTGCAACGCTATTACCAGGCAGTACATCTAGCAAAAATTGTGGACTGGAGGGTACATAGCCGATATAAAGACTGGGTGACCGTAGAATACCTGACAGCGAACTTGGACTTGCGCTATGCCCCTTGGCTCTCTAAATCACACGTATCTCCAGTTGCCTTAACCCACCCTCTAATTGGTGCCATCCTTCAGGAATTTGGCAGGGCTTGCGCTGTGCACAAAGTCTCAACTTAATTCTGCCCAATCACTCTGGTGAGAAATAACCCAGACTTTCCCCCATGCCTCTCCGGAACTTTTTTGAGATCCGAATGGCCGCAAGCTGAAATGTTGGCCAAACACTTCTTTCAAAGGGGTCGCTTTCTATGGCAAACTGAACTTGCTGAGCGCTCTGGCTTGTTTCCATTCTAGCCCTATCTCCAGATTAACCATTTCTCAGATGACCCATCCCATAGAAAGGATTTTACAAGGACACCTACAGTTCGAGAGTCTCTCTGTTCTCGCTCAGCCCCCCAAAATCATGTCATATCCATGAACATTGTGGTGTGGGGGTAGTGGCGCTGTCTGTGAACTCCCCAATTATATAAATTGGGGGGAGAGAGAGTGAAAGTCTGGCTGCACTGAGACCTATCCCTGACTAGGGCAGCCTGTGCGTATGGTGGACTACAGCCCAGGTGCACAAATAAAGTGCACGAAATATGTGAAAAATCCGGGAGCCCTCTAAAATAAATGTGATATCTCAACCGGTAGAAGCCTACTGTGAGTGTGTAAAAGGAGCAGGCGCAAGTATTTACTCTCCACTGTGGTAACACCACCACAGGTGCTGTAGACCACTCTGGTAGTGTAGTTACTAAATCTAAAATAAACCAGTGTAGGGCCTCACTAAACAAGGCCTGTGTGGAAGTGATAGTGGTGCATTAGTAATATAAATATAATATGAATCAAACTAGTGCAAGAATATAAATATCTCTAACCTTAAAACATCCGTACATTATTATCATACAGGTATATATACACAATGCAAACAGTGTAATCCTAAGATGAAAAAGCATGCGATATGCAAAAATAATAATAAAAAATTGATACACTGAAGTGATAAGCGTGAAAAGTCCAAAACATTCAAAAAGTCCAAAAAGAGAAGAGATTCGTTCCTAGATGCAACAGTCCATAGTGACTAGGTGATCAATAAAACAGTGAGTGCTTCCGCTGTGATTTCGTTGCTCCCCCACTAGGGTCCCCACTCACCAGAGCCACTCACCCCTGCAGGGGTAGAGTGCATGTAGGTCCACGCTGTAGTACTGTATCCGCATCACATAGCGACGGATTTGAAGTGCTTGCCCCCTTTTTTACTTTTAGATATATACTTTTATCTTCTTCTTTTTAATTTTTATATTATAATTTTTATTTTGTATAGTTCCATTAATATATATGTTTTCACTCGGCAATTTGTGTAGCGATTGTAGCAATTGCTGGTACCATTATATTTTTTACGTATCTTGCAATCCCCGGTCTCGGGTGTAAGTGCAAATAAACTACCCTTTTAAATACATACTACGCTAGGTTGTCCTATCACACATACTGAACTCCCAGCCCCGGGAGACAGACAATGGGAGGACAGGACTGGATACAGTACTACAGCGTGGACCTACATGCACTTTCTTTTTGGACATTTTGGATTTTTTGGACTTTTCACGCTTATCACTTCAGTGTATCAATTTTTTATTATTTTTCTTTCATACCGCATGCTTTTTCATCTTAGGATTACACTGTTTGCATTGTGTATATATACCTGTATGATATTAATGTACGTATCTTTAAGGTTAGAGATATTTATATTCTTGCACTAGTTTGATTCATATTATATTTATATTACTAATGCACCACTATCACTTCCACACAGGCCTTGTTTAGTGAGGCCCTACACTGGTTTATTTTGGATTTAGTAACTACACTACCAGAGTGGTCTACAACACCTATCAGTGGTGTTACCACAGTGGAGCGTAAATACATGCGCCTGCTCTTTTTACACACTCACGGTAGGCTTTAACCGGTTGAGATATCACATTTATTTTAGAGGGCTCCCGGATTTTTCACATATTTCGTGCACTTTATTTGTGCACCTGGGCTGTAGTCCACCATACGCACAGGCTGCCCTAGTCAGGGATAGGTCTCAGTGCAGCCAGACTTTCACTCTCTCTCCCCCCAATTTATATAATTGGGGAGTTCACAGGCAGCGCCACTACCCCCACACCACAATGTTCATGGATATGACATGATTTTGGGGGACTTTATTTTAGAGGGCTCCCGGATTTTTCACATATTTCGTGCACTTTATTTGTGCACCTGGTCTGTAGTCCACCATATGCACAGGCTTCCCTAGTCAGGGATAGGTCTCAGTGCAGCCAGACTTTCACTCTCTCTCCCCCCAATTTATATAATTGGGGAGTTCACAGACAGTGCCACTACCCCCACACCACAATGTTCATCTTACATAGTACCCCTCTGGGGAATCTAATAGGGGGGCTGCAGTCATCCTATATCCATCCTAAGCGCAGGAACATCCCTTTACATGTCATATCCATGCTTTACACCTCTCTATTTTGAGAGTCCTCCACACTTTTAAACTCAGAACGCTCCTATTGGAATTCTGCCTTGGGCTCAGAGATAGAAGAGGAGAGTTGGGGCCGTATGCACTTATACATTCACAAAGGATCCCTGAATGTCTCTATCCAGGAAAATGGGTACAAATTGAAAACCCGCTGGTATAAAACCCCAGACCTGCTCCATAAATTCTCCCCGTCGATCTCTGATCAATGCTGGCGATGTGGCAAGAAGCGGGGCACATTTCTCCATATTTGGTGGGAATGCCCAATGCTCCAACCCTTCTGGCACAAAGTACACAATTTGACAACAATGGTGTCTTTATTCCCACTGGAATTTTGCCCAGCACAATATCTTTTACATTTCTCTAAAGGCTTCAAGAAAGGGTACTTTAAGTCGGTAGCAATGCACATGATTAATGCTGCTAGGATGTATATACCAGTACATTGGAGATCCCCATCCCCGCCCTCCATAGCTGAGTGAGCAGCTCGAATAAACTGTGTCGCTGAGATGGAGGAACTGATCTACACAGCCTCAGATAATATTTCTAAATTAACTGCTATATGGGAAGCATGGACTACCTTTAAAGCCTCATACACACGATCAGTCCATCTGAGGAGAACAGTCCGAAGGATGAAGCTGACTGATGGTCTGATGTGCCTACACACCATCGGTTAAAAAAACGATCTTGTTAGAACGTGGTGATGTAAAACACAACGACGTGCTGAAAAAAGTTCAATACTTCCAAGCATGCGTCGACTTGATTCTGAGCATGAGTGGATTTTAAACCGATGGTCGTGCCTACTTACGATCAGTTTTGACCTATAGGTTAGGCGTCCATCGGTTAAATTTTAAAGCAAGTTGGCTTTTTTATAAAAACAGCCTATGAGGCCTACACACGATCGGTTTTGACCGATGAAAACGGTCCATCAGACTGTTGTCCTCTGGCTATCCTATCATGTGTACGAGGCCTAAGAGCTCTCAATCATACAAAGATCCTCTTTTTTTTTTTTTTTTCAAAAGAATTTATTGAACAAAAACCAGCATACAATTGAAAAAGTTGCATGCAACGGGAGATCCCTCCACGTCACCAAAGAGACATTTTTTTTTTGTTTTACAACCTGTAAAGACATGTATCAAAGGGGTCCAATAATAGACTAAGGCCCCGTACACACTATCAAATCTATCTGTTCAAATCGGTCGGACCGACCGATTTGAACAGATCTGTCTGCTGGCATTTTGGTTTGCTCGCGTGTACACACGAGCAAACCAAAATCACCGCCAGCAGACAGCGCGCTGACGTGTCGGTAACGTGGCGGTGACGTTGACGCCGCCACGTCACCGCACCAGGAAGTAAAACACTTCCGCGCATGCGTCGAAATCATTCGGCGCGTGTGCGGGAAGACATGTCTGCTGGTTAGCATACTAACCAGCAGACATGTCGGGCGGACGGGTTCCCAGCCGACAGATTTCAAAGCATGCTTTGAAATCTGTCGGGTGGCCAAATCCGTCTGTTTGCCCGTACACATGATCGAATCTGTCTGCTGAAACGGTCTAGCAGACCGTTTCCAGCAGACAGATTTGATTGTGTGTACGAGGCCTAAGACATACAAATTCGGTACATCAAAAGCCGTGGACTGGATGGATCCCTGAACTAGCTGGGTATAGCCAGAGAAAAAAATAGAGAATCCAAGTAAATTTAGGATTAAAGAAAAATGTTATTACATAAAATCAAAGAGAAAAAAAAGGGGGGGGGACAGGGGGAAGAAATAAAAGAAAAGAAAACCTGCATCCATTTCCATCGTGCACAAAACAGTAACAAGTCGTTCATTGGGTCACACAACAGACAGATCCTATTTAGATCGTAAGTAGCGAGCCTGTGCCGAAGGATTGACTGAAAGGGTGTGTGGGTAAGTGGGGGGGGGAGACCCAAGAAGTTCAGGTTGAAGAGTCTCCGTCTGGACCCGTCAGGCGGTTATTGTAGTAGACAAAAAGGGTGTGGAAGGACTTGTGTGGGTCTGACTGATTTGTAGCAGCCATGAATGCTCCCCATCTAGAGAGAAAACGATGCTTTGCTATTGTATTGTTGAAATCTGTCGTGCTTTTTTCCTTGTGAAGTTGCAAGTGGAGTTCTTGTTTGACAAAAGATATCGTAGGGGAGGAAGGGGAAATCCAGTGTTTCAGAATTTCTCTCCTGGCTGCAAATAGGGTGATAAGGATCCAATCTTTGTGACGTCAGTCAGAGTTGGAAGACCAGGTTAAAAGTTGTTTGTCCCAGTAGCCGAAGATCAGAAGTAGGGGGTCTTTGGGGAGGTGCAAGAGGGTAACTCCCTCGATTAAAGAGACTACTTTCTGCCAGAAGGAGGAGATGAATGAACATGACCAGAAGCGGTGAGTCAAGGTAGGTTTAGGCTGGTTGCAAAGCAGACAGAGAGTAGACTGAGGGTTAGTTATGTCTTTGAGGAAAGGAATGTATGCTCGATGCAAAATTTTCATCTGGGTTTCTCTCCAGTGTTCGCAGGGTATCAGTTTGGTGAGTTTGATGTATCCCTGTAAGAGTTTCTCGGCAAGCTCCGGATCTGGAAAGTCTTTGCCCCAGTGCGTAACAGAAGAGGATGCTAGGGGGGGGGGGTAATCCTGCGAAGCAGGGGTTTATAGATACAAGAGATAGTATTAGAGCCTGACTGTAGCAGACCATCGGTGATGGATGCTTTAAATCTGGTGCTTCCTTCCCTGCAGGTGGTACGTATAAAGTTAGTGCATTGCCAGAAGTAAAATAAGTGAGGACGTGGTAAGGAAAATTTACTGGCTGAAAAGGCCAGTGGTTGACCGGAGCTCATGTCACAGAGGGAGGAAAAACAATCAATTTCCTTGTCTCTCTCCATGCTATAACGGTATCCCGCAGGAGAAGATTATGTTGCAGGTCTGGGCGAATAGATTTCCATGGGCAAAAGTGCCACTAATGAATAGGGATGGGCCATTGCCGATTCAAGAAGAAAATTGGAGTATCTAGAGGTTTTTTGTATCCAGTCAAGACCTATCCTCAACAAACATGCTAGATTATACATCCTAATATTAGGCAAACCAGCGCCACCCTCGCCCCTGGGAAGATGCAGCTTAGTCATGGCCACGCGAGATCTCCTCTGTCTCCAGATAAATTTAGACGTAGCTCTGTTAAATACCTGAACATCTTTATGTTTTAAAAGTAATGGAATTGTTTGGAGTGGATAGAGGAGCCGCGCAAAGCTTACCATTTTGAAGAGGTGGCATCTTCCCAGTAACGAGAGAAGCAGATCCATCCAGTTCTTGAGTTCCAGTATAATTTTGTCTATCAGAGGAGGGTAGTTCAGTGTGTATAAAGAGGAAGGAAGCTTGACAACAAAGATCTTCTTAATAATGCAGATTAATATTGCACTGGGGCCTTATTGCCCTTGGTCTAAGACGCAGAATGAAACTCACACTGCTGGCTTGGCGCATTGTAGCACTCTGACCACTGGATGCTGGAAAGGGTAGTTGGTGACTTTTGTACCCCCTCTCCTCATTAAGCCTCATATACCCGCCCACCCACACGTCTCCTCCCCTTCCTCACCCCCTACCACTCTCACTCTCCTCTCCCTAACGTACCTCCCTTCCCCCCCTTTTTTTTCTTTCTTTCTCTCTATGTGTCAACTCTTCTAAGATATGTTTCCCCAAACAAATCATTTTACCCAGGAGGCTATTTACTGTATAGACTTTTTCACACATATTATGTTTATGTTTTGTCAAAATCTGCCTGTATGACTTCTTGTTTGGGCTCATGGAGCCGTTCCAACTTATGTTATCTGCAAGTCTTTTCAATAAAAGTCTTTATGGATAAAATAAAAAATCACGATAAAACAGTTAAAGCGGGGGGGCGTGGTCTGACCTCGCTTGAAGATGGCTGCCTGACTCCACAGCTCCCGCTGCTGCAGCTTGTCTTTTCAATACCGGAGGGACCATTGCTACGTTTGCTCCATCTTAAATGTACAATCGGATTCGTAAGACATTACTGAATCCGGCGATTACCTTTGTTGAGGTCGTTTGAAGATTTTGAGGGAAAAATCATTGATTTCGTCTCTACCTTACTGGTAACTCCCATATTGATTCCTGCCTGAAATCTCGTTACCATCTACTCCCATTATCGGATCGGTATGGAGACCATAATATCAGGAGACAACTCTGATGCTGGATCAATACAGCCCAGCTTACTAGACCTTAAATCAGTGGCTACTGATATTAAGGAAACGCTCTCGGCTGCCATAGCGGAACTGCGCATTGACTTACGCAGTATAGCTAACCGCGTTCAAGAAGTGGAAATATCCACTGCGCAACATGACACTGTACTTAAATGCATGGCTATCAAATTGGATGCTCATACAATGCAATTAAGAGACTTGAATCGCCATACAGAGGATTTGGAGAATAGAAGTAAGAGAAACAACTTGCGTGTCAGGGGTTTGCCTGAAGAAATTGACAGCGACCGTCTTTTTGACAACATCACTGAATTATTTAATAGAATCCTAGATAGACCTGTGCAAACCATTATTGGTATGGATCGCCTCCATAGAGCTCTTAAACCCAAGGGGAGACCCACAGACCCTCCCAGGGATGTAATTTGGTGCCTAATGGATTACAGATTGAAAGAAGAGATCCTTAAAAATGCCAGAGCCAAATCCAATCTCTCATATAATGGAGCACGTATCCAAATCTTCCAGGACCTTTCTGCCATTACTTTAAAGAACAGAAGGGATCTGAAACCATTACTTGAACTCCTTCGCAGTAAAAACATTATTTATAGATGGAAATTCCCATTTGCTTTGTCTGCTACATTTCAAGGTCGCACTGCCTTGTTAAGAATGCCCGAAGACCTTAGATCCTTCTGTGACGCATTTAATTTACCAGTGATTGAGGTGCCTGACTGGTACGCGGAGTATCGCCACGCGTACAAGAAGAAGGATCGAGGCTATACTGAAACCATGGAAACGCAAGCTGCTAGTCTGTGTAGGAGACGCTCCCCTTCTGTTGACAGAAGTTCAACTACACCACGTGATTCCTGTTCAGATCCAACTAACTCTCCCAGCACGAGAAAACCGCGTCATGGCTATTGAGAGGAACTATCCTCAGATGTAAGGCAATACATGCCTCCTGTAATCGGTGTGCCTTTTAGTGACTATTGTGAGGAACTGCAGAGTAAACAAGATTTATAACCACATGAATCGTCTGGCTCAGTGAAGACACAAGCAATTTACATACCAAATTCCTCTTCATAGAGACAATGATGAACTACCATCACAAAGTTTCTGCTCCTATTTGACTGACCCTCCACGCACTCAGAGATTCCTGCACAAATACCTGGTATCTACGGTCATTGTCTTCTCCATTTGTGCTCATGTAGTCCCATTGTTTTACATATCCTAAAGCTGATATTTATACCTTGTATAGTAATGTCTTTTAGGTTCCGGTTTTCTCACTCTATCTATTAACATACAGTTCTTGTTTTTGTTTACCATTTTATCGCTTAAATTATTCCCCTGAGCCCATATGCGTCTTTATTTTTAATTCTTGAGGGGTTGGTTTATCTTTTTTGCTGATTATTAATCACTTGGAGTGTTTTCTTTTTGGTTTCCAAGGATTTCCTCTTTAATTCTTATATCCACCTCTCTTCACAATTTAATTTTAAAACGCTTATCCTCGCCCATTGTTTGGAATTAATTTCCTCTTCAGCTCTTGATTAACAATTTTTTTTTTTTTTTTAACACCGGACACCTGACTAAGGACTGAATGACATTTTAACAGGTAGATAGCTCTCTTGATTTTTTTTTTTTCCCAACTTTGATGAGAGGAGTAGGGGCAGTGGAAGAGAGGGGAAATAAGAAAATAACAAGCATAATTTTATTTTTTCTTTGACATGTATCAATTACTCTTACCCTCACTTTTCCACAGTCCCCTCTTCATATTCTTTTATGTGTAAAAGATTTTCCCTACTCGTTCAATTACTTTTTGAGTAAAACCTCTTTAGTTTCATACAAAGTTTTGCATTGTTTCCTTTTTTCTTGTCACTGGCGAAACGTAGCCCTCTTGGATTGTTTCCAAAGCAGTGTTTGGGAGGGGAGGGGAGGAAAGAAGGGAGAAAGAATTTTTTTTTACATACCCATTGTTGTCTTCTACCCCTCCCCTTGATTCTTATTTTAATTATTTTTTTTTTTTTATCATTTTTATTTTGGTATTTAAGAAAAAGATTAATAAGGTGAAAGACCTTTATTCTTATTCTTAAGATAGAATGTCGTGTTCTCATACTAACCCATCCTCTGCCCGAATGATCAATTTATACTCATTGAATGTTAAAGGTTTAAATATTCCTGAAAAGAGATCTAAATTGTTTCTATTGTTACGGAAGGCAAAAGCTGATATTGTTTTTTTACAGGAAACCCATTTTAAATCTGACAATGTTCCAAAATGTCATAGTAATTTATATACATCAACATATCACACCACTAACCCTAATACTAAAACAAAAGGAGTCTCCATTTTTATTTCTAAAAATTGTCCCCTACAAGTTCAAGACACCCTTATAGATACCGAAGGTCGCTACATTTTTCTAAAAGGCTCCCTCCATAACAGAAATATTACTTTGGCTAATATTTATGTCCCGAACAAACAACAAATTCCATTTCTAAGGGATACCATTGACAGTCTAAGCACGTTCCAATCCGGTTTGCTGATATTGGAAGGTGATTTTAATATAGCTCTTGATCCCCTAATAGACACCTCTACAGGCTCATCAACTTTACCCTATTCTGCTCACCGTTTGTTTAAAAGTCTACTGAAAGGCCTAACTCTGCACGATACCTGGCGCACTCTACACCCAACTACTAAAGATTATACAGTGCCTGCCGCCGAGAATGTGTTTTTAGCACGCCAGCATCGCGCTGAATCTCGGCGACAGGCTGCCGATATCTCGCACTCGCTGGAATAGTAAAAGCACATTCCAGCGAGCGCGTCATAGAAGCGACGGGAATCCGACGTGGATTTCCGCCAATTCTACACGTGGGCGGAGTTTGTTATGAATCCTGAAGGAGAAATCCCCGCCGGATTTAAAAAAAAAATCCGGCATGGGTTCCCCCCTCAGGAGCATAACGGGCCCTTAGGTCTGTTATGGGTTGTAAGGAGACCCCCCCTACGCCGAAAAAACGGCGTGGGGGTCCCCCACAATCCATAACAGACCCGTATCCAAAGCACGCCGGCCGGCCGGTCAGGAAGGGAGTGGGGGCGAGCGAGCGCCCCCCCCCTCCTGAGCCGTACTGGGCAGCATGCCCTCAACATGGGGGGGTTAGGTGCTCTGGGGCAGGGGGCGCACTGCGGCCCCCCACCCCAGAGCACCCTGTCCCCATGTTGATGAGGACAGGGCCCCTTCCCGACAACCCTGGCTGTTGGTTGTCGGGGTATGCGGGCGGGAGGCTTATCGGAATCTGGAAGCCCCCTTTAATAAGGGGGCCCCCAGATACCGGCCCCCCACCCTAAGTGAATGAGTATGGGGTACATTGTACCCCTACCCATTCACCTGCAAATAAAAAGTGTAAACACAAATAAACCACACAGGGTATTGAAATATTTTATTAGTTGGCCGCCGGGGGGGGTGTGTATGATCGCTTTTATAAAAGCGCCCCCCTCCGGCGGGCTTCTGTGGGGGGTGGGTGCCGCCGTCTGGTTCTCTTCCGCCGCCGGGGGGGGCGCTTTGATAAAAGCGCCCACCACCCGGCGGGCTTCTTTCGACGTCTTCGGCGGCTGGGGGGTCTTCTCCTGCTCTCCGGGGGTCTTCTCCGCTCTCCGGGGGTCTTCTCCGCTCTCCGGGGGTCTTCTTCTTCTTCAGGACTACCACGTGCTACCTACCGGAGCATGATGGGACTGCGACGTCACAAGACAGGCCTATATAACTCGCTGCGAGCCGCGCGCCCGGCATAACAGCGGAAGGAAGCGTCGCGTCAACATCTGGAGAAGAAGAAGACGACGACGTCACAGAGGAGGGGACTCGCCGCCGCTAGTAATTGAGCTAACACACAAAGTTAGCGGCGGCGAGTCCTGAAGAAGAAGAAGACCCCCGGAGAGCGGAGAAGACCCCCGGAGAGCGGAGAAGACCCCCGGAGAGCAGGAGAAGACCCCGGAGAGTGGGAGAAGACCCCCCAGCCGCCGAAGACGTCGAAAGAAGCCCGCCGGGTGGTGGGCGCTTTTATCAAAGCGCCCCCCCCCCCGGCGGCGGAAGAGAACCAGACGGCGGCACCCACCCCCCACAGAAGCCCGCCGGAGGGGGGCGCTTTTATAAAAGCGATCATACACACCCCCCCCGGCGGCCAACTAATAAAATATTTCAATACCCTGTGTGGTTTATTTGTGTTTACACTTTTTATTTGCAGGTGAATGGGTAGGGGTACAATGTACCCCATACTCATTCACTTAGGGTGGGGGGCCGGTATCTGGGGGCCCCCTTATTAAAGGGGGCTTCCAGATTCCGATAAGCCTCCCGCCCGCATACCCCGACAACCAACGGCCAGGGTTGTCGGGAAGGGGCCCTGTCCTCATCAACATGGGGACAGGGTGCTCTGGGGTGGGGGGCCGCAGTGCGCCCCCTGCCCCAGAGCACCTAACCCCCCCATGTTGAGGGCATGCTGCCCGGTACGGCTCAGGAGGGGGGGGGCGCTCGCTCTATGACGGCTTCTATGACGGCTTTGTCTCCATCGCGGCAAGCCAGCTCGGCGCTGGCTCCCGCGATGGGGCTCGTAGGTGGTCAATCTCGCCGAGAAAGGGAGCGAGATTGACACAATATCCCAGTCACCTACTGTACATTTTATTCCCCCCCACATAATACTTATACCAGAATAGACTACTTCTTTTTAGAGCAAACAAATCTCAATACGTTAGTCTCAGCATCAATTGAACCTATGATTTTATCAGACCACCATCCAATTTCAATTTCCATCACACTCTCCAAACTGGTCAATAATCCATTCATCTGGCGATTGGATAACTCTCTTCTCAATGACCCACTAAACTGTCAACGCATAAACTCACGCCTAACCCAATTTTTTACAGAAAACACATCACATGATATACATCCATTAACCCTATGGATGTCCCACAAGTGTGTCATTAGGGGAGAATTCATCGCTATTGCCTCGAAACGTAGGAAAGCTAGACAAGCTCTTTTAGCTACTCTAGCTGACAAAATCCATATACTTGAAAGTAAACATAAGCGTTCTTTGGCGACGGAAATACATACAGAACTTCTTCAGACTAGGGAGCTCCTACTTGAGGAATTGGGAAAAATAACTAGACGAAAGTTCATTTTACAACGCAAACTTTTCTATGAATCTGGTAACAAGTCAGGAAAGTTGCTTGCTAGAGCTCTGAGAGTTAAAAAGGCAGATTCGACCATCCACTCCATATCTGACCCTTCGGGCAAAAAAAATTTCTCTTCTTCAGATATTGCCACTCAATTCAAAAACTTCTATTCTAAACTATACAACATTTCTGCAAATCCATCCTCTGATCAAACTCATAGGAAAAAATTGATCACTGACTTCCTTTCTCTTTAGAGTCCCAAACCAATTTCGAAACTAGAAGCCGAATATTTGGAACGTCCGATTGAATGGGATGAATCTAAATTGGCCCTCAAACAACTTAAAACAGGCAAATGTCCCGGCCCTGATGGCATATCGGTCAGTTACTATAAATCCTTCACAGATACTATTCTACACCACTTTTTAAAAGCGTTTAACTCCATTTCAGACCAATCCCTCCCTGATAACAGAGATCTTCTAGAAGCCCACATCACAATGATTCCGAAACCTGATAAGGACAAACTATTAGTATCTAATTATAGACCCATTTCCCTACTTAATGTTGATCTGAAACTTTACGCCAAAATTATTTCAAACCATTTATTACCCTTGATCCCCAATTTGGTTTCCCTGGACCAAGTGGGCTTTGTTCCTGGACGAGAATCCAGGGACAATACCCAAAAAGCCATAAACATCCATCACTGGTTGACTAACAACTCTAAACCTGTTTTTTTCCTATCACTCGATGCGGAGAAGGCGTTTGATAGGGTTGCGTGGGACTATATGTCAGAGGCACTAAAAGCAATCGGATTTGGTGAGCGCATGTTGAAATTTATACTCGCTCTCTACTCATCACCCACTGCAAGAATAAAAGTTAACGGATATTTGTCGGATACCTTCTCCGTGTCGAACGGGACTCGCCAGGGTTGTCGCCTATCTCCCATTATATTTATACTAACTTTAGAACCCATTCTCAGAAAAATTAGATCAAATCCAGATATCAAAGGCATTGAAATTAACAAAAAAACGTACAAAGTAGCCGCATATGCAGATGACATTCTGCTATTTTTAGCAGAACCCCTCATTACTATACCCAATCTATTGAAAGATTTTTCATTCTTTTCTTTAATTTCTAATTTACAAATTAATTTTAATAAATCCAGAGCCTTAAATATCTCGTTGAAAAACAATTTAGTTTCCCTCTGCAAACAGAATTTCCCATTCAAATGGGAAGAACAGGCCCTTACTTATCTCGGCATTCGAATTCCCCATAACTTAAAAGACTTATACTCTAGTAATTTTCTTCCACTCCTTAAATCTGTCCAAGAAGATCTCCTAAAGTGGGACAAAGACATCTTTTCCTGGTTTGGAAGAATAGCTATAATTAAAATGAATGTCCTCCCCAGAATTCTCTATCTTTTACAAACCATCCCAATCAAACTACCTAGTTCTTTCTTTACCTCCTATAAAAAATTGTGCTTGAAATTTATTTGGATCTCTAAACAACCTAGGATCAAATGGAATAAACTAATCAACCCTAAACTATTGGGAGGTGCAGGTTTACCGGACATACATAGATATTACTGGTCCTGCCACCTATCCCGTATTGTTGATTGGAACATTCATAATAATACTAAAGACTGGGTAAACCTCAAAAATTTGTCCTCCAAAACCCCATTACACCAACTTCCTTGGACTATCCCTCGAAAAATACCTCGCGAAAACAACAAACATCCCCTCACAGGCCCCACACTACAAATATTTAGATCAATGTGTTCCAAATTTGATATCTCTTCTCCAACGAGTCCCTTGTCACCGGTCCCTGTACATCCCAAAATTTTTCTTAACACCTCAGATTCGATTCCTCAAGTTACTGCCTCAGCCTTCTCATTGAGGGCAGAATTATTCTTCAAAGATGGTAACTTTATCCCTTATTCCACCTTCTGTCTTAAAAACCCTGACTTCCAAATTTCAACGACGAATTATGATATTATTAAAGATACATTACTCAATTCTGATTTGACCTCATCGTGGCATAGACACAAAACGACCTTTGAAATGCTGTGTACTAATTCCACTCCTCAAAAACACCTAATATCAAAAACACATTCTTTATTATTCTCCGACATTAACCCAATGGAAGATGATATTGCCAAACAGTGGACAAGGGAACTTGATTTGGATCTCTCTTTCAATGACTGGACTCACATTTTTGGATACATACATAAAGGCTCGATGAATGTCTTGACTCAAGAAAATGGCTACAAGCTCTATTCACGATGGTATAGAACACCTTACATTATCCATAAATTCAACCCTATCACCCCACCTACCTGCTGGCGTTGTGGAAAGTCGCTAGGCACTCTCCTACACATTTGGTGGGATTGCCCCATTATACAAACATTCTGGAAGGAAATACACCGTATTATTACTCTTGTCACGACATATTCCCCAAATTACAACGCTGCTCAATACCTGCTTCATCATACATCTTTACCTCATTATATCTACAAAAATAGTATAATAATACATTTAATAAACGCAGCCAAACTTTGCATACCTGCACATTGGAAAGATACATCTCCTCCTAGCTTGTCCGAATGGTTGCAACGGATCAATAAAATTGCCGAAATGGAAGACCTGATTCTACAAGCTAGAGACTCTCCCACAAAATTTCATGAAAAATGGGCTTGCTGGACAATCTTTAAAGAATCTACTGAATTCAAAAATGTATCGCTCCAACCTTCACGGACTTGAGCGAAGTATGAATTTTTTTTTTTTTTTTTTTTATGTCGTAACGATGTAGAATATTATTGGATGATCTCCTGCTTCTTTCACTATTTATCTCTCCCCCCCCCTTTATCTTCCTCTCCTCTCCACCGTTCTCTTCCCTCCCTCTATTTCTCATAATTTTAAATATGACAATTATACTTTTATTTCATATATTCTGAATTTTACTTCGCAACGTTTACAAATTAATAATCCAGTAACCAACTTTACATTTTATGTTTACTTTGGCTTTATGCTATGAGTATTTATATTGTCAATGTTCTTTTCTCATATGTAATGATATGATTCTGTTCATAAATATTGCTCTATTGTATTTTCATTTGTTTACATATGTGATATGTTATTTACTCCGAAATACCAATAAAATCTTTTAAACCAAAAAAAATAAAATAAAAATAAAAAATCACGTTCCCTCCTACGGATAAAAGCAGCTTTAACTAGACAAGAGTAAGCAGTTTGTATAACTCTGAGATAATATGAGGTACAGGTTCATGTGACACGAATAGATATTTGAATTGGGTAAGTGCAGTCACTATCCGAACTGAACATCTGCAAGTTGAGAAAAAATTATGAAGCTGTTTATACCTCCAGAAGTCCATGGGAAAGCTCCCGTATGGCTCCTGAAGGATGTGTAGCGAGAAAAGACTCCAACCTTCTGAAAATTTACCACAGCAGGTCTTGTCATCCGAAGCCCACGGCTCAAAAAAGGGCACGTGTTCTCCTGGAAAGAACCAAGGAAAACCTCTCAATGGTGCCAACTGAAAGGATATGAAACATTGTGACTCCATTTTAGAATAAGTATCCATTTTAATGTATACTTATTCAAGTCATATGTATTTGTTGAATACTGTTTCTCTCTCACAAATATCTCAGTAACCGTTTGTTTTGGAACAAGCAATGTTTGATTTCTATATTATTGACCTTTAAAGCTTATCTATATTGTTTTGTATTTTGTAGACAGGATTCTGTCTTAAGTGACGCATGTCAGTATATTGTTATGAGAAGCATGTCTTCAAATAATCTTATTGATGTACTCTGACATGTTATCTCTGCACCTGTTTAAATGACCAGTATTATGCATTATGAAGCTTAATATACTTGAAGTAATGTTTTATAAAGCCATGAATAAAGATATTTCCTTAGATCTCTCTCTGAATTTGCCTATGAGTACATTCATTGATCGAAGAGGGGTCTCCGGCGCTGTACTGAGTAGGAGGAACAACGGGGTCATATCGTGGTTATACTGAGCCCCCCTTTCTTTCTTTCTTGCTAAGGAGAGCTAGAGATTAATACAGTCCCGGACCCTCAAAGCATGAGTCATCAAAGATGACAGTGCATCTGACAAGCCTCTATATTTCCAGGTACCTAGGGGGCATACAATAGGTTATGCCCCACCATGAACTTTTTCAAAGGGGCCCGCAGCTTGAGAATTTTCTGGAGGACCACCACTCTATAGTACTGCTTAATATCAGATACTCCCAGGCCACCCATCCGCTTAGAGCGCTTTAACACCCGTATGCCTATTCAAGGTTTCAGACCTGACCAGACAAAAGCAATAAACAGACTCTTGAGCTGGGTAAAGAAACCTTTAGGTAGAGACACAGGCACCATCTTCGGGAAAAAAGAGGATTCTAGGGAGAATTTTCTACTTAATAATATAATGCACCCTGTTCAGGTGAAAGCAGTCTTATCCAAAATCTGTAAATCTTGATGAATGGAACCTAGCAAGGGATTACAATTTTGTGCGAATAACATTCCATGACGGTCAGTAAGTCTGATACCCAAATATTTCAGGGAGGTTTTTGCCCAAATAAATGGAAAGACCTTGTAACAGTCACCACAGTTTAAGACCTTCCATCCACCCACGACAAGCTTATCCGACACTCCACAATCCAGCAGAGATGATCCATTCCATTTCCCATAATCAAGACGAGACTCCGCTCTGTACTTGTTCCAAAAATGAATGAATACTTTATTGGTTTCTTAGCTTGCTTATATATCCAGTACAGCATATTCAAGTTAATCACAGGACAATGCAATCTCCACCCCCCTCATCACACACTATGGCTAATTACTATGCAGACATTTCGGCACCGATACTGACGAGACACATCACATTCCTTTGCTAAACATAATTGAACATAATTGACATGCTAATTCAATACATCTGAGGAGAGACGTGTGATCTTGAATACACAATCTTTTAAGTGTAAACACAGGGCTTTAAACAGTTTTATCACACAATGAAAAGGTCTGTCAGGAGCAGACTTCACTTAGCATTTCAACAGCCTATTACACAGAGAGATGAGTCACTGTCTTGTTGACCAGGTCAAGTCAACATAACCCACTTGTAATATTCCAGTAAATCCTGCAATATGAAGTATCAATAATGTCCCATCTCATGTAATACATGAAGTATGATTTTATTAGCCACCCCACGCACAAAAGGGCACAGGGTGGACTTAGACCCAAGAGTTATTAGTGACGCTGACACAGGAGTATCCCCCATCCTTCCAAAGTCTCTGGTTGTCACGGGTCATTCCGTTACAGACCTGTTGTAAATTAATTTGGGAGAGCCTACCATTAACTCTCACCTAAGCTTTTGAGGATGTGTACAAAGCCGAAATCCATATCAGCATATGTGGGCCTAGAACTAAGTGTTCCAAAACCACTGTAACATACAACTAGTCCACCTGGTCAAAAACCTTCTCAGCATCAGTAGACAAAATGAGGGTCCAACAGGTGCGCGCCCAGTGAATTAACTGAATAGCCCCAAGTGAGTTGTCCCTAGCCTCTCTACCTGATATGAAACAAGTCTAATCCGGGTGTATTACTAATGGAAGAAGTCCCTTCAACAGGTTCACAGTGATTTTAGCAGACTTTCAGAACTGCATTCAGCAGGGAGATAGGGCGAAAATTCTGAGGAAGTACTGTAATATGGACTAACAATGCTTCAGGTGGATTCAGTTGTGGTCGAGTTTAAGTATTTACACATCAGGGATGGTAGTAGTGGTAAAAACGTAGCATAGTAGGCCTTCATGTATCCATCAGGACCAGGGCTTTTCCCATTATTCAAAGATTTAACTATAGCCTCTACCTCCATAGAAGAAAGTGAGGCATCAAGAATATACAGTTCAGCATAATAGTCACAGAACAGTGAAGCAATCTTGGAAGTATAAGTGCAAGATCCCCTGTAGGAGCCCATAGCTTGTGTATGTAAGTTGTAGCTCTTCATTTCCGAAGAGCTCTGACCAACATCCGACCACACTTGCTGCAATGCTCATAGTATTTATGAGTTGGGTAACGTATCTGTCTGCAGACCCTTCTGTCTAACAGATGAGCAAAAAGGTCCCTAAGGTCCATGAGTGTTGGAAGGTCTTCCGGGAGCCCTGTGATGCTTGTTCCAAATTTCAGCCTGCTGCCGAGAACTCAATACCCTGTTAAAATCTGCTTACCTTTCTTTCTTAAGATTAGTGCCCAAAGAAATAAGCTCACCCCTCAAACCACCTTGTGACCTTCCCAAATCGCCCCTTCGCTTAGTTCCTCAGAAGTGTTTTCAGCAAAATAATGGGTAAGGGTATCAGTTACTTTGGCAACGACAGTAACATCGTCAAGGAGATTTTCATTCAGACACCAGGACCATTCCCTCTTCGCTACTTAATTAAAAATGTGGCTGATATTGGGGCATGGTCAGAATTCATAATGGGCTCAATCATAGAGGTCTGCAGTAACTCTAAAGCACAATGGTCTGCGTACAGAAGATCAATTTGTGTGTATACATCATGGACCTTCGAGTAGTAGCTAAAGTCTTTATTGTTAGCGTTTAACACCCTTCAGCTATCTACGAGAAGGTGGGCCTGCATAGCCTTCCTGAAGTGCTTTAGGAAAGCTTAGGAATGAGTAGGGCGGTGATTTATCTAATAAAGGTTCAGAGCTGACAATAAAATCCCCCCAGTATTAAAATGCATTTCTTGAAGGTCACCAATTGATCAAGCACTGTATCTATGAATGTAAGTTGGTGAGAATTTGGGCGTTCAGCATTGCAAATTAGAATTTTTGGTCTGCAATAGTCCCTTTAATGAAAACATATCTACCTTGTGGATCTATGTAGTGTGCGAGGGGCTGGAAATGGCAAGCTTTATGAATTGCTATAGCCATACCTTGCGATTTAGAAATAGGGGATGAACTGAGATACCAATTAGTGAAAAGATGAGTGGATAGTTTGGGCATAGAGTCATGAGTAAAATTTGTTTTCTGCAAAAATAGTACCTGAGCCCCCAAGCATTTCAGCTCAAGACATAATTCACTGTGTTTATAAGGAGAGCATAGACCCCAATCATTGTTAAGAGATTACCTTAAATGTATTAATGTTAAACAATTGCAGCAGACAGGTGGCAAGGCAGTACCAGCATTCTCAGTGTGAAGGTATCATTAAAAAAGCATCCTGAAAAAAGGGAAAACAGTTAAACAGATCAACAAAATACTAAACATTAGGCAACAAAAACATTTACGGACAAGCAGGAACAAGTCCATTATTAGAATCAGCTGTAGGCCCAGTCTAGGAACCTCTCCCGAGGGGAAAAATTCACCAGGCCGAAGGCTAGCGCCCCCAAGGGCATAAACCTTGATCGGTGTGGATTATGTGGGAAACGTAAACCAGTTCAAAGGTCATGTAGGAGCTTGTGCTCTGCTCACACCCATGGAGTAGTATAATATAAAACAAGGGTATCCAATGTTTAAAATAAAGTTACATTCAGAGAGAGTGGCAGTATATACAGGCCAGTGTAAAACATGAATCATGAAACATGAAACAAACATGAAACATGGAACAAGGGCATTAAATGTGGGACCCCCGAAACCATACGAGAATGCCACTGCCATAACTCCCATGTCCAGGCTGTCTCCAAACATACTTTACCAGGAATTTAGAAACTAAGATGAATTATGTAGAGTCAAAAGCAAGGCAGGTCAGGATAGAAGGAGGTCAACAGGTAGCTGTGATAAGGGGTACGTTTATTGCAAAAGATTTCTCAAGGGAAGAGCCGGATGATGGCCTCTTTTGGCCTTGAGACCAGCCCTTGAATCTTGCAGGCAACCAAGGTTGCAGGAGAGGAGGCACTGGGATGTCTTGATTGCAGTGCCAAACAGGAAAATTGACCGGTTCCGCTTTCGTTGTGAGCACCATATTGAGAGCCACTCGAGCAGCATCTAGCTTGAAAATAGGGACCTTGGAGGGTTCTTTTTTATGTTGTTTGCTTAAAGTAAAAAAATCTTTCTCCAAAGTTTCTATTTCTGACAACCTCTTTCTCTTTCGTCTAGCTGCAATTTGTATAAATTTACCTCTAATAGTCACTTTATGAGCCGCCCATAGTGTTTCTGCTGAAATATCTCCTACATCATTAAAACTAAAGTACTCCAAGAGAGCCTCCCGTAGTTCAGAAACTATGATAGGGTCCTTCAAAATAGATTGATTAAGAGTCCAATGAGAAACTTGTAGGCTAGGATTATCATTTTGTAACGTTAATAAAACCATAGCATGGTCTGACCAAGCTATATCTAAGATAGAGGAAGTAAGCCAATGTAATATGAATTGTAGATATCAGAATATGATCTATACGGGAATAAGAATGGCAGGGGTTTGATTAGTGGGTAAAATCTCAATTATTAGGATTAAGTTCTCTCTAAATATCCGTTAAATTAGACTGAAATATCATTCGGGCTATTCGTATACTATTTTTATTGGCTCTAACTGATTGTGCTCTAAGTGGTTTAGATTTGTCTAGACTAGTGGTTCTCAACCTGGGGTCGGCCCACTCAACCTCTACACAGCCGCCCATTCAGTTCACGGCATAGCTGGATTTATCATCAGTCGTCCCTTTTATCAGAAGGTACCTTCCCTTTGGGTCTTTATGTTCCATTTTAGAATTACATTTACAATGTTTAGCAAATCAAATCGCCACTTCCTTTGCCTTGTTTTCAGCATTTGTCAGATAGAAAACTGGGTAGTGTGCATGTAAAACAAGGGGGTGTACCGCAGTGGGAAGTAGGTTTCCTGCAAGAGGACCACATCTATCTGACAAGCACGATTTGGCCTGGAAGGCATTTCTTCTCTTAACCCGGGGAATTCAACCCCTGGGTGTTATGAGAGATAATACGTAATGGGAGAGAAGTAGGAGTATTATAAGCCATGGAACAGAGGGGGAAGAGCGCTGATTAACCCACGACCACCTACCTCATTCCAAGTGAGAGTGTGTATAGACCGGAAAGGGTAATTTACCATAATTAGAGGAGAAACTTTCAAAAACACCTTGTATGAAAATCCCTTTGGCAGGCAGGCAGGCTGGAAGAAAGAAAAAGTTAGAAGGACAGAAAATAGAAGAAGACAAAAGAAAAGAAGACAAAAAATGTATTTTATCCATCGATAATACACCATAAGGCCAAAACCAGGCACAGAATGAAGGGAGCTGTAAGGCTCCCGCTTCTCATTCAGAAAAAAAGACATTTGAGCAGCCCATATCAAGGTCTGAATACCTACCACTCAGAGCAGGGGGAAAAAACACGGTCTGAATAGTAGGTGGAGGCACAATGCATCAGCATCGGCCATTGACAGCACATAAAAAACAGTATAACATACAAAGTGTAGGTTCAGCTAAAATAAGTCCCCTTTTGGGGTTTAGCAAACTAACTTTTACAGCTAGTGTAAACATTGAAACATTGTAGAAAAAGATGATATCAGACTAATTAGGATTCTAGCTAGTTAGTGTTGTCTTCTGCTTACAAAACCAATATAGGAACCATAGAACTGGAACTTTGAAACAGTCTCGGTTGGTAATAAGCAAAGCGGTAAAGCGTCAGTATCAGAAAAGATTGAACATTTCTGCCCTATCAACCTGGCAAAACAAAAAAAAAAGGAATGTAAAGATATTACACCAAAAAGTTATGCATCACCCCTTCAGGGTGGAAGGTTATCATTAACTCTCCTATATTTAGATGTGCCCCATAGTGGAGAAGTTGGGCTTGGAGGAGATTAGCGTTTAGTAGAGCCTTGCTGTGTGGGTGTCATATCCATTTTTGATAATGACAACGCTTACCAATACCCAATTGAAAAAACACTCATCAACAGTTATGATGACCCCAAAATCATAGGAAAGTCAAAATGTGCATATGTTGTAGATCAGTGGTTCTCAAACTTCTAGTGCTGTGACCCCTTGATAACATTTCCCAAGTTGTGGAGACCCCTAACAGTAAAATTATTTTCATAGCATGGTTTGAAAGCACCCACGGCAAGACAAGTAATTTGCGCCCCTAACCCACAGACATTTAGCGCTCCCTGAGTCCCTTCCACTCATTCAGTATTAAAACCCCTTATAGTACATTTTAGGATGTACCACTGTTTCTCTTTGTTCTCCTTTCTTTCCCTTTCATCTCTCCTTATCCTAATTCCTTGTTTTTTTCCCCCTTATCCTTCCCTCTTAGGCCTCGTACACACGATCAAATCTGTCTGCTGGAAACGGTCGGCCCGACCGTCCCAGCAAACAGATTTGACCGTGTGTACGGGCGAGCCGACAGATTTGGCCACCCGACAGATTGGAAAGCATGCTTACCAATCTGTCAGCTGGGAACCCGTCCGCCCGACATGTCTGCTGGTTAGTACGCTAACCAGCAGACATGTCTTCTTGCACACGCGCCGAATGGTTTCGACGCATGCGCGGAAGTGTTTTACTTCCTGGTGTGGTGACGTGGTGGCGTCAACGTCACCACCACGTCACCGACACGTCAGCGCGCTGTCTGCTGGCGGGGATTTTGGTTTGCTCGTGTGTAAACGCGAGCAAACCAAAATCCAAGCAGACAGATTTGTTCAAATCGGTCGGTCCGACCGATTTGAACAAATGGATTGCCTCGTGTGTACGAGGCCTTACTGTCTTTCTTGCACTCTCTTTTTTTTCTTTCTGTCCCTTTTTCTTTGTTCCTCCCCCTCTTATCTCCCTTCCTGTGAGATCAGTGCGGGCTTTAGGAACAGCCCAGGATTTGGTGACCCCTGGCAAATTATCATTTGACCCCCAAAGGGGTCCCGACCCCCAGGTTGAGAACCACTGTTGTAGATTAACTTACAGGCAACTTTGGTATAACTTCCGAATTATATAAGTCAAGGCTATTTCACATGGGGTAACTTAATTATCTGTCAAAATTTGGAGAAGTACCCAAAATAGAGAAAATAACCCTTTATTAAAATAATTAAAGAAAAAAAAAAAAATCACACCTTAAGTCACTTAAGTAGCACTAAACTATTCAAAAGCATCATAATATGGCAACTAATATAAAACGAGCAAAATGATATCCACTCTAATGTCACGTACACACGATCATTTTTTGGCATAAAAAAAAAAAAAATTAAAACGTCATTTAAAATGATCGTGTGTGGACTTCACATCATTTTTCGGCTTCTGAAAAATTAGCAAAAAAAAAATTCGAACATGCTAAATTTTTTCATGTCGTTTTTCAAAATGTCGTTTTTCCTGCTGTAAAAAATGATCGTGTGTGGGCAAAAACTATGTTTTAAACCCACGCATGCCCAGACCAGACCAAAACGAGCGATCCCGTCTCATAACTTGCTAGTTATGAGACGGGATCGCTCGTTCTGGTAAAACTACCATTCATAATGGAGTAAGCACATTCATCACGCTGTAACAGACAAAAAAATGCAAATCGTCTTTTACTAACAAGGAATCAGCTGAAAGCAGCCCAAAGGCGAATAGAACTTCCCCTTTAGAGTGCCGTCGTACGTGTTGTACGTCATCGTGCTTTGTTCATCATTTACAAACTATGGTGTGTGGGTAACATCGTTTTTAATGATGAAGCTGGAAAAACTTAGTTTTTTGGTCATGCTGAAAAATTTCATTTTTTTCATGCCGAAAAATTATCGTGTGTACGCGGCATAAGTGCTTACACAAAAAATAAAAATATAAATAAATAATTGTGCATAAACAGCAGCACTCACAGACAACAGAATACGTCAATCTCAGAAAGCATATATATATATATATATATATATAACTGTGTTGCACTGTTTCTTTAACAAACAAAACTAGAAAATGCATTTCCTGAGGAAAATACGTGGGAATGCTGAATAGCTGAATTGCTAAGCCCGCACAAATCCCATTCACCATAACCGCTATACTATCTTTAGGACATACAAGCAGTGTTCCTTCAGTACTTATAAAGCCTCTCTTTAATCATTAAAGGTGTTGTAAAGGTAAAATCATTTTCCCTAAATAACTTCCTTTACCTTAGTGCAGTCCTCCTTTACTTACCTCATCCTTTGATTTTGATTTTAAATGTTGTGACGGTATGCGAGGTGAGATACTTGACCATAGAAATATTTCACCACGCATACGTTCTATTTTGAGAAGCTGAACCGGAATCCGGGCCGGGTTTTACGGCCTCTTGTGTTCCGGTCCGGATATTTGGGTCCACTGGAGTTCAATGTCAGGTGGACCCTAAAAACAACCAGGAAGAGATCAGACGGGAGCTCTCTGGTTTTGGGACACTGAGGAGGGAACCTGAGTGTGAGGAGCTCTCTAAAGACATTGCAAGAAAAAGGTTTGCGTTGTTGTTTATTTTGTGGGTGGTGGGGACCAGCCCCACACTGTATAGATAGGAGACCCTATCGAAGTTAAGACCAATGTAAGGAGCATTCTTCCCACTGACCCCCAATGTAAGGGACATTCTTCCCACTGACCACCAATGAAAGGGACATTCTTCCCACTGACCACCAATGTAAGGGACATTCTTCCCACTGACCACCAATGTAAGGGACATTCTTCCCACTGACCACCAATGTAAGGGACATTCTTCCCACTGACCACCAATGTAAGGGACATTCTTCCCACTGACCCCCAATGTAAGGGACATTCTTCCCACTGAATACCAATGTAAGGGACATTCTTCCCACTGAATTCCAATATAAGGAACATTCTTCCCACTGACCACCAATGTAAGGGACTTTCTTCCCACTGAATTCCAATATGAGGAACATTATTCCCACTGACCACCAATGTAAGGCACATTATTCCCACTGACCACCAATGTAAGGCACATTATTCCCACTGACCACCAATGTAAGGGACATTCTTCTCAATGATCACCAATGTAAAGGGACATTCTTCTCACTGACAACCAATGTAAGGGACATTATTCTCACTGACCACCAATGTAAGGGACATTATTCTCACTGACCACCAATGTAAGGGACATTCTTCTCACTGACCACCAATGTAAGGGACATTCTTCCCACTGATCACCAATGTAAGGGACATTCTTCCCACTGATCACCAATGTAAGGAATATTCTTCTCACTGACCACCAATGTAAAGGACATTTTTCTCACTGACCACCAACGTAAGGGACATTCTTCCCACTGATCACCAATGCAAGGGAGATTCTTCTCTCTGACCACCAATGCAAGGGACATTCTTCTCACTGATCACCAATGCAAGGGACATTCTTCTCACTGATCACCAATGTAAGGGACATTCTCCCTACTGACCACCAATGTAAGGGACATTCTTCTCACTGATCACCAATGCAAGGGACATTCTTCCCACTGACCACCAATGTAAGGGGCATTCTTCCCACTGACCACCAATGCAAGGGACATTCTTCTCACTGATCACCAATGCAAGGGACATTCTTCTCACTGACCACCAATGCAAGGGACATTCTTCTCACTGATCACCAATGCAAGGGAGATTCTTCCCACTGACCACATATGTAAGGAACATTCTTCCCACTGACCACCAATGTAAGGGAAATTCTTCTCACTGACCACCAATGTAAGGGACATTCTTCCCACTGATTATGTGTTTCATATTTATTTTTTTTTTACTTTTTTTAGTCCTTTAAAGTAGTTACTGAGGTAGAATAGAATATGGACTGAGAGAAGTTTAATAGATCCAGAAGGAAGGCTGAGGAGAATCCAAAGGCGAGTCCAGACCTGACCTTATATGACTGCCCAGTGACAGGAGAGGTGGTGTGAAGAAAGCCTCTTGAGGGGGGAGGGGGTGAGCAGGACGCCCACTAACACACAGCTCCTTTCTCTATCTGCAAAGTACAGAGCGTCCTGACTTCCTGGTCACCCCTCCCCCTCAAGAGGTTTTCTCCCCTCCCCCCAGGTGTGTGAGGGAGATAATTGCACTGAGGTAAAGGAAGCTATTTAGGGAAAGAATTACCATTACAAACGCTTTTTATCTACACACAAAATAAGTGAAATAACCCTTCAAACAAACCTTAATAAATCCACAACTGTACATGCGATCGATACAGCGACTTCACCGTATAAAAGACAAGACTCTTGTGAACGCATCGATATGAAATTTATGTTGATAAACTTAAAAATGTGGCCATGTCAGCGATTTAGAAAAGAGTATCTTTGTGTGTCTTACTAACAAATTTTAAAAGTCGGTTATAATGAAGGTCTATGGGGAAAAATTTGGAACTCTTGTCCTTTAGAAGCTCCAGCAACGAAAAGTAAAATGCGCATCACAAAACTGATCACATTGCCTGAAAGCAGACAAAAATACCTTCCATTTGATATATAAATTGTGTATGACAAGTAGATCTTGTGGGCGTGAGAGCAATTTGTTCCCCCTTTTTTATAGATAATCCGATTCTTTTCAAAACTCACACTGTAAAGGTCACATGACTCACTCTGAGCCATGTCCATAGGAAGACTGTTTAATCGATAAAATTTTCTGAAAAAATCACTAAACGTAAATTGCTTTTTCACAAAAACTATAAAAGATTTCAATCTGAAAAGTCATAGCCGGATAGCTGAATATTTTGTGACCGTGGTAAAGTTTGTTTGGTGTCTGTCAGTGAAAGTATGAAGGAGGAGATACATTTTGTACGGCATGAGTTTTGAAGCAGGAGAAAGCATGTTCTCATTGACTTCAATGTTAAAAAAAAGCGACTAAAAGCTTAATATTTTAAAAAGTATAAATAGCACAAAAAAACTTGAAGAAGTCCCATCGTTAGCTGAATGAGATGAACATTTTAAAAGTTGAATGGTCTCAATCGCTGAAAGTATGGCGAAGTTACGCAGAGCCAAAAAACGTACGGAATAAAGGATAAAATTAATAAGAATAATAAAAAACGAATAACAATACTGGGAATGCTTATTAAAGCATTCCCACTAACTAGAAAATGCATTTCCTGAGGAAAATACGTGGGAATGCTGAATAGCTGAATTGCTAAGCCCGCACAAATCCCATTCACCATAACCGCTATACTATCTTTAGGACATACAAGCAGTGTTCCTTCAGTACTTATAAAGCCTCTCTTTAATCATTAAAGGTGTTGTAAAGGTAAAATCATTTTCCCTAAATAACTTCCTTTACCTTTGTGCAGTCCTCCTTTACTTACCTCATCCTTTGATTTTGCTTTTAAATGTTGTGACGGTATGCGAGGTGAGATACTTGACCATAGATATATTTCACCACGCATACGTTCTATTTTGAGAAGCTGAACCGGAATCCGGGCCGGGTTTTACGGCCTCTTGTGTTCCGGTCCAGATATTTGGGTCCACTGGAGTTCAATGTCAGGTGGACCTTAAAAACAACCAGGAATAGATCAGACGGGAGCTCTCTGGTTTTGGGACACTGAGGAGGGAACCTGAGTGTGAGGAGCTCTCTAAAGACATTGCAAGAAAAAGGTTTGCGTTGTTGTTTATTTTGTGGGTGGTGGAGACCAGCCCCACACTGTATAGATAGGAGACCCTATCGAAGTTAAGACCAATGTAAGGAGCATTCTTCCCACTGAACACCAATGTAAGGGACATTCTTCCCACTGACCCCCAATGTAAGGGACATTCTTCCCACTGACCACCAATGTAAGGGACATTCTTCCCACTGACCACCAATGTAAGGGACATTCTTCCCACTGACCACCAATGTAAGGGACATTCTTCCCACTGACCCCCAATGTAAGGGACATTCTTCCCACTGACCCCCAATGTAAGGGACATTCTTCCCACTGAATACCAATGTAAGGGACATTCTTCCCACTGAATTCCAATATAAGGAACATTCTTCCCACTGACCACCAATGTAAGGGACTTTCTTCCCACTGAATTCCAATATAAGGAACATTCTTCCCACTGACCACCAATGTAAGGCACATTATTCCCACTGACCACCAATGTAAGGCACATTATTCCCACTGACCACCAATGTAAGGGACATTTTTCTCACTGACCACCAATGTAAGGGACATTCTTCCCACTGACCACCAATGTAAAGGGACATTCTTCCCACTGACCACCAATGTAAGGGACATTCTTCTCACTGACCACATATGTAAGGGACATTCTTCCCACTGATCACCAATGTAAGGGACATTCTTCCCACTGACCACCAATGTAAGGGACATTCTTCTCACTGATCACCAATGCAAGGGACATTCTTCTCACTGACCACATATGTAAGGGACATTCTTCTCACTGATCACCAATGTAAGGGACATTCTTCCCACAGATCACCAATGTAAGATACATTCTTCCCACTGATCTCCAATGTAAGGGACATTCTTCCCACTGACCACCAATGTAAGGGACATTCTTCCCATTGACCACCAATGTAAGGGACATTCTTCCCACTGACCACCAATGTAAGGGACATTCTTCCCACTGACCACCAATGTAAGGAACATCCGTCCCACTGACCACCAATGTTAGGAGCATTCGTCCCACTGACCACCAATGTAAGGGAGATTCTTCTCACTGACCACCAATGTAAGGGAGATCCTTCCCACTGACCACCAATGTAAGGGACATTCTTCCCACTAATCACTAATGTAAGGGACATTCTTCTCACTGACCACCAATGTAAGGGACATTCTTCCCACTGACCACCAATGTAAAGGGACATTCTTCCCACTGACCACCAATGTAAGGGACATTCTTCCCACTGACCACCAATGTAAGGGACATTCTTCCCACTGACCACCAATGTAAGGGACATTCTTCCCACTGACCACCAATGTAAGGGACATTCTTCCCACTGATCACCAATGCAAGGGACATTCTTCTCACTGACCACATATGTAAGGGACATTCTTCTCACTGATCACCAATGTAAGGGACATTCTTCCCACAGATCACCAATGTAAGATACATTCTTCCCACTGACCACCAATGTAAGGGACATTCTTCCCACTGACCACCAATGTAAGGGACATTCTTCCCACTGACCACCAATGTAAGGGACATTCTTCCCACTGACCACCAATGTAAGGGACATTCTTCCCACTGACCACCAATGTAAGGGACATTCTTCCCACTGACCACCAATGTAAGGGACATTCTTCCCACTGACCACCAATGTAAGGGACATTCTTCCCACTGACCACCAATGTAAGGGACATTCTTCCCACTGACCACCAATGTAAGGGACATTCTTCCCACTGACCACCAATGTAAGGGACATTCTTCCCACTGACCACCAATGTAAGGGACATCCGTCCCACTGACCACCAATGTAAGGGAGATTCTTCCCACTGACCACCAATGTAAGGAACATTCTTCCCAATTTTGTTTATTGAAAGTCTTGCAATCATTAAGCATAAAATCACTATATACACACAAAATACATAAATATATACATATTTACATAAAATGAAAATAAATATAGCAAATCCGCTCTCAAACAAAAAGACTTTACAGAAAAAGCAAAAATCATATATACACCGGGGAAAATAAAACTTAATACAACTCACACCACTACACCAGACAAACCTGCAAGGTCAAGAAACAAACCCGCACCCATTATGCATGCAGCCCTTCTTCAAAAAGACACTAACCAACAAAAGCTAAGGGAGTGAAAGAGACAGAAAAGGAAACCCTCACCCAGAGATAGGCAGGAAACGTCCAACACCATGCGTCTACCCATTACTACCCCAATTACCCGCCGGCACGTTACCATATCGGTTTTAAAAAGAACCGCAACTCCGCTGCAGGGCTCAGCCGCAAGAGACCAAAAGGAGGGACCGCATCTCCACTCCCTTTTTGCCAGATGGACGTCGGCCAAGGTATGGAGCCAGGTCTCTTGCAAAAATAAAATCTCGGCATCAAACTCGCTGAGCAAAAATAAGGCCATATCACGAGCTCTTGCAGATTTAGTGCTGGCGACATTAATGGTCGCCACCTTTATCAGAGTGGGAACTGCCATCAGGATGATTGGGGTAGTCGTTTCTTGACCTTCACCACCCTCTCATCACCAGAAACAGCTCTCTTCAAACTACGTGACTCCCCCTCATCCATAGATGATAAGGGAGAAGACAAAGACATCTCATCACCCGACAACACATTAAAGGTGTTACCAAGGGGAACCCCTCTTGGATCCAACTCTGAGGAAGAGACGACCGGTTTTCTAGCCTTTCTCTTCTTTTTTTCCTTCCTCCTGATCTTCTCCCACCCCTCCTCATCCGAATCCCCATCAACCGAATGTGAGACATGGGGTATGGACACCCCTCCATCAGCCCCACCCCCATCCAGCACCCCCACATTCCCCTGACCACGCTTGCACTGCCGAGGGGCAAGGACTGGAGGCTGAGTGGGAAGGTCCGTTAAACCTGCCCCCCCAGCAGCCTCTGCCAGTCTGGAGGATCTACGAATTGATGGATTAGGGACAGGAGGGACAGATTTAGTGACCACATCTGTAGGGGGAACAGAAACAGATGTCACAGACACAGAAGGGACAGACTCAGGGACCACACCACTGGGGGGAATAGAAACAGATGTCACAGACACAGAAGGGACAGACTCAGGGACCACATCACTAGAGGGAACAGAAACGGGTGCCACAGACACAGGAGGGACAACAACAGTTTTGGTGGCCTCATCCTCCTTATCCAGCCTCTGCAGCTCAGCCTCCAACCCTGGCAGGTTATGTAATGCCTCTGGGCAAAGACTGTAGGGGTGACCAAGTTTTTGGCACAAGTTGCACCGAATATCTGTACAGTCTTTAGCCAAATGGTCCAGCGCCTGGCACAAAGAACATTTCTTTCGGGTGCAGGTGGACGCAAAGTGGCCCTTGTCCCCACATTTATTGCACACCTTAGGCTGACCCTGGTAAAAAATGGTCAGCCTGTCCCTCCCCAGAAAGGCTGAACAGGGCAAATGTTGAACAACATTTCCCTGCACCCCCAATTTTAACGACACTGTCCAGGCCCCTGTCCATATCCCATGCTGATCAAGGACCTTCCGCAGTGGAGCGAGGACCTCACCATATCGGCGTAACCATAC
This sequence comes from Rana kukunoris, assembly GCA_029574335.1. Classification (NCBI taxonomy): domain Eukaryota; kingdom Metazoa; phylum Chordata; class Amphibia; order Anura; family Ranidae; genus Rana; species Rana kukunoris. Next base: position 349,165,994 of record CM056053.1, on the reverse strand, counting down.
TACCAAATCAGCCTCTGGGATGGATTCATTACGCACGAGGATCGTCACCGATTTTATGAGAGGCTGCCTGGAAACCACCTTTGGCATCCAACCATTCCACTGCGGAAGGTCCCTGCGCCCCCTAAAACGTTCCCAAAACAAATCCAAACCCTCAGGTTTTACAAAGGATAAATCAAATTCTGAACTTCCAACAGGACAAATCAAAGCAAAAATGTCTGCGACTTTAAATCCCATTTCCAGGATCAACTCTGCAACCCTTCCCCTTACTGGTGGGGTCCCCTCCCCCTCCCACTTCAACTGGACCACGTTTCTTCTTTTGTACCCACCAACCATCCCCCCACTAAACCCCCCCAAATTGTGACCACCAACATTTGCACCATTCCCCCCACCCTCTTTTGTGCGACTCCCCAAAACTGCTGCATAGCTGCAGGTGTTCACAGACCTCCCCGCAGAGGGTCCAGTTATGCGTTTTGCAGATGAGTCTTTCCTCTGCTGAGCAGGAGGAGAAATGTCATTGTTAACCCCTTCACCACCACCCACCACATCCATTGCTTCATCAATACTATTACTGTCATTATTTCCTGGCACGTTCTCAGTTCCTGCTGTGTCCATATTCACAGAGGTGCCCTCACATACTTCACCTCCAGGCAGACTCTTCTCCATCGGGACAGGGTTGTCAGATAAGCAAGATTGCTGTGATACAGCAACAGGTAGATCAGTGCAGGAAACTTCCATTGCTGCTTCCACTCCACTTGCTGCACTGTGCTGCTCCCCTCCCCCACCTGCATCAATCAGCCCAGGTGAGGCTGAAACAGGCTCTTTGGAGCTGGCAGCCATCTTGGTTGTAGAACCACAGGTCCCAGCAGTCATAGCAGAATCCATTTGCGGGGGGCATGATGTAGATCCATCCATACTGCTCTGGTGGGCTGATGACACCTCTGCTAGGGGATTTCTCTTCATATCTGCAGAGGATTTCTCCACAGCAGAAACACCACTTACTACAGCCGGGACACCGTCCACTTTAGCCGGGACACCACTCACTGCAGCCGGGACACCCATGTTGGAAGGCGGCTGCACCGTACAGTGGGATTTCTCCACCAGTGCCGGTCTGCGACCCTTCTGCGACTCCACAGCGACTTCTGATGCTTCACCAGCAGACCTGTCTGCCCTTAGGGGTGACTCCATCTGTTGGGTAAACTGTAAGGTGCCATGTTCACCCTCAACCCCCTGACTGGTTGCCGCTGGCGATTCCCCAGCCTGACATGGGGGGAGGGGTGCAGAGGCAGATGGATCCGGGTTGTCTGTAACATGCGACTGCTGCTGATCCACAGAGGTCTGGCTGGCAAATCTCATCTCTTTTTTAAATTTTTCTGCAAACGCTCCACTTTTATCTTTTAATTTCTCCAACAATAAAGACTGTTTCTTTACTTTCTCCTCCATCTCTTGTAGCTCAGGCTTCATGGCCGAACGGTTTTTACTCCAAGCCTGGAAGTACTTGGTTTTGAGGTTTTTATGTTCAGCTTTCAAACATTTTAGTTTCTCCTCTGCTCTTCCGACTGCCCGAAAATGTCTGCATACATCTGTACTCTCACCAGGGACTGGACCCACAGTCAGATCCTGCACCACCTCCTCCTCCTCACTAGGCCCCGTATCATCAGGGGGATCTGTCCCAGGGCCTCCCCCAGGATCAGGCATTATTCCTGGGCCAAGCTAGCAGGCAAGGCCCAGGCTTGAAAAAGGCTGGTTCTCTCAGAGAGCTCCTTGGGTGTGTCCTCCTCCTTCTTCCCACTGACCACCAATGTAAGGGAAATTCTTCTCACTGACCACCAATGTAAGGGACATTCTTCCCACTGATTATGTGTTTCATATTTATTTATTTTTTACTTTTTTTAGTCCTTTAAAGTAGTTACTGAGGTAGAATAGAATATGGACTGAGAGAAGTTTAATAGATCCAGAAGGAAGGCTGAGGAGAATCCAAAGGCGAGTCCAGACCTGACCTTATATGACTGCCCAGTGACAGGAGAGGTGGTGTGAAGAAAGCCTCTTGAGGGGGGAGGGGGTGAGCAGGACGCCCACTAACACACAGCTCCTTTCTCTATCTGCAAAGTACAGAGCGTCCTGACTTCCTGGTCACCCCTCCCCCTCAAGAGGTTTTCTCCCCTCCCCCCAGGTGTGTGAGGGAGATAATTGCACTGAGGTAAAGGAAGCTATTTAGGGAAAGAATTACCATTACAAACGCTTTTTATCTACACACAAAATAAGTGAAATAACCCTTCAAACAAACCTTAATAAATCCACAACTGTACATGCGATCGATACAGCGACTTCACCGTATAAAAGACAAGACTCTTGTGAACGCATCGATATGAAATTTATGTTGATAAACTTAAAAATGTGGCCATGTCAGCGATTTAGAAAAGAGTATCTTTGTGTGTCTTACTAACAAATTTTAAAAGTTGGTTATAATGAAGGTCTATGGGGAAAAATTTGGAACTCTTGTCCTTTAGAAGCTCCAGCAACGAAAAGTAAAATGCGCATCACAAAACTGATCACATTGCCTGAAAGCAGACAAAAATACCTTCCATTTGATATATAAATTGTGTATGACAAGTAGATCTTGTGGGCGTGAGAGCAATTTGTTCCCCCTTTTTTATAGATAATCCGATTCTTTTCAAAACTCACACTGTAAAGGTCACATGACTCACTCTGAGCCATGTCCATAGGAAGACTGTTTAATCGATAAAATTTTCTGAAAAAATCACTAAACGTAAATTGCTTTTTCACAAAAACTATAAAAGATTTCAATCTGAAAAGTCATAGCCGGATAGCTGAATATTTTGTGACCGTGGTAAAGTTTGTTTGGTGTCTGTCAGTGAAAGTATGAAGGAGGAGATACATTTTGTACGGCATGAGTTTTGAAGCAGGAGAAAGCATGTTCTCATTGACTTCAATGTTAAAAAAAAGCGACTAAAAGCTTAATATTTTAAAAAGTATAAATAGCACAAAAAAACTTGAAGAAGTCCCATCGTTAGCTGAATGAGATGAACATTTTAAAAGTTGAATGGTCTCAATCGCTGAAAGTATGGCGAAGTTACGCAGAGCCAAAAAACGTACGGAATAAAGGATAAAATTAATAAGAATAATAAAAAACGAATAACAATACTGGGAATGCTTATTAAAGCATTCCCACTAATAAAAAACGAATAACAATACTGGGAATGCTTATTAAAGCATTCCCACTAATAATAAAAAACGAATAACAATACTGGGAATGCTTATTAAAGCATTCCCACTAATAAAAAACGAATAACAATACTGGGAATGCTTATTAAAGCATTCCCACTAATAAAAAACGAATAACAATACTGGGAATGCTTATTAAAGCATTCCCACTAATAATAAAAAACGAATAACAATACTGGGAATGCTTATTAAAGCATTCCCACTAATAATAAAAAACGAATAACAATACTGGGAATGCTTATTAAAGCATTCCCACTAATGAACAATTAATCAATCCTAAATAGCTATAATCACACACATATACAATTTGTGTAATTCTATGAAATACTAAATGACATAAAAGTGTCATAAAAAGTCCCTATCACATGAAAATATGGCAGAGCTTAAACAGTGGCATTATGTCCATTCAGATTAGTGGCTGTTGGGACGAGTGGCTGTATTACTATTTGTTTGAATTTTGACAGTGTTTGTGAATACCTGCTTTTACATTTTAATAAGCACTATCCTGAGTTACTATTTTATCTTCTCACCAACCAATGAAAGGTAGAGCACCAATGAGCCTCCTCAGCATGCCATCACTGTTCAACATGTTTCAGCTTAATGCCTTTGTTAGGAATGTCTGATGTCATGCACTATTAAATACCAGCACCAAGTGACCTGCACATCCTGGAGGTAACTCATTCAGATATCACAATGATGGTATATTATTTAGGGATAGTGACCAATACCAGTAATACCCCTACCAAATTGGGTCAAAAAGGTAGCGTCTAATCAGAGTGGCTGACCATCAAATGAATTTTAAGTAGCTGCCATTTTCTAACCTTTGTGTTACAAAACATAAAATATAAAACATTGAAGGAAGGATAGCAACAGGAGCCCACAACGGCACACGGTACCTAGCAGTAGGACGTGTGTGTTTTAGCTCCAGGAAGGCAGGCAGGCAGGCTCCCAGCACCCAGCCAGCATCCACTGTCCGGAAGTATCCAGCTTCCAGCTTCAGTGACATCCATCGGATCCAACCAGTCCAGGGTCCCCCAAGGAAAGCACTCACCCTCCCCCAGCCGCCCCACATGCTAAAATCCCCCAACAAACAATCCGACGGCAGCTGCAAGTCTGTCTCTGTGGTTCTCCCATGAGGCGCAGGCCCACAGGACAGGCCACGGCCTAAAAAAAACATTCAGCCCCCGCCGCTTCTCTTACCTCCTTTTTTCCCCAGGTCGCCGCCATCAAGTCCCTGCATCTGCCACCCAACGGGCAGTGGACCCTGGAAGGCCTGAGAAGGTAAGCACCCACTCTCTACATCAGGCCGCGGCACCGTAGGAACATCTGCGGCTTTGCGGCCTAGTGCCTCACCATCCTACACCCACGAGCCAGTAAGATATTGCCCCATATCGCCCCCCGTTCTGAGCCGCCTCGGCCGGTTCACCCGCCCCCCGCCTACGGAGCCCTCCCGAGCCAACGGCATCCTCTCCTAGTTTGGAAAGTTCATGGATGGGGCCTAGCTCTGGACTGCGGCCATCTTGGTACACCCAGCTGGTGGATGTCAGGAACAAACCCTCACATCCATACCCCCCCATACAACGCTACTGGAACCAATCAGTACTCACCCAATCACTCTCACCATCAACGTAGCCCCTCTTTTTTTCCCTGCCTTATTATCCCCCCTCACCTGCTGTTCCACCACAGGAGGACCAACATGGGCGGGGCGGGGATCAAGCAGTACGTGACTTGCAATTCACAACCAGGTAAGGACTCAGCGCTCTTTCACTATAGTAAGTTGATCCAGGGTTTATCCGATTGCCTTTGAGGGATCAGGAAGGAATTTTTCTCCTAAGTTATAGCTAATTGGCCTCGCTCTGCAGGAGTTTTTTTGCCTTCCTCTGGATCAACTAGGGGAGTCAGATTAGGGGTCCACCACATCACCACTGATCACCATCGGTAGCATTCTTCACCGGAAATTACCATCGTCATCATCACCGGCATTACCTTACCACAAATCATCACGTTATTGTCGGTACTGTTGGTATCATAGCCAACATGAAATATTCAGCAAAAAACATTCGGGAGTTAAGGACCATCGCTCGAATGCTACCGCAGGCCATAAAAAAAAATGACAGAAAGAACAACTGCTGCTGCGTGAGAGGGGGATGGCGTGCGGCACGTGAGGCAGGCATGCCGAGGGAGGGGCCTATCGCGCCACGGACCGCACTGGGAGACCTATGGAGGACGCTGGAGGATCTGAGGGAGAGCGTGCAGCGATGGTAGCGGACGGTCGGACGGTCAGGGTGTCACGTCACTTCCGGTTGACCTTACGCGTTGTGTCACGTCACGTGACTTCATCAGAAGTCACGTGACGTGACGCAACGCGTAAGGTCAACCGGAAGTGGCGTGACACCCTGACCGTCCAACCGGAAGTGCCATTGTTTTGGTGTTTTTATTCGGTTCTCTTTCTGTAAGTGTGTTTACCTTATTAAACCATTTTTAAGTTTACGTACTTCACCATGTGAGCTTCATTTTTTCTTTGGAACATCCGTTATATTTTCGACCGGACGTCGAATGTGGCTGAGACTGGCTTAAGGATTGCATCAGAGACGTCTGTCTACAGGATCATCATTGTATGTGTTTGATGCCTCTTTCTTTCTTGTGGAAGGTAAGCGCTCTGTGAGCACGTTCATCTGTGAAGTCTCATCTGGATGATTTCGTTGTTTACATGGAAGCCTTGTCACTGATTGATTTACGTTTGTCCCCCCACTGGATTTTACCAATTTGGGACATTTGCTGCTGCACTGTATTGCACATGTTTGGATTATTCACTTTATTTGTATTATTATCACTATTTCTAAAGCTTGCTCACTTGTTTGTTTGGGATTGATTATTTAGTTTAGTTTAAGTTTGCGCTCATCATTACACTTTTATATCCTATTTTTGTTGTTAGCACATACTAGATTTGAGCTGCATGTAATTAGTTTATATTTTTGCTCATATTGGGTCTATTCACTGTTGGCTAGCGCTTTAGTTTTTCCTTTTAATATCCACCCATATGTTCCTCCGGTATGGAGGCTATTCTCAGATAAATGCAGCAGAGATACGTCAAATGGGTAAGAAAATCAATAGCAATAGCATCATAATGTGGAGAAGATGAAAGGAGAAAATAACGCCGGGGATTTGTGCTGCTGTTTGCATTTTCTAATGATAACTTTGGGTGGTATGTGAATCATTCAGCTTTGTCTTAAATCCTCTAGTACAGTCATAGAGTCCTTCTGGTGACATTTGTAATATACTGGACTAGGTACCACCTGGGTCAGCAAAGACTGACCTAGCGAAGAGTTACCAACATTTAGGTCTGTTTCAATCACCTCCCCTGTTATTAGTGCAGTAAAAGAGTCGCTTTGGGGACATATGCAATTTATTGATCGGACACCTGCTGGGGAAGTAAAGTCAGACTCAGCGAATGAGTTACCAACATCTGGTAGCCAGTAGTCCATACCTGTTCCTTATCAGAAAATGGCCCCATGTTAGAGAAATCCTGGCGACAGTATTATATTATATCAATGGAGATTGCATCACACCTTCTCTATGGTGAAACGGCGCTAGAAGTCAATCTACCAACATTGTTTTCCTGTTCTTGCTTTGACTGTGTGCCAACTACCTCCCACAGTGGAGGATTGTAAATAACGGGAAATTTATGACTAACCATTAACCTGTGAGCCCCATAGGTAATAAAAGCGTGTGCAAACTACTCCTAGGGGAAAGAGGCTCGTACAGGTGTGGTTTACTTATCAGCCAGGTTGGGAAGAGTTTCCCACGGGATGGATGGGCTGCCTCGGTGAGGGATAATATAGGGGTAGAACCGCAGCAGTGGCCTGCACTACCCTAGGTATACAGAGGGTCGAGCTACAGCATACGCCACAGAGTGGTAAAGCCGAGTTGCGGGAGCCCCTATCTATTAACCCCTCATCCCAGGGTAACAGCATACACTAAAAGGGAGGGGAGAGGGGAAGAAAAAAGAAAATATATATATGTAGAGCAACTCCCATAGCTATATACAGTAGGCCGGAAGCCGGGCAGACAAAAGCGGTCTTAGGTCCTGCATAAAGTATACAGTACAGGGGGCGTACAAACCCCCCCCCCCCCCGTTCGCACCCTAAAGGTGCACCAAAGTCGCACAGGATACAAGCAACATCCTTATTGAAACTGGAAAAGCAAATCAGAAGGAGGAACTGCCATAGAATGAGTAAGATTACAAGGGGCTCCGCCCCGAAAACCCCTAAGGGTAACCCAACTACGGGTTCAATAAGACAATATATGTCTCAGGAAGGAGGCACCAAAAGTCCAGCTACGGAAAAGAAAACGTAAAAAACGGGTGTCACCAAGAAAGGGGTAGGGGGAGCGAACCCACCAGCCAGCGACACGTCTACAGAAGGAGACCTGGAAGTAAGTCACCCAGAGGAAATGAGAAAAGGGACGCATTTACCAACTATGACCGAACTGGATGGGATGTTAAGGAGGCTGGAGAATGCCATCAAAGAGGAAATTAGTATTCTAAGAAACGATATAAGCCATATTCTGTCACGGGTAGAGGAGATTGAAACAAGAATGGAAAAGGGAGGGAAAAAATGGGGAGGGTGGGGGAAGGGGGCTTTGCGAGGGGGGTCAACTTTGCCTTAGAGGCAAGGATGACTGACCCGGAGGGCAGATACCTATTCTTAAAAGGCAAAATCGGGAACAGGGCTTATACCCTCGCCAATGTCTACGCCCCCAATGTCCACCCTATAAAATATCTCGGCAGAATTCTGGACAAACTGAAAATATTTGCCACAGGATACATGATATTGATGGGGGACCTAAACTTTGTTCTGGACCCGAGACAAGATAGTACTTCCTTGGGGAGGGAGACAACTAGTGTACAGCTACAAAAGATAAAACGAAAGATGTATGACAGCCAATTGGTCGATGTCTGGCGGGCCTTTCATCCAAACACACAAGACTACACGTATTTCTCTCCTCCCCATGGAACATACTCTCGAATCGATTACATGCTGATAGACCACAGGCTATTGGATGTCATTACGGAAACCGACATAGGGATCATGACCATTTCCGACCATGCTCCAATAACCATGAAAATAAAGTCAGCCTACCCAAACAATAAACAGGGGGTCTGGCGCCTCAACGGTTATCTGATCCGCGACGAGGCCGGGGCCTGGAGGGTTATGGAGGAATTAAAACAATTTTTTTACACGAATGACACAGAGGAGATCTCAAGAGCAACTCTATGGGAGACGCACAAGGCCTATATTAGAGGGGTATTGATATCAGAGGGGGCACGAAGGAAAAAGGAGAGAAACAGGCTGCGCAACCTATTGGTTAAAGAAATAACTCACCTAGAACAAACCCACAAAGAAAGGGGACAAAAAGAGACGTATCGGAAACTAATTATAAAAAGAGACGAACTAAAGGCAATTATGGAACAGGACGCCAGGAAAATACTCAATCTTATTGCCAGAGAGAGGTATCTATGGGGGAACAAATCGAGTAAACACTTGGCAAAAATGGCCCAAAAAAAGAAAACAAGGAACTACATTGAAAAAATTAAAAAGAAAAATGGGGACTGGGCCTATGCAACGGTCGATATAGCAGACACGTTCAAAAATTATTACGAAGAATTATATAACATCAAACAACCATTGGGGCAGGCGGGAGAAAGGGAGACGGCAGTCTCGACCTTTCTTGAGAGGGCAGGACTGCCAAAGGTAGATGAGGAGGAAAGCGTATTTATGGACAGGCCCATCACAGAAGAGGAAGTCAAAAATGCCCTGAAAAATATGCCCATTGGGAAAAGCCCTGGCCCCGACGGGTTTACGGTATCATACTACAAGAGATTTAGCGACATCTTGATACCTCGACTATGCAGCTATTTCAATGGCCTGGGGGCAGAGTATGAGATGAGTCAGGAAGCATCAGCAGCTTTGATTGCAATTATCTTGAAGGAGGGTAAGGATAGATCCCTATGCTCGGGATATAGACCCATCTCTCTTTTAAATATAGATGTCAAGCTGTATGCAAAGGTCCTGGCCGAACGCCTGAAAAGTGTCATGACTCGGATGATCTACCCGGACCAGGTTGGGTTTGTCCCCAACAGGGAGGGCAAAGACAACGGCATAAGGGCACTCCTTCTGTTACAGAGGATAAGGCAGGACGGGCCCTCCAGTCTATTCCTGTCGGTAGATGCTGAAAAAGCTTTTGACAGGGTAGACTGGGGACTCATGATGCAGACACTAGCCGTAATGGGAATGGGGAATAGGCTCATCGACCCACAGCAAAAATTAAGATTAACGGATCTCTTTCGGATTCCTTCGAGATGAGGAACGGGACAAGACAGGGTTGCCCCCTGTCCCCCCTCCTCTTCATCCTCTCATTAGAATCGCTGTTGGCTACAATCCGAAAATATTCTGATATTAAGGGGATCCGAGTCAGCGGTGAGGAACATAAACTATCGGCGTTCGCCGACGACATACTGTTTTTTATCACTGACCCGGTGAACACTATTCCTAGGCTATCTCATACCCTGCAACAATACAGCCTTATTTCCAATTTCAAGATTAATGTAGCAAAATCAGAAATATTAAATATCAACCTGAATAAAACCGAAGTAGGCCGGGTGAAAGAGATTTGTGACTTCCCCTGGCGAAAAGAAGTAAAGTACCTAGGCAACAAACTAGCTAATACGGTCAAGAAGATCTACAAGATCAATTAAGTCCCCTTGTTGAACGAAATTAAAAACAATTTAAAAAAAACAATAAACAAACCCATTTCATGGGGGGGACGTATAAATATGTTAAAAATTATATATGTCCCCAAGATTCTATATAAATTTCAACAAATTCCAATCGCGCTACCCCCACAATATATAAGAACTCTAAACTCCATACTAATGAACTATGTCTGGAAAAATAAAAAGCATAGACTATCCCTGATAACTCTAAAACAGGACAAGCAGGAAGGAGGTTGGGCGGCTCCCGATATTAAAAGCTATTATAGAGCCGCAGTCCTCTCCAGGGCAGTGGAATGGGCCAGAGACAAACACGGGAAAAGATGGTTACAAATAGAGAAAGCACAAGATATGACACAATTAAGTAAAATTCTGTGGATGCCTCCACAATACAGAGCACTGAAGCACAATATATATGAAATGATGAAAAGCACTTTGAGAATGTGGGATAGGGTACAGACACAACTGAATAGTAAATTCAATTCCCCGCTTATTAATATTAAAGAAAACGCATATTTCGCACCAGGTGAAAAAAAACTGGGGGTAATTGGATTAAAAAGGACAGAGTGTACTTAGGGGACATTATTAAGAGTGGTGAGTTGGCCACCTTCGAGGAGCTGAAGTCCAGACGTGATATTTGGAACCTCGATAGGTGGCACTATACGCAGTTACGTCACTTTGTGCAGCAACTTTCCCATCCATTAAGGATGGGGACCGAGCTGACACCACTGGAGAAAGTATGCACTGGGGAGAATATAAAGGGCACTATTTCAAAATTATATAAGATAATTATTAAGATTGGGGCACGGGGAGCAACACCCTTTGTGGAAAAATGGGAAAGGGAGTTGGGAGTCTCTAGGGGGGTAAACACGGTTAATAAAATAATGTCTCTCGTTCATGCTTCTGCCACCGATTCGCGAACTGCGGAGATGAACTATAAGCTCATCTCCGGGTGGTATATCACCCCAGCCAAATTGAGCCAATTCAGAACTGGGCAGTCCGCTGAGTGCTGGCGTGGGTGTCCCGATAGAATCACGATGGCGCATTTGTGGTGGACTTTCCGGTAATCCAAAAATTTTGGGACTCTATATTGAGTCAAGTAAAGGAAATTACGGGCATTTGCGATAAAAAAAGACCCGTGGGTAGTTCTCTTCCACGGCAGTTTCGAGGGAATTAAAAAATATAAGCAGACACTACTACTATTGAACGCAGCAAAATGGCTCATACCCAAAAAATGGCAAGATACTGGAAGCCCACAGATTTGGGAGTGGGTAGCTGCCGTGGAAGAAACTTATAGAATGGAAGAGTTGAAGGAAAACTTAGAAACTAGGAATGATTTTGAGACTAAATGGCATAAGTGGACGGTTTATAAAAAAACATGGAATTACGTTGTGAACTCAAGACCACCCTTGTGAGGGTGCTTGAAGTACCTATATGGGAAAGGAATCCCTTGAGAAGGGGAAACCAAGAGTCCGCCATCCATAATAGGAGTTTTCATACCTATTATGGTAGATATCGACATCTACTGACGGAGAATAGCGAGAAGGAGTCCTGGGGGCCATGGGGGGGGGGGGTGTGGAGGGATGGGAGGGCGAAAAGGGATATGTTCCGAGAGCGCTGCAGAAGTAGGATCGGGGGTAGCCAATAGGGTACACAAATCGAGTCAATTAAGTTATTCGATGATACAGTGGGGCTCTCTCTGTATACATTATAAAAAAAAAGGAAGTAATATGATGGATAACCAGTTTCACAGATGATGCAAAACCGCAAATAGAGATGATCGACAGCACCATACTAGGAGCGGCACTCTAAAAGTCTGGTAGTGGCTGATGTGAAAAAAAGAGAAAAAAGAAAAAAAAAAGAAAGAACAACTGCTAAGAATCGATCGACGATCAACTTTTAAAAACAGGACAGAATCATCTCAGCTACAACAGTTATCATGTGCCTTGATCAACACAAGATCTCCAGTAAAACACAGACAGGAAATCCATGATTTCATAATTCAACATAACATAGAAAGCTGGCTAACATTAGATTGTAACAACATTCTTGCAGAACTTGTGCCAGAAAATTATGGTATCCTCACTGAAAACAGAGTGGAACGAGGAGGAGGTCTAGCAGTTATCTACAAGGTTCACCTCTCGATCACCAAACCAAATCTACAGAATACACTGACATTTATGGAAACGCTCACTCTGCAACTCCAAGCAACACCCCAGGACATCATCCATTTACTACTATGTTACAGACTGCCAGGCCCAAAGACGCATCTATGTACATCGCTGACAGAATTTTTCTCGACCTACACCTTAAATACCAAACATCTCCTGTTACTTGAGGGTTTTAACCTCTGGGCCAACTCGATACAGGATCCCGTCATCGACACCTGCATTGACCAATTGGAAAGACTAGGTCTGCAGCAACTGATATGCACGCCCATGCATGCTTCAGGTCACACCCCCGATCTCATCTTCAATCAGAATATGGATATCAACATAACAGAGAATAGGCCCTTACTCTGGACAGATCATCATGCAATCAAATTTATTAAAACTACCAACATTGTCTCACAAAAACTCACTAATCCGGCTGGACAAGATCCCAGTAGAAGCTCCATTCGGAACCCTTCAAAACTAGACTCCTAAACAAACTAAAAACAATAGAAAAACATCAAACAGCAGTAGAAACGCTCAACACTATCAACAAAGCTCTACTACAGACTGCAGACATAATCACCCCAAAACGCAGATCGCTCATCCAGAAAAACAACTCTGGTTGGTTCAATACCGCGCTCACTTTATTGAAGCAAGAACGTAGAAGACCAAAAGCCGCCTGGAGAAAACACTCAACAAAGGAAAACCACGCAATCTACAAATTGATCACAAAAAATATCACAAAGGAATCTTTAAAGCAAAAAAATAGCATTTTTCTAATATCCTCAAAAAAGCCCAGAACCGTCCACGTAAACTCTTTAACTTAGTCACTCACACTATGAATCCAGCCTGCCTAAAGGCTCCGAATTATGAAACACAATATTTCTGCAATGAATTATCGGATTACGACCTGATCGCACGACACTTTTACGACTATTATACCAGACTTTATAACTTACCGGCACAACACAAACCGACAGATGCTCAGGGAAACAGGCAACAAATTATTCTTGACTATCTGACTACATCCAAACTCCCGAAACTGTCTGAATCTGATAGCACACTCCTGGAACAACCATTTACCACGTCTGAGGTCCAATCGGCCATTAAGGACCTGAAGTCCGGAAAAAGCCCTGGCCCAGACTGTTACTCCTCCATTTATTATAAAACCATTATAGATATCCTATCTGCCCCCTTGACGTCAGCACTAAACTATTTCTCCTCTCCTAGAGAGGTCCCCAACTCGTTCCTAGCGGCCCATATAGCAGTCATACCCAAACCCGACAAAGACCACTCCCATTGTTACAATTATCGGCCAATATCACTACTTAATTTAGATGTTAAACTCGTGGCCAAAATCCTAGCCAACAGACTCAAGCCCTCGTTACACACATTGATAGGTTCAGAGCAGGCAGGCTTTGTGCCAGGCAGGGAGGCTAGAGACAATGTCATGAAGTCTATCAATCTGATCTATGCGGCCAGGAGCCGAAAGATCAAGGGTCTTCTGTCCAAAGACGCTGAGAAGGCCTTCGATCGAGTAGCCTGGGACTTCTTGATGGCGAAATGTAAATTTGTGGGCATGGGAGAGCACATGCTGTCCTGGATTTCAGCACTTTATAAGAACCCTTCAGCCAGGTTGAAGATTAACAATTCCCTTTCAGAAACGGTACACATTTCTAATGGCACTAGACAGGGCTGCCCCCTCTCCCCTATTCTATTCATCCTCACGCTTGAACCCTTCATTAGGACCTTAATGCACAACCAAAACATCCAAGGCCTTCACATAGCCAATAAGGAATACAAGGTGGCTGCATATGCGGATGACCTTCTGTTCTTCCTGACTCACATCCATCCCTAGTCTGATGACAGAGTTTACTATGTTCAGCTATATATCCAACCTTAAAATAAATTATAACAAGTCTGAGATACTGAACGTCTCCACGCCTGACCCGTCCCTTACTGATTTACGCCACAATTAATCTTTTAAATAGGAGACCTCTGCTCTCAAATATTTGGGGATCTGGCTCACCCCACATCCATCGCAGATGTTCGAGAAAAACTTTACCCCTCTTCTTAAGACTATACAGACAGGTGGGGGCGTGGTCTGCCAGCAATGGAGATGGCTGCTTAGAATCTGAGCTCTTCTGCCAGGGAGAGAACCGGAGCGATAGGAGCCCGAATCCTTGATCAAACTCCTTCACTGCTACTCGCTAAGACCCAGGCTGACCCGGTGAAGACATGACGGGCAAAAGGAAAACGGATCGCCACCCGCAGAAGCTGACCGCCTTCTTTCATTATAATGCACAGGTCAGTCAGCAGCAAAATGGCGCCGACGGCCTCCTTTCCTACCTCGGGCCAACCAGTGGTGGATACCACACTAAAAGACATGCTCCTCTCTCTCCAGACCTCCCTGATGACGGATCTCTCGTCCATCTTTTCTAAAATCACTACAGAGTTGCATGTGGTGGAAGACAGGGTCACACACCTGGAAAACAGCATGGGAGAGTGCACTAACACAGTAAATGAACTGGTGGATTCCTATGAGGACTTGCAGTCTGAGCAGAAATGGGTGAGAGCCAAGCTGGCCGATTTAGAGGACCGTTCCAGGAGAAATAACCTGAAACTTAGGGGGGTCCCGGAGACTGTACCACCGGCTGATCTTCCAAAATACGCTAAAGAACTTCTTCATGTGCTACTCCCGGATGCCTCACCTAGAGACCTTATAATAGATAGGATACACCGTATAGCCAAGCCCTCTCACTTAGCTGCTTCGGTCCCGAGAGACATACTCATGAGGATTCATTTCTTCCATATAAAGGAACATTTGCTGATGGCTGCTAGAGGGGGACCACCGCTACAACATCCATTCGAGGGGGTGCTACTCTTTCCTGACCTCTCAAAGTATACACTACAACTCCGGCGACAGCTTAACCCAATCACCAAGGGTCTTTACAACCATAAAGTCCAGTACAAATGGCGCTACCCAGCAACGCTCCTCGTCTCACGAAATGGCTCGACCCACGTAATCCAAGATCTGCAGAAGGGATTGCGCTTGCTACACACATGGGGAATTATACCGGATTCGCATCAGGATTCGGTGGAACCAAGAGCCCAAATGGGACGAAGACAGACTCGACGGATCCCCGCCACCCAAGAAGACGAACCGGAGCAGATGACTTGAAGGCCTCCTTCAACATATCTACATGACAGATACTCTCCCTGGCATCCAGCTACTTATTTTGATTACTTGTTCTTTTTTTATTCCTGTTCTATCCCCTTTTTTTAGTGTTTTGGTTTGAATCAGCAGCATTGTGACACTTGTTACCCCGAATAGGCGGTTTAACGGGCTACTTAGTCCCGATACTCCGCTCTCTGACACCCTAGGTGGCACATCCACCACACCCGACACCTGGTGTGCTGTCAGTTTGTTTATTGTACCATCGTTTTATCTAACCCTTCAGAGTTATCAGAAAAGGTGCAGGGCTCTGCACGACGGACAACACCGCCACCAGTGTATGTACACTAAAGTACTCCAGTTTTTCTTGCTTTTATATGTTGCAACTAACAGTGCTCTTTTTTTTACAGCTACAATATATTAGGACAGTGGGCCGCTCGCACACTCTCCGCCCTTGCTGGAGACACCTCAATCTCTATTTTGTTTTTGGTTTCTTGTTACTCTACGGTGCCCAGCCCACTCTCCACATCTAACTGTAAGTGAAATTTTACTATACATCTTCCTTAGTAACTACCGACAATGGCGATTAAGCTTCTATCCATTAACGCCAATGGTTTGAACCACCCTGCTAAGAGACATTCCTTATGGAAGACTGCACTAGACCTACAATGCGATGTGCTCTGTGTTCAGGAAACGCATTTTGCCTCCACTAATGCACCTGTATGTACCAATAGAAAATTCCCTCACACTTTCTCTGCTAATTTCACCTCCAAAAAGAGGGGGGTGTTTCTGGCAGTGAAAGACACTGTGCGGTTCCTTCTGAAAAATGTGGTTACCGACCCAGATGGTCGTTATATTATTCTGGTCTGTACATTGAATGGTAATGAATACACGTTGATTAATGTATACGCTCCTAACACCGGACAGATCAGATTCCTCCGCAAGGTGACAAAATTGGCACAAACTATCAAACAGGGGCAACTCATAATGTGTGGGGATTTTAACTTAGTCCCGGACGTTCTTATGGACTCCACTACCCCCTCTAAACGGAGAGAATCCCCCTTGAAACACTTTGCGACGTCCCACGATCTGTTCGATGTTTGGAGATGCCAACACGGCTCCGAGCGAGACTACACATACTTCTCGCCCTTGCATAGAACCTACTCGCGCATTGATCTTTTTCTTACAGACAAATGGCTTTTACAAACTATCAGCGCTTCAGAAATCCACACCACGACTTGGTCGGATCATGCCCCCATCACGATCACCGTTTCAAATTTTAACAACACAAGACCGACCTTTATATGGCGGGCTAACAACTACATCTTGCAACATCCCACATTCTCCCCTGAGATTGCGGATACGCTTAAAGACTTCTTTGACAATAACACGGGATCTGTATCCGACCCAGCCGTGCTGTGGAACGCGCACAAGGCTTACATTCGAGGCATTTTACTTAAGTTGAGCTCCATACACAAAAAGAACAAATCTTTACGGATAGATGCTCTTGTATCTCAATTAGACACCCTAGAAAGGCTTAACAAACTCAACCCTGACCCAACTAGATCCGCCCAAATCCTATCTCTGAGGCAAGAACTCAGACTCCTCCTCCTACAATCCTTCGAGCGTACGCAGAGGAGACTGAAAGCCTCCTCCTATTCCACGTCTAATAAGGCAGGCAAGGTTCTGGCCCAACGCATCAAAGGAAGGAGAGTCAAACAAAAGATTGATCACCTCATCCATCCACACACGAAAGACAGGCTTACAAATCCCCAAACAATTGCAGACGCGTTCAGCACGTACTACAGCGACTTGTACAACTTACACAACGATCAGGACACGCACCAACCCACCGCGACTGAAATCGAAGAATTCCTCAACCATGTAACCCTCCCCTCCCTGACTGAGACCCAACTTTCCAATTTAAACAAACATTTCACCACCCCAGAAGTACTGGCAGCAATTAACTCTCTACCCTTAGGCAAATCCCCTGGACCGGACGGCCTCACAGGGGAATACTATAAGGAATTTTCCCAACACTTAGCTCCCACCCTGACCACAATGTTCAACGCAGCAGCCACTTCCTCCAGATTTCCAAAAGAATCCCTACAGGCACTTATTATAACCCTACCTAAACCAGGCAAAGACCCGACTGCCCCTCAGAACTTTCGCCCAATCTCACTCTTAAATCTAGATCTGAAAATATATGCTAAAATGGTTGCATCTCGACTTCTTGACATCATGCCCTCGCTGATCCACAAGGATCAATCCGGCTTCACAATCGGTAGACAAGCGTCTGACGCCACAAGGAGGATAATCGATATTCTCCATTATGCTGAAACAAGTGGAACGCCTTCTCTGCTCCTGGCTCTGGATGCAGAGAAGGCGTTCGACAGAGTACACTGGGGCTACCTGCGTCAGGCCCTTCAAAAATTCGGATTTAAGGGACATATACTGAACGCCATACTGGCCCTATACTCGAATCCCTCGGCGAAGGTATTCTCCGCCGATATGCTCTCTCAATCGTTCGACATAACGAATGGCACCAGGCAAGGATGCCCGCTCTCACCACTTATTTTTAACTTACTAATTGAACCCCTTGCAGAACACATTAGAAGTCATCCACATATATCGGGAATAGAGGTAGGTCCCAACAGACATAAGATTAGCCTATTCGCGGATGATGTCATTCTTATACTGACCAATCCCACGACATCATTGATCGCAGCCCAAAAAACACTCCTTTGGTTCGGCAAAATATCATACTACAAGGTCAATGCCACTAAGTCCTATATACTAAATATAGGATTAGATGCTACTACCAAGAACCTACTACAACTTCAACTTCCGTACACATGGGCGGAACATGAGATATCATATCTAGGGATCCGCATACCACGTTCCACAAAACATCTATTCAATAGTAATTTCAAACCCTTCCTATCCGAACTCCGAACAGCGACCAACAAATTAGCTAAAATAGAACTTTCGTGGTCTGGACGGCTCGCGGCGTTCAAAATGATGCATCTCCCCCAATTGCTATATCTATTTCGTACACTCCCAATCCCTATTCCCACATCCTACTTTCACTCCTTACAAACGATCCTGAACAAACTGTTGTGGCAAGACAAAAAACCGAGATGCGCTGGACACCTCCTAATCAAACACAAACTAGCAGGAGGAGCGGGATTAGTAGACTTCAGGGACTATTATTTAGCCACAATACTCACTCAACTCAGAGACTGGTTCCAAACACGCCCAAATACCCTATGGGGTCAGTTAGAATCTACTATGGTAAAACGCAACAACCTTAGTGACTGGTTACTAAGAATCCCTCACGGTAATCCTGTCTCCAACTCTCTCCCTCCTACCATGAGAGCCTCGGCTCTAGCATGGAAAGTTATGGTACAACAGGGTGAAAACCACCCACAACCGCACAAACCTCCCCTTCCACTGACTGTTCTAGACCATTGCACCGAAGACCTTAGAACATCAGATTGGAAACCCTATGGTATCTCCTACCTACAGGACATCATCCAAGACGACACTATACTCCCGTTCTCCCATTTACAAGCAAAATTTGGACTAAGAGACAAGGAACTCTTCACCTACCTAAGAATTAAACACTGCCTTTCCCGCATATCCAAACCATGTTACACCACTCCCCCTAAAATATGGACATTTCTGACCGACCGCTCCTCTAAACAGAAAGGTATCTCCCTTTTCTATGCCATGCTTCGACAAAAATTAATATTCGTCAAAGCTAAACCGCACATTCAATGGGATACCGACCTTGGACAGACTCTTCCAGACCTACAATGGCAGGACGCACTCAAGTCCGTATACAGAGCCACTAGAAATGTAGCACTATGGGAACTGACTTTGAAAATCTCACTACGTTGGTACCTAACACCCGCCAAGATAGCAAAATTTGGCAAAGGCAGCCCAGACACATGTTGGAGGTGCACCCAAATGACAGGGGATCTGATACATATCCTTTGGTCCTGCCCGCTTATCACCCAATTTTGGACAAATATCTTTCGCATGCTGTCAAACATTGCTGGTAGTAACATCTCCCCAACGCCAACATTAGCACTACTTAACATGGACTTGGGTAGGTTTCCTGTGAACATGCAACTGGTGGTCACTAATATTCTCCTGGCAGCCAGGCTGAGTATCACCAGACTTTGGAAATCTACCCAACCTCCAACGCTAGAAGCTGTTATTGACCTAGTCAACCTACATTACAACCACGAGCTGACACTGGCCTCAAGCAGAGGAATGTACGGTAAAGTTCATGAGAAATGGCTCACCTGGTCCCGTTGGGAAAATGCAGCCATGTTTATGTAAATCCGTCAGCTGCGGCGGAATCATATCCTAGCTTTACCCTTTAAGGGCTTTCACTATATGAATCGCTTGTTTGACCAATTGTTTAGTAGCACTGTTTTCTGTTTTTGAATTTATATGTATTTAACCTCATTTTGTATCCAACATACATGTACAATGTGACGGCGCTGCGTCGCCCAATTGTTAATTACCCATTCTTGTCGAAAAACTGGAATTTATTTTCTATGTATGACCTTTTCTTTAAAACTAATAAAAAAAGATTGATTAAGCAAGACTATACAGACAGACTTATCCGCCTGGCACCCGAGAAACTTCTCGTGGTTCGGCAGAGCAGCCATCTGTAAGATGACCATCCCCCCCAGGATCCTGTATCTGTTTAGAGCCCTACCAGTTAAAATTCTCCCAAGCTTCTTTAAATCGTTGCAATCAATTCAAATGAACTTTGTTTGGGCCCACAAACGCCCGCGCATCAGATTTTCACTCCTGACGAGATCCAAGGATAAGGCGGGTATGGGTCTTCCCGATTTCAGGAAGTACTATCAGGCGGCCCACATTACCAGAGTCTTTGACTGGCATTGCTACGCTGACCTTAAAGATTGGGTAGCATTAGAAAACGATCTATGCCCGATTCCCCTAAAGTTTCTGCCCTGCATCCCGGGGAAGAAGCTGCCCTCAGACCTAAAACAACACCCTTTGATACACACCTCCCTAGCAATCTTCCACAAATTAACTAAACATTCAGAATTCTCGAGTGCATTGAGCCCCCTTACCCCCATCCAGAATAATCCAGATTTCCCGCCAGGAGTTAACAATAGACAACTACAACCCCCTAGTCCGCACTCTGCATTCCTGGCCAAACATTGTTTTCGGGGCTTCCAAATGAAAAGCCTCCCTGCGCTTAAGGCCGACATCCCCTTACCAGAGCTGACACCCTGGACTTGCCTCCAAGTCAGGAGCTTCGTAAACATACCCTCTAATAGAGGTCACTTTACGAGACAATTGACAGAGATTGAAGCGGTGTGCCTTGAGGGTAGACATACTCGGAGAATCACCTCACTGGCATACGCCTGGCTACGACAGGTTCAGAGAGAGTTGGTCTAAAGACTTGGGCTTGACCCTTACAGATAAACAGTGGGAGAGAGCCTGTGTCCTGGCTCATAAATGCTCCTTAAGCACAAGGACCCAGGAGACATCCTACAAGTTGCTAACGCCATGGTACGCCACGCCAGCGAAGCTACATAAATGGTTCCCTCAGACCTCGGATCTGTGTTGACAATGTCAAACTGCCTGTGGCACCCTATACCACATTTGGTGGGAATGTCCCCTGATAGCTGCATACTGGTCGGAGGTACATGGAGTCATACGACAGATCACGGACACTACGCTGAAGTTGGATGCGGTGTGTTGTTTGCTCCATGTCACAGGCCTTTCTTTCAAAGCATATAAAAACTCCCTGTCTAAACACCTGCTCAACGCAGCTAAAGCCCTCATTCCGCTGTTCTGGAAATCCATGAAGGTCCCGTCCATCAAGGACTGGCTACATAGGATTAAGGATATATGTGACATGGAGGAGACGATTGCCCAG
Source organism: Rana kukunoris (assembly GCA_029574335.1). Lineage (NCBI taxonomy): Eukaryota > Metazoa > Chordata > Amphibia > Anura > Ranidae > Rana > Rana kukunoris. The sequence continues at coordinate 349,144,719 of CM056053.1, read as the reverse complement.
TCCAACGACTCAGTTGAGAAATATCATGAGACCTGGTCGCCCTGGATTATTTTCAGGTACATGCGTGACTTTGATGATTTAATGGTGAAATAGTGCTAGATGGCTCCTCCTTCAATTCACCACTACAACCACATCCTCTCGGATCACCCCTACTGGTCCCCCTTTCTGCCTTTTACCTCTGAACCCTCCTTTCTACCCCCTACCCTTCACACCCCTTCTTCTGTCTCGCTACCTCTATTCATTCTCAACTACCTCATTCACTGTACGTTACTATGGGTATGCTACTATCCCCTGAAAATGTATCAAAAATGTATCAGATCTTTTTTTTTTTGCTTGCTTTCTCAATGTCACCCCTACCAATTGTATCAGTTTGTACGATTTGACTAGTTTTGTCACTGAATTCTCTTTCTTATCCGCTGTATTACCTTCTTTGGAATCTAATAAACTTTTAAATGAAAAAATAATTATCGGATTACTTCATTAACAAAATTGAAGAAATCCGTGAAACAATTCTGCAAAATAGAACTACCACCCCTACCCCCTTAAATCATAAAGTTAATATAAATACAAGTACGCGGCAATCAACAAAGTTCACACTAAAGTCAATTTCCATCGACACCACAAAAAATATCATTATAACCCTGCGAGACAGTACATCACCAAACTATATCATCCCCACAAAAGTGCTGAAAGAATGTGCCGAGATTTATAAATCTATCATTTAAGGAGGGTGCGGTACCCATCCTAAAAAAAACAACCTTGACCCCAAAAACCTAAACTATCATCGCCCCATAACAGGCCTAAACGTCTTCTCCAAGATAATGGAGAAAGTAGTAGTGCAACAACTACAAAACCATCTAGACACCTACAAACTACTGGACCCACTGCAATCAGGTTTCTGTCCTGATCACGGGACGGAAACAGCACTGCTCAAAATATGGGATGGCGCTCTCAAGGCAGCAGATGAAGGAGAATCATGTCTTCTGGTACTGCTGGACCTGAGCGCGGCATTTGACACATTAGATCACAAAATGCTGCTGTCACGCCTAGCAGAGTTGCACACTCGGATCTTCCTTGGTTCTCCTCCTTCCTGGAAAATCGATCCCAGACAGTGAAATTAGGTCCTTTGACCGCACTGTATCATGCAAAGTCCCCCAAGGGTCACCACTGTCGCCTGTACTATTCAATATCTATCTATGCCCACTGCTTAAAATTATCAGTAACCAGGAGTTACTCTACCATTCCTACGCTGACGACACCCAGCTTTATTTTCGCATCAGCGGTAAAAAGGATCATTATCTCGGACTAGAAAAATGCCTTACTTTGATAGAAAATTGAAAATACACCAAAAAACCGTGCTCATGGCTATCTACAGTTCATTAAAAAACAAAAGTTTGGAAAAAAAAGTTCAAATAGAAAGTGTTAGAAAGAAATCCATTTATTGTAGATGAACTCCAAATGTATCCTAAAAAGTCTGTAAGAAGATAATAATACTGTATAAACAAATATAGGATCCGCAGACAACTACCATAAAGTGCAATTGGTTAAAACCTCATGGGTTCAGAGAACATATCCTCAAATGGGAATAACAGAAACAGTACCTTTGGGACAGATGGTAGGATGGCAGTGGTGAGGACATGGCAATAGTGACCTCTAACAGAGCATGTCACTGAGCGTTCCAATGAGCGTTGTTCTGCTGTTTATTTGATAGTGATTTTCTTTCGGGGTGAGGTTCTATAAAAGAGGAAAATGCTTCATTGATAAGATCTTTAGGGTATCCTTTTTCTTCGAACTTTTTCTGCATTAACCCACTTTGTTCGACATAGTCCTCACTCCTCACTCTTAGTACAGTTTCTTCTAAGTCTATTGAACTGGCCTTTCGGGATATTTTAGATTTATTTTATTTTATTTTATTTATTGTCGATTTTCCGCTGGCAACTTTTACCATACTACATGTGAGCGTGGAATCTACAGTTTCTCCACCAGAGGGCAGCAACAACATCGTATGTATCCTGATAGCGCATATTCGACACTGTCGGCTTCAGTAACTACATCCTATGCATTCTGACAGCGCACATTCGACACTGTCGGCTTCAGCCTGTTTCACCATTTGATAGGAGAGTGGCGTCTCAGACGTGTGACGTCATCCCTGACGGACAGAACGAGCAGCTGCCACTCTAGACCTAGCTGTGTCCCCGATCGGTTGATTTGTTGAAAGATCCAGTTTTCTTCCCTTAGGGGACACTCCAGCAACGTGGAATGCTCGGTGACAGGCTCTGTTAGAGGTCACTATTGCCATCTCCTCACCACTGCCATCCTACCATCTGTCCCGAAGGTACTATTTCTGTTATTCCCATTTGAGGATATGTTCTCTGAACCCATGAGGTTTTAACCCCTTGTACTTTATGGTAGTTGTCTGCGGATCCTATATTTGTTTATACAGTATTATTATCTTCATACAGACTTTTTAAGATACATTTGGAGTTAATCTACAATAAATGGATTTCTTTCTAACACTTTCTATTTGAACCTTTTTTTCCCAAACTTTTGTTTTTTAATGAACTGTAGATAGCCATGGGCGCGGTTTTTTGGTGTATTTTCTGTTCTATTGATACTTCCGTGTACCACGATTCTCGCAGCTCTGGACATTCTCTTTCACACCCTACTTATGAATAATAAGCAACGATTATTACATTAGGAATTTTACTATCCCTGTTTAGCGCCAGTGGACTTGGTTGTGTTGATAGAAAATTGGATGACGGAGAGTTACCTTAAACTCAATGGAGCAAAAACAGAACTTCTGCTGTTCAACGCTAACCGCAAGAGACCAGCAATGGCATCATGGATGTCCCCACCCATCTTGGGACAAATCATTACCCCTAGTACCAAAGTCAAAAGCCTCGGAGTCACCTTTGACTCCGATATGACAATGGATGCACAAATTGGCTCAGTAGTCAGCAGATCTCACCATGTGCTGCGCCTGCTATGTAGACTCATCCCCTTCATCCCAAAAGAGGACACATCGGTTGTCGTGGGAACAATAATCAACTCCAGACTCGACTATGCAAACACCCTGTATCTGTATCTGTATCAAACACCCTGTAGGGTATCATCGGCGCCACGCATCCCACCCAGCCTGTGACGCCAGCTCTGACGTCGCTATGCTGGATGTGAGTATGTTCCATCTCAGCTTTCGTTACCAGGGCTACAGGAGCGGACGCTATGGGCGGAGCCCGCCCATTTCGACACTCCTCCTGGTTATACGTCTTGCCTACGTGACGCTGACGGCTTGCTAGCGCACACCCGTTTGGGGTGGCTATATTAAGGTCTTCCCTCAGTATCTTCTAGCCTACAAGCCTGTAAGGATATACCACATTACCTTCCCTCTGGATGTCCGTGTACCCAAGACGCCACTATTAGGTTATTATACCTACCCTCATATATGGGTTGGCTGTCCCCCACTTGGTCCTTAGACTTACTATCTTATTTATTTATCCTCTATAGACTCCAGTTGGCTATTCTAAGTGGCTCTTCCCTTGGCTTTAATTTATATACCAGCCCACCTAATTAAGTGGGGCCTTGCTTGGGATTGCATCCTTGCTACCCCCTCTTTTTGATGTGCGCTGCATTGCCGCCTCAGCTCCCTTGGCGGACATTTCGTTTTGACCGTGGCTCCATACACATTGCATTTACTTATGTTATATTCCATGTGAGTACCAAAGGTGGATACTTTCCCACCGTACACTGGTTGTCTTATAATTCTTAGTTAATTATAACTTACTCTTTTTTTCATATGCTCTTTCTAGATAAGTCAAGCATCCGCCCCTGAGGAGTGTTATAAAACACGAAACGCGTCGGGCTAATATGGATGCTACATATACCTCATGATATTATATTTTATGAATTATACTCTCTATGCCTTTTACCAGTTTTTCACATTTTCAAATCACATCGCCAATACTGTTAATATGACATCTGTACATATGTATTAGCACTCTATGCATTCATTATCCATGTAGATGATCATGCGGCACCTGGCTAGGCACTGCTATATCCTTGTTGCTCCTACCACATATACACATACTCATGTGCCCCTATATGTGGTAATGGTAATTTATTTGAAATGTATATATTCTGATTACCTGCATGTTCTCTGTAATGCTGATATATGTCTTGCATGTTTGTGACTATTAAACTTGTACTTTATTCTATTACCCTCACCATGTCGGCAACCTCATTTAAAGTCCCAAATTTCCCTATCAAAAAAATGTTTTTGTTATTATTTACCTTACCAGGGATGGAGGTGCTATACTTATAGACCTCATGTAAAGTCCCACCCTTGTTCCCCTTCTATTTACTTGACCAGGGATGGAGGTTTGCTAGACGGATCTGGTAGTTTTCCCCTGCCATCCAAGTGATGGGCGACTCAACCTGGGAGAGGTCTTGTTATCAGGCCCAGACTGAGCACACTCAGGACATGTTCCTTGAGATTTAACAGCTTTTTGCGTTTTTTTTTTTTTTTTTTGCTATGGTTATAACGTTCTGATGTGCTTTCTGTATGTCCACGGCTGTGCTCTGTTTGCCACTAGGGAGCTGCGACGCGCTCTGCGCGCTACCTCCTCCCGGCTTTTCTCTCCGCCCCATTGCGGGTGGGGGGGCCATCCGGGCGAGGGGGTGACGCACACGGCGCATCGGCGCCACGCATCCCACCCAGCCTGTGACGCCAGCTCTGACGTCGCTATGCTGGATGTGAGTATGTTCCATCTCAGCTTTCGTTACCAGGGCTACAGGAGCGGATGCTATGGGCGGAGCCCGCCCATTTCGACACTCCTCCTGGTTATACGTCTTGCCTACGTGACGCTGACGGCTTGCTAGCGCACACCCGTTTGGGGTGGCTATATTAAGGTCTTCCCTCAGTATCTTCTAGCCTACAAGCCTGTAAGGATATACCACATTACCTTCCCTCTGGATGTCCGTGTACCCAAGACGCCACTATTAGGTTATTATACCTACCCTCATATATGGGTTGGCTGTCCCCCACTTGGTCCTTAGACTTACTATCTTATTTATTTATCCTCTATAGACTCCAGTTGGCTATTCTAAGTGGCTCTTCCCTTGGCTTTAATTTATATACCAGCCCACCTAATTAAGTGGGGCCTTGCTTGGGATTGCATCCTTGCTACCCCCTCTTTTTGATGTGCGCTGCATTGCCGCCTCAGCTCCCTTGGCGGACATTTCGTTTTGACCGTGGCTCCATACACATCGCATTTACTTATGTTATATTCCATGTGAGTACCAAAGGTGGATACTTTCCCACCGTACACTGGTTGTCTTATAATTCTTAGTTAATTATAACTTACTCTTTTTTTCATATGCTCTTTCTAGATAAGTCAAGCATCCGCCCCTGAGGAGTGTTATAAAACACGAAACGCGTCGGGCTAATATGGATGCTACATATACCTCATGATATTATATTTTATGAATTATACTCTCTATGCCTTTTACCAGTTTTTCACATTTTCAAATCACATCGCCAATACTGTTAATATGACATCTGTACATATGTATTAGCACTCTATGCATTCATTATCCATGTAGATGATCATGCGGCACCTGGCTAGGCACTGCTATATCCTTGTTGCTCCTACCACATATACACATACTCATGTGCCCCTATATGTGGTAATGGTAATTTATTTGAAATGTATATATTCTGATTACCTGCATGTTCTCTGTAATGCTGATATATGTCTTGCATGTTTGTGACTATTAAACTTGTACTTTATTCTATTACCCTCACCATGTCGGCAACCTCATTTAAAGTCCCAAATTTCCCTATCAAAAAAATGTTTTTGTTATTATTTACCCTGTATCTAGGTCTATAGAAAAAACAGGTTGCTCATCTACAAATCGTCCAGAACACGGCGGCACGACTGATAACAGGGAAAAAACCCTGAAAATCAATCTCTCCCTCCCTCAGGTCCCTTCACTGGTTGCCTGTGAAGGACCGGATCACATTTAAGGCCCTCTGCCTGACGCACAAATGTGTTCAAGGAATCACACCCCAATATCTATGTGAGAAAATAAAATACCACAACCCCAATTGTGTTCTTAGGTCAACTAACCAAAATCTACTTCAAATCCCTAAGGCCCGTTATAAGACAAAGGGAGAACAGAGATTTGCAGTCCAAGGACCCTGACTGTGAAACGCATTACCAACCGATATCCGAACGGAAATTAATCACCTGGCCTTCAGAAAAAAACTCAAGACCCACCTATTCTGAAGGCCAAAATTAGAAGGAAATGGATACCAAGTGCCTTGAGGTGATTCAGTTTGCATATGTAGCGCTATACAAGTTTTTCTTTCATTCATATAGTTTTCAGCCCAAAAAAATGATTTAATGGTAACACTATTAATAGACAGATCATATGACTCATTACATCTCTCCCAACCCCTTACCACCAATAAAACGTATACAGAAGATCAATGCTCCAACATTTAGAGCTTAATTTCTATTATTTTGGTACTTATTAAATTTGAAATTTTAACACCCTCATATTAGTAAATACTAATGTTTAAATCCAATGTTACATTAAGGCCAGTAGGACCCAAAGTATTTAATTTCAGAACGTTGTATTCTATATATCTCTCTAGTTACGTTCCCACCTCTTCAATGGCTAAAAATGCAATTAAAGATTATGGGATGTTTGTAGGTGGTATGGCCCACATAGTATTTACCACAAGTGCATTCTAATAGATATGTTACCTGAGTTATCTCACAAGAGATATATTTATCAATCTCATCTTCACACCCACTATATCTAGAAGCACAATTGTATTGCCTTCTTTTCTGTTGTTTGTTTTTCTGACAAGCTTGACATCTTCCACAAACAAAAAGCCCACCCTGTCCAAAAAGATAATAAAAAGGTACCTCTGGTTTGTGAATTGATGACATTAAGACCTAATCTATTGGCCAGGATAGAACTTTTTTAATATAGAGTACCATATATATATATACCATAGTCAAACTGATAAAACCTTACCTAACACTGAATCCTTAAAGGAACAGTCAGGAATATTTTTTTTTTTTTTAATAACAAACATGTTATACTTACCTCCACTGTGCAGCTCATTTTGCACAGAGTGTCCCGGAAAGCTGTCTTCTGTCTCGGCTCCTCCTTGCAAAAGCTTTCTACCTTCATGCGAGGGAGCTCGCACGGTGGAAAGATTTTGCGAGCGCGCTCCCCTGATACAGCAGCGGCCATAGCCGCCGACTGTATCACTCGTCCCCAACGCGCCATAGGATGCATTAAGGTAAAAAAACGTTTACCTTTACAACCCCTTAAATCGGGCTAATATTTACAAACAAATAGTTTCTATAATTCTGTATTGTGTTTTTTATAATTGGAAATAAAGGCATACTCAGAATATTTATTTCCCCTTTTACCCCTTCTTGATCCTGAAAGAGTACATCTCTGTCCAAATCTGCTACATGTGCAATATGTTTATCCAAAAGCTCTGGATCATAACCTTTTTCTATAAGTTGCAGCTCTAATTGGTTGACCTAATTGCTTTACTTGTACATCGGGTATGGGCACATGTGGACTGTTTGCAAGGGAAGTTGCAATTTGCATCAACATTTTTCCTATTTTTTTCCTTAGCGAATGAGGCAAAGCAGCTCTGCTTACTTCCATCATCTAATCATGTCCAAACTAGAAAGCAGTTTCATGTATTTTCTTTGCACATGATTGTGTAATCTTTGCAAAGCGAATTTCACCAAATTCACCAAGCTCTTGGGAAACTTCCTATGCAAAATATGTTTTTATTTTTATTTTATTATTGCAGGCTATTGCTGCTTAATCCCCCCCCCCCCTGCTTATATATATATTTGATATAATAATGCAAAGTAATACTGCAATAGAGGGAGGGCCGAGTAAAGGTGCCTATGGACAGAAATGGGTAGCATAATTCAAATACACTCTGGAAAGACTCTCTGTTGTTTACATCAACAATTAATGCAGCTCATCTATAGACAGAGGCATGGGGCACATGCAGACAATTCTAATGCTAGTGTACAATATTGCATATTTCACAAAAATGTTTTCCAAATTTGTGCAATTAATCATTTCCCCCTGAAGAAAGGTTTTCTGTTGGCACCATTTCCAAACGATTGTAATTTATTGTTTACAGCCAATTAAATATGATGTGCATATAAGAAATGCTCTACAAATAACAGTAGTCAGTTGAAACTTGGTGCTATAAATATTTGTTCATCATTCCATGTACCACTTCTCTCAACACATTTCAAAGTTGTTTTATTCAAAACTTACTGCTTGGTCAAGCAAGCATTTAAGTAAAAATATTGCTTGGGAAAAACCAATAAAGATTCCTATCAAGTTTCAAAATCAAAGTTAGCTTTCACCTTAAAGAAAAAAAGACGATATCACACTAAAATGACAAATAGTGTTCAAACCCAACCTAAACAATCACACTCACAAATATCAGTGAATAAATCCACACATGATTGGCCATGATTCCAGACTATTGATTTCAGCTTTGCTCTGTCTCCTCTTTTTTATGTTGTAGTTGAGACACCAACCAATCCCCCCCCCCAAAGTTTTTTTTTGCTTGCACTATGACCTTCCCTACTGTTGTCTACTACCATGTTTTTTTTTAAGTGCCCAGGGGTCCACAGCTTTTGTCTGCTGGAAACTGTCTGCTAGCCTGTACAGACGATCGAATCTGTCCGCTGAAACTAGTCTGCGGACCAGTTTCAGCAGATATAATCGATCGTGTGTACGCGGCCTAACAGACACAGCTGTGAACAGGGTGACAAAGTAGTTATAGAGTACTAGAAATAGTTACTAATGAATGCTCATATTGGTGTGTATTTACAATGTGGCTTTCAACTGTCTCTCCCCATACCTCTTCCTCTTAATTGACTTAATTAATGCAGTGAAAATTTAATTTTCAGGGAAAAGCCACGTACAAGGGGAAATAAAAAAAACTGATTTATTTTTGTTTTTCACAATTAGCAATAGCTAGAAAATGGAAATTTCTGCAGCCTTCATCTCTCCAAGACATGACTACAACCTTAAACAACCAACTCAAAATGGAATACTCTCTCAAAAGCCAAACTCTACACTGCAAAGTTCTACAAAGACTGAGAACCATGGCTCTTGGACTCCAGAAGCATAAATCTGGACTGATTTTCCTGACTATAAATCCCTAAAGCACTAAGCTTTATTGGATGTCTGAAGTCAGCAGAGCCTCACCTCACTAGTAAGCTAAGGGAAAATTCCCTTTAAAAGTGGAAATCCACTTTAGTTAAGCCTACACTCAGTCTATGAGGAGGCCAGTTTACTAAAGCAATTGAGAATATTTACACAATTAATTGTCTGAAGAGTTACTTTAATTATCCAACCAAGTAAAGATCAAATCCCTGGTAACTGATTTTATCTGCACATTACCGGATAACTGAAGTGAATATTCACATAATGTATTTTGTGGATGTTTTTAATTCTGATGCCCCGTGCACACAATCGTTTTCCGGCATGAATAAAAAAACAACCTTTTTTAAAAACGTCATTTAAAATGATCGTGTGTGGGCTTCACATCGTTTTTCATCTTCTGAAAAACGACAAAAAAAAAAAATTCAAGCATGCTGCATTTTTTAACATTTTTTAAAAAAAATTGTTTTTCGGGTTGTAAAAAATGATTGTGTGTGGGCTAAAACAACATTAAAAATTACGTTTTAAACCCACGCATGCTCAGGAGCAAGTTAGGAGACGGGAGCTTGAATGGAACCTCCCCTTTAGAGTGCCGTCGTACATGTTGTACGTCACCGCGCTTTGCTCATCATTTTTTTTAAAAACGATGATGTGTTTTTAATGATGAAGTTGGAAAAACGTTGTTTTTTCTACATGCTGAAAAACTATGTTTTTTTTCATGCCGAAAAACGATTGTGTGTACACGACATCATAGTCCTAAATAGTTAAAAACTATAGGTACTGGTGACCATTTAAACCACTAGATGTCCATGCCAATTTTGACACTTCTCTCTCTCTCTCATGCATTTCAAAATCAGCATTTTTCTTTACTAGATAATAAGACTCCCAAACATTTTATATTTTCTGAAAGCAAAGACCTGGAGGAAAAAAATTTGGTGTTGCAATTGTATATGTCACACAATATTTGCACAGTAATTTTTCAAATGAAAATGTTTTGGAAAAAATATATAGAGCCAGATTCTCAGCGGCGCTACGACGGAGTATCTCAGATACCCCGTCGCATCGCCATTTTTTTTGTCTCGTATCTATGCGAGTGATGCTTAGCATCACTTTGGCATAGATACGCTTCAACATCCGACAAGTGCAATACCATTACACTTGCGGATCGTAGTTGTAATGACAACTCTGGCCACTAGGTGGCCTTTACGTTGTTTTCTCATTTGCCTATGCAAATGAGGCTACTACGCCGATTCCCGATCGCTTTTACGCCGCCCCGTCGTCGCGTACGTCGTTTACGAACTCGTAAGGTTACCCCTGCTTCTATGAGGAGTAACCTTACGAAGTACCGTCGGATGCCGTCGGGTGCCGTCGGATGCCATGTTAAGGATGGCGTCGGGTCAGCGTCATTTTCCATGGTCTGTCAGGAACTGGCAGTGGCCGAAGTAGACCCCAAGCTAGGTTCCTTGTACCCTTACTGCGGTTGCAGATTACACAGGAATTCACGTACCTCTTAGGCCTCGTACACACGATTAAATGAGTCTGTTCAAATCGGTCGGACCCACCGATTTGAACAGATCTGTCTGCTGGGATTTTGGTTTGCTCGCGTGTACACACAAGCAAACCAAAATCCCCGCCAGCAGACAGCGCGCTGACGTGTTGGTGACGTGGCGTTGATGTTGACGCCGCCACGTCACCGCACCAGGAAGTAAAACACTTCCGCGCATGCGTCGAAATTATTCGGTGCGTGTGCGAGAAGACATGTCTGCTGGTTAGCATACTAACCAGCAGACATGTCGGGCGGAGGGGTTCCCAGCCGACAGATTTCAAAGCATGCTTTGAAATCTGTCGGGTGGCCAAATCTGTCTGTTTGCCTGTACACACGATCGAATCTGTCTGCTGAAATGGTCTAGCAGACCGTTTCCAGCAGACAGATTTGATCGTGTGTACGAGGCCTTACAGGTTTCTTCCAGGTCTGGCCACCAGAATGTGCGTTTCAGGAGATCAAGCGTCTTGTAGACCCCAAAATGACCTGCTAGGGGATGATCATGGCACAGACCCAAAATGGTTATGCGTAAACATTCAGGTACAAATACCTTGCTTCCGTTGAACAGTAAACCTTCCCGGAGTGTCAGCGTGACCCCTGGAGGGCTAGAAAGCCTGCTTCATTCTGTTGAGGAGGTTGCCCTGTAAAAGCAAGAAGTTATTTTCAGACAAGATGGTATCTGCCACTGGTGGTTCTTTGGGGTCATCAAACATACGAGACAGTGCATCTGGTTTGACATTCTTCGAGCCCGGCCGGTAGGTAATGTGGAACACAAATCGGGAGAAGAACAGGGCCCACCGTGCTTGACGTGGCTTCAGACGTTTAGCAGTCCTCAAATACTCCAGGTTTTTGTGGTCAGTATAGACCAATATGGGATGCGCTGCTCCCTCTAGGAGGTACCTCCATTCTTCTAATGCCGCCTTAATGGCCAGCAATTCCCGGTCCCCAACGTCATAGTTTCTCGCTGCTGGAGAGAGCCTGCGGGAAAAAAAAGCTACTGGATGCATCAGATCCTTAGGGCCTTGGCGTTGGGAAATGACTGCTCCAATAGCGACTTCAGATGCGTCTACTTCTAGTGTATAGGGCAGGGACGGGTCCGAGTGACCAAGAACAGGTGCTGAAGTAAACAGTCCCTTCAAGGTATCAAATGCGGCTTGAGCCTCGGGTGTCCAATGGAAGCGGAGGTTCTGTCTAGTCAGCTGTGTTATAGGGGTGTGATAGCAGAAAAGCCTTTAATGAACCTTCTGTAAAAGTTGGCAAATCCTACGAAGCGCTGCACCCCCTTCTTGTCGGTAGGTGCAGGCCAGTCTAAGATTGCGGAGACCTTTTTAGAGTCCATCTTGATACCTTCAGGAGAGATTACCAGTCCCAGGAATTGGAGGCTGCGTTTTTCAAACTCGCATTTTTCACCTTTAGCATATAGTCCGTGTTGGCGGAGTCGGCTTAGCACCCTTTTGACATGACCTCGGTGAGAGTCCAGAGAAATGGAAAAAATCAGAATGTCGTCTAGGTAAACAATCAAAAATATATCAAGGAAGTCTCTGAATATATCATTAACAAAATGTTGGAAAGTGGCCGGAGCATTGCATAGCCCGAAGGGCATCACTAGGTATTCATAGTGGCCAAATCGGGTGTGAAAGGCTGTCTTTCACTCATCCCCTTGGCAAATGCGGACTAAATTGTAAGCCCCCCGTAGATCCAGTTTGGTGAAAATGGTCGCTTAGTCTCTGAAATAGTTTGGGTACTAGAGGGAGAGGATATCGGTTTTTAACTGTAATTTTGTTGAGCTCCCGATAGTCCACACAAGGTCGTAGGGAGTGGTCTTTTTTTTCAACAAAAAATATTCCAGCTCCTGCTGGAGAGGTAGAGGGTCGGATGAACCCCTTTTCCAAGTTTTCTTGGACGTATTCTTTCAGTGCCTCCTGTTCTCGTTCAGCGAGGGGGAAGATTCTACCGAAGGGGATTTCGGACCCAGGAAGCAGTTCAATTGGGCAATCGTATGGCCGATGCGGGGGAAGAATGTCAGCACCTCGCTTACTAAAGACATCCAGGAACTCATGATAGTGTTCAGGTACAACTTTCCGCACTTCAGACTCAGAGTCCACACAAAATAGTGTTGTAGAAGGAACTGGGGGCCTTGGTAGGCAGTGCTCCTGGCAATAGGCTGAGTGGAAGTTGATTCTCCCTGTGGCCCAGTCAATTTGCCCAGAATAACAGGGAATAGTGGGGAGGAGATGACATCAAGGCTTAGGAATTCCTTATGTTGAGAGGGAGCCAACATGGGTAAGGGAAATGTCTCTTGTGTCACAGGTCCAGACTTGATACATGACCCGTCAGCTAGAAAAACAGAAAGTCATTGTGCTTTAGGTCTCAAGGGAATGTGTTGTTGTGTTGCGAAGGTTAGATCAATGAAGCAACTGCAGGCCCCGGAATCAATGATCGCGGTAACTGTCACTTCCCTTTCTAGCAGCTGGAAAGAGATGGGAAGGGTTAGGTTGGTAGCATTGGTAGGCAAAAAAAAGTTATTAACTGAAAAAATCATCCGCTGCTTACGTGTCTTGGTTGGACAGGAACGCACATAGTGGCCTGCACCCCCACAGTACAGGCAAAGGTTATTCTGTCGTCGGTGCAGGCGTTCTTCTGGAGACAGAGAGGGGCGTATTAGGCCAATTTGCATAGGCTCTGGAGCGTCGGTAGCAGTAGCGACCTCGACCTATGGCTATAATTCTTGAATGACAACACTTTAAATCTGCGGTTCACCGGTATTTTACAACCTGTGACCATAGACTTTTTAGATGTTAAGCTCACAGGTAACAACGGTCTAGTATCTACAGGCTTATTCAGGAAAAGCACAGCGGGCAATGCTTTACTGCGAGCTGACTCATCCCACCCCCCACACACCATTAAAAGCATCCCCTTTGGACAGTTCCTCCACCTCAAACGTCTTTGTACCTCATCATCAGATTTCTCTAGAGAAGTCAAGGAGATGGCTTCTAGATTCAGAGCTAGGGGTTACCCAGCTAAAGTAATCAATAACGCCATCCTCAAAGTGGACCGTATCCCCAGAGCTTCATTGCTAACTGATAAAAGCTCCAGGGTCAGAAACACCCGGCTCCTTTCCAACGAGTCTGTCCCCATTTTCTCCACCGAATTTAGTGTGGAATTCTATAAGATCAGACACATCATCACCAAATACCTACCAGTTCTACTCAATGACGATACGTACCAATCCATTCTATCTAGAGGCATTAGAGAAGTGAGCCGCAGAGCTCCCACATTGGGGGGGGGTCCTGTCACCCAGTCTATTTCAAACCAGACACAGCTCCCTAACTTGGTTACACTACAAGGGTACCTATAGATGTGGCAAGAATGGCTGCAGGTATTGCCCCATTATTGGGACTGGACAAGTGATGCATTCATGCTCCAACGGAAGGGACTTCAATATTAAACAATTTATTAATTGTAACACAAAGTACCTTGTATATGTCATCACTTGCAGTACCTGTAATGTCCAGTATGTCGGTAGGATCACGAGAAGATTAAGGGACAGACTCAGCGATCATTTATATGACATCGAAAAGGACCATGGGACCAACGTAGCTAGGCACTGGAATGTTATACACCATAAAAACATTTCCAGTCTATCCATACAGGGTATAGAAAGAATTACACGTTCAGCTAGAGGCGGTGATACATTCAGACTCCTGTGCAAACGGGAAGTATTTTGGATTTTTCACCTTAATTCTAGACTGCCTAGGGGACTCAACTTTGAATGGGATGTTTCCCATTTCTATGAGTGAAACCACTATTATATTTTTCCCATATATGTCATGCACTACTTCTAATGTTGTACTTATAGTTCATCTATTTGTTTATTCGTTTATTTTAAGGTGATCAATCAATGAATCTTTATGCATGTTATGCCCATACTATACCACTCAGGCATTACACCACATTGTACTATATTGTATTGTACTGTACCATTATAATACATGCATTTTTCAGACCACTTCTACCTTTAAACGAAATATCAGAAATTATTGTGCGATTTGTCTTGCACATTACATATGCTCCAAACGCACATACATATGCACACATTCCTTTACATTGTCCTCTGTGCCCTCTCTCATTATTTTCCATCTGTTTTTTTCACCTTCCCCTTTTTCTTCATTACATGTTGAAATTAAACACACAACACCAGTTGTGATTTATCCCTATATAATATCAGGGTTCTGCGCTCGTGGCTCCATTCGGGCTATGTTAGGCGAATATGTTTATACACGGGACCTTTTTAGATATGCCGACGTATATAATATTCCACTCTCCTGTTTAGATTACAGGTTTCCCTTTTATACTAATTATCGGCATTCTCCATTTCAGTCCGTGTTCGCCTAACTACAATTCCCCTCCCCCTTTCCCTCCCCTCTTCCCCATTCCTTTTCCCTCGTCTCCCTTCCCGTTTTCCAATTAGCCCGTGTGATGTCACTTTTGTATGGAGTCGGTGCGGTCTTTTCTCTTCAGTGAGACTGCCCGATGTTATGCATTGACTATGACATCAGAGTAAATACTAAAAATATTTTCTCATCTGTCTTTATATTTAATTTTTTATATATATACACATTATAACATATTACTATAACATTATTTTTACATTCCCCTTTTTCCCCCCCTTCTTGTTACCTTGCTATGTTTATACCCATATGCATTAACCACACACACTCATTAAATGTGATTTTAAAGAGGATTCCCCCCCCCCCTTTTTTTTCTGGGTCTTAAATCTATATGCGTTTTAAAATTACGTTCATTTTTACATGTAGATCCATTAAAACATGCCGATTGCACCCAAGCAGTCTCTGGTACATCCAGAATAACAGTTGCAGTCCAGCCGGACCTTTAAAAAGCGATACACTTGGACGACATGATCGATTGCTCTTCTATGGTTCATTAATATTGCTCATGCTGTCCACTCGCACACATTTGGGTCCTGGCCGTTATATATAGAGGTGCCCCATAGTAAATCTATCACCTTTTTCATTTTAAAAAAAAGATACTTCTACACTTAGGACATCAATATATCTCTGCATCCTTTTACCATACCCCAACAAGGCCTTTTTTCTTTTTTTTTTCTTCGTGTTGTTTACTCATTCACTTGATCTTCATCCATTTCACGATCACATGAATATATGAATGAGACACATTTGTATTCATGAACACCTGTTCACTGACACGTGTTTTCACGTATACATTACATTACGTATACATTATAGAAACTAAGGCCCAGATTCAGGTACATCTGCGCATTATTGGACCAGCGTAGCGCACCGCCTTTACGTTAGACTTGCGCAATTTTGCCGCGTAATCACCCTATTCTCGTAGCTTTTGCGCAGGAAATTGCGCATACGTAACGTTTTTTCAGAGGCGTAAGGAGGAGTAATACAAATTGGGAAGGACGTGGGCGTGTTACATTGAAATGAGCCGTAACCCCATGCAAATGAAGGGCCGGCCGGCTCGCGCATGCGCGCTTGAAGGAGACCATGTCAGCTCCGCTGTGCGCATGCTCACAACTCGGGAGCGGCGCAATCAGTGAAATTGGAAATGGACTAGGGCAGGGACATGCAATTAGCGGACCTCCAGATGTTGCAGAACTACAAATCCCATGAGGCATAGCAAGACTCTGACCGCCAGAACCATGACACTCAGAGCCAGAAGGATGATGGGACTTGTAGTTTTGCAACAGCTGGAGGTCCGCTAATTGCTTATCCCTGGACTAGGGCAACGTTGTGAACTACGCAGACAGCATAAATAGACACACACAAACGCACTTCCTTTGCAAAAGTACATCCCTTTGTCCCTTCCCATTTAACAAAGTGCTTTTGTCCTGTTGTTCGTTGCGGTGTGTTTTGTAGTTGTCAGATTAGTGTTCTGTGTGATCAAGTGTTTGTTAGTAGATCTTTGAAAGTGTTTTTTGATAAGTGTTTAAGAGACTGTTTGTTTGATATATTTCTGTTCGTTTGTTTTCTTGCTGAATTTTTGCTGTTTGTTTTTGTGACTGTTTTTTGCTGAGTGCTTGTGTGATTTTTTGGGTGTTAGTTTTCTCTTTGTGTGTGTTCTTGCTTGATTGGTTGTGCTTGTTTTTGTGACTGATTTTTGTTTGTTAGTAGATTTTTGAAAGTGGTTTTTGATAAGTGTTTGAGAGACTGTTTGTTTGATTGATATATTTGTGTTTGTTTCTTTTCCTGCTGTATTTTTGTTTTGTTTTTTGGTGACTGTTTCTTGCTGAGTCGTTTTCTCTCTGTGTGTGTGTTTTTTTTGGATTGGTTGGGCTTGTTTGTGTGCGTGAATTTTGTTGACTGGGACTGATTTTTTTTGGAAGGATGAGTGAGAGAAAACGCAAGCTGAATTTTACACTTGTGGAAAAACAGATTCTTGCCCGGGCCATTAGCGAGTATGGGCGTCACCACCCCGGCCAGGAGGAGGGAGATTTTGGATAGGATCACTGACCAGGTGAATTCAGCGGGGCAGGGGGAGACACGTACCAGGTCTGGGATTGACAAAAAAATCAATGACCTCCGGCGTCTGGTAAAAAAGAAGCTGGCCAGAATGCATGCCCATGCCAGGGGCACAGGAGGGGGCCCACCATGCCGTATTAGCCTGACAGCGGAGGAGCGTGCGGTGGCCCTGACCTTTCATCGGCATGAAGTTGCGGGCCTGCCCGGCTTTGACTCAAGTCCGGAGCCCGTGGTGCCAGGTAAGTTTTTTTTTTTTTTAATATCAGGTGTGTAGCATGTGTGGGGGAGGGGGTGAAAGGGAATATGTGGCAAGTGTGTGGATCCTCCAACCTGTGAATGTTTTGTGTCATCCACAGATGTGCAGGAGGGTGCAGGGCCATCTGGCCTGACCGCACCAACCCCAGGACAGCAGCCTAATAAAGGCCCCCCAACAAGGCCGGAGTCCGCGGAGGAGGTTCAAGAGGAGCAGGAGAATCATGAGAAGCAGGAGAATCATGAGGAGGAGGAGTCCATGTCAGGCACTGGACGTTTGGGTTTTGAGGACTCTTCCCCTCTGGCTGGCAGCAGGCAGGCCTCCCTAAGGGGGAGCCCCCCCCCTCCTCCCCCAACATGGCTCCCCTAACAAGGGCCTCCCCTTCTCCCCGGCCACAAGCATCAGCTGGAGGCAGGATGTCATCCCAGACCACCAGGGGGTTGGCCGATCTCCTGCCCGCCACTCTGAGAAGGGACCAGTTCCTCCAGACCCGCCATCTGGGACAGGTCAGCCAGACATTGGTGCGGATGGAGGAGAGCCTGTCCTCCATCAAGGATACGCTGGGGAACCTGGACTCCCACTCCCGGGCTTTCACAACCTGCCTAAATGAACTGCAGACGACATCAGCAGGCGTTGGGCAGGATGTGAGGGCCCTTACCCTGGCTATCCAGGCCAACACGGCAACACTTGGTGCTGCCCTGGACAGAATAGCCGTGGCCTTGGAGGGCAGGCCGCCAGGTGGGCAGAGATCAGGGGCTGCTCCTCCTTCCCCGGTTTTACCCCTCCCCATGAGTCTCCCCTGAGAAGCCGGGGCCGTGGCCGGGGGCGCCCCAGGCGTGGCTCACGCAGAGGGCACTAATTTGTTTTTCCCCAATTTTTTTTTTTTTAAATACTTTTTTTTTTTTTTGTCATTTTTTTTTTTTTTGTGTTGTGAATGCTGTGTGAATGTGGGGGTGACATTCCTGCCGGAAAAGAGGTGTCACCCTCTATTTTGGTGGAGAAGGGTTCCCCAGGACCAGGGAGAAGTGATCCCCAGGTCCGTGTGAATGGTGTATGAATGTACAGTGACATAATTGGAGCCTTGGCGTGGCGTTGCTGCTCACAAGTCCAGCATGGTGGACTGGTGCCAATCCAATTTGATGAGGATGTGATGTGTATGTGCTAGGGACCACAGTGGTGTGCATGCATGCATTCTCATTGTGCCATGATTAATGTGTGTGTTTAACGTGCAAAGATGCATAATGTGAGCTGGCATGAGATGGGGTCATGAGATGGGGTACCAGTGCATATGCAGAGTCACCTTGAAGGGAAAAGACAGGAGGATGTTAGTCATGCATGTGCCACTTGTGAGGTGTGCATCACGGGAGGGGATAGTCATGCCTGACTCCCATGTCACTCACCAACCAGCCAGCTGTCCCCATACATGTTCTGTTCGAAATCTGTGGGGATGGGGCTCTGATTGTATATGTAGCTGTCATGGGTGTCATGGGTGGTGCCATGTGTTGGGCTGCTGATGTCCTCCTGCAAGGTTGTGGTAATTCCATGATGGCATGAGGGGTGAATCTGAAGATGCGAGACACCTCAGAATCACTCATGCCAAAGATGTCTATGCGTGTGTGATATATCAAGTGAAGAGTGAGGGGCTTGTATCAGATAAGATTATTGTATTAGATTAGATTAAATTGTAAATTTTATATAGGCAAATAAAAAAAATAAAAAATCTCCCGTGCCCTCCTTAGTGCCATCCTCCGTGCCCTCCTCCTTCTTTGTTCATCTAAAGTCAGTAGTATAGCTATGCGCGACGATGCCCCTGGCATGTTGGCATACAGATTGTTGTGCAACACGTGTGACTGCTGAACTCCTCACTAACAATGTTGCTTTATCTGACAAGTAGACTTTTTTTCTCTTTTTAGACCAGCTTTTATATGCTCTAATTTTAGACAGGACATTTTGCTGTTGCGCACACTGCGTCGCCTGCGCTGCCCCAACGTTGTTTTGTGGATCCCCGTAAGTCCCTCATTAGCATATTTGACTAGCAAATCAATGGTGTGTCTAGCGCACTTTTGCGCGGAAGGATGCGCCAGTCTAACGAAATTACGCGGGACGATTTTTTGCGTATCTCGTTCTGGGGATGCCGCGCAACGAAACGCACGCGCACATTTAGACTTACGCACGCGCATCTCCTGTTGCGCAGGCGTAATCGCTCTGTGAATCTGGGCCTTTGTTATTTTCGTTTCACAAGTTGACATTAATTCACAAACATGTTGACAATGTGGTCCATATGGGCACATATCCCGGCACATATTTTTTTTATTTTTTTATTGTATTTGTGTTTATTTTATTTATTTATTTAATTTTTTTTTATTTTTCTTTTTTTTCTCTTGTTTTTGTGTTTAGTTATTTATTTATTTATTTTATTTTATTTTTTCTCTTTTTTTTTCTCTTGTTTTTGTGTTTAATTATTTTTTTTTCTCTTGTTTTTGTGGGGTTTTTTTGTGTTTATTTTTTTTCTTTTTTTTTTCTTTTGGTTTGCGGGCCATATGACTGCTTAGGCACCCTAAACACTATTTCGGCTATATATATATAAATATATAGACACTTAAAACCAGTTTATTTTATTTTTCACTATGTTTTACATTCACTCTCACATTCACCTTTATATATATATATATATATATATATATATCCCTTCCCATTTTCATGCAATCCTCACATCCACACATACACAGGTTCTTTAAGGGTTACCTTTTTTATGTTAGTGTTGACTTTTAGCCTGCACACACTTGACACTCTGATTACACCCATTCAGGATGTCTATCACAACTAATTAACTTTAAGTTGCTATAGGCTGAAGGGAGTCACATGTTTTATTTGGTATTTTGGGGTTTAGTATAAATGTTTTTGTGTTAGCACCATACCATAGCCATGACTAAGCACTGATCGAGTGCGAAACGCGTCGGCTGTCCTGTTTTCTGTGATTGCTGTGACTGTACATGTTTTTGGATTTACAATAAAGACAACTTTTTTTCGTTTGAAAATCCTTGGAGTGCGGCCGTCCTTCCCTCTTTTCTTTATCATCATAGCGACAGGAGCGGGCTGAACTGGGGTGAAGCTAGCAGGTACGGAGTGAGTAGGAGCTGGGATCCGGGGCATCATCCATACTGGACGTGGCTGCTGGGCTGATCTTTCGGATCGTCGCTCACGAAGCCGGCGGTCAATTTGGATGGCCAGTGTGATAAGGGCCTCCAGGGTATTTGGGACCCCAACACGTGCCAATTCGTCTTTCAGACCCTCCGATAACCCCAAGCGGAACTGGTGTCGCAGGGCTGCGTCATTCCACTGTGTGTCTGCACTCCAGCGTCAAAAGTCTGTAAAAATAATCTTCAGCTGTTCTGCGGCCTTGCTGGAGTGCATGAAGGGCAGCCTCTGCTGTGGTGGTTCGTTGCGGGTCATCGTATAATTCGGCCATTGCACCGAAGAAGGCGGACATGGACTGTAGCAATACATCGTTCTTTTCCAACATACGATGAGCCCAGGACTGGGGCTCACCCTGAAGCAGTGATATAATGAACCCCACTTTAGTCATTTCAAGGGAAAAAGTTCGAGGTTGTAGGGCGAAGTACAGTTCACATGCGTTGCGGAAGGATCGAAATTTTCCCCGGTCACCTAAAAATCTCTCTGGTGCTGGAACTCTGGGTTCAGGGGGCGGCATCACTAATGGGGTTTCTGCAATGGCAGTCCCTGAGACAGAAGGGGCAGCATTGCTTGTTGGTGTAGCCAGAATCTGTACACGTTGTTCCAGTTGCGTATAACCCTCCTGTAGAGATTTGACTGCTTGGGTGAGGGCTGCAAGGTGCTGGCAGACGTCATCCATGGCCGATTTCCCACTAGCAGGCTCAGATATGGCTGCTTGATACTGTTACGTACCTGCCAGATGAGCCTGACGTGTAGTGGGAAGGCTTCTCGTACAACCCGGGTAAAGGGCCACCAATGTTGTGACAGTGGCCACAAGAGCCTGGTGGTGTATGGGTGCCTGGTTCGTCTTGGGTCTTGTCGGTTCAGCAGGTGCAGCAGGAAGCTGGCTGGTGGGTGCACTGGCTGGGGAGACACTGAATGCGTAGTCAGACAAGCCAGGTTTGGTAACAGACGATCAGATATAGATATAAACGACAGGCAGAGAATGGTCAGTTTACAGGCAAGTTCGGCAACGGGAAATCAAGCAGTTGTAGAGCTGAGCGTTGGTCACAAGGCAGGCCAGGATCAGGATAACAGAGATCAATCGTAGTCAGAAAGCCGGGTCAAACACAGGAAACAGGAAACAGGAAACAGGTCAGATCACAGGAAGTCAGGTAAGAACTGCAGATCAGGAGGTGTTTAAATAGGGCAGCCTGTTGTCAATCACTGAAATCAGTCTGCATCAGTCTGCACCATTAACTCTTAGGTGGCAGATCCATGACACAAGTTATATAACCTCGAATCGCACGAACATAGACCTATCTCAGCGGACACGCGCTCTGAACTGATTGTGGAGTTTTTGGGTAGATATAGCCCCCGAGCACTATCTACTGCTGATCGGCAAGCCCTTGAGGCCCCGTTGTCTTTGGAGGAGTGGGGGGAGGCCTTGAAGACCTCGAAGCCTGGAAAGTGCCCGGGGCCGGACGGCTTCTCGGCACAATACTATAAGTGTTTTGCCGACCTACTGGCGCCGGAGTTTCTTAGGGCGTTCAACACCCTCTCCCACTCCCCTTACGCCTCGAGTAGCCTATTAGAGGCCTATATTTCAGTCATCCCTAAAGATAACAAGGACCCCGCTGATGTAACTAGTTTTCGTCCCATTTCCCTTCTGAAAGTGGATGTCAAGCTGTTTGCCAAGATCTTGGCCACTCGTTTTTCATACCATGTTCCCGCCTGGATTGGGCTGGACCAGGTTGGTTTTGTCCCTGGTAGGGAAGCCAGGGACAACACTACCAAGGCCCTCAACCTACATTATTGGCTTACGTCGACTAATAGGGAGGGCTGCTTTTTCGCCATGGATGCGGAGATGGCCTTTGACAGGGTGGCCTGGGACTATATGGATGCGGTTCTGCTGGCCCTGGGGCTGGGAAGCGGCATGTGGGCCTTCATTGGAGCGCTTTATGCCGGACCTGGAGCCAGGGTCCGAGTCAACGGCCACCTGTCGGACGCCTTCCCCATCCATAATGGGACCAGACAGGGGTGCCCACTGTCTCCCTTGCTATATATCCTCACCTTAGAACCTCTCCTCCGTAGCATTCGTGCGAACCCGAACATAAAAGGCATAGAGGTACATCATAGGGAATATAAGATTGCCGCTTTCGCGGATGATATCTTGCTCTTCCTTACATCTCCGCTGACATCCCTGCCCAACCTAATGCTAATGTTGGAGCAATTTCAGACTATTTCGAACCTGAAAATTAATTATTTGAAGTCTTACGCGTTGAATGTTTCTCTACCCCCTAAGCTAGTTCGGCTTTGCCAGGCGAACTTCTCTTTTCGCTGGAAAACAGACGCTATTACCTACTTATTCAGCAGGATCTCCAGAGGTGTGACGGCCCTACCATCTCCTGGTTTGGACGGGCCTCAATACTAAAAATGGTTGTACTTCCTCGCTTATTGTATAAACTGCAGACGATCCCGATCTGTCTGCCGCCCTCCTTCTTTACAGCTTACAGGCAAATGTGCAGTTCTTTTATCTGGGGAGGTAAGGCGGCACGTGTAGGATGGGCTAAGTTAGTACTCCCAAAGTCGGGGGGTGGAATTGGACTCCCAGACCTGCAGAGGTATTACTGGGCGGTGCACCTGACCAGGGTGATAGATTGGAGACTACATGCCAAATATAAGAGCTGGGTGTTGCTGGAAAGGCTGATCGTTGGTAAAGAACTCCATCTTATACCCTGGTTCTCAAAGAAACACATTCCGACTGGTATCTATTCCCACCCTCTGGTTGGAGCAACCCTACATGCCTTTGACAGGGCGTGCAGGGAACATTCGCTTTCGAATATATACTGTCCAATCACGCCCATCAGGGGCAACCCAGACTTTCCCCCAGGTATGGAAGGAGCCTTCCTAGCGGCAGAATGGCCCTACGCAGATATGCAGGCTAAGCATTTTTTTTCCAGAGGAAGGTTTCTCCACCAGGGTGAACTTGCGTCCTTGTCCAAAACAAAGTCTTTCCCATTTTGGGCCTATCTCCAATTGAGGCATTTCCTGGATAGTCCAGCAAATAGAGAGAGTTTCTCAAAGTCCTCCACGGTGTTTGAATCACTGTGCTCTAGTTCCCCTCCCCAGAGCCACCTGATCTCAGGGCTTTATGCCGCAATGTTTGGGGATGTTTGGGGATGTTTCTCTGAGATCGGAGCATGCTTTCTGGGAGGCTGAACTGCATACGGAGATTGATGATGCGGCCTGGGAGCGGGTACATTTGTACATCCACAATGGCTCTCTGAACGTTCATACCCAGGAAAATGGCTATAAGTTCAAAACGAGGTGGTACAGAACTCCGGAGATACTCCACAAATTCATCCCAGAGGTGTCTGATCAATGCTGGAGATGTGAGCGGGATCTGGGCACACTTCTCCACATCTGGTGGACGTGTCCAATGATTCAGTCATACTGGCGTACAGTGCATGAAGTGGTGACTGAGGTATCTTCTCTCCGGCACAGTACATTCTCCATCTTTCGGGAATTCCCTGTAAGAAATACTACAGATCACTGGCCATGCACATGGTCAATGCTGCCAGGCTATGCCTGCCAGTGCACTGGAGGTCTAAGTCGCTCCCTTCTGTCAAAGAATGGGTGTTGCGGGTTAACCAGATTGCATCAATGGAAGAGTTGATCTGTACCGCCCAAGACAGGATAGAGCATTTTTCAGGAACATGGGCGCCTTGGCTTGAATACCGAAACTCACAGAGGTTTCAAGACCTTATCCGAGGCAATCCTTGAGGAGCGCTCTGGTGGTCAGCACACCTCTCGTGTAATTGGGGATCTATTGGGGAGGACAGTTGGTGGCAATTCCACCCCCTCCCCCTATGTTTTCCCTATAGTGCCTCGCTCGTCTTCTGCTATCTCCTCTCCCTTGATCTGCTTTCCTTCTTTCTCCTGTTTCCCCCCTCCCCACCCCCCCTTTTTTTTTTCTTTTAAATATATTTTGTTTTTGTTTCTTACTTTTAGTTTATTTTGCATACCATGGTGGTCGAATCCCGACATAGGTGTCGGGCATCGCTCTTATTTTTTACATATCTCTTAGTGTTTACAATACCTGTATTGAGTATATTGACTGGTACCTTCCCACCCCTACATGAGTCCATTGGGCCTGTACTATGCTGCACTATGTCCTCCTTGACTGATAGTTTCCTGATACTCCAATGTTCCTTCTGCGACGCCCTTCTTAATGGCGTAATCTGGAGGCAATATCTGTGGACTCATTCTCCCCTAAATGTTGTACCCTATAACGTCCCCCTTTTGATGTATTCGCAACTTTTGCTGTATGTTTTCTAGTACTTTGTATACCATCTGTGAACAAATTTTTTTTTTTTCAATAAAAATTTTGTGGGAAAAATAAAGGAAATTTACTCCAAATATAAAGCGATTATTCTGCCACTTTATAAAACTCTGGTTCAGCTGTATCTGGAGTATTCTGCCCAGTTCTGGTCACCAATCATCAAAAGAGATATGTTGGAGCTGCAGAGAGTCTAGAGAAGGGCAATTAAATTGATATGGGGTCTGAAGGACCTCAGTTATGAGGAACGACTACAATCTCTAAATGTATTCATGCTGGAGAAGAGATGCTTGAGAGGAGATTTGATAGTGATATACAAATGTGTCAATGAGGTTCCCACCATAAGTATAAAACTTTTCAGTCCCAGGGAGTGTAAGAGGACGCAGGTTCACATCTGGAAGAGAATTGTTTTAACCTTAAGCTGCATATGGAGTTTTCACTGTCATGGCAGTTAGGATGTGGAACTCACTTCCACGATCAGCGGTGTCAGAAAGAAGTATGGATAGCTTTAAAAGACTCTTGGACATGCATCTTAATGAAAAGAATATACTGGGATATGGGAAATTATTTTTCTACACACACACACACACACACACAAAAATCTCCATTACCCAGTCTATCTCCCCATTGATTCTTGAAGAAAATAAAGTAAATTCTCCATTGTGTCATTTTGTCATCCCTATTAAGCTTATTTCTGAGGGCCGTGAAATCCCCTGCTCTGCTATTTTGGACTCTGGGGCTGGAGGAAACTTTATGGATATAGAGTTTGCCCACCACAATAACATTCAAGCCATAAATACAACTGCTCCTATTGAGATGGAGACAGTTGATGGTTCACCCATATCCTCAGGACCTGTTACCCATAAAACAGTTCCTCTGGTAATCCAGTTTGAGGCTGATCATCGTGAGACCATCAGCTTTCAGTTGATCACATCACCCAAATTTCCCGTCATTTTGGGGATTCCTTGGTTCTCCACTCACAATCCCTCTATCAACTGGTAAGCAAGGACCATAGATTTCACATCCTCCCACTGCAAGGAACACTGTAGGGAATCTTATCAAACAAGTTATCTGCTAGTTAAGGAATTGCAAGTTGGTGTGGTAACTACCCAGTCATATGATGACTTGCCTCCACAATACCATTCCTTTCCGGGATGTCTGTGAAAAGAAAAATGCAGATCAATTACCTCCTCATCGTTTTGAAATGGAATTGCTAACAATGTGGGGGTGAGCCACAGTGATGCAATTAAAAGAAAGGATGGGACTTTAAATGAAGCTCAAGATGACAAAGACAAGTAAATGGTGGGATTATACATATTTATTGATATTGCATACAGAACATAGATGCAGGTATTAATGACATGTACAAAAATGCACCTATCGGGAGGCGCCATTATTGGATATGTAAAAACCGGTACAAAACATGCTTAACAGACAATAATCATGGTAAAACAGAGGGAGATCCACCATATTGATATAGGATAGTATAGTTAAAAATAATAACATCTGCACATACAACAGTCAAAAATTCCTATGGGATAGAGATAGTTGAATACATATCTCAGATGGATGTGCATCGCATACACCGTGTCATGGTATCTCAACGTGTTTTGCGGCTTAGGCCACTCATCAGGAGAAAATTGTGTGCGTGTCTGCAAATTGAGAATAAGATATCTCAAGGTGGGGGGGGGGAGATGATACCCCCAGGGAGCCCAGAAAGGGAGTAGTTGACTTACAGCTAAGCATGTACCGGAAGGCATAGCTTGGAGGACCATGAGCCACCCAGTGGTTTTACACTAGGAGGATCGGTGGGACCTGCACCGCCCCAAACCTGCCTGCAGTGGTTCTGCTGTTGCTGTCCGTGTCTATGCCCCCTCGGCCTCTGACCGCGATGTCTCTGGGTGGCTCATGGTCCTCCAAGCTATGCCTTCCGGTACATGCTTAGCTGTAAGTCAACTACCCCCTTTCTGGGCTCCCGGGGGTATCATCTCTCCCCCCTACCTTGAGATATCTTATTGACTTTATTTACTCTCCATTTGCAGACATGCACACAATTTGCTCCTGATGAGCGGCTTAAGCTGCGAAACGAGTCAAGCTACCATGACACGGTGTATGTGATGCACATCCATCTGAGATATGTATTTAAGTATCTCTATCCCATAGGAATTTTAGACTGTTGTATGTGCAGAGGTTATTATTTTTTCTTATACTATCCTATATCAATATGGTGGATCCCTCTCTGTTTTACCATGTTTATTGTCTGTTAAGCATGTTTTGTACCGGTTTTTGCATATCCAATAATGGCGCCTCCCGATAGGTGCGTTTATGTACATGTCATTAATGCCTACATCCATGTTCTGTACGCAATATCAATAAATATGTATAATCCCACCATTTACTTGTCTTTGTCATCTTGAGCTTCATTTAAAGTCCCATCCTTTCATTTAATTGCATCACTGTGGCTCACCCCCACATTGTTAGCAATTCCATTTCAAAACGACAGGGATGGCGGTGAATATTCGAGTTATTCTGATTGGCTCTGATGCGCCCTTCTTTTGCATCAGAGCCAATCAGAATAACTCGAATATTCGGCAAAAGGAATATTGCGCGATATTCCTTTTGCCGAATATTCGAGTTATTCTGATTGGCTCTGATGCAAAAGAAGGGCGGAGAAGATAATCGCGCAATAGGAATATTGCGCGATTATCTTCTCCGCCCTTCTTTTGCCCCCTTATTCTCCTTTCTTTTAAGTAGAGTTAGTGTAGAGTTAGTGTTTAGTGCATATTAGTTTAGTAATACAGGAAATGATCTCCGTTTATGAGAATTTCGCAATAATTTTTTTTGGATAAAATATCACGAATATTCGATATTAGCGAATGTTCGCAAATATTCTTCTATATATTCGCGCAATATCGCAAAATCGAATATGGTGTATTCCGCTCAACACTACACCTTGCGTCCATGCATTGATTACATGTACATGAATAAGGTCACAATTAAAAACCGTTATCCACTCCCCTTGATCTCGGATATGTTGGAAAGACTTTGTTCTGTTCGGCCTATAACCTGGTCCATATTCGTTCAGGAGATGAATGGAAAACCGCCTTTAGAACCAGATATGGGCATTTTGAGTCCTTGGTCATGCCTTTTGGTCTCTGCAATGCCCCTGCGACTCAGCACTTCATTAATGATGTTTTTCGAGATCTGTTGGACCAATTTGTCATTTCTTATCTTGATGACATCCTTATATTTTCTGATAACCTGGAAGAGCACCGCAAGCATGTTTGCATTGTTTTTGAAAGATTAAGGCAGAATCGACTTTACATCAAATTGGAGAAATGTGAGTTTGAACAAACCCAAACCCAGATCCAGATCCAGGTATATTATTTCTCCAGATGGAGTGAGCATGGATCCTGAGAAGATTAAAGCAGTGGTAGATTGGCGGGTTTGCTAACTTTTACAGAAAATTCATAAGGAACTTCTCTAAGGTGATAGCTCCAATTACCCAGCTAACAAAGAAAGGGTGTCCTTTGTGTCGTCATCTGAGGCACAGGCTGCTTTTGGAAAGTTAAAAACTCTTTTTACTTCTGCACCAGTATTGGTACATCCCAATCCTGAATTACCTTTTATAGTGAAAGTGGATGCTTCAGACTCTGCCGTGGGAGCTATCCTCTCTCAACGACGTGGTAAAAAGATGCAGCTACATCCTTGTGCTTACTTCTCTCGTTTAATGTCTTCAGCTGAAATAAATTATGACATTGGGAATAAGGAGTTGCTGGCAATTAAGGAAGCATTTTCTGAATGGAGGCATTTGCTGGAAGGCGCTAAGCATCCTGTAACTGTTCTCACAGATCATAAGAATCTGGAATTCATTCTTTCTGCCGAGAGATTGCCTTCCAGACAAGCACGTTGGTCATTGTTCTTTTCCAGGTTCAATTTTATTATCTCATATCGATCTGGGTCAAGAAATGGTAAGGCTCATGCCTTATCACGGATGTTGTCTGGGCCTCTTCAGGAAGACAAATCTGAATACACAGTCCTGCCTCAAAAGAACTTTCTAGGTGCCACAAGTTCTAAAGCATTCTTAAGTCTCCTCAAGGAAGGGTATGAGAATGACCCACTCCTCAAAAATCCTCCTATGGACATCACCCTTGAGTACAAAAATGGCTTCTGGACTCAAGCACATCGCCTCTATGTACCTGAAGTTGCTCAGGTTAAAGTCCTCAAATTGGTTCATGACTCCAAACTTGCTGGACATTTTGGAGTTTCTAAGATGGAGGAACTTTTATCCCGTTCCTTTTGGTGGCCTGGGTACAAAAGAGATGTCAAAAGTTATGTAGCCTCGTGCCTGGTCTGTGCTCGCAATAAGACACCCAAGCTTCTTCTTTGGGGTTGCTCCAGCCACTCCCTGTCCCATCAAGACCATGGGGATCAATTTCTATGGACTTTGTGGTTGACTTACCCTCCTCTAAAGAAATGACCACTATCTTGGTTGTTATTTACCGCTTCACTAAGATGGCTCACTTTATACCTGTGAAGGGGGTACCATCTGGAAAACAAACTGCAGAGTTGATGGTTTGAGAAGTCTTTAGACTACATGGAATTCCAGAAGATGTAGTTTCTGACAGAGGACTACAGTTCACTTCAAAATTTTGGCAAAGCTTTTGCTCAGCTCTAGGAGTAACAATTAATCTATCTTCTGCTTTTCATCCTCAGTCTAATGGTCAGACCAAGATGACCAAATAAACGTTGGAGCAGTACCTCTGATGTTTTGTTAGTTATCTTCAGGATTACTGGGTGGACTATCTTCCTACAGCGGAGTGTGCTTATAACAATTCTAAACATAGCTCCACCTCTCAGACCCCTTTTTTTCTAAATACCTGGCATCATCCAGCTGTTATCCCTGATCTCCCTATCTCAACTCCCATTCCTGCTGTTATCAACAGATTAACTGCTGTACAGGAAATCCAGGAAAAAAATATCCAGACTTTGAGGGAAGCTCAGGAAAGTTACAAGAAGGCTGCAGATAGACATCGCAGAGCACTTCCTACCTTTCATGTGGGTGATCAAGTTTGGTTATCTACTAAAAATCTGAAGGTTCATGTTCCATCTGCAAAGTTGGGACAAGAGTTTGTGGGACCTTTCCATATCTTGGCCCAGATCAACCCAGTTGCCTTTCCCCTAATACTTCCAGCCAGTTTTGTTTTTTTAAGCACGTCGTTGTGTTAAAACACGTAAGCGTCACGATCGTTTTTTTAACCGATGGTGTGTAGGCACATCAGACCATCAGTCAGCTTCATTGGTTAACCTGATCTTGTGGACTGATCGTGTGTACGCGGCCTTCCACCCCCTCCACCTGTTGAATATGTGGTGGAGAAAATTCTTGACTCCAGGATCTATAGGAACAAATTGCAATATCTGGTTCAATGGGAAGGATACGGGTCAGAAGAAAATTCCTGGGAGCCTAAGCAGAATGTTCATGCTCCTAGATTAACAAGAGAATTCCACCAGAGGTTCCCTCACAAACCAGACTCTAAGACGTCCAGTGCACATCCTGGGAGGAGGGGAGTACTGTCAGAACCTGGACTTGAACCTGGGACCTCGGCTGTGTCTGGCAGTGAACCTTCTCACTGAGCTATCTGGGATGCTGGACAGCTCCCTGTCTGATATGCTGGACAAACCCATCTGATCCGTTGGACATTCCTGCCTTGTGTCTTGATTGTCTTGAACCCTGAACCCTTTCCTCCTCCCACAAACTTCCTGATATAAGCCATGGCCGCTAAACATCTCAGAAGTGTTAAATGCTGAAATATATAAAGAGTTAAGCAATATGAAAAATGTAAACAAAACTTGCCACTCAAAATCATAGTGTATGACTTTATTCTGAACTGTAACATAAAGATCTATGCTCAGGAACAAAAATTCTGCTTGCGATAAACTTCTCAGAGAAAGCAAAAACTAGTGAACATATAGTAAAAATGTTGCTTGTCCTAGCATTTTCATACATTAAAAATTCTTAGTGATGTGTATCTGGGCTTTCTGAAGAAATGTGCTGATTGTCTTATTTATGCTAGTTCATTCTCATTTATCAAATGTTTGCTATAACAGACAACGAAAAAAAAAAGAGTAAAAGTTGCAGTAGGTAAAAAGCCCCGCTCCTTACCTTTAATCTCTTACAGGGCAAGCAAGATGTTATATTTGATAGTGCAGATTCTTGAACTGTTTGCTGACAGCAAAAAAAATAAGAAATCTTTGTTTCTTTTAGTGTATTATATTTCTTTCAAAACAGCATTGCAAAAAAGTAGTGTGTGTCTTTTCATAAAAGCCTTAACAGTCATACATCATTTATGAGCTGGTTGCTTGTAGATACACATATAATGCAAAACATAAAAACATCACATTGTAAAGCTGAGGTTAAAAGTAACTAAAGTATTAAAATGGAGGTGGCAAACAGATATAGATTGCAATATTTCAAATTATCGATAAAATGTATCAAGTTTGCTTGAGTAATTCCCATTTAAATTATTTAACTGTTTTGACATTCTTTTTGCTTGCAAAAGCATTTTACTGCCATTGATCAGAAGAGTATTCTAAATTCTAGCACAGTATCTGAGCTAAAAATCAATTTATTCTGAGACATAACACATATGGTAATTATGAAATAGGACTTTTACTTCCTATCTAAGTGGAAAACTCCAATTTACGGGAGGACGAGCCATACATCTTCTTTGGTGCACATCATTTACCATGGTATTTGGTGGAAAATGTATGCTTAGTTAATTATGTTTCTTTTGTTTATTATTAATTGGCTTTCCTTTCCTAAATGCTTATTAAATTCTGAGAACTAATTCTTCTTATAAATGACTCGTTTGACAGATTACTTGCTCCCAAAGACTCTTTAAATTGCCTCAGTAGACACATTGTGGCCTTGATGTTCTAAAGACGGGACCTGTGTTGTAGAGTATAAGTATAAAATTAAAATGACCTGCTCATTTTATAACTTTAACAATAAATTTAAGGATATGTAAATCATGTCCTATAAACTAAATGACTGGAGCTGTAGGTCATCTTAGTAAAAGAATGAAAACTTTAATGAGCTATAAAATCATTTAAATATGCCTTCACAGGTTCAATTTTCACTTGATTCTTGATGCACGTTGGATGCATTTTACTTGAGAATTTACTGTCATTTTATTACAGTTATGCTAAGGTTTATAAAAAATGAATTAATAGATCAGCTATGTAAGATCAACAGCCATAAAATTTAACTAATGTGTACCATAAATATAAGTCCATCAAGAGCTACTAAAAAAACAAAAATGTAAACTTGATAAAATCTGTAATATAATTCAAAATTACGAGCAGCTGGAAAGCTAAAGATCTTGTATAGAAACTGTACATGATGAGCTATTAGTTATTGTTTAGCCTTTATCAATATCTTTTTATTTAGTGTATGCACCTTTGCATAGCTCCACATCCTTGCTTTTTTTATGCATACATATTTTAGAGATGAGCAAGTATTAACTACTTGACCTTTGGAAGTTTCTAAACCCTTCATGACCAGACCATTTTTTGCTATTCAGCACTTTGCTCTTTTAACCACTTGAGGACCGGGCTTTTTCTGGCACTTTTTGTTTACAAGTTTAAATCAGTATTTTTTGCTAGAAAATTACCTTAACCCCCAAACAGTATACAAATTTTTATCAGAGACCATAGGGAGTATAATGGAGTTTTTTTAAATGCAATTTTTGGGGAAAAATACACATTTTACATTTTAATGCAAAAAAAAACACAATACATAACCCATTTTTTTGTAAATTAAAAAAATTGATGTCCCTTGAGTAAACAGATACCAAACATGTCACACTTTAAAATTGTGCACGACCGCACAACGGTGACAAACAATGTACATTTTACTATCCATAGGCAATGCTTTAAAAGCCTTTACAGATTTCCACTTTAGATGTACAGAGGAGGTCTAGTGCTAGAATTACTGCCCAAAAACCTGATGTTTGCGGTGATACCTCACATGTGTGGGTTGATCATAGTCTTTGTACGTCTTTGTACACTAGCACAAGAGCACTTTATTTAACTGTTAACCTCTTAAGGACCGCCTACTGTACATTTACGTCCGCAGAATGGCACGGCTGGGCACATCATCGTATATATAAGTTGGTTCTAGTACCCAGCCGTGGGTCACGGGTGCGATCGGTCCCCAGAGCTGAAGAACGGGGAGAGCCGTGTGTAAACATGGCTTCCCTGTACTTCACTGTGGCCGCAGCATCGATCGCTTCATCCCTGTTATAGGGGGACGTGATCGATGACATCACACCTACAGCCACACCCCCCTACAGTTGTAAACACACACAGGGAACACAAAAATCCTACAGCGCCCCCTTGTGGGTAACTCCAAACTGCAACTGTCATTTCACAGTAAACAATGCAATTTAAATGCATTTTTTGCTGTGAAAATGACAATTGTCCCAAAAATGTGTCAAAATTGTCCGAAGTGTCCGCCATAATGTCACAGTCATGAAAAAAATCACTGATCGCCGCTATTAGTAGTAAAAAAAAGTAATTAATAAAAATGCAATAAAACTATCCCTTATTTTGTAAACGCTATAAATTTTGCGAAAACCAACCGATAAACGATTATTGCAATTTTTTTCCCCAAAAATAGGTAGAAGAATACGTATCGGCCTAAACTGAGGAAAAAAAAATTATATATATTTTGGGGGGATATTTATTATAGCAAAAAGTAAAAAATGCTGCCTTTTTTTCAAAATTGTCACTCTATTTTTGTTTATAGCGCAAAAAATAAAAATCGCAGAGGTGATCAAATACCACCAAAAGAAAGCTCTATTTGTGGGGAAAAAAGGACGCCAATTTTGTTTGGGAGCCACGTCGCACGACTGCGCAATTGTCAGTTAAAATGACGCAGTGCCAAATCGCAAAAAGGGGCAAGGTCCTTTACCTGCATTTTGGTCCGGGTCTTAAGTGGTTAATTTCTTCTTCTTCTTTTTTTTTTACACTGTTGCTTTACATTTTTTATCACTGTTATTGCTGTCACAAGGAATGTAAACATGTCATGTGATGTCATGACATTGCTCCCAGGTTACCACATCCGAGACCGGATCAAAGCCGATCCTAGCTTTCGTAAGGTCTCCGGCCAGCCGCCAGTGGGGCGGGACAGCCCAGGCGAGCAGTGTAAGGCAGCGGGGGGATGTATCCTCCCTTTGCTTGTTATAACATTCAAGCGGCTTAGCCGCATCAGTTGTTATTACAAGAAAGCCAACCGGCGGCTCTAAATGGTGTGGTATAATCACTACAAGCACATAATTTGGCAGCAAGTGGTTAACTGGAAAATACTTGGTCATGCAACACTGTACAAACCAATCAGATGGAGGAATTATGGCTTCACAGCTGTGTAGGGATTGCTAGAAAACTCTCCAAATGTAATATAATATGAGCAATATAGAGTTTACAACAGCCTCTATGCACAAGTATTGTTATATGGGATACCAGATAAAAACACAATTGCGCCAACTATATGTTATATCTCAAATACAGTAAATCATTGCAGATTCATGTTACTAACATATATTCATAACAATATGAAATTATAGGCACTTTTTATTATTTGAAATTAACAGTTTTTATACAATGTTATACCCATGTCAATCTGAATAATTTTGCAGCACTAAGTTTGAACTAGAAAAAAGTTAATTTTGAAAATCATGAACCACACAAACTAGCATAAGTGGAAATTTATGTATTTATATAAAACATAATTAGCCCAGGTTCACACTGGGCTGCGGGAGTGAAGCTGTGCGAGATCAGCTGAACTCGCACCATGTCACTCCCGCTGGCAGTCCCGATTTCGGCCGCTATTGTAGAGACATCTGTGTAGGTTTCTGCACAGATGTTAATGTAAATCGCGGGCCGAAATTGCAAAAAGTAGTACAGAAACTACTTTTTGAAATCGGTGCAGCGACATAGATGCAGCATCGCACCGATTAGGACGGTGCCATTGCCGGCAATTTGCGGCAAATACCGCCATTTTGACATGCGATTTGACATTCCAAATCGCATGTCAAAACGCACCAGTGTGAACCAGGGCTTATACACACGTCATCAGTTTTCAGCAGAATTGGTCATCATAACAAATATGTCACCTATTAGAGGAACCCAGAATACATGATTATCCAAGTTTTATTAAAAAGGTTTTAAAAATATCTAAATATGCATACAATTCATTTTTGAAATGTCACTATTAAATCTGCTCTGATCTGTTGACCCTCTACCTAGGTTCAGAGCATAGAACAACTTTAAAGATGATATATCTGATTTGTCTTACTATTTGCTTATAAACACTGATTTTAGCAATCTGAGCATGCAGCCCGGCAGGTCAGGAAAGGGGGGGATAAGAGATAAAGGGGGGTCAGATAAGTGAGTGATCCCTTTTCATGAACCATATCAGGCAAGCATATATTGCAAGTGCACAGGATCAAAACAATTCAAAGCCTAATTAAAGGCCAGTCCAATAAGTTATTTTAATAGTTCTTAAAAGAGTCCATAATCATAGTCATATAAATGGCCTGTGGGTGAAACAGGCAACTAACATATGTATAAAACACTTGAACACTTAGGGCAGAAGATCTTCTCAGGAGTAAAAGTTGAGTCTGTGAAGCTAGTGCATAAGAAAACAGAAAAATGCCTTAATAAAACATGGAATTTAAAAATGACAAATGAACACTCACATGGTAAATGTAATAGTAATGCTCATCTGTTAAGGTGTACAGTGACCACGGTATAACAGAAAGAGGAGTCAGCAAGTCTGTGTCATTCCCGATACTGTATGTGCCATGGAGAGCGCAGTGCCGTGGATAGTGTTTGTTGTCACTGGGAGGAAGGGAAGACACAACATTTCAGAGCATGCGTGAAGCTCATACCGAGCATGCGCACTCCTTTCTCAAGTGTGACACGTCACACTTGAGAAAGGAGCGAGCATGCTCAGAAGGAGCTTTGTGCATGCTCTGAAACACATTGTGTACCCTTCCTCCCAGTGACAACACACGTCATCCATACCAGTGCGATTTGCACTGCTCTCCATCTTGCCGGCACCTCTTCCTGTCATACTGCAGTCGCTGTATACCTGGACTGGCGTGCAGATTATCATCTCCATCAGGAACTTTCCTTTAACAGATAAGATATATGCAAACTAGTAATATTACATTCATCATGTTTCGTTAAATGCTACACTAAGAGGCACTTTTTTGGTTTCTTATCCTGAACCATACCAGGCCACATACCCTCAACCGATCAGTGCATTCTGGGTAATTGAGGACACCAGGTGGCCTGCCCCTTACCTATTTAAGAACTGTCAGATGGAAGAGCAGGCACACAGCGGTTAGCCTTCACATTTTTTTTCTCCTTTCAGGTCCGTCAGTGGTGTCATGATTGACAATGGATTTATATTGGGATTGTTTTTTTATTTTTAATAAAGGAATTGTCAAAAACAGTTTTTCTACATTTTTGTGTGGGGTTCCTCTTAGAATTCATACAATACCGAAGTGGCCTGGTATAGATTTGGAGTGACCCCCATGCTGTTTTTTTTTTACATTTTTGCCAGCAATGATATTGTCTTTCTGGCAATTTAAATGTCATATTTTTCTTAATATGTGTCAGTTTTTCTGCAGCAGGTTTTATACACAGTACAGATGCACCAAGCCAACAACTTGCACAGTAAAAAGTTATTTATGACCATGCAGGGTTTGATCCAGTAGCCATTCAGCAGGTAAAAAAAAAAACTGAGTACACATTGGGGAAGATTTACAAAATCTGGTGCAGCTGTGCATTGTAGCCAATCAGCTTCTGTTCAATTAAGCTTTGACAATAAAATATGGAAGCTGAC
Organism: Rana kukunoris; assembly: GCA_029574335.1. NCBI lineage: Eukaryota > Metazoa > Chordata > Amphibia > Anura > Ranidae > Rana > Rana kukunoris. The sequence continues at coordinate 349,107,753 of CM056053.1, read as the reverse complement.
TGGTTTCTATGCAGCGTTGCCCAAGATTTGCTCTCTCCATTTTTGGTAAATCTCCCCCCTCTTCTCCCTATTGATGTTCTTTGGAAGGATCAGAAGTAGATAGAGGCAGGTGAACGTGTTGGTCAGAGATCCAGGCAAGAAGACATTTAGAGAAGAAATTGTATTAGAGGAGCTGGGGTCTACTGCTTATGTATTATTGGAAAGATCAAATAATCTGCTTTGGTTCCCACTTCACAGGCTATCTATTTGATCCATAGGGTGGCTGGGGAAAGTGGCTTCATAATAGAATGAATGGCAGATGCCTACATGAGCTGTGGAGAGCTATTCCTGTGATGTTTGATGTGTTACAAGCCTGGAATTGTTTCTAATGAAGTTTGCTAAAAACTGAAAAACCTTATGGTGGCAGAAAATGGGAGGGGGTTGCATTCATGGCTAATGAAGGTTTAGCAGAAAACATTAATTGAGGTAAATTACTCATATTTTTTTTTTGGAAGCAGCATGATATCTCAAACTGCTGTAGAACAGATGTATAAACATTTCTGGGGAGCAAAAAGATAGCAGTAGAGAGATATTGGAGATCGGGGTGTAAGGGCTTGCCTTGGTTGGAGTTCATAATGCAGAGATGTATGCTCACCCTTGCAAATACACACAGCCCATGATAACTAGGTAAAAGGCTATCTGGGCTGTGAATCTGTGTACAGGGGCTTGACAGAGAATTTGCCAAAGAATTATCGAGGTGAAGCCGTAGACAAGGATTCCAAAAGTCAGAATTAACAATGAACAAAGCCAGGGTCAGAAGCCAGGGTCAGTCTTGGAACAATGCAACTTGAACACAGGAACAGAGGAAAACAGGAACACAGGAACACAGGAACCTCTGACAATACAAGAGCCAATGAGCTAACCCAGCCCTCAGAGTGAGGCAGTGTCTTATACCCAGCTGATAGATAAACTGCCACAGCGGAAACAGTAGCGACAAATACGAATTGCAACAAAATTGCGGGTGAGGGGCTTATCGGAATCTGGAAGCCCCCTTTAACAAAGGGGACCTCCAAATCCTGCCCCCCCTAGGTGAATAAGTAACAGGGTACATTGTACCCCTACCATTTCATAAAGAAAAAGTGTGAAAATGTTAAAAATCACAGTAGATGGTTTGGAACAAGTCCTTTATTAAAAATAAAAAAAATAAAAAACAAATTCCAGCGATGTAATCCAGTCTCTCGATGTCTGTCCACTGATGTAATCCTGTCTCTCCATGTCCAACGATGATCCATTCTCCAACGACGCTCCAGTCTCCACTCAGTCTCCAGCGAGGAACGAAACCCCCATGGCGCGTAAAAAGGGGCGGGGTCACCCGTCCACGTCTTTGGGCAACCCCCTGGCTCACTCAATGATGTGGGAGGGTGAAGACCATTTAATATCCATACCAGACCTGAAGGGCCTGATATGGAATTTGGGGGGGACCCCACACATTTTTTTTTGGTTCTGGGTTCCCCTTATTTTTTACCACACCCAAAGGGCCTGTTAATGGTCTCAGGGGGGGGAACCCCTGCCATTTTTTTTTCAATTACTTTGATCTGTATTGCCAGGACCCGACAATTCATGAATAGCCACGAGTAGTTTTAAATTACTTTTTTTCCTTTAGAAATTACATTTTGTGCAGGGACTGTTCTAAACACAGGAAAAATGTGCTACTTACAGGCATACTAGAGGCAGCCCCCAGTTATGAAATTTAAAGGAATATTTCACTTTTATTTTTCACTGCTCCTGAAAAAAATTATGTTTTTAAAACTTTTTTTTGCATTGATACATGTCCCCTGGGGCAGAACCCAAGTCCCCAAACACTTTTTATGACAATAACTTGCATATTAACCTTTAACATTAACAATTTCTCCCATAGACTTTTAAGGGTGTTCTACGACTTTTCAAATTTGCCGCGAACACCCCAAATTGTTCGCGGCAAATTGTTTGACTCGAACATAAAGCTCATCCCTATCTGTATAGAGGGTTTGAAAAAATCATGAACTTGTAGGCACTAGAGTACACATTTTTTCTTTGAAAAGTTATACATTTTATTTCAATGTTTTATAAAAAGGAAATGACAAGGTACATAAAAAACATACAATGAACCTGCTACCAACAAGTGTATGGGTTACTGAAATTATGCCCAGAAGTCTCCAAATGGCAGAACACTTTTAGCAACTCTGCCAAAGGAAGACCTATTGGATATATGCTCTTGACGTATTGTCCCTGGGTGACTTAATTGATGAAATTAAAGTGAACTACATATTGTAAATTCAGATTTTGTCTTACTTTAAGATGGTTCAATTTATAAGTTCATCTTAGTTTGTCATTTGAAGCAATGACCTCGGTGCTGTTGGACAGGTGTGCTAGCCGCTGAGCCACAGTGCTGCCCTAGTTTGTTCTATATTATTATGATTCCCTTCTTACTTTTACATTAAAATGTACTCCCTTCTTAGTATAATTGGAATATACTGGTGTATATACCTTTTGTGTTCCCTCGTTGCCATCAGGGAATTCATCTATATACTCTGGGCAATCGTACCACAGGCATTTTCCACTCCCCAATTGCGATTAATATACTGTCATTTCTGTATACATTTTAATAACCTTCTTGCTCAACTTTATTTATACATAAGTACTGTATGCCTTACTATATTCATCTGGTGTGTTATTGTTTTTTACCTTACTGTTTCATTTATTCATATATTTTTTTTTTTTTTCTCTTTAAATTTTTCTTTATTATTTTGATCGTACCAAGTGACATACAGATGGAAAACCATTCCTCTAACCGAGGAGCATTGGAGGAACATTATATATATATATATATTTTTTAACAATGAAGTGAAGGAAAAACCCAAAATAAAAAAGGGGCACCCACATGAGTCCTGATCGTATCTTAAACAGCAATGAAAGAAAAACGGAAATAGAAGACAGGAGGCACATCCCAGCACCTCCCCTCCCCTCCCTCCCCTCTCGCTGGTCCCCATCTAGACCTCTAGTGACTCACGACTCCGTGGGTACATTGCCCTTCACCCCCTCACGCCGGCAAGTCCCCTCCTCCCCCCGGGGGGTCACTGTGCCCCTCATAGGGAGGGGGGGGGAAACCGGCCCCTCAAATGTCCTCTATGCCCTAGCTTGCTACGCCAACTCCCTCCCTTCCCTCCCACCCCCCCGCAAGATTGACAAAAAAGAAAGAAGGAAAGAAAGAAAACAAAAAACACCAAAAAAAAAAAAAAAAAAGGAAAAGAAAAACACACTGACCCGTCTCTCTCACTCATCCCCCCCTCCCCGTCCCATCCCTGAGTCCGGTCCCTCCTTATTATGCATCCAGCAGAGCCCTCCCTTGTTCTGAGTATCTAAACTCGTTCCACTCAGCCCACGTTTCAGTATATACTTTACGTTTCTGTCTGGAGGTCCATACAAGGTCCTCCATTCTGTTCAAATCTTCTACTCTATTGAGCCACATCTTTACCGTTGGTGGTTGTTTATGTTTCCACATCCCTGGGATGCAGGCACGGGCAGCATTTAAAAGGTGATTAACCATAGAACTCCTGTATCTCTTTACCGTTAGCTCCGAATCCTGTAGTAGATAAAAGGACCATTTGTCTGGTAGTTTATCTTTACTAAATTTCTGCACTATACCCTGAACCTCCGTCCAAAAGTTCAGAATTCCTGGGCATAGCCAAAATATATGTAACAAGGTTCCTTCTTCCTTACCACACCTCCAGCATCTATCCGAGGTGTCTGGGTAGCACCTTTTTAATACTACCGGGGTACGATACCATTGAGATAGAATCTTGTAATTCATCTCTTGTGTTTTCGCACTAATTGACGATTCAAATATGTTCCGGAGTATTTTACTCTTTTGTTCTTCTGTAAAGGGTCTTCCCAGTTCCATCTCCCACCTGTTAAAAAAGGGAAGCTGAGAGTCCTCCGTCGGTGTGTTCAGTAGTTCGCTGATTCTTGAAAGGGTGTGCCGAAGCACTCCCTTACCACTACAGTACCCCTCAAATCTTGTAAGTTTACGTTCGTAACTTCTGGGGGGTTTTAGATTGTCCAAGAAATGCCGCAATTGTAATGCTCTCCAAGTATCCAATCTATAAGGGAGCCCACCCTCTACCATTTCCCGCATACTATGCCATAGGCCCTCCCTCAAAAAATGAGATACTTGTATTAAACCCTGGTCTATTAGTCTATCAAAGGACCCCTTCTTCAGACCTGGTGTAAATTGTGGGTTCCCCAAAATTGGATAGAGTGGTGAGTCCAAAGTGGATAATACCCCTTTCCTAAATAGCCCATAGGCCACTTTCAATGTTGGGCCTATCAGTGGATGTTTCTTAGTGAGTATCGGCAGGTCTCTATAGCACCACGCAGCCAGATAGAGTATACTACTACATTGGGCCTGCTCCAAACCCGGCCATGTTTTCTCCCCGCCATGTCTTCCCCAGTCTACCAGTCGGATTAACATAGCCGCCTGGTAGTATCTGAGGATATCTGGGGCCGATACGCCTCCCTCTCGTTTTGATAAGCATAATGTATAGTTCTTAATTCTTGGACTTTTGTTGCCCCAAATGAAATTATTAAAGAGAGTTTGCGTCTGTCTAAAAAAAGATTTTGGTATAGCGATTGGGAGCGTTTGGAAGAGGTACAGAAATTTCGGTAATATATTCATTTTAATAATGTTGATTCGTCCAAACCACGAGTGGAACCCCTTCCTCCAACCATCCAGGAGGACCCGCGTTTTCATCAATATTGGCATAAAATTAAGTCTAAAAACCTGTGTCAGGTCCGCCGGGATGAAGGTACCCAGATAAGAGAGAGATTTATCAGACCATTTAAATCTATGCTTTGCTTTCAGGAAGCGCATCTCTCCCCTCGAGATCCCCACCCCCATTGCTTCAGACTTATCGTAATTTATTTTAAAATTTGATAAGTCTCCATATACCTTCAGTTCTTGTACCAAATTGGGGAGGGATTCTATCGGGTTCACTAAAGAATACATCATATCGTCCGCGTAGGCTGAGATCTTATATTCGGAACCTCCAACAAACAATCCTTTAATATCTGGATTCAATCGAATCCTGCTTAGTAACGGTTCCACTGAGAGAGCAAACAAGAGAGGGGATAGGGGACATCCCTGCCTTGTCCCATTTGAAAGTTTAAAGGAGGGTGACAAAATTCCGTTCACTCTAACTTGTGCTGTTGGGTGAGTATAATTACTTCTGATCCATTGTAACATCTTATTGCCGAACCCCATGTAATCCAGGACCTTGAACATGAATTGCCAATTAATCCGATCAAAAGCTTTCTCGGCATCTGTACTGAGGAAAACACATGGGGTTCCGCCGGAGCCAGCCCAATGGACCAGGTTCAGAATCTTGATCGTATTGTCCCTGGCTTCACGCATTTGCACAAATCCTACCTGGTCTCTGTGGATAAGTCCAGGTATGTGTTGCTGTATGCGTATTGCCAGAATTTTGGCAAAGAGCTTCAGATCCTCATTCAGTAGTGATATAGGTCTGTAACTTCCACATTGAGAGGGGTCTTTGCCTTCCTTAGGTATTACCGCTATTACTGCTTTTAGGGTTTCAGAATGAAAAGAGCATGAGTCACCTAATTCATTGAACATTCTAATCATAAAGGGGCCTAATTCTGGGAGAAAGAGTCTATAATAAAGTATGGTAAACCCATCTACTCCTGGTGCTTTCCCTCTTTTCCCCTTTTTCACTGCCTCCTGTAATTCTTCTAAGGTAATGGGTCTTTCCATATCTTGGCTCATCTCTGATGTTAATGTTGAAATACCTGAGGTTTCTATATACTTTCCCAGTGTCTCATACTGTTGTTGACTTGTTTGTATATTATACAGGGTACTATAATAATCGCTAAATGTCCGTGCAATCTCTTTAGGTAATACATGTTCCTCACCTCTCGACCCCTTAATCATTGGGATATAGGTTTTTGCTTGTTGCTCTCTCAGTGAATTTGCCAGATGTTTCCCACATTTATTTCCGAATTCGTAATTCTGCCTTCTGCCATTCTGTATCGCTCTTTTTGCTCTATGAAAGAGTAGTTCATTAATTTGTCTACGTAACGTCATGAGTTCTCTCTCTACCTTGGGGTTAGGGTTCTGTTTATGCCGACTTTCTAAATTTCTAATTTCCGACATGAGAGTTGTTATTCTCTGTTCCCTATTCCTTTTGATTCTTGCCCCATGTTTCATCAAGACACCCCTAATCACCGCTTTATGGGCCTCCCATATCACCCCCAGGTTACATTCTGGGGTATCATTTATCTGAAAGTACCATGTTAACTCCTTCCGAATTTCTTCCAGAACGTCCTCATCCTGTAACAGACTCTCGTTCAGTCTCCAGGTACTTGGCCCAGAGGATCTAGGATCCCCTATTTTATATTCTAAAATAATTGGGGCGTGGTCGGTCCAAGTTATTTCCCCGATTCCAACTTCTATAACTGAGTGAAGCTGGTTGTGGGGTATAAAGTAATAATCGATACGTGAGTATATCTTGTGCGGTACTGAGTAGAAGGAGTAGTCTCGCTCTCCTGGATGCATCAATCTCCATGTATCTATTAGGGTCCCTTGTTGTAACATCTGCCGGATCCGCCTCCGGACACCCCCCGTAACTGATGAGGTACCGGATGAGGTGTCTATCGTAGGATCCAGGGGAACATTTAGGTCTCCTCCCATTATCAGCTGGCCTTCCTGGAAACCTGTCAGTCTGTCCAAAAGTTCTCTCAGGAACCGGTCTTGGTGTACATTAGGGGCATAAAAAGTAACAAAAGTGAATGTCACTCCCCCTATCGTCCCCTTTACCGCTAGATACTGCCCCTCTGTGTCTACCAGGGAATCTTTTAGAGACCACGGTATACTAGCTGATATCATTATTGAAACTCCCCCCTTTTTCCCTACCGGGTTTGTCGCATGGTATACAATCGGGAAGTACTTGCTTTGGAGAAAAGGGAGCCCCCCCTTTCTAAAATGTGTTTCCTGTATCAGAGCTACATTTCTTCCTCTTTTTTTCAGGTCCTCCAATAAGATACGTCTCTTTTCCGGGATGTTTAATCCCTTAACATTAATTGAGATCACTGATAGACACTCCATTTCCGGTTGCCCCTCGAGTCTCCGGAGAGGGGGAGGCAAGAGGGAAGGGAGGGGAGGTAGAGGAGAGAGAAGGTAAAAACAAAGCAAGCAGGAACAAAGAGACAAACAAGAAAGACAAAGAAAAAAAAAACGCCCCTATTTTTTATACACCAAACAAAATTATAAACGCAACGCTTTTGTGTTTGCCCCTATTTATACTGCACTGATCTACAACTTTTTCTTTGTACAGAAAAGGCATATTTCTCTCAAATATTGTTTACAAATCTGTCTAAAGGTTAGTGAGCACTTCTTCTTTGCCAAGATAATTGGCATAATGAGCTAATTTCATACTACCTTTCTGTCAGTGAATTTAACCAAGTTTGTTTAACCATTTAAGGACCGCCTACTGCACATTTACGTCGGCAGAATGGCACGGCTGGGCACATCAACATATATATACGTTGATTTTAGTACCCAGCCGTGGGTCGCGGGCGCGCGCGACCCGGTCCGAAGCTCCGGGACCGGGACCGCGGGATTCGCGGACCCGATCGCCGCTGGAGTGCGGCGATCCGTCCCTGGAGCGGAAGAACGGGGAGAGCCGTGTGTACACACTGCTTCCCCGTGCTTCTCTGTGGCCGCAGCATCGATCGCGTCATCCCTGTAATAGGGGGACGCGATCGATGACGTCACACCTACAGCTACACCCCCCTACAGTTGTAAACAAACACACTAGGTCTCACATCCCCTACAGCGCCACCTGTGGTTAACTCCCAAACTGCAGCTGTCATTTCCACAGTAAACAATGCAATTTAAATGCATTTTTTTCTGTGAAAATGACAATTGTCCCAAAAATGTGTCAAAATTGTCCGAAGTGTCCGCCATATTGTCGCAGTCACGAAAAAAATCGCTGATCGCCGCTATTAGTAGTAAAAAAAAAATAATTAATAAAAATGCAATAAAACTATCCCTTATTTTGTAAACGCTATAAATTTTGCGAAAACCGACCGATAAACGCTTATTGCGATTTTTTTTACCAAAAATACGTAGAAGAATACGTATCGGCCTAAACTGAGGAAAAAAAAATGTTTTTTTATATATTTTTGGGGGATATTTATTATAGCAAAAAGTAAAAAATATTGCATTTTTTTTTAAATTGTCGCTCTATTTTTGTTAATAGCGCAAAAAATAAAAACCGCAGACGTGATCAAATACCACCAAAAGAAAGCTCTATTTGTGGGAAAAAAAGGACGCCAATTTTGTTTGGGAGCCACGTCGCACGACCGCGCAATTGTCAGTTAAAACGAAGCAGTGCCGAATCGCAAAAAGGGGCAAGGTCCTTTACCTACATTTTGGTCCGGGTCTTAAGTGGTTAATAAATACTGGTATTACTGCACTAAAGTGCCTCTCTTTCTATTTATATTACTCTAGGGTTTGCTTCTACCTCTTTGAGTGCTACTCAAGTGCCCTCTGTGCATCCTCCAGTTTTTCTAATCAATTAGGATGGGAGCACAGAGAACCAGGATATTCAGAGGTTATTTATATACCTTTTCCTTTCAAGTATAACATGTTTGTTTTTTTGTTTTGTTTTTTTATCTGCCTTTAATATCACTTCAAGGAGCAAGGAAACATTGATCTTCACCTACTCACTTTTTAAGCCAGTCTGGCAAGTCTCAATAGCATGGCAAGACACCTGAAAAATTTCCTATTTGCCAACTCTGTGTTTTGTATTATGTCAAAATAATGGTAATGATTTTAGCGCTGTTATCATGTGTAACCATGTGGATTTTAGGCCTTGCAGTAGGCCCAAGGTCATCTAGGTCTTCACACCAGAACTTGTCCAGTGTTGACAGAGTGCATGTCCTAATAGTGCCATGCATTACAGGAGACTGTCAGCAGAGGGTTGGTGATTAATTGGTGCTAAAAGGTATTGAAGAGGTGTTAGAGGTGTAGAAGAAGTAACTAGTAAAGAATAATCCCTGAGCTGGAGCTCTCAAGAATGTGTCCTTTTCTATTAACATCTAGACCCCCTTCCAACTTGGAAGAATGCGTTACCTAATTGTATTTCTAGTTGTTTTGATTTGTTTTCAGTAAATCTGCTTTCTTATATGTGTTAAAAGACACATGATATGGGAATCAGCTTTGATGAACTCTGTAGGATCTTTAAAAACAGTGGCATTGAGGTTATAAATGTATGTTTCTTGGAAACACAAGAAATTATTACAGTGAGTCTTTGAGATATAATAATCGTGTTTTAGGAATTTCGCACTTTGGTGGAAAGTCATTTTAAAGCATGCGGTCCTGTATGGCATTGGCATTGGACTTCACTTGGAGATATAAGAATGTATTTTGGCCCTTAAGGACTTCACAAAGGAAGGGCAATGAATACAAGATCAATGCATTGTGTTTTTTACTAGTAAGTTTTCTACTGTTTACCAAGGAATCCATATTTGCCCCCCACACATGCACCTCGTGATTAATCTTATGCATGCAGTGTGTGCTGCACCATATACAGGTTACATCTCTAATTGTAATCGTATGTTGACTTGGTAGTTACCATGAACAGTACTCCACAGTATATCTTTGCTTGTCTTTACAGATATACATTTTCTTGGGTAAAACAAAATCTTGTATTGTAGCCTATTTAATGGGCTTGACATTGCAAAGGTAATGCAATATTTGAAGGTAAGTTCAAATTTTCACCAGAGAACTTTAAGAACATTTGTAGGTTTTTATTAAAAAATGCTGACATTTAAATTAATTCCAATGAAAATACCTTAAACACAACATTGCAGTCAGCTGCAAAACTGGTAGTTCCGTGAAAGTCAGAGTATATGCAATAAAGTCTCTGAGGTACAGCAAACATCCTGTAAGTGAGGTTACAAAACTAAAACAGCAAAGAAGTAAGGGAGACAACTTTAAGGCTGGGTTCACACTGTTGTGAATTGGATGGGGGTTCCCCCCATTTACAAAGACTTTAATGTCAGCATGGATCTTGTCCAAGATGGCATCCCTCTTTTTCTTCTGGTCTCTGATTCAATCAATACACATTCTGATCACACAGTAACTTGGCATTGCAGAGTTTTCCATCCAATTTGACTGCTCTGCCTTCAGTGCAAAGGATTTACAGTGTTACTAAACCCACAAAAGTAAAATCAATCTGTATATGCAGTAAAGCATTCTTGTTATACTCACTGTGGAACCTCTGAATTGTATAAAAAGGCTGTTTAATCCTGTCTTCTCTGATTCTCGACTTCTTCCACAGTCCCCAATCCATCTCCTAAAGCCTGGGAGCACACTGCACATGCTCAGTTTGATGTGTATTGCTAGAGAGATTTTTTTTTTTGGGGGGGGCAGGTACATGTGATAGGACAGCAAGAGTAGAATCCTTGCTTGGATGGGCACTGATATAAGTCATATACTGATGATGAGAAAAGGTATTTTTTCACTTTATATTTACTAAAGTTATTGCATTTCCATGCTCTGTGTACTGTGGGAGACCAGATATAGTGAATGCAGGGTCCTGGGTTTAGTAACACTTTAATATGATGCATGTTTCCCTCCTCACTGCAATAAGCTGTCCCTATTCACATTACCTTTTTCTAATACATCGCTCTAATATTGACAATGAAAGACTGACAACAAATTTAAAGTGGAACACTAAGGCCCGTACACACCAGCAAATGAATCTGTTCAAATCGGTCTGACAGACCGATTTGAACAGATTTGCCTGCTGGGCTGTTTTGGTTTGATCGCTGTACACACGATCAAACCAAAATCCCCGCCGGCAGACACCGTGACGTGGCGATGACGTTGACGCCGCCACGTCACCGCACCAGGAAGTAAAACACTTCCGCGCATGCATCAAATCCATTTGACGCATGTGCGGGCAGATATGTCTGCTGGTTAGCGTACTAACCAGCAGACATATCGGTCCGATGGGTTCCCAGCAGACAGATTTTAAAGCAGGCTTTAAAATCTGTCTTCTGGAAAAATCCGTCTGCTCGCCCGTACACACGATCGAATCTGTCTGCTGAGACGGTCTGTCAGACTGTTTTCAGCAGATAGATTTGATCGTGCGTACGCGGCCTTAATATGTTCTCTTACATTGATGTCTTTCTTTTTTTTTTATGAAAACGTCTAGCTTACATACATTCTTAAAGTTAAAACATTTTCTTAATTTCCTCACTTCTTTGCAGATAAATCTTTAATATATACAATTTTATTCATGAACAATTCACAAGATGGTAAAGTGGTTAACAGACTGGTAACACTTAGTGAGTGCTGGTATACAAGTGACAGTAGTACCCTGCTGTGTGAGTCTGTTGAAGTTACCTTTATTTGCTGTGCTATAGCTAGACGCACAAATCAAAGTGCCAACACTAACAAGAGCTTAAACTGTTAGTTAGCGCTTAGCGGGCACATCACATCACGGGGGGGTGCATATGCTAAGTGCTGAAAAGCTTTAGTAATGACTCATTGTAATCCTGAATGGAGCTTTTTTTATTTAATCACATTTACAATTACAATATTTTTATGTGAAATATGCTTGCAGGATCCTCTACTTAGTTCTATACGTTTTGGAAGCCTGATCAGCTAATATGCACAGTTACTATCCAAATCCAGTTGAAATACAAACATGATGTAACTCCATGTATCTATAGAAACAAGCCTTTCCATTAGACACATTATTGAATCTATTGACTATTCCTGACTGTTTGTTAGTGTTTAAATCATTAAAATGCATATACTGTATAAGTGCATGGCTAAAAAGCTCAATTTATTTGTATGATCTGATAAATGTTGGTTGTTCTAAATACTGAAAGAAAACTACACCCATTTAATGTACATGTTTAACAGAACATGTATATAAAGCATTCACTTGTGCATTTCATTATTTAATTTAAATATATTCTAGGCTATCATTTATTAACATATTAGCATAAGCAGTATAACTAATGTGTATAGAATTGTGTTTTCATTTAAATTTTGTACTGTAAGTGTTAACATGTTACAATGTCAAATATAATGTAAAGAAGACGTGTGTTTTGTTTAAAACAATACGATGTTCTAAGTTTTCGTATTAACACAATTTAATAATAACGCGTGATTTGAAATATGTGATGTCTTTAATTAACAGTAAAATGCTGCCCTCTTTTGGCTAAATGACCTTTATTTAATGATTGTGTTACAAGGTATAAAAATTCTTGCAGAACAGAAAGTATGTCACATTCCATCACTTATCCCTAAAAAAGAAACATTTATTTTCATCACATCAGGCAAGATGTACACCCAGGAACACTAGTGTATAGAGAAAAAATAGCCCAAAAAACCAAACTACCTACAGCTATTTTAAGATTTTGGGCCATCATCATGACTATGTATGAAAATCATGGCATCTATGGAGTTAGGTTGGGTTCACACTGTGTGCGGAGCGACTAGCAGCAGGGGGTCCGGTGCATCCTTGTTCACCATTTCAAGTCTGAATTCAGTCCGAAGTTTTGTCTGAATTCAGACCTGAAACAGACGCACAGGACTCTTCTGCAAACTGTTCTGCAGCCGTCTCAAAGCTGTGTGAACCAGCTCCATTGAGAGCTGGTCGCAGTCTCCTGACATGCAAATTGGATGGGGAAAAACCCCAATCCAATTTACACCATTGCAAACCCAGCCTTAGACTTGGGACCCAACAACTCCTGTATATAATTTAGCACATTACCCATAGATCTGCAGTTAGATAAAATGGTTAAAAAACGTATTAGAGTTGGGGTGAGTAGCTGCATTTAAAACTCACTACCTGTTTGAAATACAACTCTTTTGGGAAATAAAACAAAGTAGACTATTTTTATGGCCTACTACAGCGCTAAAAAGTCACAATTTGCAGGTTCTTAAACCAGTAAGGATGATTAGAAGTAGTTGCTTCATACACACAAAAACTTTTTTTGCTGGCAATTCCTCACTATCTATGATGGAGTTACTGTGAAAAAGTGAATTGAAGAAAGTTATATAGCACATGTTGATGTAAAGTGCACCCACTGGACCAGGAATTGGAAGCCATAAAAAATATTATGTTACCAGTCAGGAAAAGTCACTTCTCAATGCCCCTCACCCAACAGGTGTTATTATGCCTCTTCAAACCTCTCAAAGCCCATGGATCCACATAGTAGGCGTACATAGTGTAAAGGAGCACTTATATGTTTGGATACTTGGAGCTAGAATTGGGTGAACTGATGCTTGGGCCAAACGTTGTCTGTCAGCCCCATTCGGGGGCTGCACAGTGCACTTTGTGCAGTGATTGGGCAAAGCTTTACCCAATCAGGGTGCAGTATAAGCTGGTTGTTAAGAAGCGGGGCCGGAAATCCTAGCCTCCACATCCTGACACTCCTCCCTATGTGAATGAGTATGAAAAAAGAAATCCCACTGTCCATGAAAGCAGTTTGTCTATTGACAGTTCTTATATAGGTAAGGGGTGGGGCCATATGACTACATCATCTGGTGGCACCACCCCTTCTGATAACAATGACCCAGCATGCAACAGTTCGTGACAACATAAGGGGGCGATGCCGCCAGGTGACAAAGGCAGGTGGCTCCGCCCCTTACCTATGTAAGAACTGCCAAAAAGGCAGAGCCTGCAGTCATGGGCGGTATTGTGATTGTGACTTGTGACTGGAAAAAAAACCTTGGGAATCCATCTCACCTTCGCTGAGATCCCTTCACTGGTTACCAGTAAAAGACAGAATCACTTTTAAAGCACTCTGTCTAACGCATAGATGTATCTATGGGAATGCTCCCCATTATCTATGCGAAAAAATAAAAGCTCATAATCCCAACCGCGTTTTGCGAACCACCAATCAAAATCTCCTCCAGATACCGAAAGCCAAGTACAAGTCTAAAGGAGAAAGGAGATTCGCGGTCCAAGGTCCCAGACTATGGAACGCTTCACCAACCAGCATTCGATTGGAGGAGAACCACTTAGCGTTCAGGAGAAAGATCAAGACTCATCTCTTTTGATACCAAAGGAGACAGGAACAACAAGCGCCCAGAGGCGATTAAGTTTGCATGTGCCGCGCTATATAAGTTTTCATTCATTCATTCATTCATTCACAATGGATTTACATCAGTTTTTTACACAGTTTTTTTTATTTTTTAATAAAGGAATTGTCACAGTTTCTGTGTTTTTTATTACAGATTTTTGGTGAATGGGTAGGAGTACTATTTACTGTAATCCATATTCATTCACATAGGGGAGCCTGGATCTGGGATCTTCCAGACTCCAATAAGCCCCTGGCCCACAGACATCTACAACCATCAGCCATGGCAGAGCTCCCCTGTCCCACATCACCCACCCCCCATGTTAAGGGCATGTGGCCTGGTATGGTACAGGAGGGGGTCTCACTCAAACCCCCTCTTTTTCTGACCTGCAAGGATGCTTGCTCGGTATGGACTTTGGGTGGGATCACACGTTGATTTCTTTCTTTTCAGTATTGGCTTAGGGTTCACCTTAACCTCCCTGGCGGTATGATTCTTTCAGATTTTAGGTGCTAAAATCGGTACCATTATTTGCAAGGGAATTTGGCGTTTTATACTGTAGGCTTGTAATTCTTAGGAATAACTCACTGAAATCTATCCAAACAAGAGTCTAATAGGCATCCCGGGTATGATTTTTTTTTTTTTTTTCTTATTAAAAATTATAATATAATAAATAATTATAAAAAATTATAACAAATAATAATATAATTATAGTAAAAATTATTCAATAATGTAATCAAATCAAAATCACTGAAATTTGCTCAGTTGCAGAATTTTTGCTGTCATTATTTTTTTTTTTTTTATGACGAATTTCCCCATAAATCGCTATCGCTAAATTCTGCAAGTGATTCTGATTTATTATCGCTGTTTTTTAGCTGCTCTAAAACAATTTTTGCCATAAAGGGACACTTTTGGTTGCTATGGGCAATCTACAGTTTGCAGGGAGAAAGAACATTTTTTATTATATAAAAGGACATGTAGTGTACAGGGCAGACCACTAGGGACATGGGGGGTGTGTATTTTTTACATACAGTACTGTAATCTATAAGATTACAGTGTACTGTATGTATAGTGTTTGTTTACTTTTTTAAATTTGGCGCCGTTCCCCCCCTACGTCGCGACGCTCGCAGGGAAGGGAATCGGCGGAACACACAGCATCAGGCGGACATCCGCCCGCCGTGTACTGCGGAGATTCATCGCTGGATCGCAGAGAAAAGGTAAGTAAACTTTTTTCTGCATCCAGCGAGGCAAGCCCGTGTGTGGCACGGGGTTACCGATCGTAGCTTTAAAATCTCACCCCGTGCCACACACGGGAAGACCGCCAGGGAGGTTAAAATCC
This sequence comes from Rana kukunoris, assembly GCA_029574335.1. Taxonomy (NCBI): domain Eukaryota; kingdom Metazoa; phylum Chordata; class Amphibia; order Anura; family Ranidae; genus Rana; species Rana kukunoris. The sequence continues at coordinate 349,092,274 of CM056053.1, read as the reverse complement.
ATACCAGACCTGAAGGGCCTGGTATTGGCTTGGGGGGAACCCCATGCCGTTTTTTACTTTCTTTTTTTTCAATAGCCGGGTGCCAGCAATTCAATTTAAATGTGATTTGGCTCGTTTTTTTTCTTTAGATTTGTCATCTTTTCTGCAGCATGTTGTAATGCATGCTTCAGATGCACCACTTTACAAACAGACTAAGGGGACCCCTGAGGCACTATATTTAAAGACATTTTTATTTTTATTGTTGCCGCCCGCCCACTATCAAATGATGGAGGGACTATGCTGCGCTAGTTCTGGGTGGATGTCTTATGACAGCGGTGTGACTCTAATTTTCTTTAAAGAGTCGCTGACATGGCTCTTTAACCATGTGATCGACTGTGTCCAATCACAGCCGGTCACATGTTAATACAGGAAGTTCCGGTAATTGGCTCTTATCGCCTCACACTGACAGAGTTTGTGGCGAGAATAGCCGATCAGCGGCATTTCCCTGCAGGGGACATCAGAACAGGTAATGAGGGTACTGATCATCAGTGCCCTGATTACAAAAAAACACAATCCATGCCCACAAGTGCCAGCAATCAATGCCCACCAGTGCCAGCAATCTGTGCTCACCAATGCCAGCAATCAGTGCCCATTAGTGATTTGTGCCTCCTCATCACTGCCACCTACCGTATTTTTTGCTCCATAAGACGCACCTGACCATAAGAGGAGGAATCAAGAAAAAAAATATTCTGAACCAAATGGTGTAATAAAATATTTTCCAAGAGCCCATGAAACGCAGACTGACCATTGCCATGAACGCAGACTGACCATTGCCATAAACGCAGCCTGACCATTGCCATAAACCCAGCCTGACCATTGCCATAAATGATAAATGCAGACTGACCATTGATCCCCTGTCCATAACTCACATCTGCACACCCACCCATCCATAACCCCCTTCTTTCTGGCTTTACCCCACGCAGTGTACAGCAACTCTTTTCACTTGCCAGTGGCAGCCATTGGATCATCAGGCATGGGGGTCGCCATCCGGACATCTGAAGCTCAGCATGTAGACACTAACAGTAGACAGCGCGGTGAGGACTTCTGAGCTGAGCCACGGAGGAGGGTAGGCGGAGCCTCCGTCAGTTGCTTAGAGTGCAGCCAATCACTGGCTGCTTATGGGACGCTAGTCCCTGCCCTCCCTCCCAGGCCAAGTCACGCTGATGTTTTTTTTTTACTACAGGTCTGCCTGGGGTCTGACGTGGGGAAAGTTATGAGTGTGAGATTGGCGTCGGGACTTGCAGAGGGTGGACTTTTCTTGCCTTGATGCCGCCTCGAACTTTATGCACTGGGTGGGGGGGCGGAACCAGCGGGGGCAGTGCCTGTCGTACATTCGCACTATAAGACGCAGGGAAATTTTCTCCCATTATTCATATTTCTATAGTGCCGAAAATACGGTAATCAGTGCTCATAAGTGCCACACCATCAGTGACCATCAGTGCAGCCTATCAGTGCCCATCAGTGCCGCCTCATCAGCACACATCAGTGAAGGAGAAAAAATATTTATTCACAAAATTTACTGACAGAAACTAAGAAAAACTTTTTTTTCTCAAAATGTTCAGTCTTTTTTTTGTAAAAATAAAAAAAAACAGTGGTGATAAAATATCACCAAAATAAATCTCTATTTGTGGGAACAAAATGATAACAATTTTGTTTGGGTACTGTGTTGGATGACCGCGCAATTGTCATTCAACTTGTCACAGGGCTGAAAGCTGAAGAATGGCCTGGGCAGGAAGGGGTGAAAGTGCCATGGATTGAGGTGGTTAAGCATCATTAAAATCACTGCTCCTGAAAAAAATATTGTTTTTTCTAATACTGACATTTACCAAAAAAATAATAATAATGCAGTAATTGCCAGTAAATGACAGCTTTGGCTTATTACTTGTTTTTGTAATCAATGTGACTGGGGATCCCCTTCATCTATACCAGACCCCTATTCTAGATAACAGTCTGTATAGATGTTAATAGCAACCCTACACACAAAAACAGTGTGGTTCCCCCTAAAAATACATACTGGGCCCTTATTCTGATAAGGAGGGTCTGATAAGGATGTCAAGAAAACCCCTACACAAAAAAAAAGAAAGTAAAAAGCATGGGGGTCCCCTCTAAATTCCACAACAGACCCTTTAGTTCTGGTACAATTTTTAAGGGGGGTTTAAGGGGTGTCACCTTACCTTAGCTTGGGGGACCCTTCTGTCAAAGCACTTTGTCCCTGTGTTCATGAGGACAAGAGTCTCTTCTCCACAACCCTGACCCAGTGGTTGTGGGGGTTTGTTGGCAAGGGGATATTAACCACTTAACCCCCGGACCATATTGCTGCCCAATGACCAGAGCACTTTTTGTGATTCGGCACTGCGTCGCTTTAACTGACAATTGCGCGGTCGTGCGACGTGGCTCCAAAACAAAATTGGCGTCCTTTTTTTCCCACAAATAGAGCTTTCTTTTGGTGGTATTTGATCATCTCTGCGGTTTTTATTTTTTGCGCTATAAATAAAAATAAAGCGACAATTTTGAAAAAAATGCAATATTTTTTACATTTTGCTATAATAAATATCGCCAAAAAATATATAAAAAAAAATTTTTTTCCCTCAGTTTAGGCCGTTACGTATTCTTCTACATATTTTTCATAAAAAAAAATCGCAATAGCGTTTACAAAATAGGGGGTAGTTTTATGGCATCTTTATTTATATTTTTTTTTTACTAGTAATGGTGGCGATCAGCGTTTTTTTAAGTACTGCGACATTATGGTGGACACTTTGGACACTTTTGACACATTTTTGGGACCATTGGCATTTTTATAGTGATCAGTGCTATACAAATGCATTGGATTACTATAAAAATGCCATTGGCAGTGAAGGGGTTAACAATAGGGTGCAGGGAAGGGGTTAAGTGTGTTCCTGGGTGTGTTCTAACTGTATGGGGGGTGGCCTCACTAGGGGAAATCACTGATCTTCTGTTCATACATTGTATGAACAGAAGATCAGCATTTCCCCCGCTGACAGGACCGGGAGCTGTGTGTTTACACACGCTATACGTCCGCAAAGTAGCGGACGTATAGCTACGGGCACTCGCCCAGCAGAGCCAACTTCCCGCAGTAATATAACGGCGGGCGGTCGGCAACCAATTACAAAACTGGAAGCCCCCTTTAAAAATGAGAAGGCCCCAGATACCCCCTCACCCAATCTGAAGTAAGGGGTACATAATACTCTTAGGGTTAGTTTATACTTGCTTCAAAACATGGCTTCAGGCATGGTTTGTTAAAGCTCTCTGAACGCCAGTCAAAGCTCCCGTCACTAAATAAAATGGTTAGCTTACAGTCCTGTATACACCTGCTTTTGCTTGGTGCATCAATGAGGCTTTGATGGGGCTTTGGTGGTTCTTCGGTGGGGCTTCAGTGGGGCTTCAAGCAAGCTTTGCCATAGTCTTCTATGGAGGCTTTGAAAACGCTTTGAAGCACCACTGAAGCTACATGGGGTATCATTTGCAAAGCAAAATCAGGTGTAAACAGGACTGTAAGCTAATCTTTATATTTACTGACAGGAGCTTTGACTAGCATTCAGTGAGCTTTAACAAAGCCTGTCCAAAGCCTTGTTGAAGTCGAAGCAAGTGTAAAAGAGCCATTACTCATTCACACAAAGAATTAAAAGTGTCAAAAAAGACAATTTTGACAAGTTTTTTATTAAAAATAAAAATAATACCAAAACTCCATAAATTCATCATCAATCACACCATCAATGCTAATTACAATGAACCGTGCCTGCTGACCGGCAAAAAAAAAGGGATTTTTAAATACAGCTTACCTGTAAAATACTTTTCTTGGAGTACATCACGGGACACAGAGCGGCATATTCATTACTATATGGGTTATATGGAGTACCTTCAGGTGTGGACACTGGCAATCTCAAACAGGAAGTCCCCTCCCTATATAACCCCCTCCCCTAGAGGGAATCCCTCAGTTTTGTAGCAAGCAGTATGCCTCCCAAAAATGTTCCCCAAAAGAGGGGCGGGAGCTCTGTGTCCCGTGATGTACTCCAAGAAAAGGATTTTACAGGTAAGCTGTATTTAAAAATCCCTTTTTCTTTCTCGTACATCACGGGACACAGAGCGGCATATTCATTACTATATGGGATGTCCGAAAGCAATGCTTTAATGAGGGGAGGGAGACATCTTCTCAAAAGAGATTTAATTTAGAGGTATACTCAAATAATAATAATAAATCCAACTTAGTCAAGAAAAATATATATTATTTATTTTTTTCTTTTACAACCAAGGGTGCCCCCGATCCCGAGGATCTTAAACCGCAGCCTGTAGTACTGCCTGCCCAAAGGCTGAATCCGCATTCCTTCTCACGTCTAGCTGATAAAACCTTGTAAACGTGTGGACTGATGACCACGTCGCTGCCTTGCATATCTGAGCCATAGAGATCTGATGGTGTGCTGCCCAGGAGGCGCCCATGGCCCTGGTAGAATGGGCTTTTACCGACAAAGGAGGAGGCAACCTCTTCAGACCGTAGGCCTGAATGATTAATTGTCTAATCCATCTCGAGATGGTGGATTTTGCAGCTGCCTGCCCCTTCTTGGGGCCATCTGGTAAAACGAACAACACATCTGTTTTCCGGATCTTTTCTGTAGCTTTAAGATAGGCCTTCATGGCCCGGACAATATCCAAGGTATGCAGCAACCCCTCCTTTCTAGATGTGGGTTTCGGAAAGAAGGATGGAAGTACCAAATCCTGGTTCAAGTGAAAATTGAATATAACCTTTGGTAGAAAGGAAGGATGGGGCCGGAGAACTGCCCTGTCCTTATGTAGAATGAGATATGGTTCCTTACACGATAAGGCTGCCAACTCTGACACTCTCCTGGCCGAAACTATGGCGACCAAGAATACCAACTTTCTTGTCAGTAAAACTAAAGGAATCTCAGCCAACGGCTCAAAGGGTTGTTTCTGTAGAGTGGACAGGACAAGATTTAAGTCCCATGGACAAATCGGTGACTTGACAGGAGGATTAATACGTAAGACCCCTTGTATGAAGGTTTTTACCAGCGAGTGGGTGGCCAGCGGCCTCTGAAACCACACTGACAGAGCTGAAATCTGTCCCTTGATTGTGCTTAATGCCAGGCCTTTATCCACTCCTAGCTGGAGAAAACGTAACACCCTATCAATGGTATATTTGCGGGAATTGCATCTTTTGGATTCACACCAGCCTACGTAGGTCCTCCACACCCTGTAATAAATCACCCTGGAGGCCGGCTTTCTAGCCCTAATCAGGGTAGGAATTACCTGCCTAGACAGACCTCTACCCCTGAGAATCAGGGATTCAGCCTCCAGGCGTGTAATGCCACGTACACACAACCGTTTTTCGATGTGATTCCTCTCAAGCCTGCCTTGCATACACACGATCTTGATATAAAATGCTTGCGCAAAGTACGGTGACCTACAATGGCACTATAAAGGGGAAGTTCCATTCGAATGGAGCCACCCTTTGGGCTGATTATGCTAATTTCCTGTCTCATAACCTGATTCTGAGCATGAACGTTTTTCTCCGTCGTTAAAGCGTACACATGTCGAGAAAAATGCTCTGGAGCCTACACACGATCGCTTTTAATGACCAATTTAAAAAATGGCCGTGTGTAAACGTGGCATAAGTCCAGCAAATAACTTTTTGGGCGTTTTTGATGGTGTGGGAAAGGATCTATCTAAGGATCTATTAAAAAAATTTTTTCCCAAAATAACAATGGAAGAATGAAAGTGTTTGGAAAGCTGACAGGGGTTATAGCCTTCTCCTACTCTGTTAAAAATGTAGTTTCTCTCAAATTTACTGTTGGAGATTTTTCCTCTTTTACTGTCAACCAGACAGTAAGTAAGAAATATCTTTACTAAAGCCAAGATGGGAGTATAATCCATTAGGGGTTCCAATCCTCCCCCACTCTATCCAAAGATGGTTGTAATTTTAACCATAGTTAAATAATATAAAAAGAGAATAAGGTTTTGATTATGTACTAAGATATATTTAAATATAATTGTATGTTAGTAATAGTTCCAAAAAAAGATAATAACCAAGGAATGTTGAAATTTTTACTTACTTGTTGACTATTAGGCATAAAACTGACACTGCATTTATACCAAGAATTATATAATTACTATTGGTACCACGCATTCCCCTACTCAGTAATGGCCAAATTATTAAATGAAAAAGCAAAGCACTCAATGACAGAATAACATAAACTGAAAAGTACAACACTTCTAGGTCAATCTTTAAGTTCATACATTTTTCAACCAATGTATTGTAGCGCCTGGGTACTTTATGGTACCGGTGCTAGTTAAGTTTAGAGGAAGACCAGAGTGTAATTCTGATCCAAATTGTTATGTGCAAAACAGGGTCTCTGTCTAAGCTTGGCTGTGCTGTAGGCTTATTCTGTTGTACTGGTGTGTTTTTCCAACCCCGGTGCTGCAGATGGCAGCAGTGGAGCCAAGGTTTGGGTGCTCTTTCCAGGAGCCAATCAGGAGGGTTTGGCCTTGCTGTGCATGCTGGAAAGGGGTATTTATGAGGCAGACGCCATTGGTTCTGGGTCTTCTTCTTCGAGTGTGGCACCCACCTTTAGGGTGACCACATCACGGCACCCCAGCGTTATTGCCTACCTGGCTGGGGGGGGGGGGCATGCCACGTGGTGTCCCTGGTTCCGGGACAATGTTGGCCCGGAGCATCTGAACAGCGACGGGGACCCATCGAGCGACTGGGTTCCCACCTTTGAGGATCCTAAGCTGTATTGCTGTTCGGTGGGGAGTCCATCTGAGGAGCGCCATTGAGAGGCTGGTGGTCCAAAAGGGCCTCGACAAACCACCAGGGATCAAGGTAGCCGACACTGAAGGATTGATCACCTGTCAGTCAGTACCTTGGCAACAAGTTGAAGGAGATCCAAGCGTAATTAGTCTAAGGAGGATTATCTCCGTAACTACAAATCAGAGAGGGCCTGTGGCAGAGGTGTCTCTCTGAAGTTCACCAAGGAGGGTCTGTGGCAGAGACTTCATCCTACAAATGTTTGAGTGATACTCCGGCTGCCAGGTCAGTGAGAGAGACCTGTCTGGGTACGCTAAACCCACTCACATAGGAGTGGGGCAGAAAGTGTTATGCTTGGGAGCAGGACTGTTTCTCTACTATCACGTCTGAATCTGCTGTTCTCTCTTCTTCTTCAACTTTACTTTCCTCACCACAAGTTTATTGTTTTTACCTGGCTGGGTAATAAAGAGCACAGCAAAGAGCACCTGTTGCAGACAATATTTTACTGCAATACGCATCATCCACCCCTAGGAATTCAGGGGCAGCCATTAAGTAAATGTGCCACCCTAAAAACCAGCAGCTCCTCCGGGGGTAATGCTACAGTTTTATTTTTGATATATACAGTGCATCCGGAAAGTATTCACAGCACTTTTTTTTACAAATTTTGTTATGTTGCAGCCGTATTCCAAAATCATTTAAAATCAATATTTTCCTTAAAATTCTACAAACAATACCCTGTAATGGTAATGTGAAAGAAGTTTGTTTGAAATCTTTGCAAATTTATTAACAATAAAAACAAAAAAAATCACATGTACATAAGTATTCACAACCTTTGCCGTGACACCTAAAATTGAGCTCAGGTGCATCCTGTTTCCACTGATCATCCTTGAGATGTTTCTACAATTTGAGTGACATCCACCTGTGGTAAATTCAGTTGATTGGACATGATTTGGAAAGGCACACACCTATCTATAAAAGGTCCCATAGTTAACAGTGAATGTCAGAGCACAAAACAAGCCAAGACGTCTAAGGAATTATCTGTAGACCTCCGAGACAGGATTGTATCGAGGCACAGATCTGGGGAAGGGTACAGAAAAATATTTGCAACATCGAAGATCCCAATGAGCACAGTGGCTTCCATCATCCATAAATGGAAGAAGTTTGGAATCTTCAGGACTCTTATAGAGCGACTGCCCAGCCAAACTGAGTGATCGGGGAGAAGGGCCTTAGTCAGGGAGGTGACCAATAACCACTCTGACAGTTCCAGTGTTATTCTGTGGAAAGAGGAGAACTTTCCAGAAAAAACAACTAACTTTGCAGCACTCCACAATCAGGTGGACGGAAGCCACTCCTCAGTAAAAGGCACATGACAGCCCATCTGGAGTTTGTCAAAAGTAACCTGAAGGACTCTCAGACCGTGAAATTCTCTGGTTTAATGAAACAAAGATTGAACTCTTTGGCCTTAATGGCAAGCGTCATGTCTGGAAAAATCCAGGCACCACTCATCACCTGGTCAATTCCATTCCTATAGTGAAGCATGGTGTTGGCAGCATCATGCTGTGGGGATGTTTTTCAGTGGCAGGAACAGGGAAACTAGTCAGGATCAAGGGAAAGATGAATGTAGCAATGTAAAGAGACATCCTTGATGAAAACCTGCTCCAGAGCACTCTGGACCTCAGACAGGGGTGAAAGTTCATCTTCCAACAGGAAAACGACCCTAAGCACACAGCCAAGATAACAAAGAATGGATAGAGGACAACTCTCTGAATGTCCTCAAGTGACCCAGCCAGAGCCCAGACTTGAACCCAATTGAGCATCTGTGGAGAGATCTCAAAATGGCTGTGTACTGATGCCCCCCCAATGCAAACTGATAGAGCTTGAGAGGTCCTGCAAAAAAGAATGGGAGAAACTGCCCAAAAGTCTTCTAAAGAAAGAGCACACCAGAAGCTGTTTGCTTGCAGACTGATTTTTTTTAGGGGAACAATCTAAAGAGAGCAGGAAAAAGAAACAAATACATCAATAGAAATAGAAAATGTTGGGTGACAAGGGTCATAGCCTATAAAAGAAATCGGCCGACATTTGGCCTGTGTGTACTGTCTGAGGGAAGCTGGCCATTTGTTTGGCTTCTGTTGAAAGGGCATGACTGAAAAAGGTATGCCAATCGGCTCCAGATCAGTGCTCTTAGCCAATGGCTGAGAGTGCTGACCGGAATGACCAGAATGTTCTGGTCCGGTGGAACAGCAGTGGAGATCACTGCACTAACATTGCATAGTTAATACAGTGGCTCCGACCTGAGCTGTCAGTTTTTTTTTTGTTTTTTTGTATTCAGCCCACTGAGTTTTGGGTTTAGGAAACTATTAGGTTTCTAAAAAAAAAATCTAGTCCTTGAAGTAATCTAGAGTGTTTGATAAGTTGCATACTTTGTTCTCTCCATTGGACAAAGATGAAGACAGACAAGTATAGTTAGGAGCCAAGTAAAAGGTAAGTACAAGGACAAACAAAAAAACTTACAAACTTATTGCCTCTGATTAAACTAGAGAAACAATTAGGATAGTCAGGTAGAATACTTAGGCTCTCATGAAGTTAGAGAACTTTTTTTTACAGGCACTAATATGGTAGACTAAGCAGTTTTTAAACTGGCAGTGTAGATGTGGATTTCACCTAGCAGAGATCATATCTAGAAACATAATCCTCAACCCTAATTAAAGAGGAAGTAAACCCTCTCTAAAAAATAAAAAATAAAAAAACACCCTGCAAGGAAAAGGCATAATGAGCTAGTATGTATGGCATACTAGCTCATTATGTAGGACTTACCAGAGATCGAAGCCCGCAGAAGTCCTGGGTGACCTCCTCCGTCACCGCCATGATACCGGGAGTGACTTCCTGGTATCGCTGCTCCGGTGCCATGACTGGCCGGAGGAGCGATGACATCACACCTGCGCATGCACGTGGGTGCCGCCACTAATGGCATGATTGCCGTTAGAAGCGGCACGCTCAGTGCGCCTGCACCGGATGTCTACAGCACATGTGCCATAGACATCAGTGCCGGTATTCTGCAAATTCTGCAAATATCTCCTAAACCTTTTAGGTTTGGGAGATATTTGTTGCACCTATAGGTAAGCCTTAATCTAGGCTTATTTGTAGGTTAAAGTGGTTGTAGTGTGTTTATAACCACTTTAAGAGATGCCTGTAAACAGTGGATCAGCTGCCAGGTTGTTATACTTTCAATACTTCCCACTCTAAAATTAATTGTAAAACAGCAACAATAAAAGAAAATGATATCTCTTAAAACAGTTTATTTTTTGGCTGAAAGCCAGTGAGATGTTTCATTCCTTATTAGTAAATTACCATTGTTAGAATTCACAAAGTGTATGTAAACCCAAAATCTATTTTCAATATATTTGCCATCAAAAAGTTGGCTGAATTTTTAGGGAATTTTCCCACCCAGAGATCCTACCGGGAACATCACTTCGTATTACAGGCTGACAGTGCTAATCCACTGCCTTGCAATCAGTAGCATTATTGTCAGCCTTCTGTGAAACCTACACAGCAGAGTGAGACAGTAGACATAGTAGAGAGACCTCCCCTCCGTCTTATGGTGCCATATGGAGTTTCACTAGACAGTCAGAAAGAGAGCAGAAACAGCTGGATATTTTTTTGAAGGTCCAGTATTCTTCGTAAACATTGTACTTTACTTTGAAGCATGCTGTATTAAAGCGGAGCCCCGCCGGACAAAAAATATTAAAAGCCAGACGCTACAAATACTGCAGCTGCTGACTTTTAATATTAGGACACTTACCTGTCCTGGAGTCCAGCGATGTCGGCAGCAGAACACGAACAATCACTAGTCACTCTGCTGCCCCCACCGGCATCCTCGGTGAGGGAACCAGGAAGTGAAGCATTGCAGCTTCACTGCCCAGTTCCCTATGGCGCATGTGCGTGCTGTGCCCTGCTCACTGGTCCCCGCTGTGTTCTGGGAGCCATGTGTTTCCTAGAACACAACGGCGGGGGGGGAGTGACGCACTACCCCCAGGTCCCCGCAGGTCTTAGACAGGTATCTGCACCCCCCTCCCCCTAAAAGGTGTCAAATGTGACACCGGAGGGGGGAGGGTTCCGGTGAGCGGAAGTTCCACTTAAGCGGGGAGCTCCGCTTTAAAATGCTTATATGTTAAATAAAAAGTAATTCAATCAATTATTTAAATTACCAGTTTAAAAACATGCAAGCAACATTTAAAGTAAAATTGGTCAACCATGATAGTTTTCCTTTAACTATCAGTTTGCGCCTGATTTTAAGGAGCAAGGGTTTTAAGTTTATTTTTGTTTAACTGCTGTGTGCACTTAAAGTTTTTTTAAACCGTTTCTCTTAATTAGAATGACTTTCTGCTGTGTCTTTCTATATATTAACAAAGAAACAGCCAGCTCCTCAGAAAAGACAGGAAGGTTACACAAATTCTTCCACAGGACATGCGCCAAAAAAAGACAACAGAAAGCATTAGGATATACGATGTAATGTGAATAATTGGGGATTTTCCTAGCTTGTGACGGAAAATATTAAATTATATGAAGACAGGAGGCGAGTATCTTGCATTTCTTTCTTTTAATAATGCTCATAGCAGAAAGGTTCAAAAGGTTTAAAACTTTAACATTTCACAAGAAAAACTGAACTACAAGACCCAGAATCCTTTGGGTCGATGGTCCCACCCCTTAGAGACCCTATATATGATCTGCCCTGAAGCGATCACTTCCTCTTTCTGGATGCGAATACTCTCCAAAGTGGCTCTGGTCAAACGGACGACGAACGGCCCTGAATTCGAAAGGATGAGTCCCTCGGAACCTTCTCAAGAGAATGGCGAACCCTGATATCTTCTCCCTGGACTACAATCTTCTCTGATGAGCCTGCAACTCAACACTGGCAGTAAACTTCGACCCAACGGGGTCAGACGGAACATCGTTTAAGCTGTGATTGTAATGGTCTCAAGAAGTTCAATAACCTGAAACGGTAAAGAATAACATCATAGGGTGGGTAGGGTGGGAAGATACTCGCCTCCTGTCTTCATATAATTTAATATTTTCCGTCACAAGCTAGGAAAATCCCCAATTATATATCAGACAGGAGGCTCATATCTTGCATGTTTAAAGCAATAACACATCCTTAATACAAGATATGAATTAACAAATAATAATAATACTACCCTGGAAGGCTGTGCCTATTCCCGCATGAATATGTGACCCTTTAACTCCTGTCTAGGAACCACAAGAATGAAGTGTGATGGTCATGAATCAAGCACTGAAAAGGATACGTGAGTTTCCGGTCTGAAGTAAAACTCTCGAAAAGTGGATTCGGAGGACCAGTCGGCTGCCAGAAGCAGATCCGACAGGGATCCCCCTGAGGAAAGTACCTTAGTGGCCATCGCGCCCCTGGTCGAATGGGCGCCAAAAAGAGATACGTCGATTCCTGCCATGGCCATGGCCGAGCGAATCCACCTGGCCAAAGTGGAGGAGGTCACTGGGAGGTGAGGTTGAATGAACGAAATCAATAATTGCGAAAGTGTCGGGGATCGGAGAGAGGCTGTAAGTGCCTCATAAGCCTGTAAACAGCGAACCACGCAAAGGCGAGGATGAGATGGGAAAAAGGGGTAGAAGACAGAGTGTAGCTGGGTCTTGGTCCTACGTACAATAGAAAATCTCACACCCTCTGGGGAAAATTGTCTTCTGGAGATATCTAATGCTCTCACATCCGAGGTACGTTTGATGGAGATGAGGCATAACAGGGTGGTAAGTTTCATTGAGAGAAGTCTCAAAGGGAGGCGGTCGTTGTCTTCCCAGGACGAGAACAGTCGCAAAACTAAAGAGACGTCCCATGTCGCCGAATAACGAGGCCGGGGGGGGGCGGTTGAATCTCGCGCCTCGGAGAAGTCGGCAGACCAGAGGATGTTTGCCCACAGGAAGAGAATCGACTGGACAATGGTATGCCGAAATGGCGGACCTATACACGTTCAGGGAGTTGTAAGCTTTACCCGAAGCGTAGGCTTCCGCAAGATAGTTCACTATCGTGGAGATAGGAGCCCGAATGGGATCAATTTGTTGTTGATCACACCAACGAGACCACAATCCCCAGGCAGATCTATAAGCCGATCTAGTCCCCGGGGACCAGGCCAAGGAGAGGAGGTCTCTAGCTGACTCTGAAAGGTCAGGGTCAGGGCCTGACGACCCGAAACTAGCCAAGCGATAAGGGGAAGATTGCCCTCCAGCAACAACGGGTGCAGGTTCCCGGCTGGGTCGGTCAGGAGGTGAGTGGAGTGTGGGAGAAGTCTGGGATAGTCGATCGACACCCCCAAGGCCAGGGGAAACCACGGTTGAGTTGGCCACCAAGGCGTGATCAGGACCACCGTGGCCCTCAAGTGGACTACCTGTAGAAGAAGTCTGGTAATCATGGAAAAGGGAGGGAAGGCGTAGTGTCGACCCTCCGGCCACCATTGAAGGAACGCGTCCGTCGCTATTGCTTCCGGATCCGGTCTCCAGCTGTAGAAATTCGGAAGTTGGCGGTTGAGGCGGGAGGCGAAAAGGTCCATATGCAGTGGACCCCAAAGGTTTTGAAGTGTCAGAAAGACCGATCTGTCCAAAGTCCAGTCGCTGGAGTCTGATAAGTGGCGTGAGTTCCAATCCGCCACCCAATTGGATACACCCGGAATGTGTTCCGCTACGGGGGTAATATTGCGGGAAAGGCAGAAGCTCCAAAGTTCGGAAGCAATGTCCGCCAGAAGCTTGGACTTCGTGCCCCCTAAGCGGTTGATGTATTGCACTGCCGCTACGTTGTCCAAACGTAAGAGAGCGCAACAGTCGGATCTCCGTGAGAGAAAACACCTGACCGCGAACAGCGCCGCCAGTAACTCCAACGCGTTGATATGGAGCATGGATTCCTGGATAGACCATGTCCCTCCAGAGGAGGACGGACCGCATCGAGCTCCCCAGCCTAGACGACTGGCATCCGACTCCAGTATTATGTCCGGACGAGGGCTGAAGATCGTCTTTCCGTTCCATTCCAGGGCGTAGTGGAGCCACCATCGGAGTTCCATTTCCGAATCCGAGCAAAGGGTAATCTTGTCTGAGTATCGAAGTCCCTGACGTAAATGAAGTGCTCTTAAACGTTGTAGAGCTCGGTAGTGGAGGGGTGCTGGAAAAATGGCCTGGATGGAGGCTGAAAGTAGGCCTACGATGCGAGATAGGAGTCTGAGGGATATCTGACGTTCGCGAAGGACCGCTCTGATCTCCCGTCGGATCAGAGCCATTTTGTGAAGTGGCAATTTCAGAATTGCTAGTCTGGTGTCCACTGAGAAACCCAAGAATTCCATCTCTTGAGCTGGTGATAGCACCGACTTTTTGTGGTTGATTAGAAAACCCAGGCCTAACAAGAGGGACTCTGCCCAGTCCCTGTGCAGCTCTGCTTGGGACTTCGAGTGAGCCAGAATGAGAAGGTCGTCCAAGTAGATGATCAGACGTACCCCCCTCCGGCGTAGAGTGGCTACCACTGGTTTCATCAACTTGGTGAAACACCACGGAGCCGATGATAGGCCGAAAGGAAGGCAAGTGAATTGCCACGTGTAACCCCGCCACCTGAATCTCAGGTATTTTTGTGCAGAATGATGCATAGGTACCGTCAGGTAAGCATCCTTCAGGTCTATTTTGACAAGCCAATCCCCTTGAACCAAGAGGTCCCTCAACATGTGGATGCCCTCCATCTTGAAATGGTGATAAACCACAAATTGGTTTAGGAGTCTGAGGTTTATAACCGGTCGGTATCCCCCGTCCTTTTTTGCTACCAGGAAAAGGTTGTTTAGGAATCCCGGGGAGCCTGGGTCGACCTTTACAATTGCTTGTTTTGAAATCAGTTCCTGAATTTCTAAATCTATTAGATACCTGTTGTGTGTTGTGTAATGAATGGGTTGAGGTATCACAGACATGACCGGATGGGACATGAATTCTATGCAATAACCCTGTACTGCAGAAATTATCCAAGCGTCTGCTGTAATCATGCGCCAAGCGTGAATAAAATGTTTTAGTCTGCCCCCTATCGGTATGTGGGCACACTGTGAGGCACTCACCGGTAGGAGGTCTGGATCTCGGGAATCCTCTGCCGCCTCGACTTTTCCAAGGTCGTCCTCTGGGAGGAAAGAATGGTGCCGGTTGTACCAGGGGGGTTGGATACTGCTGTGGGGTAGCAAAGGCCTGGTTGGGGGCTCTTGAAAGGGCCCTGTGGTAAGCGGCGCGGCCAGCAGAACGGCCTCTTCCTCTGCCGGCCCTGGCAAAAACCCGGTAACTCTGACCTGTTCTTTTTAGGGATGATTGGGCCTTGTCTAGGGTATTGAACATGCCCACAAATTTGTTTATATTCTTTACTAAGTCCTCCCCGAAGAGGAGACCCTCGGCCGAGGGACCTGGTTCGGACTCTGCAAGATGCGAGAGTTGAGGGTCTAACTTCATGAGGATAGACCTGCGTCTTTCAATGGCGCAGGTCGTATTAGCTGAACCAAGGAGGCCCTTTTTAGCGTATCTACCATTTTTGGTCAGGTACTTGAGTAGGATTGGGTCAATCTCAGGAGTGACCGCCACCTTGTGGGGAACACATGGCCTGGGGCATTCTGCTCTAAGTTTGTTGCGATTTGATCTATCTAAGATCTTTCTGATCCAGTGTTCCACGTAGTGAGACACCTGAGGGAGAGGGGCCCAGTCCCCTGACCTAGGATGGGTAATGTTTTCGGGATTAAAAAATGGTTCTCCTAGAGAATCCAAAATTACCTCCGTCTGAAGATCGGAGTTGGTTTCCGTGTCCGGAACCACATGCCCAGCCACCATATCAGAATCGGAATCATCCGAAGAGGAGATAAATGAACCCTCAGGGGATTCATCCCCTGACTCCTCGTTAAAGGAGTCCGGTTTAACCCGGTGGGTAGACACCATTCTTTTATTGGGGAACTCCTTGTGAGCCAAGGGTCGATCCGTAGTCGGGTGGCTGGGTCGGCAGGCCGAGGAGGGTCCTGCCTCAGACATGATTTTTACTTCCCCTGCCGGGGAGTCGGAGCGGGTCTCAAGGTGTTTTCGTTTGAATGTTGCCTTGCCCGCTTTGACAGTCTCAGGTTGATGTAAGGGGTTGGAAGCAGAGGAAGCTAGGGCAGCCTGTATGGACCTAGTGATCAGGTCCTGAATTTGAGCAGGAGTCATCATCTGGGGAGTATCAGGGTTAGATCCCAGGTCTGCCTGCAGAGAATGGGTTCTAGAGTCCTCTGCCATTATTCTTAGAGAAAATTAACAATTGGCAAATGTTTTGTAAGGGACAAGCACTAGCACAGACCACTATCTGAAGTGCTCCGTGTGTGCCAGAGGATCCTGTTTATGGTTGCTAGGAGAGAGGGGAAGGGAGTGGCAGCGATACCTACGATTCCCACAGCAGTAAATCTCTCTCTCAAGTGCCGCTGTGAGAGAGGGAGAGAAGCGCCGAATAAAAAATCCTGTCGCAGCGCCGTGACGAGAGGCGCTGCGATAGGTCAATGGGATTTGGAGGAGTTTCCATACAGCGGGGATTTACATCCCCTCCCTCTCTGGAGCGAAAAAAGGCGCGAACGGTCTGAGGGAAAGAAAATGTCGTTGCAGCCGCGCTTCCCCGGGGAGCCGACACCGCGTCGGACCCGGAGCAGTCACAGCCGACAAGCTGAGCGAAATTCCCTCAGCAGGGAGGGGATGCCCAGCGTCTGCCCAATGAACCAAACACACACAAGTAATGAGGATTACAAGGCAAATACACAGAAAAATATGAATACATAAATAAAAGCACTTATCTGTCTATGAGCAGAAAGAAAGAGGAAGTGATCGCTTCAGGGCAGATCATATATAGGGTCTCTAAGGGGTGGGACCATCGACCCAAAGGATTCTGGGTCTTGTAGTTCAGTTTTTCTTGTGAAATGTTAAAGTTTTAAACCTTTTGAACCTTTCTGCTATGAGCATTATTAAAAGAAAGAAATGCAAGATATGAGCCTCCTGTCTGATATATAATAACCAATACATTTATAAAGTTAGTTTTATTTGAACAATTCCTTCCTTTTAAGATCCATGCAGAAAGTGAAATGACCTTTTCAGTTCTGGTTCTGTTTCATTATTCTTTAATTATTTACATAATAAGGAAATAGAACTACTTACCCTATTTCCTTCATCCTCACAATTAACCTAGAGACTTCATAAATAACATAATAATACCACAATACCATTTCATTGGTGATTCATGGCACTTTCTGACTTAATTGTTGCAATTATTTGTTCAATCGGTTCAAAGAGAAACAAAAGGGCAATCATTAAAGTACTGATAACAAGGACATCCTTTCAAATTCTAATAATTTCTTTGAAAACAACAGTACTTTTTTCACTGATGAGAGAATAGCAGGAAGAAAACATTCAAACAGCAAACTTGCTCTAGGGAACAAAGTATTAAATAATTCTAAATTATATGAGACTACAAGGAAGCTAGTATCTAAACCTCACACCCTTCATATATACATATATATATATATTAAAATAACAATTTGTGTCTATATTCATCTAAAAACAATGTTGATGCATTCATTTGTATAGCTGAACATTATAAGGTGAATTTATAAAGTAATTTGCTCAGTAAAAGTGCATGTACATTGTTAGGCTATATCCTGTGCTGGTCAAATGTTTTACATTGTTTTAAAATAAAAAAATACCACATTTGGACACTAAAATGCATTAAATACAACTGTAATTTTCTAACATGCATAGCAACATCTAATAGCTAAATGCAGTATTTTTTGTTTTAAATAATGAATAATACTTATATAATATTCATCACAAAAAATAGCGTAATAATATCTGTCCCCCCTCCATTTGCACAGAATAAATTTACGTGCACTTTCACTGGGCAAATTGATATGCACATTGTTTTTGTAAAATAGACTCCTAAGTGTCCGTTCTCTCTCTTTCTCTCTTTTAGGGTTTTTAGAGCAGGCAAGCACTAACATATATTTATTAGTCCAGTAAGTGTAAAAATAGCCCAAAATGTTATGGGGTTGTGAGGGGGGCCCCCTTAATCTAATGTATTTTTCGGCATATAAGACAACCTTTTACACCTTAATTACATTGCCAAAGAGCATGGGTCGTCTTGTACGCCGGGTGCAGAGGCCACCAGATGGATGTGAAGCCAGCCGGGTGCGCTGTAATACTGTTACATGCAGTATGCTCTGCTCAGCCAATCCCGGCTGGCGATGCATTCTGTTGCTGAATATAGAGCTTGTTAGGCCTGCTCAGATTGGAGCGGTGCAGGCTGATGATGTCACAAGCCTCTGCCAATCCGAGCAGGCTTAACAAGCTCTGTATTCAGCAACAGAGTGCATCGGCTGCCGGGATTGTCTCAGTGCATACTGCAATGAATGTCACCTTTTTCTGCACTGTGCTTGCCAATGGAGGCAAATAGACTTTTGCAGCCACTTTTGGTATCGATTGATACCAAAAGTGGCTGCACCTAGAGGAGGAAGTGTCACCGTTATCTGGGCAAACTGAACTAGGAGAGAGGAGAGTGCAGACCTATAGATGGGGTCTGAGCTCTCAGCCTGCCAAGACCAGAGCCATCAGGAGAGAAGCTAAGGGGATCTGCTGCAGTGCCTGCTCACCTCTACCATGAAGAGAGGATGGATAGAGGATAGACCTGCATATAAGTCTTCCAGAGCTGCCTTCAGACATTGGGCTTGGATCTGAGGTACAAGACTGCATCCCTGTGTGAGGTAGGGAGTAGTCTTATAGGGCGAGTATAGCCCAAAACAATATTTTCATTGGAAAATTAGCGGGGTCGTCTTATACGCCTGATCATCTTATACGCCGGAAAATACGGTAGTCTACAAAGCCTTTAAACATCTACATTACTATTAGGGCCCTGATGTATAATTAGTCTTTGCAGTCTCAAACCATGACAAAGTAATCCATGTAAAAATGTGTGTTTAAAAAATAAATTATAGTATATTGGACAATACAGGCTTTTCATAAATAACACATATGTAGCACTTACCCCCAAAGGAGCTGCTGGTTTGTTTTGGGTGGCATGTTACCTCATGTATCTCCGCCATCTAGGGTACTTGATGAGAGTTGTAGTAAATGAAATGTGCTTTTATTACCCAGCCGGGTAAAAACAGTAGAACTTGGTGAAGAATGGAAAGATAGCAGAAATGGAGAAAAGCAGATTCAGGTGTATGTGGATAGGAAACAGTCCTGCTTCCGACAACAACTTATGATTCACCACTCCAGCCAGAGTGGGCACAGCACACCTGGACAGGCCTCTCTCACAAGCCTGGCAGACAGAATGTCACTTGAACGTGGGGTTAAGTCTTTGCCACGTGTTGAATTTAACACCTGGATCTCCTTCGGGTAGTTTTAGTTAGGTAACCGACCGACAGGTGACTGACGTCGAGCCTCTCAGTACCCCATTTCCCTTGGTCCCCCGTGGATAGTCAGACCCCTCTTGGAACACCAGCCTCTCTTGGCACTCCTCAAGCAGACTCTCCACTGGACAGCTTCCTCCAACAGGACGGACAGCTCAGGACCTCCTCAGATTGGGGACTCAGTCACTTACTGAGTCCCAGTGGTCGATCAGAAGCTCCGGGCCAACGTGGTTTTTGGCACTGTGACTCCCCAAGTTAACTGTGGGATATCCGCCCGTGGCGTGGTATCCCGGAAACGTACCTTGGACTTGCAGGGTTTTGAAGCATGGGACCCTCTGACCAATTGTAGCTCGGGCATCTCCAGCTCAAACCATTGATCATCGCCCACATCAGAGGAGGAATCAAGCTCAGAATTGTTATACTCCTCTGCGGGTAGGCAGACACGTTCCACAATAGATGTACTGACCTTATCCTTGGCCCTGGCCTCGACAGGAGCAACTCTCTCCCTGGAGTCCTTTTCATGTCTGCACATGGGTAGGCCTCGTCCACAGCCATGGGAGACCTTCACGGGGCCCACTCTTTCAGAAGTGAGCCAAGCAGGGACCACCGCCATACACACAGTCTTGGTGGCAGCATCTAACTTCACAGCAGGCGCACTTTCTTTAGCCTCACAGTAACTTACTTTGGAGGACACCATCGGAGTGGCGACCGATGACATAGTGGCCGTAGCAGTAGTAGCAGTAGGTGTATCAGCAATAGTAGCAGGTGCGGACCAAGGAACAACTTCCTCCGCGGTCACCGTTCCAGTGATCCAATCGACCCGGTATTCACAGGTAGAAACAAATACTCGCCACATTTCTTGCACCGAGCAAAATGCAGGATTATGACAGCCAGCTCTGTACATCAGGGACAAGACAAGTCAAGGGCCCCCACGCTGCCACTGGTAAACAGCACAAACCGCCCCTGTTTCCCCATTCGGATCCCGGTATCGGTCAGGGAAGCTCCGGTGACAGCAGACATCAGATTGACTCCCACAGTAAACATCAGAGGCCTCAATCAGTGTCGGGGGCACAGACATTTTGCACAATCACTCTATCCTTTGGCGCCAAACTCACCCTACGTCTCTCGCAGGCACACTTCACTTCACTGAATGTGCACCCAGACTTTAACTACCTGAAGTTAACTCCTTCTTCACCAGCACAGTCCAACACCATGACTATTCCTGCTCTCAATGGCGGGATAAATTGCTTAGATTCATTGCCAGAGGTAACAGCCAATCCCGGACGAGGCCCCCATGTGTAGCACTTACCCCCCCTAAAGGAGCTGCTGGTTTGTTTTGGGTGGCATGTTACCTCATGTATCTCCATCGTCTAGGGTACTTGATGAGAGTTGTTTTAAATGGAATGTCCACACAACAGGTGTCTTGTCTGTGCTTTTATTTCCCATCCGGGTAAAAACAGTAAAACTTGGTGAAGAATGGAAAGATAGCAGAAATGGACAATAGCAGATTCAGGTGCATGAATATAGGAGTGGGCACAGCGCACCTGGACAGGCCTCTCTGACAAGCCTGGCAGCCAGAATGTCACTCAAAAGTGGGGTTAAGTCTCTGCCACAGACACTCCCAATGGTTGAAAATAATGGAGATAATAGTGGTCCAGAATCCTCATTAACAGATTCAACACCCGGATCTCCTTCAGGTAGTTTTAGTTAGGTAACCGACTGATAGGCGACCGATGTCCAGCCTCTCAGTAACCGATTTCCCTTGGCCCCCCCTGTGGATAATCAGGCCCCTTTTGGAACACCAGCCTCTCTTGGCACTCATCAAGCAGACTCTCCACTGGACAGCTCCCTCCAACAGGATGGACAGCTCGGGACCTCCTCAGATTGGGGACTCAGTCACTTACTGAATCCCAGTGGTAGATCAGATGCTCCGGGCCAACGAGGTCCCGGAACCAGGATCATTGCGCAGCATGCACACCCCAGCCCGGAAGGCAATTTTTCTGGGGAGCCGTGGAATGGCTAACCTGAAGGTGGGTGCCACACAGGAAGAAGACCCAAGAAAATGGCGTCTGCCTCATAAATACCCCCTCACAGCATGCACAGCGAGGAAACCTCCTCTTGATAGGCTGCTGGGAAGAAATATCCTTGACTCCACTGCTGCCACTTGTCAGCTGTGGGTGTGATCAACACCCCAGAAATGACAGCATGAACCCACAGCACAGCCAAAGAGGCTTCAAAATTTTAACAGATTAACCTGGTCAGAGTCACTTACTACTGACCCCCTTTAACACTAGCACCAGTTCTGAAAAGTAACCATGTGCTACACATACATTAAAATAAAATGTATAAACACATTCATAAAGCACACACACACATACATAAATACTCATAAAACACAAGCAATGTGTTTATTTTGCAGTTAGACATGCCTTAATAAAATAGAAAATGTTAGAAAATCAGTGTTGGATTTGGATATGTTAGGACACAGTGGGGGAGATTTTCCAAAATTGGAGCACTCAGAATCTGGTGCAGATGTGCCTGGTAGCAAATCGGCTTCTAACAGCTTGTTCAATTAACCGCTTAAGGACCGCCTAACGCCGATATACGTCGGCAGAGCAGCATGGCTGGGCATAAGCATGTACAGGTACGTCCCCTTTAAGATGACCAGCCGTGGGTCGCACGTGTCGCTGCGCTTGTGACCCATGGGCCCGATCGCCGCCAGTGTGCTGAAATCGGGTCACAGAGCTGAAGAACGGGGAGAGGTAAGTGTAAACAAGAGCTGATTGGTCTCTATGTATAGTTGCACCAGATTTTGCACACTCCAGTTTTAGTAATCCCACCCTATTATATGTACAGCGAATAGATGGGTGACTATGCAGAGGTAAATGGCTGGCTAATTTTTAATAGACTAGTAGACCTGTAGATGTTGGCTTTGAAAAGTATGTGGGTATAGCTCCTACCTGAATCTGCTGACACCCTTACAACCCAGAACATTCCTCTCTCTGAGGATAAGTATGTGGGTACAGCTCCTACCTGAATCTAATGACACCCTTGCAATCCAGAACATTCCTTCCTCTGATGTGACATGCACACTCCAGCCTGGTATTTTTTTCACTCTTTTATTTAACTATCCCACAGAAGTGGCCATTTCGGAATGGTCGGAAGTCCATTTGTTCACATTGCAAGCTTTTAGGAACTTGGGGGGAGATTCACGTAGAACGGCGCATCTTTATGCCGCGGTAGCGTATCTTCTTTACGCTACGCCGGCGCAACGTTGAGAGGCAAGCCTGCTATTCACAAAGAATATGCGCTTAACGTTGTGCCGGCGAAGCGTATAGTTGTCGCCTTTAGCCGTCGAATTAGCTGGAAGTGGGCGTGATATATTATAATGAAGCGTGACCCCATGCAAATGTTGGGCTGAGCTTCAAAAAATGAACTGCGCATGCGTCGGCTCTTGGATGCATCCCAGTATGTGTGCACAGAATCACGTCAGGACAAACGCCTAAGATAGGTCGAATCACTGAACGTAACCTACGCACAGCCCTATTCACGTACGATTTACGTAAACGACGTAGAATTCGACGGATGTTCCGACGTCCATACCTTTGCATGACCTGCGCCTCATATAGCAGGGGTAATGTTAAGCCGGACGTACGTAAACGGCGTAGATTACAGCAACGTTCGTGAATCGGCGTTTCTTGCTCATTTACATAATCAATGCGTAAATCTATGGAAGCGCCCCTTGTGGCCAGCGTTAATATGCGCCCAAGATCCGACAGCGTAGGAGACTTACATTGGTCGGATGAAGACAAAATTCAGGTGTATCTTATTTCAAGAATAAGGCACATAGATACGACGGCGCATCCGTGGACTTACGCTGCGTATCAGTAGATACGTCGGCGTAAGTCCTTTCTGAATCTGGCCCAATGTCTTTTAGTTGCAGGGACAACCTGAGCAAAATAGTAAACAACTGCCACAAAACAAATTAAATGTCAGTTTTTTTAAAGTGAAACAGTTCTGCCTAACATCTGCTCAACCGATGACTCTAGGTACTGAAAACAAATGTGTTATAGCCTCTCCCTAAAAATATCCACTCATAATATAGGGGCAGCCTGATGTAATCCAATTGACAAAGAAGGCCTTACTTTTATTACATCTACACCGCAAGTCTCTTGGAAATTGTAACCTAACCTCCACAGTTTGGAGCAGTGACTTTGGTGGTCACCTGTGGTTATGCCTCTTGATATAGCAGATATATACAATGGGATATCTACCTTACTAACTATATAGTTGGGTGGAGTAAAAGCAGCAGGTTGATTTTAATAAATGTATGTCTATGTGTTTGTCCATGGAGTAACTTTTTAACTAATATGAAAGAAAGATTTTGATTACATTTTAAACAATCGGGAGCTGTCGTGTCTTTACAGTAGGACTGAGTGACTACTATAGGCCCGGATTCACAAACCACTTACGCTGATGTATCTCCAGTACAAATATGCGCCTTCGTATCTGTGCGCCGAACCCACAAACTTAGATATGCCTAAAAACTGACTTCATCCAACCAACGTAACTTGCCTTGAGTGGGCACATATTTACGCTGGACGTATGTGGCTTTCCCATTGATTTTCTATTCAAATATGCAAATGAGGGAGATACGCCGATTCACGAACGTACTTGCGCCCGGCGCATGATTTAGGCGGTTTGCGTAAGTTTTACGTTCGGCGTAAAGTTATTCCCCATAGATGAGGCGCAACCCATACAAAGGTATGGACCAGGGAACACATGCCTACGTATTGTACATTGGACGTCTGTAAATATGGCCCGACTTGGGTCTGGCTGGGCATAGGTTATGTTCACGGCGTACACAGTGATCCGGCGTATCTTAGGCAGTTGTTCCGACGTGGTTGTACGCATTCGCACGGGGATACGTCCATGTCCCGACACATGCGCAGTTCATTTTAAGTACTTGTCTGGTGCCCGGCCCATCATTTGCATGGGGTCATGCTTCATTCACATGGATCACGCCCACTTCCAGCCCACTTCCACCTACTTCCACTTACGCTGGCTTGCGCCTACGAAATATACGCTACGCCGCAGAGTTGGGAGCATTTGTTTGTGAATTCCATGCTTGCCTATCCGCACTGCGCCAGCGTAGCGTAAAAAAGATGGCTACGGCGGCATAAATATGCGCCAATGTATGTGAATCCAGGCCATACTGTTTATGTGGTATAGAGAAATCACCTTATTATGTATGTAAAAAGATGGTAAAAGGTAGAGCCCATATCCATATATTCTTTGGGGTTTCAGTATTTGATATTTGGTGGGGGGGCTCTTTGGTGGGGGGGGCTCCCTCACCAGTGATCTTAGTCTTTTCTCAAGCCATTTAGGACCTAGTAGGATATGTTTTGGGTCTTTGTAATGTCTCTTAGGTAGCTACAATGGTTTGTTGCATTTGACACTATTCAAAGCAATTGAAAACCAGTAGATTGGTCAAAGATAAAAACACTTTTAAAGGACAATGATGAAATTCAATGAACAATAACTCACAGTTGCCAAATTGATTTTTATAAATGTAGTCAGCCTAGTTAAAAGATGATTTAATATTGACTACTATGGATTACTATACATGATATACTATATTTTTTGCTATACTATTGCCCAAATAAGGTAGACTATATTGTTTTCTGTTTGCAGACTAAATCGTAACAGTTTATTAACCACTTAAGGACCCCCTAACGCACATATACATCGGCAGAATGGCACGGCTGGGTACAGGCACGTACAGGTACGTCCCCTTTAAGTGCCCAGCCGTGGGTCGTGGGCGTGCTCCCTTGACCCGGTCAAAAAGCTCCGTGACCGGGGCCGCCGGTGTCCTGCGAACGGTCACAGGAGTGGAAGAACGGGGAGAGGTGTGTGCAAACACATCTTCCTCGTTCTTCACAGTGGCATTGTCACTGATCGTCTGTTCCCTGATATAGGGAAAGACGATCAATGATGTCACAAGTCCAGCCCCGCCCCCTACAGGTAGTAACACATATGAGGTCACACATAACCCCTACAGCGCTTTTTGCTGTGAAAATGAGAATGGTGTCGAAATTGTCCGATGTGTTCGCCATAATGTCGCAGTCACAAAAAAAATCGCTGATCGCCGCCATTACTAGGAAAAAAAAAATTATTAATAAAAATGCAATAAAGCTATCCCCTATCTTGTAAACGCTATACATTTTGCGCAAACCAATCGTTAAGCGCTTATTGCGATTTTTATTTACCAAAAATAGGTAGAAGAATACGTATCGGCCTAAACTGAGGAAAAACTAGTTTTTTATATATATTTTTTGGGATATTTATTATAGCAAGAAGTAAAAAATATTGTTTGTTTGTTTTTTCAAAAATGGCACTCTATTTTTGTTTATAGCGCAAAAAATAAAAACCGCAGAGGTGATCAAATATCACCAAAAGAAAGCTCTATTTGTAGGAAAAAAATGACCCAATTTTGTTTGGGAGCCACGTCGCACGACCGCGCAATTGTCAGTTAAAGCAACGTAGTGCCGAATCGCAAAAAGAGGCAAGGTCCTTTAGCTGCATAATGGTCCGGGTCTTAAGTGGTTAAACTAAAAAAACTGTCAATTTTACTGCATACATTATGCCTATCAAAGCTGAGCTACACTCCAGTAGCTTTGCGAAATGATTCAAGATTTAGTTTATTGGTTGATCTAAATGGACTTATTCTTGTAGAAGCAAGTCAGCAATGGCAGTCTATTTGTTTCTTTCAGCATATGGTAGGTGTATTTGACAGGGAAGATATAATTCCAACTCCAGACAAATATATTTTATTTTTGATCACTTACCCACTGGTCACTTAAACCTCCTTCCTAACTGGATACATTTTCAGCTTTCAGCGCTCTCACATTTTGAAAGACAATTACTCAGTCATGCAACACTGTACCCATATCCTTTTTTTATACATAGGTTTTTTATTTTTTGCACTATAAATGAAAAAATTCTGTAAAAGAAAATGCATTTGCCAATCTTCTGTTATAAAATTTCGCAAATTAGTCATTTTCTTTTATAAATTTTGACCAAAATTTATACTGCTACATATCTTCGGTGAAAATAACCCAAATCGGTGTATATTATTTGGTCTTTGTGAAAGCTATAGAATCTACAAGCTTTGGTGCCAATCACTGAAAACTGATCACACCTGATGTACTGACAGCCTAATTTCTTGAGACCCTAACAAGCCAGGACAGTACAAATACACCCAAATGACCCTTTTTGGAAAGTAAACATTACAAGGTATTTAGTAAGAGGCATGATGAGTTTTTTGAAGTTGGAATTTCTTCCCACAATTCTTTGAAAATGTATGATTTTTTTACCCTTTTTTTTCTCAAAATTCTCATATTGACAGGTTATTTCTCACACACAGCAAATGCATACCACAAATTACACTCCAAAACACATTCTACTCCTTTATGGCTATACCACATGTGTGAAACTTTTATACAGCATGGCCACATATGGAGGCCCGCCATGTAGGGAGCACCATCAGGCATTCTAGGACAATAAAATACACATTTAATTTCTTGACCATCTCTTGCACTTTTGAAGGCCCTGGAGCACCAGCACAATGGAAACGGACAAAAAATTACCCAATTTGAAAGAAAGAAAAATTGAAAGAAAACACCCAAACATATAATCTATGAGGCATAATGAGTCTTTTGAACATGTAATTTTATCCACAAGTTTTTGGAAAATGTGGAAAGAAAACGAAACACCTTGTTGTTTTACACAAAGTTGTCCATTTATACAATATTTCTAACACATAGTATGTACATACCAAAAATTACACTCCAACATAGATTCTCCTACTCTTTCTGAGTATGGCGATACCACATGTGGGTGACATTTCCACAGCCTGGCCACATACAGAGGCCCAACATGCATGGAGCGTCATCAGGTGTTCTAGGGGCACAGACTTCAATTCTAATGTGACTACCTATTACACTTTTGTGTGGCACTGTAGTGGCACTGGTGGGCACTGTAGTGGTATGGATGTGGCATAGATGAGAACTGATGTGGCATTAATGAGCATGAATGAGGCGTAAATGAGCCATGAATGGGGATGTATGAGCCGGGGATGGGGATGGCTGAGCATGGATGTGGGTGGCTGAGCCATGGATGGGGGTGGCTGAGCCATGAATATGAATGGGTGAGCCATGGTTGGTGATAGATGAGCGATGAATGTGGATGGATGAGCCATGAATGGGGATGGATGAGGATGGCTGAGTATGGATGGGAATGACCGAACATGAATGAGGATGCCTGAGTATGGATGGGGATGACTGAGCATGATTGAGTATGGCTGAATGTAAATGGGTGTGACTGAGCATGTATGAGGATGGCTGAGTATGGCTGGGGATGACTGAGTATGGCTGAGTATGGAGGGGGATGACTGAGCATGAATTAGGATGGCTGAGTAGGGATGGGGATGACTGAGCATGAATAAGTATGGCTGAGGATGGTTGAGCATGAATGAGTATGGCTGGGGATGGATAATATGGCTGAGCATGAATGAGTATGGATTAGTATGACTGATTATGGCTGAGCATGAATCAGAATGGCACTACCGATCCAGCCCACAGTGCTTCTGCACCCGATCTCTCCACCTCTCCTCACTATACTGTACTGATTGGTACAGAGAGGGGAGAGCTAAGCCGGGCATGCGCTGGCTTATTTACAAGTGATCGCTCCGTCATTTGACGGAGTTATCATGTGGTAAAGGGCCACTGTCACCAGCTCTGTGATGCTGTTACATGGACAGGAAATCAGGTGAAATCACCCCAATAGGGTCGGCAATAGAAACTTGACAAAAGTATTTACACTTCCCAAGTTTTTTCAAATCTAAAACAGAGTATTTTTGTCAGAATTTGTACATCAACACGTAGTAACCAAACATTATCACATTATCTTGAAAATGTTATGCAAAAAGTATTAGCTTTTTTATTATAATGATCTAGATGTATAACACATTTCTGCTACAGTTCTCACAACATAGCAAGTGATAATAGTGTGATTCTTCACTGCATATTAAGTCCCAATCAATCTGTAGGAAATTTTTAGATATGTTTTTCTCTACTTCAGAGTATAGATAATAACATGTATATTAATAGTACATGCCACAAACAATTAAAAATCCACATGGTGTCTTGTACTTAGGCTGAAGGATGACACTTTCCATTTTCTTTGTTGTGTAGCTTTCATATCCAAAGTTCAAATCATTGTGTTACTTGTAATGAATATGTTCTAGGCGTATAAGGCAGCATCTAATGTGTGTTTGACTTAATTAAGACGTTTCAGAATGTAGGATTAATGGAACAAAGATGTGACCTTGTTTGACTGAGAGCGGGAGCAGCACTGTGACATGTAATTTAATTTTCACCTTGTACTAAACTACTTTGTATGTAACACATCATGTTTGTCAATGTCCTCTTATTAACATGATATATCAATAATAATGAAGCATGCAACCCATTCCTTTAGAACATAGGATGTTGCAGAAACCTATGGGGTGTCATAAACTGTGTGCAGTAGTTTTTTTTTTCTTCAATTTATTCTAATTCAAGGCAAGGATACCATGACTATATAATAATAATAATAATAATGCATATAATATGGCAGTAAATGTTATGTAATGCTTTGAACAAATAAATATATTAAATAGCTTGTCTTTGTATTTGACTGTTAACCACTTAAGACCCGGACCTTTAGGCAGCTAAAGGACCCGGCAAGGTATTGCGACTCGTGCAACGTGGCTCCCAAACAAAATTGGCGTCCTTTTTTCCCCACAAATAGAGCTTTCTTTTGGTGGTATTTGATGACCTCTGCGGTTTTTATTTTTTGCACTATAAACAAAAATATAGCGACAATTTTGAAAAAAAATCAATATTTTTTACTTTTTGCTATAATAAATATCCCCCAAAAATATATATAAAAAAATGTTTTCCTCAGTTTAGGCCGATACATATTCTTTCACCTATTTTTGGTAAAAAAAATTGCAATAAGCGTTTACCAGTTGGTTTGCGCAAAATTTATAGAGTTTACAAAATAGGGGATAATTTTATTGCATTTTTATTTTTTTTATTTTTTTACTACTAATGGCGGCGATCAGTGTTTTTTTTTTGTGACTGCGACATTATGGCGGACACTTCGGCCAATTTTGACACATTTTTGGGACCATTGTCATTTTCACAGCAAAAAAAATGCATTTAAAATGCATTGGGCCAGATTCAGGTAGAGTTGCGCTGGAGTATTTCGATATGCGCCGCATAACTGTGAAGATGCGCCGTCGTTTCTATGTGGCCGTACCCACCAAACTAGATGAGACAGAAAACGGGCCATTTCCGATCGGCTTAACTTTCCGGCGCCAGAGTCCCGTCAGCGCATAATTTCGTTTGGCGCATCAGTCGCGCCTATTGATTTCCCCTGCAAATATGCAAATGAGGGAGATTTCCCTGATTCGCGAACGGATTAGCACCATACGCTGGCTACATGCGCCGCGCGTATCTCGTCCGTCCGGCGCAAAGTTATTTCTACAAAAGGCTGCTTTATCTTTACTCCAGACGGTCACAGGTCAGCAGGAGAGCAGCTATAGCAGCGTTACCGACGATAAGAGCTAGCTGAACAACCACACTTGCAAGGACAACACCTCTGTGTGCCAACATGCCAGGGTCAATCGTGGTCCTAGCACTACTGATGGGTCCCCCGGAACGAAGGAGGGTGGCACGTGAGAGGATATATCGCACGCGCATGAACCTCTTTGGCATGGGGGATGAGGAGGTGTATCGCCTCTTCAGATTCAGCCCAGATGCAATACTTGAACTAACCACAACCCTGCAGGATGACATCACCAGCAAGACACACCGCTCACAAGCAGTGCAGCCACTGGTGAAGGTACTGGCAACACTCCATTTCCTAGCACGTGGATCATTCCAGCGTACAAGTGGAGTGTCACAATCCTCCATAAGCAGATGTGTGCACCAGGTTGTCCCTGCAATCCTCAGACGCATGTCCAACCAGTTCATCAGACCCACCACTGAGGAGCTGCGGCTGAAGGCAATGACAGATTTCTACAACATTGCCAGATTCCCACGCACTGCGGGGGCCATTGATTGCACACATGTGGCACTCCAGCCCCCCAGTGCCACAGAGCACATATACCGCAATCGGAAGCATTGGCACTCCATCAACGTACAGGTGATAGCCGATGCCCAACGCCTCATATGGCACGTCCGTGCCAAACACCCCGGGCCCAGCCATGACAGCTTCATATACCGTCAGAGCCCCATCCCAGCAGAATTCGAACAGAACATGTATGGGGACAGCTGGCTGGTTGGTGAGTGACATGGGAGTCAGGCATGACTATCCCCTCCCGTGATGCACATCAAAAGTGGTACATGCATGACTAACATCCTCCTGTCTTTTACCTTACAGGTGACTCTGCATATCCACTGGGACCCCATCTCATGACTCCTTTCCGGAACCCCCAAACCAGAGGAGAGAGAAAACACAATGAAGCACACATCAAAACCCGTGCAGTGGTGGAGCAAACATTCGGGCTCCTGAAGTCCCGTTTCCGCTGCCTGGATAAGTCCGGGGGGACCCTATTGTATTCCCCTACCTTCGTGTGTCAGATCATCGGTGCATGTTGCATTCTGCACAACTTTGCTATGAGAAAAGGCCTGCAGATTGATATACGTGATGACCTGACCCCCGACCCACACAGTCCCCACCTGCCAGAGGACACCCAGTCTGCTGATGGAAGAGCAGTCAGGAGGGTCCTTGCCGTAGGCATCTTTGGACACTAAACCAAAACATTAATCACACAGACAATGCACGCGTGTA
The DNA here is from genome assembly GCA_029574335.1 of Rana kukunoris. NCBI lineage: Eukaryota > Metazoa > Chordata > Amphibia > Anura > Ranidae > Rana > Rana kukunoris. Next base: position 349,061,116 of record CM056053.1, on the reverse strand, counting down.
CACCACTGATGTCCCTAGATCACACACACCACATGCACATCGCATTGGATTAGCCCAAGTCCAGCATGTAGGACTTGGGAGCAGCAACGCCCCAATGATGTCACTGTCCATTCATACACCTTTCACACGTCATTCATACAGCCGTGGGGTTAACTTCACCACCCTGGCCGAGGGTGACACCCCTTACTGTCAGGAGTGCCACCCCCTCACATTCACACACCATTCACACTGCAACGTGTGCAGTATCAATAAAATAAAAATCTCATATCCTGAGTAAAAATCAAAATAAAATAAAAATCTCATATCCTGAGTAAAAATCAGACAAAAAAAACAAACAAAATCATCGGGGATGCCAGGGGCTCCTTCTTGCCGAACCTCTCTGGCTCCTCAGCTGCCTGGATGGAGTGGGTGGGGGTGGGGGGGCATCTGGAGGTGGCTGATCCCCGGGTGGGCCACTCCTGGCAGGTGTGGCCTGCATGCCCTCCAAGGCCATGGCTATCCGGCCGAGGTAATTGTTTGTCTGGCCCTGCATCCTCAGCTGCTGGGCCTGCATCCTGAGCTGCCGGGTCACTTGGTAGTGTTGGGCCCGCTGACTCAGCCTCCCCTGGTCCCGGATGGCAGCACTGTTTCCATGGATGGCAGCAGTGTTGGCCTGGACGGCTGCAGTGAGGTGCCTAATATCCCCCTGCACCTCCCCCAAACTGGTCACCACTGCAGCGCAGTTGCAACTCACATCCTGCACTGCATTGCTTATCTGGCCAACGGAGCCCAGGCTGTCAGCCACTTTCTCCAAGTGCCCAACTATGTCCCCCATTTGTTGGGTCTGTCTGGCGTGATCCCTCGCCAACTGGCCCTGGACAAGATCCGACACCCCCCTGGTCTTCTGGGTCGCCTTCCTGGGGCCAGAAGATGGTTGTCCCCGGGGGGATGGAGTCGCCCTTGAGGGGCTTCCAAGGATGGGGGAGGGGATGACAGACGGCCCAGGAGAAGGGGAGGAGACCTCCAACACTAAGGAAAAGTCCTGCTCTGCCACAGCAGGATCCTCCACAACCACCTCAGCAGATGTGGTGTGGCCACTCTCCTCCTCCACCTCTTCACCACCCAGGGGCTCGTGCACAGGATGGCGTGGGGGGGATGGGGTGGACTGGCCGCCGACAGATGATGTCCCAGCTCCGTCATCTGTGAATGACACAAAGCAGACACATGTTGGTGGTCCCACACACTTGGCACATGTACCCTCCCCCCCCCCCAAATGCAACACATCAAATAGGGGATAAAAAACACTTACCTGTCCTGGAGCCTTCCTCCACGGAGTCATAGCCAGGGACCCCCTCCACCTGCTCCCTCTCCAGGCAGCGAGAGACCACCTCCTCCTCCGCGGTCAGGGTGACCGGACATGGGGGACCACCACCTGTGCCACTCTCATGCCTCCTGATGGTGGCCACCTTGCCACGGACCTTGCGCCGCAGATCATTGATTTTTTTTTGGATGTCAGCAGCAGTCCGGGTGGAGTACCGCAAAATATTGACCCGGCCAGCAATGGTGTCCAGGATGCCCTGCTTCCTCTCCCGGCTGGTCTTACGGCTTTTTTTGCCATGGAGGAAATGATTAAATGTCTCCATAGCGAAGATGATCACTGAGACCTCCTGGGCGTTAAAGTTGAGGTTCCTCCTCTCTCTGGGGGTAGCGGAAGCAGCCATCACAGCACAAAAGTATCTTCCCTGGGGTGGGGGGAAACGGAAATACTTTTGCGCCGGAATGGCGTTTCCGCCTGTGCTTTTAAGCGCCCAACGGAAGGCATTGCGCTGACGTTTCCCGTGAAGTGGTGCCGATGGAAGTTGTGAGCATGCGCACAAGGGGGCGAGTGGAGCCGCACTCACTGCGCATGCTCCGTGGATGATGCGCTGAACGTAAGCCTCTGCGCTGGGCTCCGCCCATCATTTACATGTGATCACACCCACTTCCACTTGCGTCGGGTTACGCCAGCGCATTATCGTTACTCTGGCGCAAGTTTACGCGCAACTGCTATGTGAATAACAGTACTTGCGCTGAAAGGGTCGTCAGAGTAACGTAAATGAGAAGCGTTACTCCAGAGCAAAGATGCTCCCATCTACCTGAATCTGGCCCATTGTTTATTGTGAAAATTACAATTGCAGTTTGGGAGTTAACCACTAGGGGGTGCTGAAGGGGTTATGTGTGACCTCACTTGTGTAACTAACTGTAGGGGGGTGTGGCTGTAGGTGTGACATCATTGATTGTGATTCCCTATGTAAAGGAATACACAATCAATGCGGGCCCCACAGTGAAGCTCCGGGGACCGATCGCCGGACTCCAGCGGTGATCGGGTCCGCGAGTCCCGCGGTCCCGGTCCCGGAGCTTCGGACCGGGTCACGTGCACGCGCCCGCGACCCCACGGCTGGGCTTAAAGGGCCACGTACAGGTACGTAGATGTGCCCAGCCGTACCATTCTGCCAACGTATATAAAGGGGTCCTTGAGTGGTTAAGGTACAGTTTTTCTTAGAGAAAAATGTAGATTGCCATAATAATGCTGTATGCCTGGGCGACCTGCATTCAATACTCCTAGGTCACTGAAAGCATGCATAAATGTAACGTTCAAATTCATTAACTATAATCCTACTAAGGCAGAGACCTTACTGAAGCCAAGGCATAAGCATGGGAACTACCCATACAGCAAATCTGCCATATAATCTTGGTTCAAATAAAGTCCCGAATAAGCATTTTAGGCTCCTTGTCATTTTATGTTATCAGGTGCTTTGGGTGTATAAATAAAAGGGCAGTATAGAGGTGAGTGACATGTTAGTTTAAATATAATTGACTTTTACGTCTTTGCCCTGCCTGGTCCTTAAATGACTTTGTCACACTCTCTGTAAAAAACATAACAACCAAAAGAAATTGCAGGCATCAGTATGCTATCTTTTATTAACATTAATGTGATTGAAAATGTATATTGGGTCCCTGGTTACATTTTGTTATTTCTTATAAAATTTACTAAGTAGAGCTGTTCAATAAAATTTTGAGCATACCAAGTTTAACCTCTTCCCCCTGAGCGTTCGCATATATGCGGTCTCAGCTTTAAGGGGTTATACTGGGATGATGCCTGCAGATGCAGGCATCATCCCGGTACCACTTTTTTGAGTCAGCAGTTGGCTTTCCAGGGATAACAACCGATGCAGCTAAAACCTGCTTGATTGTTATCCCAGAGGAGTGGGAGGGGACATCCCCCCTCTCGCCACCTTCTGCCGCTCTTATTAGGCCTCCCTTCTTACTGGGAGACCCAATCCGCGATCCGCCTCTTCGTTCTCTTAGTTCCAGTCTCCTGTATGCAACCACGGAAGCAACATCAGAACGTCACTTCCGCTTTACTCGGCTGCCAATGGCACCAGTTTTAAAAAAAATTACAGTATTCAGAATCGCAGATTTTGGCGATCTGAATCCTTTGAAGTGCAAAAGAGGGATTTGGGGTCTTTAGACCCCCGATCTCTCAATAAAGAGTACCTGTCACCACCATTACTGTCACAAGGGATGTTTACATTCCTTCTGACAGCAATAAAAGTGATATTTTTTTTAAAACACAATGTAAAAAAAATAAAGAAAAATAAATAAATAAGAAAAACATTTTTAAAGCGTCCCTATCCCCATGAGCTCGCACAGCAAAGAAAATGCATACGTAAGTTGCGCCCACATATGTAAACAGTGTTTAAATCACACATGTGAGGTATTGCCATGATCGTCAGAGCGAAAGCAATAATTCTAGCACTAGACTTGGTAACCGTAAAAAAAAAAGTGTCGCCTATAGAGATTTTTAGATACCATAATTTCTCACCGTTTCACGGATATGCGCAATTTTAACGCTCGACATGTTAGGTATCTATTTACTCAGCGTAACCTCATCTTTCACATTATACAAAAAATTTTTTTTTAAATACATGAAAGTGTCTTTATCCCCAAAAAGTTGCGTTTAAAAGACCGCTGCACAAATACCGTGTGACATAAAATATTGCAACAATCGCCATTTTATTCTCTAGATTCTCTGCTAAAAAAAATAATAATAATAGTAATTTTCTAGCAAACAATACAGAATTTAACTTGTAAATGTTAGAAATAGTCTTTGTCATGAAAGGGTTAAACTTACATTGCAAATTCATAACAAGTATGTTCCACATAACATATTGACTGCAGTTCTACAAAGTGGGGTAAAAACAAATCTAGGATTTTATTTTTCAGCTTCATTTGGAGAGTCAGTCTCAACATGTAAGCCATTCAGTTTCTGACAGCCTTTTGAAGACCCCTTGTTGTTATTAAATGTTTGTATTTAATTATATACCTTCAAGACTGTTGCATGCAGCCTCTTGACAATGCTTTATGAGGCAACAACCAGTCATTACCATTGTAGAGAATGGGTCCTCTCTGGGTCTTGTACATTTTTGCTTAACATATGAGCTGTGAGAAAGAAAGACACTTTATTCTCTTGCTGGTGGGGTTTGGTTCCCCCAACTTGAAGAAAGACTACAGCAGTGTAAGGAATGCAGCCACTTTTAATAAGGATTAATAAATAAAATCTTGCTTAAGAAAATATGAGTTTTATGTATGGTTTACAAATGTGCAAGGTTTCTTTTTAGCGCTTTATATGAATAGGAATAAATACCATGCTTACATGAAGATAGCAGTTAGTAAGGTTGAATAAAGACCAACCAGTTTAACCTGTGTACTGTAGGTGTGTGTATAAAAATTATTTTGCATATCCCTGTATATTTTTTCCGCTAAGATGCATGTCCAAGTGTCTTTTAAAACTGTCCATTCTGGCTGCCGACACCATTGATTGTGGCACATCCTTATCGCCCTGACAATGAAAAAAAACTTCCAATCTTATCATGTGACCCTGTGTCCTCTTACACTCCATGGGACTGAACAGGGATCATCTTTGAGATTTTGTATATTGCTATCATATCTCCTCTCTGTAATGATGTGTATGCTTTGTTATACTTCAAGTTCAATTGTTATACCCAGTTCCTTATCTTGTTAGGAACCAGTTAACAGTTTTGGTCATGTGATCTGGGGGTGGGGATCTGTGGTCAGTTCTAAGATGGAGGCTACTAAATGAAGTCCAAGCTCAAGTTAAAGCTCATGCTGTCTGCCTATCCTTCATGCTAAATCTTTACATGGTACCAGAAGTGTGGAACAGAGAGTCATGGCAGCACACAGCAACACAAAGAACATTCCATCCCTGGATTTGGAATCAGGAAATGTGTCTGAAAACTGGTCACAGTGGAGAGAGCTGATTGTTTGCAGGGCCAGATGCAGAGAGATGGTCTGACCAGCAGAAAGCAGCTCACTTTCTGATTTGTGTGGGACAAAAAGGACGTGATGTGTGCAGAGCATGGCAAGCATGTGGGGACATCACTGCAGAGGACAAAAAGAAACCAAAGGTACTGTTTGCAAAGTCCTACTGCAACCCAAGGAGAAACTCCACAGTGCAAAGGAGGAGGAAGCAGTATGGAGGTGAGTCTCTGGATGAATGGGTGACACAGCTGCGCTTGCTTGCCAAAGACTGTGCTTTTTATGATGCTGGAGATATGATCAAAGACCGCATTCTGATGGGCAGTAAGTTTAAGGAAGTTCAGGAAAAGCTGCTGCAGGAAGAAGACTTAAATCTTGAGAAAGCCATAAGGATTGCCAGAGCATATGAAATGTCAAGAAAGGACATGCAGGTATTGGAAGGAACATCGCTCCAGATTAATGCTATAGATAATCACAGCAGCAGATATGGGCAAGAAAGAACACACACAGAAGTAAAGGGCACCTATGGCCCTGGGACAAGTAACACACAAGCAGCGTGTGGATATTGTGGAAACATGCACCACAAAAATAGTGTCTGTCCAGCAAGGGGGCAGATATGCAATAGATGCAAGAAAAGAGGACATTTTGCCAAGGTTTGTAATCTGTCTTCACAAACTGGAAGGCCAAAAACAAGCTCTGTACACACCATAGAGGACAATGATGACAATGCAGGGTCAGACTGCACTCCAATATATCTTGCAGCAATACACAAACCACATCAGTCTGCAGATGAAGCAACTGTAACATTACAGATAGGTGCTAGCAAAACTCCAATTACTTTCAAAATAGATACAGGAGCACAAGTGAATTGTGTACCAAGCCACATATACCTGGAACACCTCAGTAATGAATCCCCCTTAGAGACTCAAGACCTCCTGAAACTAATGGGATATGGTGGTGAAAAGCTGAAAGTAATGGGTCGCTGTCATGCAAAATGTTCATACAAGGGATCTGAAAAGGTTTTACAATTGTTTGTGATAGAAACTCAAGCCCCAGCCGTGCTAGGTCTCAGAACAAGTAAAGAGATTGGACTTGTGAAGATCATAATGACTGTGGATGGTGGGCACAGAGGGCTGACAGAGGCTGACATTAAACGTGAGTACTGTGATCTATTCAAGGGCCTGGGGTGCCTCCCGGGTGTAAGCCGCATACGTATAAAAGAGGGGGCACAGCCTATCATTCACGCCCCAAGAAGAATACCTTTAACTCTTGTGGATAAAGTCAGACAAGAACTCACTAGGATGGAGAAGCTGGGGGTAGTAAAAAAGGTCATGGAACCATCGGAATGGGTCAGTTCTATGGTTTTGGTGGAGAAGAAGAATACAGGTGCAATTCGCATATGCATTGACCCACGTCATTTGAACAAAGTCATAATGAGAGAACACTACAAACCCCCACCATAGAGGATATATCGCACAAGCTACTAGGAGCAACAGTATTCAGTGTACTAGATGCCCATTCTGGTTACTAGCAACTGCGTCTTGATGAAGCCAGCAGTTACTTGACCACTTTTAACTCCCCTTCGGGTCGATGGCGCTTCACAAGGGTACCTTTCGGCATAGCATCTGCACAGGAAATATTTCAAAAGAAATCACACAAATTGATCGCTGGTCTACAGGGTGTTGAAGTCATAGTTGATGATTTGCTGGTCTTTGGAAAGGATCGAATGGAACATGACAAAAACCTTATTGCTTTGCTCAATTGGTGTCGTGAGAAGAATCTCACACTCAATGTTAACAAAATGCAAATTGGGGTAGAAGTTACATATTTTGGACACCTACTAACCAAAGAGGGTCTGAAGCCTGATCCAAAGAAGATTACAGCAGTTCTTAACATGAAAGCCCCAACCTCCAGAAAGGAGCTGGAGACATCACTAGGTATATTCAACTATCTATCCAAATTCTTTCAGGGCCTTGCTCAACAGATAGCACTGCTACGTACACTGCTACAGAAGGATGCTCTTTGGTGTTGGGATGCAAACATGGAAAAGACTAAGTGAAAAAACTGATCACTAAACATCCAGGGCCAATACTGAAATATTTTGACGTAAACTGTGACACTGTACTTCAAGTGGATGCATCCCAGTTTGGGTTAGGTGCTGTACCGACTCAACAAGGACGTCCTGTGGCATATGCTTCACGAGCACTGACCCCAACGCAAGCCAATTATGCCCAAATTGAGAAAGAGATGCTGGCTATTGTGAATAGATGTGAGAAATTTCACCAGTACATATATGGTCGCCCGGTGGTTGTGCAAACAGACCACAAGCCGTTGGAGTACATCCTACAGAAATCACTAGCTTCTACACCTCCACGTCTGCAGCGGATGGTTATGAAATTACAGCAGTATGATCTCACAGTAAAGTATAAACCTGGAAAGGAAATTCCAATGGCAGATACCCTGTCTAGGGTGTTTCTAGAAGGACATGAAGCACGGGATGAACCTGAGTTGGAAGAACAGGTACATACAGTACTAGCGAACATTCCAATATCAGATGTACGGCTGGAGAAGATAAGACTAGACAGGCTTTGTTATACTTCAAGTTCAATTGTTATACGCAGTTCCTTATCTTGTTAGGAAACAGTTAACAGTTTTGGTCATGTGATCTGGGGGTGGGGATCTGTGGTCAGTTCTAAGATGGAGGCTATTGAATAAAGTCCAAGTTCATGTTAAAGCTCATGCTGTCTGCATATCCTTCATGCTAAATCTTTACACTCTCAAGCATTTCTTCTCCAAGGAGAATGCATTTTGCACTTAGTCATTCCTCATAACTGAGGTCCTTCAGTCCCCATAATAATTTAGTTGCCCTTCTCTAGACTTTCTCCAGCTCCAGAACATATTTTTTGAGGATTGGTCAACAGAACTGTATGGAATAATCCAGATGCTGTCGAACCAGAGTTCTATAAAGTGGCAGAATAATAATTTTATCTCTGAAGTAAAATCCTTTTTTAACCACTTGCCGACCGCCACCTGTACATATACATCAGCAGAATGGCACGGCTGTGCAAAGCAACACGTGCTGCCGATGGTATGCACATGCCCCTAGCACACGCTCCGTGAGCATGCCCGCTGGTCCCATGGACTCAATGTCCGCCGGGTGCCTGCAATCATCTCACGGAGAGGCAGAATGGAGAGATGTAAACAAGGCATTTCCCTGTTCTGCCTAGTGACAAGACAGTGATCTACTGCATTTTTATAGCACTAACCTAGTTTTGATATGTACCTGCTGCCATTTCCACTCTGATTTCCTAGGTGATGCAAACAGAAGTTCAGGCCAGTCTCTTTGCTCACAGCCTTCTGGGACACAGGTCTTAGTAGGGTGTGGGACCATTAATGAAGCGCAGTATAGCTTATGTATTAGACATGTGCAGACTGGAATATTTTGTTTTGTTTTTTCGTTTTCGTTTGGAAAATAAATGTATTTAGTTACTCCCGAAAATCGTTTTGATTTATTTTGTTTTTCGCTGGGAAATAGCTTTCGCCTGAAAATCCAATAATACTTGGTTTCTGTCGAATGGTCAAAAGAATATTCGATGGAACGTTGAATCGTACAGTTCTGTTTGAATATTCCGCCTACAAGAATTCTAATGTTGTATGACTGGTAATAATGTCGAATCTATTTTCTCATAAATCGAAATCTATTCTCTGTAATGTCGAATCTATTATTTCTATAGTGTCTAATCTTTTCTCTATAATGTTGAATCTTTTCCCTATAATGTCGAGTCTTTTCCCTATAATGTCGAATCTTTTCCCTATAATGTGGAATCGTTTCCCTATAATGTCGAATCTTTTCCCTATAATGTCGAATCTCTCTATATCGAATTTTTACCGCAACTAAAACAAAAATAAAGCATTTTTTTTGTCGGATCTTTTGGTTTTCGTTTCTTGCTCTCTCGTTATCGTTTGTTAAAACGATAACGAAAAAAAACTATTTTCAGACGAAAATGCATTCTAACGAAAATGAATGCACATGTCTATTATGTATGCACAGTGGGAATCCAGCTGTGAAGCCGCAAGGAGTCACAGCTGGCTTACCACAGTAAGCATGCCAGTGTCAGGTATCTGAAGACTGGCAAAGAAATGGCCTAGGTGAGGACAGCTCTGGATCCCTGAACAAGCAGGTGGCCTTGTATGAAAAAACCAACAGCTACATTATTTGTAGCTGCTGATTTTAATGTTTTATTTCTAGTGTGAAGATTCTCGTAAAAGTGGATTTCCACCGAAAAGTGGAGCTTCCTTTCATTTGTCCCCTCCCTCCTCCGGTGCCACATTTGGTACCTTTCGAAAGGGGAAGCGGACTTCCAGGAGATCTCACTGTGGCAAATTATGCCAGCAGCTTGGCTCCCTCCTCCTCCCTCCCTCCAACTTCCCCCTCTACTCGGTAAGTAGGAGAGAGGAGCAGAGCCTCGTGCATGCGCAGTAGGGTTCCTGGGGTGAAGCCATGAGGTTACACTGGCGGGTTCCCTTATCCACAATGGTGGCAGCAGCACCCAACAGCTGATGAAAACATCAGCTGTGGTGCCGACATGGTGAGACAGGCGGTGCTGGCTATACATTTTTGCAGGGATGGGCAGATAAACGCTTTAGAAGACCAGGCTTTCAAAACATCACCCCTTAGCTTTTTTTGGGAGTGCATTAGGCCACGTACACACGATCAAATTTGTCCGCTCAAACTGGTCCGACGAACCAGTTCAGCGGACAAATCCAATCATGTGTATGGGCTAGCGGACATGTCTGACCGGCGGACAAATTTTAAAACATGCTTTAAAATTTGTCCGCCGGATACATGTCAGTCGGATATGTCCGCTGGTCAGTACACTCACCAGCGGACATATCCTCCCGCACATGCGTCGAATGGATTTGACGCATGCGCGGAAGTATTTTTCTTCCTGGTGCGGTGACGTGGCGGCGTCAACGTCACCGCCACGTCACCGCGCTGTCTGTCGGCGGAGATTTTGATCCGATGGTGTGTACACGCTATCGGACCAAAATCCGATGAGACATGTCCGCTCTAAACTGTCCGTCGGACAAGTTTGAGCGGACATATCTCATCGCGTGTACGCAGCCTTAGAGTTTATTTATATGTACAACGCAGAATATGAAATCTGTAGAGGATGGTAAAAACACCAGTCATTGGGTTTTGATTTACTAAAACTGGAGATTGCATAATCTGGTGCAGCTCTTTATAGAAACCAATCAGCTTCTAGGTTTTATTGTCAAAGTTTAATTGAAAAAGCTGACGTTAGCAGCTGATTGGCTACCATTAGGGGTACCACCTCATCCCTTTAAAACTGAACACCTATTAATTACACAGGTTCTGTGGCTAATTTAGTGCAAATAATGCACTACTTTAGTTTAATTACAGCCTTAATCTGCCACAGAACCTGTGTAATTAATAGGTGTTCAGTTTTAAAGGGATGAGGTGGCAACCCTAGCTACCATGCACAGCTGCAGCAGATTTTGCACACTTCAGTTTTAGTAAATCAACACCATTGATTTGCTCTGCCTTAAAGGTATTGGAAAGAGCAGATGTCTTTGCAGAGTTCATTGTATTTCAATGGTACTCATCAGAGTTTTCATTTTTTTAACCTGCTGCCATAGGCCATATATAAGTGTAGCTGGGGCATTATTCTTTTAACAGTATTTTTATTGGGAAATTTTGAGACAGTAGTACAAAAAAAAGGATAACAGATTTTTTTTAGGTGGTAACAGCACCTACAAAGACTTTAAGTGTAAGGTAAGTATTGTTCATTTTAGGTGTTCGCAATCAGTAATATGCATGGCTCAAAGTAGCAAACTCTCAACAATCAAATTGTAGACATTTCGGATCCTATCCAGACGGAGCTCGAGCTTCAAATGACTGTAGTGGGGACCGTGTTGTAAATGGTGATATCTTGAACTGAGTGAGCAATCCCCCAGACCGCCCACCCCCATTGGGAACATAACTGTGAGCAGGAGGGGTGACATCATGGAGCGGCAATGTACTCCAGAGTTTTCACAGTTCCTATGTAAGTCTCATCCCACAGTCCCTAAGCCTCCAAAATATGGACCCGTGGTCCTGAGCAAAAAAGGCATGGATAAGGAGCGTGAAAAAAAAAATATATATAAAAATATATAAAAAAAAATCACCCCTACACTCACGATCAATGCTCCTGGGAGTGTAAGTGATGAGGATCACTGGGGGGGGGCCTGAGGAGGAGGGGTTGGAACATGGGACGGGAGTGACAAGAAAGATTGGGCCTAGACCGCAAAAGTCTTTCTACAAAACAGGAGTAGTGAGGATTAGCGGGGGCATTATTGCCTCTAAATCTTGTGCTAATATTGTGTAATGGTATTTCATGACTAATTCTATAAATTGGTATTTGGCATCATCTAGTGGCCAAAATGTGAAATGGACTTCAGTTATGGTTTTATTGTTTTTTCAAGAACATGTGAGGGATTATGCAATAGCCTACCCATGAACACTCAGAGCTGAAGTGCATGCTGGGAAGGAGATAAAAAGCCTTGTGGTGGCCATTTTAGGTCTCTTGTTCCTGGGACGCATGGCCTGCCAGGAGAGCTCTGTATCTGTGTGTGTTTCACAGAGCTGCGGCCTACATTGTGCTGAACAAACCAACGGCCCTTGGAGGAGGTAACAGAGGTCTCCCGGTCGTCTCTGAAATGGAACAGTGTGACAGTGCGATTGCTGCAAACAGACAGAGATCCCGTGGAGCGTAGGCATCCATCTGCCTGGACATCGTGTGGTGAGAGGGCTCATGCCCAGAGCTTTGTACTGTTTGTCACACACCTAGACTGTCTGCATAGTGCTGCTGGGACCTGTAGTCCCACGAGATAGTTCAGCTCAATAGAGCCTGAATCGATTGTTTGGTGACTGCTGCTGCTGGTGTGCTTCTAGGAAGAAGTGCACAGATACTTTTCACAGTTTAAACTACAGTTCTAGGTTGTTCTACACTACCTATTAATCAGAGAGTCCTTTGGATTACAATTGCTGTTTTACAATTGCTAGCAGAAGAAAGAAGACCAGAGACTAGACTGTGTTCTTATTGCAAGGCCTTGCAGTGCTGCTACCATTTACTAGAGACTGTAAGGGGGGAATATTGAGTCTATTATATTGTGCTATATTATTCTTGCTAAATGCTGTGTGTCGCAAAGTAGATTTCATAGTGTCTGCATGGTGTGCTGGAAGTGGGAAAGTGTTCAGTGCTGAGTTTGTTCACTGAACATTAGTCCCACTTGGAGATGCCCCTGCTAGGCCAATACAGGTGGTTCTCAGGTGGTTGCTACTTATAGCCTCATGTTTTTTTGTTGTACACCAAATGTGATTTCATGTTAATGATAAAATCTGTTCTAGTAAAGTTACCCTTTGCTTTAACACAATCTGTTGTGAGGCTTGTTAATTCTCCAAGCAGGTGCCACAGTGTATGTCCAGGTGACAACACAGGTAAAGTGAATATAATCTGTGTCTGATTATTTGTCTTTCTATCATTGAGCTTCATATCAGCACTGCACCACAGCTGTGTCAAGGGGAGTGAGACCAAATTACTGGGGGGAGTACAGGCCCAAAAATAACCAGCGGCTCCTTCGGGGGTAGCGCTACATAAGTATTAGGCCTCGTACACACGAGCAGACAGATTTGTTCAAATCTGTCTGTCCGACAGATTTGAACAAATCTGTCTGCTGGGATTTTGGTTTGCTCGTGTGTACACACGAGCAAACCAAAATCCCCGCCAGCAGACAGCGCGCTGACGTGTCGGTGACGTGGCGGTGACGTTGACGCCGCCACGTCACCGCACCAGGAAGTAAAACACTTCCGCGCATGCGTCGAAACCATTCGGCGCGTGTGCGAGAAGACATGTCTGCTGGTTAGCATACTAACCAGCAGACATGTCGGGCGGACGGGTTCCCAGCCGACAGATTTCAAAGCATGCTTTGAAATCTGTCGGGTGGCCAAATCCGTCTGTTAGCCCGTACACACGATCGAATCTGTCTGCTGAAACGGTCCAGCAGACTGTTTCCAGCAGACAGATTTGATCGTGTGTACGAGGCCTTAGTTTTCATACCACCATATTGTAAAATGTTTTAAATATTAGTGCTCATACCACCATATTGCAAAACTCTTTTTTCTCTCTAGTGCTTTGAGATTTTTAAATTATATTCATTTATATAGTATAATGTAGGACGAAGATTGTATATAATATTTTGAGGGAATTTGACTGTTAAAAATGATAGATGTAATTTAATTGTTTTATATAATATTTATTGCATTTACTTTGTTTATGAATTTTATTAACATGATTTTATTTATGTGTTAATTTTTTTTTGTATTTTTAATGCGTAGGGATCTATGAGTGTTTTTCACTGTATAATCTTATATTAAATAATAATACATTACTTAAACATGATATAATGTATAAGTTCACAGCTAATTAAAAAAGAAACAGTATGTAAGAACAGTTCCACACATTTCCGTTTATTATATTTATTTAATATCTATTTATATTCATTTACCACATTTTCATGTTCTAAAGACATTGAAGACAGTAAGGCAGTGTGAATAACCTTTGATTTATCTGGTAAGCTATAAATCATATCCAATGAATTTTTAATTTTGTTTCTAAAATTTTTCACACTATTTTGAAGAAACGCAGCAGCTGTGTCAGCCATCCGTAACAAGAAAATGCTATCATCTATTAATTAGCAGTCGGAGACAAAGTTTCTACTATTGGTGACACCAGAAATGAAAAGTCTTCACATCCCTCTGCATTCATTTGGACAGTTAATTTACTGGAAACATATATTAAGGAATGTCAAATTAAAAATCATTATTTCATTATATCATCGCTTAGAAGTGATACAAATGAGCTAATTAACAATATAAAAGTCCACATATATTTAACAGAACATTTAATGCATGATGTAAAGGGTATTTTCTGGTAATGAAATGTTACATTAATAGTTCAGTCATAGTAGTTCAATTACCTACAGGTCTGAAAGACTGGCTGTCTTTGAGATGTGACTTATGCTGTAAATGTCAAGAACACATCAACCTAAATTCTGCAGCAAGCACTAAATATGCAGAAACTTTTTGGTCTGTATTGAACTAAAAATGAAGAATCTGTAAGTCAAATGTATTCATTTATAGCAATAACCACATTATTCCTATGAGATGTGTATGGAATATTAAGTCATTACAATTACAAAGAGTTGGACCAAAAGTTCTGTACAGAGGTCTGCAATGGGGGATAATTACTTTATTTTACTAATTAAGTTGGGTTGACTGAATCGCCAACTGGCTTTTTATAGCAATAAAAGGATTTTAGCTGAAAGATCTCCAGATTTTTTTTTTTTATTGTTTGATACCCTCCATGGATCCCCACAGTTCTTTGGGGACAGGAAGTGAAATCTTTGCAATGGGATACAGATGGTGGAAAAAAATCGGACAGAGGTTATACCCCTTCCTTGCTCTATCCAAAATTAAAAAAGTTTCCTTATAGTTCTTTTTTAAGCAATGGTCTTCTATGAATATGTAAGGATTGTGTAACAAGAACAATCCACGCTAACTCCTAATAAACAACGTGTTAAGTAGTGATACAAAAAACACAAACAAGTGAAAAAAGCAATACTGAATGAATGAATGAATGAAAACTTATATAGCGCAGCACATGCGAAGTAAATCGCCTCTGGGCGCTTGTTGTTCCTATCTCCTTTGAGATCAAAAGAGATGAGTCTTGATCTTTCTCCTGAAGACTAAGTGGTTCTCCTCCAACCGAATGCTGGCTGGTAAGGCGTTCCATAGTCTGGGACCTTGGACAGCGAATCTCCTGTCTCCTTTGGACTTGTATCTGGCTTTCGGTATCTGAAGCCGATTTTGATTGGTGGATCGTAGAATACGATTGGGATTGTGAGTTTTTATTTTTTCGCATAGATAATGGGGAGCATTCCCATGGATACATCTATGCGTTAGACAGAGTGCTTTAAAGGTGATTCTGTCTTTAACTGGTAACCAGTGAAGGGATCTCAGTGAAGGTGAGATTGATTCCCAGGGTTTTTTCCCAGTCACAAGTCTGGCGGCCGTATTTTGAACGACTTGAAGATGAGCGATTTGGTACTTGGGGAGTCCGAGGTAAAGGGCATTTGCATAGTCCAGTCTGGAGTTTACAATCGCTCCCACCACAACCGCTATGTCTTTCTTGGGAATAAAAGGAGTGAGTCTGCATAGTAGGCGCAGCAGATGGTGAGATCCGCTGACTACTGACCCTATTTGTGCGTCCATTGTCATGTAGGAGTCAAAGATGACCCCAAGACTTTTGACTTTGGCGCTAGGGGTGATGATTTTACCCAGAATGGGCGGGGGGTCCAAGTTGTTGTTGATTGATTCATATGCTTGGCGTAAAACAGAAGAAGTTCTGTTTTTGCTCTGTTGAGTTTAAGATAACTCTTTGTCATCCAGTCCTCTATCAAAGAGAGGCATGTCTCTAGATTGAGGTGGTGATCCTTTTTATTGCAAATGCGGAAATACAGTTGCGTGTCGTCTGCATATGAGTGATATAGCAGTTTTTGGCTGCTGATGATTTCGAAAAGAGGATGCACATAGATGTTGAATAACTAATTGCATAAGTGTGGTGAAAAAGTAAATGAAGGTGCAGCACCTAAATACCATAAAGCCTGAACATTGGGCTTAACCACTTAAAGACCGGACCAATATGCTGCTAAATGCCCAGAGGCATTTTTACAATTCGGCACTGCGTCGTTTTAACAGACAATTGCGGCTCCCAAACAAAATTTGCATCCTTTCCTTTCCACAAATAGAGCTTTCTTTTGATGGTATTTGATCGCCTCTGCAATTTTAATTTTTTGCGCTATAAACAAAAATAGAGCGACATTTTTGGAAAAAAATGATATTTTTTACTTTTTGTTATAATAAAAATCGAATAAACAAAATTTTAGTCAAACATTTAGGCCAAAATGTATTCAGCCACATGTCTTTAGTAAAAAAAATCGCAATAAAAAAAATTAGCTACCTAGCGGCAACAGTGATACTAATACAGCGATCAGAAAAATGATCGCTTAGTGACACTGGCAAAGGGGGGTGAAAGGGTTAACTAGGGCGGTGATGAAGGGGTTAAAACTTTATTAGGGGGGGTACGGGGCTACTCTGAACCTAACACTAACTGCCTGTCGCACTAAGGCGGCGTACACACGAGGGGATATGTCCGCTGAAAACGGTCCGATGGACCGTTTCAGCAGACATCTCCGCTCGTGTGTATGGGCTAGCGGACAGATTTCTCCACCCGACAGATTTCAAAGCATGCTTTGAAATCTATCCGGTGGGAATCTGTCCGCCCGACATGTCTGCTGGTTAGTACACTTACCAGCAGACATGTCGGCCCCCACCGCCGCCGCGCCGCTGCCGAATGGATTCGGCGCATGCGCGGAAGTGTTTTACTTCCTGGTGCGGTGACGTGGCGGTGACGCGGCGGCGTCAACGTCACCGCCGCGTCACCACTACGTCACCGCGCCGTCCGGCGGCGGGGAATTTGATCCGATGGTGTGTACACGCCATCGGATCAAACTCCCGATCGGACATATCCGATGGAAATGGTCCGCGGACCGTTTTCATCGGATATATCCGATCGTCTGTACGCCGCCTTACTGTCACACTGACACTAAATGCAGTGATCAGTAAATATATGATCACTGCATTCAGTGACAGGGGGCTGGGGGGTGATTGGAAGGGGTTAATGTGCCTATGTGTGTGGTGTCAGTGTAGTGTTGGTGCGACTTACTGTGTGAGTCTTCTCTGCTTTCGGCGGATTGAAAATACCGCCGAGAGGAGAGCTTACATCACTTCCTCTGCCTATGTTTACATTACATAGGCAAAGGAAGTGACACGCGGGGAGGACACACATTGGCTGGGAGCGATCCGAACAAAAACCAACAGCCGCCCCCTCGTCACCGATCGCTCCCACAGCCACGGGAACCACCGCATGTATCGGGGGGGTCCCGATTGGACCCCCGACCCACGTCTAGGCAGGGACGTACAGGTACGCCAATGTGCCTGTACGTGCCATTCTGCCAACGTAAATGTACATGCTGCGGTCCATAAGCGGTTAACATACATGAAAAAATAAAACAAATAAGTGCGCAACCAAATGATGAATAAATACAGGTGTCCTAAATCCTGAATAAGAATGGGCAAATCAACTGAATGATATATTCATGAAAATCATGTGTATGCAGTCCTGTTGTAAAATCCCACGTGTATGTGTTCCTTCGTGGGGGAATTCCAACTTCCACCGACCAACAGAAGTAATATAGATGTCTTCAATATTACACAATCCTTCAAAAGGTAAGTAAATGGCGGCTTACCAAATCGGTAGGACCCGAAAGGGATCAATCAGGCTCTGCACACGACTATTCTCGGCTGGATCGGGATGTTCACTCCTACTCCCCTCCTCCTCTTCAGATTGCAGGGACACTGCTGTCTCAAACAGATCTCCCGGGGATGGAATCCACGTCAAAGGATAGATCTGTTCGAGACAGAGCAGTGTCCCTGAAATCTTCAGAGGAGGAGGGAAGTAGGAGTGAACATCCTGATCCAGCCGAAAATAGTCGTGTGCAGAGCCTGATTGATTCCTTTGGGGTCCTACCGATCTGGTAAGTGGCCATTTACTTACCTTTTGAAGACATCTATATTACCTCTGTTGGTCGGTGGAAGTTTGAATTCCCCCGTGAATGGAACACATACATGTGGGATGTTATAACAGGACTGCATGCACATGATTTCCATGTTTATATTATTCAGTTGATTTGCCCATTCTTATTCAGGATTTAGGACACCTGTATTTATTCATCATTTGGTTGCGCACTTATTTGTTTTATTTTTTCAAATATGTAAGGATTAACTCGCAGATACACCTCTTTTGTATCCCAGGTTTGTATACATGGAAGCCATTTTGTATCTGAGCAGAGACATAGCTTAATTTCCACTGCACAGTGCAGGTTGGTAAACAGGAGGACAGAGATGCATATAATTGCTGGATTATTCTGTAATATGAGCATACATTACACTAAATTAAATTGTGCTCTCTGTGCAGCCTCTTTGTTGTAACCACTGCAGCCCCGGAAGGATTCACCCCCTTCCTGACCAGAGCACTTGCACCCAAATAAAATTTACGTCCTTTTTTCCCCACAAATAGAGCTTTCTGTTAGTGGTATTTGATCACCTCTGCAGGTTTTATTTTATAAACAAAAAAAGAGCGACAATTAAAAAAAATATATATATATATATATAAAATTGCGATAAGCATATTGATTGGTTTGCACAAAAGTTATAGCGTCTACAAAATAAGGGATAGCTTTATGGCATTTTTATTATATATTGTTTTTATTAGTAATGGCAGCAATCTGAGATTGCAGCCCACACATCAGACACTATTGACACTATTTTGGGATCATTGTCATTTATGCAGCAAAAATGCACTGATTACTGTGTAAATGACACTGGCAGGGAAGAAGTTAAACACTAGGGGGCGATCAAGGGGTTAAGTGTGTCCTAGAGAGTGATTCTAACTGTAGGGGGGTGGTCAATAACATGACAGCGATCACTGCTTCCGATGACAGGGAGCAGTAGATCCCTGTCATGTTGCTAGGCAGAACAGGAAAATGTCTTGTTCTGCCTCTCCGTGCCACATCGAGTCCGCGGGACCCACAGGCATGGTCACACAGTACACGGCAGGCACGTGCATGCGGCACCGGCGCCACATACGGCGGTCAGCAAGTGGTTAAATACATAAATAGTATAAGCAAAGATGGCAGGCACACTTATCTGTTTAACCGGAGAACTCCAATATCCTGACTGCACGTCATATGACGTCCAGTCATTCAAACAGGGAATGCGCACGGTCGCGTGCGCACATCCCTGTACTGTCGGTAGCGGCGTGTCACGGAGATACCGCTCGTTACCGACAGGGGTGAACAGCGGCGCGGATGCGCTGTTAACCACGTGATCGGCCATGATGAAGTCACGGCTGATCACGCATGGCAACACCCCCATAGTGCACGGCGCATGTTCGCGATCGCGCCGTGCGTGCCCGTCGGTGGCAGCGTGTTCCCGGGAACACTGCTCGTCACCGACAATGGTACACAGCCATTGGTCAGGGCTGTGTACCACGTGATCAGCTCTGATCACTTGTGTAAACAAAGAGCTGTAACTAACTGTTACCAGCTCTTCTCCCCTCACACATCGTTTCCAGTGTGAGGAGAGAAGAGCTAGAAGCAGTGAGTTACAGTTCTGTGTTACTGTAGTGTCTGCACAAACACCACACCTGTCCCTTTGCCCCCCCCCCCCCCAATTGTCACCAGTCACCCAACAGTCACCCATAAAGTGCACCTGTCACATAAATAGACTGCCATCAGCGGTGCAACCGTCACCCACCAGTGACCGTACCCTGTCACCGTCACCCACCAGTGACCTGCCCTGTCACCCGGCACCCACCAGTGACCTGCCCTGTCACCCGTTTATGAAGAAAAAATACTAATTTGCTAAATTTTATGACAGAAACAAAGAAAAATGCCATTTTTTTTTTACAAAATCTACCGTCTTTTTTTATTTATAGCGCAAAACATAAAAAACCCACGAGTGATTAAATACCACCAAAAGAAAGCTCTATTTGTGTGAAAAAAAGGACGCAATTTTTATTTGGGCACAGTGTTGCATGACTAAGTAATTGTCATTCAAAGTGTGAGAGCACCGAAAGCTGAAAATTGGTCTGGGTAAGAAGGGGGTTTAAGTGCAATGTATTGAAGTGGTTAAACCTAACAAACATGGAAGGGTTCCCATGGTCAAAGCAATATACAAAATAGCATAACATTTGTAACAGTTATATAGTTTGTCAGATTAAAAAAAGACACTCATCTATCTAGTTTAAACAATAGAATAAATACATAGGAAGTACACACAATCCTATACCCACATTTGATCCAGTGGGGGGGGGATCCTCTCTGATCCCTCAGAAGAATAGCAGGTATACGCTGGATCAACAATCTCAGGTGTTATTACCTATAAGGCCCCATACACACGAGCAGACAGATTTGTTCAAATCGGTCGGGCAGACCGATTTGAACAAATCTGTCTGCTGGGGACGTATTGGTTTGATCGTGTACACACGATCAAACCAAAATCCCCGCCGGCAGACGGCGCGGTGACGTGGCGGTGACGTTGATGCTGCCACGTCACCGCACCAGGAAGTAAATCACTTCCGCGCATGCGTCGAATCCATTCGATGCGTGTGCGAGAAGACATGTCTGCTGGTTAGCGTACGTCGGGGCGGACGGGTTCCCAGCCGACAGATTTGAAAGCATGCTTTCAAATCTGTCGGCTGGCCAAATCCGTCTGCTCGCCCGTACACACGATCGAATCTGTCTGCTGGGACGGTCTGGCAGACCATTTCCAGCGGAGAGATTTGGTCGTGTGTACGCAGCCTAAATGTTAATCTCCAGTATATTTCGTACATTTAGGAATGCATATAATTTTTTTAAAACAATCTACTGAGCTGGTCAGAACTAGTTCTCAAGTCTATACCACATTCATGTCATCTGTAATGACCTGAAATTGAATAATTCTACATCAAGTTCACTATATGAACTTTTTATGTATATGGTAATCATATCCCATCTTAACCACTTAAGGACCGCCTACTGCACATTTACGTCGGCAGAATGGCACGGCTGGGCACATCAACGTATATATACGTTGGTTTCTAGTACCCAGCCGTGGGTCATGGGCACGCGCCTGTGGCGCGCGCCCGTGACCCAGTCCGCAGCTCCGGGACCGGGTCCACGGGACTCGTGGACCCGATCGTCGCTGGAGTGCGGCGATCGGTCCCTGGAGCTGAAGAATGGGGAGAAACCCGTGTGTAAACACGGCTTCCCCGTGCTTCACTGTGGCAGCAGCATCGATCGCGTCTTCCCTGTTATAGGGGGACGTGATCGATGACATCACACCTACAGCCACACCCCCCTACAGTTGTAAACACACAGGGAACACTTAACTCCCAAACTGCAACTGTAATTTTCACAGTAAACAATGCAATTTAAATGCATTTTTTGCTGTGAAAATGACAATTGTCCCAAAAAGTGTCCGCCATAATGTCGCAGTCACGAAAAAAATCGCTGATCGCCGCTATTAGTAGTAAAAAAAAAAAATTATAAAAATTTAATAAAACTATCCCTTATTTTGTAAACAATATACATTTTGTGAAAACCAACCGATAAACGCTTATTGCGATTTTTTTTACCAAAAATAGGTAGAAGAATACGTATCGGCCTAAACTGAGGAAAAAAAATGTTATATATATTTTTGGGGATATTTATTATAGCAAAAAGTAAAAAATATTGCATTTTTTTCAAAATTGTGGCTCTATTTTTGTTTATAGCGCAAAAAATAAAAACCGCAAAGGTGATCAAATACCACCAAAAGAAAGCTCTATTTGTGGGGAAAAAAGGACGCCAATTTTGTTTGGGAGCCACGTCGCACGACCACGCAATTGTCAGTTAAAACGATGCAGTGCCGAATCGCAAAAAGGGGCAAGGTCCTTTAGCAGCATTTTGGTCCGGGTCTTAAGTGGTTAATCGCCTCTTCCCAAGAGAGATACATTCAGTTCATCTAATCCTAAGGCCTCGTACACACGATGAGATATGTCCGCTCAAACTTGTCCGACGAACAGTTTAGAGCGGACATGTCTCATCGGATTTTGGTCCGATGGCGTGTACACACCATCAGATCAAAATCCCCGCCGGCAGACAGCGTGGTGACGTAGCGGTGACGTTGACGCCGCCACATCACCGCTACGTCACCGCGCCAGGAAGTAAACACTTCCGCGCGCATGCGTCGGATCCATTCACAGGATACGACGCATGTGCGGGAAGATATGTCCGCTGGTTTGCCGTACTAACGACGGACGGACAGGTTTGTAGTGGACAAATTTCAAAGCATGCTTTGAAATTTGTCCAATGGACAAACCTGTCCGCTAGCCCGCACACGCGATCGGATTTGTCTGCTGAAACGGTCCATCGGACCGATTTCAGCGGACAAATTTGATCGTGTGTACGCGGCCTAAAGGGGTTGTAAAGATACAATTATTTTTTCCTAAATAGCTTCCTTTACCTTAGTGCAGTCCTCCTTCACTTACCTCATCCTTCGATTTTGCTTTTAAATGTCCTTAATTCTTCTGAGAAATCCTCACTTCCTGCTCTTCTGTCTGTAACTCTTCTGTCTGTAAGGCTACAAAGAGAATTGCATGTACACTAGCATCAGCTGGCATGCAAAATAATACACTGCCCTACAAAAAATGGTGGCAATAATAACAACATTATATCATTTGTGAACACCATAATTATAAACTTTATCTGGAGCAGCATTTTCTACCCTGAGATATAACTGTTTAATTTCCTATAAAGATTTTCTTGAAAGCAAAGATGTAGTACAGTACGTATGTGTGTATATATATATATATATATATATATATATATATATATATATATATATACATATATATATACAGTGTTACAATATAGGTTCAAGTTATCAAATTGTGACATGTGTAAAACAGCAAAGCATTATAATCCAGTGTGTAGCTGAAAACAAAATGGACAGTCAGCCATGTGCTGTAATCCTATCTGTATCAAAATCTATCAATTAACATATTGACCAGATAGATACATAACAGAAAGAGTAAGAATTTGATCTAGAAACAAGGGGCCAGATTCAGAGAGAATTAGATTATTGTAGCGTATCAGAAATACACTACGCCGCCGTTTTTTACCTGGCTCTACGTGGAATCCAGGTAGATTTTGTCCAATAAACGACGGCGGCGTAGTGTATTTCTCCTGTCGCAATCCATCTACGCGAGTAGGGGGCGTGAAGCATTTAAAATAGGCGCGTTCCCGCGCAAAATCACGTCGTTACGTCATTCGTTGTTTGAGTAGCGTCGTTTACGGACATTTCTATTCCCGAACGACTTACGTAAGACATAAGCCTCTCGGATCGAAGCCCGAAGCCGCCGTATCATGGTTTGAGGATTCAAACTAGTGATACGGCGCGCAAAATTTGAAATTACTCCTGTCTAACACCAGTTAGACAGGCGTAATTGCTCTATGAATCTGGGCCAAGGTCTGCATATATAAACAAACTATCAAACAGCAGTAGATACAGTACCTCCATGAGGAAAAGAAAAAAAAGAAAAAGTCATTAGGAATATTTATATCAAAACTGTGTTTGGTCATATATTGGGATATTATAGCTCCTAGTTGCACAGGCCTCAATATTCTAACTCTCTTTTCATAGCATAGTAAGAATTAAAAGTTAGAAAAACAGTAGTCATCAGACAATAGAAACATGTTTTGTGAAATTTGGATGTAGTCATGTGCAATAGCTATTGACCTCTACATTAGGGATGAGCCGAACATCCCCCCGTTTGGTTCGCACCAGAACCTTCGAACGGACCGAAAGTTTGCGCGAAATTTTAGAACCCCATTGACGTCAATGGGACTCCAACCTTCGAATTCAAATGTGCTCATTTTAAAGCCTAATATGCAAGTTATTGTCGTAAAATGTCTCTGAGAACCCGAGTCTTGCTCCAGGGAACATGTATCAATGGATTTTTTTTTTTAAAAACACTAGTTTTTTTCAGGACTCCTGAAAAAAATACAGTTTTTAAAACAAATTCCATTGATACATGTTCCCTTGGGCAAGACCCGGATTCTCAAAGACGTTTTACGACAATAACTTGCATATTAGGCTTTAAAATGAGGGGGCTTATTACAAAGGGGGGTTAGTACACGCCCCACACTATAAAAGGCCGCCTGCAGATCAGCCTTGTGTAGTGTGTTGCGGTGGTGGTTAGAGAGAACAGAGAGAGACAGAGAGAGTGTCATTTTTTGCAGGTAGATAGAGCAGGCAGGCAGGCTAGTCAGTTAATGTTACAGTGTGTAGAGGACATATATTTATACACTGTATAGTTTGGCTAAATCAGTTCTTCCTAATTTACTGGCAGGCAGGTGATTGTGCTATTTAACCACTTGTCATCTGCCCACCGTCAAATGACGGCGGGCAGACGACTCCATTATCCTGACATCACGTCATATGACGTGATGTCCCTTTAAAGCCGCGGGCGGGCGCGCGCGCGTCGCCGGCGGCGCGCACGCGCACCCGCTGCTCTGCGGGGATCCCGTGCGAGTGCCCGGCGGCAACGATCGCCGCCGGGCACACGCGATTGCTCAGTAACTGAGCGGGGACGTGCAGCTCTGTATGTAAACACAGAATGTGACGCCTACGCCGTCACTTAGACTAGAATTGAGAATAGTCAATAACAATGGAGAATTCTCAGTATCAAACCACCAGTTAACTCTATATTTGTACAGAGAGTGAGGGGTTAATTCATCACATTCTCCTGGAGACTATCTCGCAACAGTGGTATTGTGAATGTACTATAGGTGGAAGGTGATATCTGGAAACTATCAGTACAGTCACTAAACATAAGATACTGGGAACAAGATCCTATAGTGATAGCATACACAGCTTATATAGCAAATGTGAGTTCAAGCTTGAAATGACTGATTGCTATGGTACTTGCGGTTTTGGAGGCAGTGAGCTTAATAAATCTTCCAGCAGAGAGAGAGCAGGGATTCAGGATGATCATAGAAGATGTAGAGTGTCAGCTCTGTGGTCTAGGCCTCGGGATCCGGATGGACAGAGTCCTGGCGTTGCAACCTACTGTCTCCTTGCAGGCAGGAGGTGAAACGGTTCTTTAGTGAAGTTGTTCAGATCACAGATGGCGGCGGGTGTCGACTTCAATAACCGAACACCCAGCCGCCATCAGAGAGGGTTTAAATAGCCCGCCCAACATGGGGAACGAGCGAACGCGCTTCCGCGTTCCAGCTTGGAACGCAGGGACGCAGGGCGCACCGGAAGTGACGCTGACAAGGCATTGGATGGAGCGCAGCTGTCTAAAGAAGGTACAGCTGCGCTCGTTTTATGTAGAATAACGCCGATGGCGTTACACAGAGCTGCACGTCCCTGTCAGGGAGAGAGGAGATCGATTGTGTCCCTTGTACATAGGGACACAATCGGTCACCTCCCCCAGTCACCCCCCCTCCCCCCACAGTTAGAACACTCATAGGACACACATTTAACCCCTTCCCCGCCCCCTAGTGGTTAACCCCTTCACTGCCAGTCACATTTATACAGTAATCAATGCATATTTATAGCATTGTTCACTGTATAAATGTAAATGGTCCCAAAAATTTCAGAAAAGTGTCCGAAATGTCCGCCATAACGTCGCAGTCCCAATAAAAAAATCGCAGATCGCCGACATTAATAGTAAAAAAAAAAAAAAAATGCCATAAACTATCCCCTATTTTGTAAACACTATAAATTTTGCGCAAACCAATCGATAAACGCTTAAATATGTAGACGAATACGTATTGGCCTAAACTGAGGGAAAAAATATTTTTTTTATATATTTTTTGGGTTATTTATTATAGCAAAAAGGAAAAAATATTGCATTTTTTTAAAAATTTACGCTCTATTTTTGTTTATAGCGCAAAAAATAAAAACCGCAGAGGTGATCAAATACCACCAAAAGAAAGCTCTATTTGTGGGAAAAAAAGGACGCCAATTTTGTTTGGGAGCCACGTCGCACGACCGCGCAATTGTCAGTTAAAGCGACGCAGTGCCGAAAGCTTATATTTTGTCTGGGCAGGAAGGGGGTGTAGGTGCACAGTAGGTAAGTGGTTAAATATGTTTTTACAGGCATACTATAGACACCCAGCAGGTACAATATTTAAAGGAATTTTTCCTTTTTTTTTTTTTTTAAGCATCATTAAAATCACTGCTCCTGAGGATGCTTAAATAAAAAAAATAAAAAAATGAAAAATTCCTTTAAATATTGTACCTGCTGGGTGTCTATAGTATGCCTGTGAAAACTTATTTAAATAGCACAATCACCTGCCTGCCAGTAAATTAGGAAGAACTGATCTAGCCAAACTATACAGTGTATAAATATATGTCCTCTACACACTGTAACATTAACTGACTAGCCTTCCTGCTCTATCTACCTGCAAAAAATGACACTCTCTCTATATCTCTCTGTTCTCTCTAACCACCGCTGCAACACACTACACAAGGCTGACCTGCAGACGGCCTTTTATAGTGTGGGGCGTGTACTAAGCCCCCTGAGCCATAATTGGTACAAAGCCACCCTGTCTGTGAAACGTAACTCGAATTTGGCACGAATGACCCGTTGACATGAGTTTGACTCGAATATGAAGCTCATCCCTACTCTCCATTTCTTAAGTGTTGCTTATTCTCAAAAGCCAGTCTTTAATGGTCATTACTGAGGTTGTTTTCCAATGTTGGGGAATAAGTGATTTTGCTGCATTTAGCATGTGTTTAGTGAGAGAGTGTTTGTACTTTTTCAGTGGATGGAAATTAATATGTAAGCGGCAACATTTAGGTGTAAGATGAATTCTTGTTTATTTGATGTAAGAAATCGGGTTTTAGACTTGTCTCCAATAGTGCGCAATATGAGAGCAATCTCACCACATGTGTATCATTGTACCTTGAGCTTGCACACACCTCTGACAAATGTCTGATGCTTGAGGCCGCGTACACACGATCGGTCCAAACCGATGAAAATTGGACTGAAGTTCAGTTTCATTGGTCCAAACCGTGTATGGCCCATCAGTCTTTTGTCCATCAGTCCAAAGTTTTAAAACTTGCTTTAAAATCAGACTGATGGACGCCTGACCATCGGTCCAAACCGATGGTTAGTACGCAAAAGCATCAGTTCAAAACCTGTGCATGCTCAGAATCAAGTCGACGCATGCTTGGAAGCATCGAACTGTTTTTTTCAGCACATCGTTGTGTTTTACGTCACCACGTTCTGACACAATCGGTTTTTGAACTGATGGTGTGTACGCACATCAGACCATCAGTCTGTGAACCGCTGAAAATGAACTTCAGTCCATTTTCATCGGTTTGGACTGATCGTGTGTATGCGGCCTGAGAGTACCTTTTTTTTAAGTTTGGCAGGAGTTGCAAACCATTGGGTTAAAAATCTTGTAATAGGTGCTCAAACTCGGTGAGCACCTATTGTTGTCTTTTATATCCATACAGTAGTTAGCATGGATACCCATTGTTCCTTGAATCTTTCTACTCTTTTGTCCGTTCCCTGCTGTAACCAGGAGTATGATAAAAAGGTGACTTTTTCAACTCTTTCATCTTGGAGACACAGTGATTCAAATGCCATCAAGGGTCTATAAACTAACTTTCTAGTCTGGTGGGTTGTAAGATAACTGCATATCTGTAAATAAGCCCATTATGGAGGGACCCCTGTATGACACTCCTCCATCATTGTGGTTCTGGTTTTAAATATTGCTGCCTTAAAACAATAAGGGTCCAAAAGAGGACTGTTAGAATTTTGATAGGAATGAGTTTGTTACCTAATCCAGGTGGAAAATCTGGATTATTTGCTAAAGGGATAAGTGGGCCAGGGGAAGACAAGATTTTGTCCCTAAGGTAATTTGGTGAAAAGTCTGTAGCGTGGGTCCTATTAATGGCTGGTTAAGAAATTAGTTAGAGAACTCTAAGGAAACCCGATCTTTAATATCTGCATGGCAATTCCAGGGTTGTATGCAATCCATATTCGCAAGTATCTTAGGGTCTTAGATTCCCATTTAAATGGGTAGAATTGTTGTATTTCTATTAGTTCATTAGGGGACAGACATATGTTTAAGGCTTCAGATTTGTGATTGAGTTTATTTTTAAGTTTTATTTTTAAGTTTGTCAAGCTTAGAAGGCTGCCAACAAGTTGGGTGTGGAAGTAGGAGGTTGTGACAAAAAGAAAAGGCGATCATCAGAGTAGGCGGCTGATTTAAACTCCCTACCCCAAACCTCCAAACCACAGATAGAAGAATTATGGTTCACAGAGCGAATGAATTGTTCTAGGGTTAAAATAAATAGCAACGGAGACACAGGACAGCCTTGTCTTGTACCAATGATTATTGAGACTGGTTCAGAAAGAGAGCTATTATTCTTAACTCTGGCTGAAGGCTTGCAGTAGAGAGAAAAAATCGAAGTCATCATATGAATGCCTAATACTACATGTCGGCATGTGGCAAACATATAATCCCATACTACCCTATCAAAGGCCTTCTCCTTGTCTGTGGACAGGAGAAGACCCTCGACTTTGTCAAGTTTCATCCTATGGACCAGGTTTACAGATTTAATCACATTATTGCTTCTCGGCCTGGCATAAACTCAACCTGTTTAGGACCAATTACCTTTGAAATTGGAGGTCTGAGACTGTTTACCAAGATCTTCGCTAAAAATGTCACGTCCATGTTCAAAAGAAAAATCGGCCTATAACTTACACAGTCTGTCACATCTTTATTGAGTTTTGGGAGTACTGTGATATGGGCTTGGAAGAAGGAGTTAGGCACATCTTGTGGCTTGCTGAGTGAGTTAAAAATCTGCAAAAAGATTGCTCCAACTCCTCAATTCCTTAGCATTCAATACTGGTAGTTTATTCTAAATCAAGTAATCCTTGAGAATATGTTCCCTGTTTTCCTGTAGAGTGGCAGGTTTGTGCTGTTGGGGAAGATTGTACAACTTTGTTTTGCAATGAGATACAGCTTTATTCTGGATCTCATGTATGTTAGTATCTAATTGGGAGTCATGAATTTTCAGTTTTTATCACCATCTTCATAGTGGATTCCCCCTGCATAAAAACATAGTATATTTGGCATTTAAATATACTGGTGAACAAAACAGGAAGCGCCACCTAAGTGCAATATGTTAGTCACAATATATTGAGTTTAAAAGGAAATGCACTTACAAACATGTATAAAAAACGGGCTCATCTGTGTGCTGTAATCGCGGTGCCGTCCGGTCTCAGGTGCATCCAGGCTCACAGGTAGGCAGGAGAGTGTAGTAATTTGTCCTGTTGTAATCAGGAAGCCAGCCAGAACCAATGTGGAATGCAGACAATGACGTCACAGGAAGCGGAACCAGAGAGAGCACCGGGGGAAGGATGAGGCAAACCACTGAGAATCTAGGCTACTATCTGTTGGAGGAATTTACACGCTTTCCTTGAGATATAACTTAGTATTTCATTGGTATGAAATGAGTTAGCGCAGACAAGTCTGTTTCAGTTTCTCATTTATTTTCTGCACTGAGTTGGTGTGGATAGAAGGACGTGGGATCAAATAATCAATTTATGTAACAGAGCTGGGTTGGGTCAAACACACAGTCACGTTGTGTGGATGGAACAGTCAAGCATCTATGGTAGTGAGCCCTTGTAGATCACCAACGCAGGGTTCCCCAGGAGTGGAGTCTAAGCCCCAGTCTGCGTTTTTACCAGAGCCCCTCATGGTGGGGATGGACTTAGCAAGATGAAACTAGGAAATAGGTCATGGACCCCAGGTACGCCCAATGGAGGATGCAGAGACCACTTGTGTGTGCAGAGTACAAACAGCAGGAGACAACAGGAAATCCAGGATACAATCCAAGGCAGCAAACAAGCACAGGTGGCAAACAAAGCTGGGCTCAGTACATGGGTAGTCAGGCACAGGATACATAAGTAGCAAAAATAAAGCTCAGAGAACTGTGAAGTTTACAAGGGCAATGTTGGCTACACTGAGCATGTCTTATTTAGACAAGCAAACTAGGAGGCGGGCCAGGAAGTGATGGAGAAAAGAAGGAAATTAAATCCCACATAGCAGGTGAATAGCAGGTGATGCCTATGGGTGAGCACAGCCAAACCACACATGTGAAAGGAATCAGGGTAGAAAAAGTACTGCAGCAAGGAATTAAGAATACAATAACCTAGTTACATAGCTACATAGTTAGTCAGGCTGAAAAAAAAGTCCATCTAGTTCAATCAATATTTACAATTCACAGTTGATCCAGAGAAAGGCGAAAAACCCCAGCAAAGCATGCTTCAATTTGCTACAGTAGGGGGGAAAATGCTTCCTGATTCCCCCATAGACAATTGTATTTTCCCTGGATCAACTTTGCCTATAAATGTTAGCGCTCAGTTATATTATGTACATTTAGAAAAAAATTCAGGCCTTTTTAAAAGGCCAGAACCACCTCTGGGGGAGTCTATTCCACATTTTCACAGCTCTTACTGTGAAGAAACCTTTCAGTATTTTGATTAAATCTATCACTATATGTATGGCTTATGTATTTGTACACGTTGATCATATCCCTCCTAATCTCATATTTTCAAGAGAGAATATATTCAGTTCCTCTAGTCTTTCCTCTCAGCTGAGCTCCACCATGTCTCTTATCAGTTTGGTTGCCCCCCTCTGCACTTGCTCCAGTTCCCCAATATTCTTTTTGAGAGCTGGTGCCTAAAACAGAACGGCATATTCCAGAGGTCTAACTCATGATTTGAACAGGGGCAAAAGTATATCTCCCTCTCTGGAGTCCATATCTCTCTTAATACAAGAAAGGACTTGCTCTCTTTGGAAACTACAGCTTGGTATTGCATGCTATTATTGAGTTTATGCTCTACCAAAACCCCAGATCCTTTTCCAGTATGGATTCCCCCAGTTGTACTCCTCAACAAGCTATGTTGGCGAACATATGCGATGTTCGGTCCGCCCCTAAGTGCATACTGTAACTTTACATTTATCAACATTAAACCTCATTTGCCACTTAGTTGCCCATTTAGACAGTGCATTGAGGTCAGCTTGTAAATTGGAGACACCCTGTAAGGCTGTTATTCCACTGCATAGCTTGGTGTCATCTGCAAAGACAGAAATTGTACTTTTAATCCCAGACCCTACAGTATATCATTTATAAAGATATTAAAAAGTAACGGTCCCAACACTGAACCTTGGGGTACACCACTGATAAACTTAGATCATTCAAAGCAAGAATCATTAACCACTACACTCTGAATTTGTTTTTGTTTTTTGCCAGTTTTCTATCTATTCACAATTTGATGTTTCCAAGTCTGTAGATTTTACCTTACACATCAGTGGTGTGTAGGAAACTGTGTCAACGTGTTTGCAAAATCTATGTATACCATGTCCACAGCCACCCCTCCATGCAAGTGTAGCAAACACTAAAGGAGCTGCTTTTGTTTGTTCAGTCCGTTACTCTGCCTTTCAACCCCTATGAAATGTTCCAGACCTTCTGGCACACCTAGCAATGTTATTAATGAAATAACTCCACCGGAATACACAACACGGTTCCATGTGTAGTTTACTTAAAGAAAAGAAAAGTTCAGGTTAACATTTGTCAGCCCTGTATAAGTACCCAGGACTTGGCCCCAAACAGTTTAAAGAAACAATCAGGAATAGAGATGTCCAGAAGTATTCGCCAGCGAAAAGTTCCCGGCGAACATAGCTTGTTCGCGTTCTCCGTGGGCGAGCATATGCGATGTTCGATCCACCCCCTATTCGTCATCATTGAGCAAACTTTATGAATCAAAGATAGTAAAATAACAAGTCTATTAAAGTCTTGTGGTTTACTAAAGCAGCGCTAATAATCACTCCACTCAGCGTGATCAATATTTTCTTATATTATAGTTAATAAAAAGTGTAAAGATGAAGGAATATATCCAGGTGTCCCCAGAAGCGCTTCTAAACTATAAGGTGCTCATCAATCCAAACAGCTTTCACCGTGAATCGGACACCCTTTCCGGTTTGTACTCACCAAAAGGCTGAGTTTAATAGGCACTGACAAGCAGTATATTCACTCCTCTCCTCATATCCGCACTGCACTCGATCTTCCAGACTGGCTCTCTGGATCTCCTCGGATGTCCCAGGTTTATAGGAGAAAGTAAAACTCACAATAGTGTAATTCCAATTCTCTTGTTTATTTTTTACGACATCCATAGAATCGACACAGTAATGTTTGTTATACAATAGGTGTTATACAGACACGCCGTCCATAGCATCCATACAGGTTTGTAATCATGTAACTGCTGATCATGTCCACCGCAAACCAACACACCGCTACTGCCTTGTAACTGGAATGCACCTGGAACGCAGAGCGTCATTAGATTTCTTCCTGATAGCGCAAAATCTACCCTGGCGTTTCTTCTTCTGAGGGTTTGACCTTACGGTACGGTATCAGAGATTTTATAGGAGGACAGTAGGAGGACAGTAGAACCAGAGTATTAACCCCTTCAGTCTTAGCCCATATTCTCAACATAATCGGGAGAACCTGAGCTGCCATTTTACTGGGGACATGTCCAACTCTCACTCCATTTCTTCTCCTATACTTTTCAACATAATTATAGGAAGTAAAAAATAGCATAACTATCTGCATATAGCAGCTAATTAATTATATATCATATACATATGTGTCTTTAAAAACTCACACACTAATAGTTAATACAAGCAGTATATAAACAATATATATAAAATACCCCCAAATATTAAAATAAAAAATTCAAATTTAAAATTTTCAAAATTTTAAGAATTGTATGTTTTTTTCAGAATTCTAGAGAATTTTGAAAAACTCTAGAGAATTTCAGAAAAAGTCTGGGGGAACAAAGACTACAGCTTCAATGCAAAGGTCACTCAAATATTTCAATTTTTTTTTTAGAAAATGTTACAAAATAATCAATCACAAGTTGGTTAATTGTAAATTAAATACAATTATTAGAACTACTATATAGATCACTCAAATCATACTACTCCCACTAGATCTAATCGAACTGATATGCTTAAGGTCACTCCATGATTTCTTTAAAGGTAATATCAATCATTCTGATGCCTCATTGAAAATGTTCTTACTATTCTATATTAGTGGTGTATAAATTAAAAAAATAAAAACTTAAGTGCCATAAAAAATCATGTAAAAGACACACAACCACTATACAAATTCACATAAAATTAGTGGTCACT
The DNA here is from genome assembly GCA_029574335.1 of Rana kukunoris. Classification (NCBI taxonomy): domain Eukaryota; kingdom Metazoa; phylum Chordata; class Amphibia; order Anura; family Ranidae; genus Rana; species Rana kukunoris. Next base: position 349,027,831 of record CM056053.1, on the reverse strand, counting down.
AATGAAGCAATTTATATCAAGCTCAACGTTTAACCCCTTAGGGGTAAGCATATCCAATAAATAGATCCACAGAGCTTCTCGTTTTGATAGTTCTCTCACCATATTGCACCCCCTTCATGATGGCTTGATGTGGTCGATACCCCAAAATTTCAACCCAGTGGTGTCTTGATCATGATACATTTTAAAGTGAAGTGAGACATTGTGGTCTTTAAAACCTAATCTAATATTTTTGATGTGTTCCCTTATTCTCACTTTTAAACATCTCTTTGTCCGACCTACATACATTAACCCACATGGACATAATAAAACATACACCACATGTGTAATGTTGCATGTTATAAACTCCTTAATGGTAAATTCCTTTTTGTTCACAGTGGATATGAATCTATCAATTCCCCTCACTGGTTCTGCCACCTCTCTACAAGCTCTACATTTTCGACAAGCAAAAAAATTTTCTTATCCCAAAAGGATGAAGGTCTCCTTGGGGACATTTGGTGCTTTACGATAAATGAATTTCGGAGTTTTGGGGAGTACTGATTTTAAGGTTTTGTCCAAGCATAAATTATGCCAATGATTTTTAAGAACAGATTCCACCTCTTTGTATTGTGCATGAAAAGATTAAATGAAACCCAATTCATGGTCCCCAGCAGTACTGGCTCTCACTAAATCTTTCAAAACTTCTTTCCGTGGGATCACTTGTATTTCTTCAGAGATCCTATCTAGTTGCTGGGCATCATGTCCTTTGTCTCTGAACCATCCCTTTAGTATTTCCGACTGGACCTCATAGTTTTCAACAGTGGAACAATTTCTTTTCACCCGCATTAACTATCCTTTCGGAATGTTTTTGAGCCAGGCTGGATGGTGTCCACTTTGTATAAGCAAAAAACTGTTCCGATCGGTGGATTTAAAAAATACTTTAGTTTCTAATTGATCACCGTTTCTATATACACTCACATCCAAGAAGTTTATTTGTTCTTGACTTCATTGGCTTAGTAGGGTTGAGCAAACCCGAACTGTAAAGTCTGGTTTGTACCGGACTTTTGGATTTTTTGTACCTAGACAGGAACCCGAACAATTTACTGTAAGTTAGGGTTCGGGTTCGGTGTTCGGCAATATAATGGCGTGCTGCAGGGTAGCCATTAACCATTTGTTTTAATTGTGTGACCTAGAAGCCATCACAGCCATGCCTACTAATGGCATGGCTGTGATTGGCTAGTGCAGCATGTGACCCAGCATGTGACCCAGCCTCTATATAAGCCAGAGGCACATAGCACAGCTTGTCACTCTGCTTTAGTTAGGGTAGGGAAAGGCTGCTGCTGCTGCTTCTCTTCTGAGGGAGAGAATTAGATAGGAGTCAGACTGTCCTGCTTCAGAAATCACATTACTCAGTGATCCACATAGCATTAGATAGTTACTTTAGGGAAAGGTTCCTGCTTGTGCTTGTAGGGAGAGAAATATATAGGAGTCTGTCCTGCTTCAAAAATCTAATTACACCAGCACTGCAAATGTTACTGTGAGATACTCTGCAAGATACTTTAGGGGAAGGTTCCTGCTTGTGCTTGTAGGGAGAGAAATGTATAGGAGTCTGTCCTGCTTCTAAAATCTAATTACACCAGAACTGCATATGTTACTGTGAGATACTCTACAAGATACTTTAGGGGAAGGTTCCTGCTTGTGCTTGTAGGGAGAGAAATATATAGGAGTATGTCCTGCTTCTAAAATCTAATTACACCAGCACTGCATATGTTACTGTGAGATACTCTGCAAGATACTTTAGGGAAAGGTTCCTGCTTGTGCTTGTAGGGAGAGAAATATATAGGAGTCTGTCCTGCTTCTAAAATCAAATTACACCAGCACTGCATATGTTACAGTGAGATACTCTGCACGATACTTTAGGGGAAGGTTCCTGCTTGTGCTTGTAGGGAGAGAAATATACAGTACCTGTCACAGAGAATGTGGGGGTTCTCCTTACAATCCATAGCAGACCTAAGAGCCTGGTATGCCTCCTGGGGGGGGGAACCCATGCCGGATTTTTATTAAAAATTTTGGCGTGGAGTTCCCCCTCATGATTCATACCAAATCCAAGTCGGATGCCTGTCGCTTCTATGACGCGCTCGCTGGAATGTGCTTTTTCTATTCCAGCGAGTGTGAGATGTCGCCGAGAATCAGCGCGATGCTGTCGTGCTGGAAACACATTCTACTGGGTTCTACTTCAACGTGGCTGTAGGGCAGAATCAAGAGTCCAGCAAAAAAAGGCAGCAAGAAACAGATTAAGTGGAATTTACAATTTAAGTGGAGTCAGGTTAACTCATAAGGAAACTGACATACTACAGCTTGGTTTAAAGTGTGGTCTGAAATGACCAATCAATAAATTTGATGTATATTTCGACATTCATTGATATATGAGAAAACTCAGCATTAAAAAATATTTTTTGAATAAGGTTTCTAACCCCGTGGGAGGGAGCACTATTTCATCTATTGAAGTGAATAGTGGATTGAAAAATAAATCCTTATTCAATCCTCCTAATACAGCAATACATCATCTAGAGGTGTTCAAGGGTCTAGTTTTAAGAGATATGGAAAAAATAATCCCTAAAAAAGGTGTGAACCCCAGGTTTATACATGAAGGAATAGAAATGCTCGAAACCAGAAATGATGTAATAGTTAGACCAGCTGACAAAGGAGGCAGAGTTATGGTACTTTCCAAAGAATCTTATATCAACCAACTTACAGAAATGTTGTCGGGTAGTGAGACGTATCAAAATTTGGACAGAGACCCAACACCCCAGTATAATGATGAATTGAAGTTTCTCGTGGAATATGGATATAAAAGACATGTATTAACCTTGAAAGAAAAGAGGTATCTAAGCAGTGCTCGAATTCCCACAATTTACACCCTCCCTAAAATACACAGATTCCCAAAACCCTCCCGCCAGACCAATGGTATAGATATAGGGTCGGTCACTTCTAGGATTGGTCAATATCTAGACCAGTTTTTACAGAAAAGTGTTAAAGTGACTAAATCATACCTGAAAGATACTAAAGATCTACTACAGTCCCTTAATATAGCCATATTAACTTTGGCCGTGATCCACATAGGTTTTATTTTTAGCCTTTTAAAATTATTGCCCATGGGAATATACTTTGCAGTGAGTTTGCATACAGCCTTTTTGAAGAATTTTCATTTCTGTTCTGTATCCATTGATGCCAATATTCCCCGCCCTTGTCTAAGTCTTGAACAGCAGCCCTCATCCTTAAAAAATTTGCTCTCTTATTTGTTTATTTTGTCTTTATTTTTCTATGTTACAACTAACATTAAATTAAATCATATTATGGTCACTGCTACCCAGATGTTCTTTTATATGAATATTGGTAATAAGCTCTGCATGGTTTGAGATTACCAGGTCCAGCAGAGCACCATTCCTAGTTGGGGCCTCAATAAACTGGACCATAAAATTGTCCTGTAATAGGTTTATACAATTTTGCCCTTTAACTGTCCCAGCAGTGCCATTACTCCAGTCAGTTCCCGGGTAGTTAAAATCCCCCATTATTATCACTGTCCCAGCCCTTGCAGCCCTTTCCATCTGTGCAAGGAGCTGAGTCTCCACCTACTCATTTACACTGGGAGGTCTATAACAAACTTCAATATTAACCTTTGAAGTACACACACCCATGTACAGTTCCACCCATAATACTTCGGACTCATCACAGTCTCCATAATCTAGGTCCTCTTTCATACACATTTGAGATCACTTCTCACATAGAGACAGACACCCCCACCCCTCCGTTTTACCCTGTCTTTCCGAAAGAAAGCATAGCCAGGAATTTTTGCCCAGTCATGAGAGGAATGAAACCAAGATTCAGCAATACCAATTTGATCATAGTTCTTCTCGTGCAACAGAGCTTCCAACTCACTTACTTTGCTTGGCAGACTTCTGGCATTGGTGAACAAACACTTTAATTCATTGTCACATTTTGCAAACATATGTTGTATATTTTTTATTTTATTTTTTTATATTTTTGTATATATATATATATATATATATATATATATATATATATACAAAAATATAAAAAATAAAATATATACAGATAGTCCCCTTTTAAGGTTGTCAGTTCTGCCCAGTTTTGCAATTTGCTCCTCCAGATCTCTAATGCGAGCTTCCAGAAGGGCAACCTGCTAACATTTGGAGCTGTTTGTGACAGGAACTATAGAATATAGTCATTATTTGCAAAAAATAAAAATAAAAATCTGTGATTGCTGGTTTCTTACTATATTTTAATAACTTATTGGGTCATATAATTTTTTTTCGAGAATGCAGATTCCTATAATAGTATAGTATGTAAGGGTAATAGAAAATCATATAATTGTATACTGTATATGCAGACTGTTAATATTTTTTGTAGTTATTAGGATGGTGAGAGGGTTTGGTTTAAAGCTTCATTATTCAATTTGGCTTTATTTATTCTTGCAAATCATAGATACATTATCCCTGCTACCTGCTTAATCATGCATCATAGATATACCATATCATAATCACAAGCCAACATTGTCACCATGGCTCACAAATCCATACACTACCCATAGCCTTACATAGGATGAATATGTGTGTGCTGTATTTTATTTCAACATCATGCTGACTAGGAATCTGATTGCTGCCTACATCAACACAAAATACTTCACATTCTAAACATGAAGTCATACATTGCTTAGGTACACTTGGTGGTGCTTGGAGCACACTAAATTAATAGACTAGAAGAGCATTGAATCAAGCAGTGCCAGACTGTAAGGGCGCAGGATTTCATAGATCCTCTCCCTAAGGGGGCATCACCATGGTATTTTATCTGCAGTGTGAAGATGCATAGAATGGCACTGATGTCATCACATGGAAGATGCTCTCTGAATCATTAAGACTGCCCACCAATGAGAGGTGACTTAAGGACTAAAAAGGACGCTGCTCGCTATGTAACTGGCCTGAAAACATATGATAAGTAGAAAATAGGATGTATAAAATACTGTCTTGGGGGAGGGGGCAATTGGCTGCCAGGGTCAGGAGGAACCTGAAGCTGGATGATGGGATATAAAGCCCTGACCTTACACCATAGGAAATTAAAAAACAAGAGGTATATTTTAGTGTATTTCAGTCTGATAACATACAGTACATTCTTCCTACGTTTTCCATAACACAAGTAGCTTGGCTGAAAAGAATAAACTTCAGGGATCAAAGCAGAAAATACCTTTCCTTGTCTATGCATTTTAAATGGGCTAAATCACAATAATAAGTCAACAATATGAAAGCTAAATAACAATATCAAAAGTGCCATGCAGTTACTCTCAGAATATTAAAACAGATACATACCCAATGTTTAATTTACCAACACCTCTAAAAATATTAACACTGAAATATAAAAACTAAATTAGAATGTAATGATATCTTAATAAAGTGATGTGATTATTGATCACAGGGGGAAACACATAATACACTGGCAGTTAGGCAAACCAAAGGCAATTATTTTTCAGGCTCTTAATTGTACCTTAGTGACATGTTTTGGATGGAATCAGATGGTACAGTGTAATAGAGTATATCTAGGTAAGAGACAAATTTTGTTTTTAAGTGAGCCTAATGATTTGTCCTCAGATATATAATTGTTTGCTGGTTATAGTTTCAGCTGAAATTCATTAACTACCACTTATTACTGTTTGCATTCAAATAAAATGAGTCAATATCTGTTATTTAAAAGGGAATATTCTAAACTTATATTCAGTGACTAAAAATGATTTTGTTTTACTATTAACGGACCTGTGATAAAGGTTTGATTAATACCTTGGCCAGGGAAATAAAAAATAGTCAATTGGGGAATTACTTTATTTATTTTTCACTTTATTTGGTCTAATTATTATCTCTGAGGCAAAAAAGGAAATAATGAACCAAGTGCCATTGAAATCTGGGTTCAGAAATACAACTTGGGTTAAAGGACCACTATTTTGAAAAATATGGTATTCTGGTAACTGTAAGTAGTTAATATATGTATTACATGTTTGTATATAATACAAGTGTTCAGTATTTAGATTCCTATTTTCACTTTCCTATATTTATATTTTTCTCCAGGATTCCTGCATACCAAACTTTCCAGAAAAAGTGACTGTTGCTTTATCTGCTGTTAAATTGTTGTTTATTTGTCATTCATTAAAATAAAGAATGGAGCGTGACATGTCAGGCGGCTAAGTCGCCTGACGAGTCGCGCCTGTGTGAACCGGCTCTAACAGTTTGTGCAGCGCTTTTTGGCTTGAACAGTCCAATGCTATGATTACTCTTTATGTCAATATTAATTGCATATTTTGCATGGCTTTAGTCGTGTAATAAACATAGAAATAATTAAACCCAAAGAATAAATATACAGATCCCTAAAGCAGATTACACAGCACAGTATAAACAATGGGCCAGATTCATAGAGCAATTACGCCTGTCTAACTGGTGTTAGACAGGAGTAATTTCAAATTTCGCGCGCCGTATCACTAGTTTAAATCCTCAAACCATGATACGGCGGCTTCGGGCTTCAATCCGAGAGGCTTACGTCTTCGTAAGCCTTCGGATCTACGCTGCCATCTATTTGCGGCCGCTGGGAGGAGTTCGCGTCGTTTTGATGCGTCGGGATATGCAAATGTTTTTTTACGGCGATTCCCGAAGATACGAGTGGTCGTCGCAATCGCTTTCGTCTATTTTTTTCTACGTAATGTTAGAGCAGCTTTTTGCTGCTCTAACGTTACGTAGCCCATGTTAAGTATGGCCGTCGTTCCCGACGTAACTCGTTCGGGACTAGGATCGCCCGTAAACGACGCTACATAAACAACGAATGACGTCACGACATGATTTCGCGCAATGCACGGCGGGAAATTTGGGAACGGAGCATGCGCAGTTCGATCGCCGCGGGAACGCGCCTATTTTAAATGATTCACGCCCCCTACTCGCGCAGATGGATTGCGACGGAAGAAATACACTACGCCGCCGTCGTTTACTGGACAAAATCTACCTGAATTCCACATAGAGCCAGGTAAAAAACGGCGGCGTAGTGTATTTCTGATACGCTACGATAATCTATTTCTATGTGAATCTGCCCCAATATCTTCTGTTGTTATGGCATATGGTAAGAAAATGTTTTCTATGGACCACTGACAATGAAGACGACAGCTAAAGTTTACTAAACCGAATTAAGCAAGGTTTATTAGACACAGGAGAGTGGAAATCAACACATATGCACAATAACATTGGTATGCTTCTACAAATGTGAAAAAGTGTAATTCTTTGAGCATTTGATGGTAAAAATTGGACTGGGACCTAATGAGTGGCATGAACTGAGACAAAAAGAGTATGACCACTATGAGGCCTGTAAGAAGATAGATAATGATGAAAAGGTAAAAGAAGGAATGACAGAGCAGTTGACTTTGGGGGATATCTTCATGACACCACCATGAAAAAGGCACATAGTAAAAGTGTTTCAAATTGAGTTTTTCAGCAACCCTCTAGCAAGGGAACCACTGTTGTTTTACCAATATTAATAAAGACTGTAAATATATGGTTTTTGCAAAGGAATTTAGTGTTTCTATTCAGCACGTACCATGTATTGGTATTATTGTCTTGACATACAGATTATTATTAGCAACATTCTGTGAGCTTTGACAAACTATTCTCCTGTTGGTTGTCTATGTTTCAAGGAAGTGGAGATGCTGTAATCCATGTAGTTTGAACACAATCACATGTGCAATATATAGGTTTCTAATCAATTCTCCCTGAACTTATACGGGGGGGGTCATTTGGCCACCTTACTACCGGTATTTCAATACAACACGAAATTGTGTGAAAAATCTTACCTTTTTTTTTTATAAAGTTATAAAAAATAAAATGATCCCAAAGGAATGTATGCATTAAATAAAAAGTAATTCACCAAATGTTACTTGTGATTTCATTCTGCATGGTCATTTCCATGCTTCATTTCTGTTATACCAAACCTGTCATAAGCGTATTTTTACCACAATATTAAATGTATCCTTGTACCGAATTCCAATTTTTTTCCAATTAAATATTTGAACAAGAAAAAGTAGTTCACATGTAATAATTCAATAGAAATTAGTTGTAATCATTTATTAACCACTTCAATACAGGGCTTTTTTTTTTCATTTAAATTTAAGTTTATTATAATAAAATAAAGAGCATACAGAGTAATAAACGTAATACAATAAATGCATCAGGAAACATCGTGTTGACAATTATAGTAGTAAACAAAAGATTACATTTCTTAACTAGATTTCCCCTCCTCCTCCCCCCCCCCAATGTCCCAACTATATACCTGGTAAGTTTAACATGGGAATGTAAACGTGTATAATCAGGAGGGATGGGAATCAGTAGAGGTAGCGACAACATTTTAGAGCTAAAATTCCCTGTTTATTAAGCAATTTATAAAACTTTTATTATAAGCTGAGATCATAAAACTAAAATATATGTAAGGAATAAATCATACCGAACCGTGGAGAGGATAGGTTTCCGGGGACATCCCCTCCCCCCGACACCCCCACCGGGAGCAATCTGTGTCGAGGAGGGGGGGCAGCCCCCCCCACCCAGCCCCCCCCGATGACAAAAAAATTGGATCCAAATGTTGTCCAGACAAACATCTCTCAATCAACTCTTAACTTATAAACCTAAAAGGAGACAAGGAATTTAATACATACATCCAGTTAAATTAAATCAACACTACATGAGACCAGTGGAGAATATGATATGTAATGAATATCTCCTGTTCAAGAGAAAGAATAAGAATAAAGAAAAGAGAGGGGGAGAAGGGGGAAAGAGAAAGGAGAGGAAAGGGGAAGGGAGGGTGGGCCTACCTGCCATAGGATTACATCAGTCTGAGTCCAGAGCCAAAACTAAACTTACATGTTGTGGGAGATTCCCATGTAAATCAACCAAGGTTCCCAAATTTCAGTGAACTGGGTAAAGGTATCTAACATAGAGTTAATTATTTTTTCTTGTTCCATAATCCATGTAACCTTTCTCTTCATGTGTAAAATGGAAACTGATGGTTTCTTCCATGCAGCCGCTATAGTGATTCTGGCGCTAGTCAGTATAAATAGAATCAGCTGTCTAATGGCCTTAGAACTAGGCATGTGCAAAAGTGAAAAATTTGTTTCGTTTCGTTTCAATTCGTCATTTAATACATTTCGTTAAGTTAGGTTCGTTACATGTGTTGAATTCGTTTTCGTAATTAGTTCGTTTTCGACCGAATTTCGAAAAATCCGGTCGAAATCGAAAATATTTCGACCGTTTTTCGAATTCGTTCGTTTTCGACCGAATTTCGAAAAAAAAACAGTCGAAATCGAAAATATTTCAACCAGATTAGAAAACAAATAGTCTCTTTTCGAATAGAATTTTTTTCGAATTAAATCCGAAAATATATATTTTTTTTTTTCGAATTCCGATCGAATTTAGTCCGCGGGTATTCGATTCGGAATTCGAAAAAAAATAAAAATCGATTTCGACCATTTTTTTTTCGAAATTCGGTCGAAAACGAACGAATTCCGAAAACGGTCGAAATATTTCGCTAATATAGCAATTCGGGAATTCGTATGCATCCGAATGTCCGAATAATGGAAAATTCGTCCGAATTTCGATTCGGAACGGAAAGAAATGCACATGCCTACTTAGAACTCTGTGGTATTAGTCCATTCAATAAGGCTATTGCAGGAGATTGATGGAGGTTACAACCGGTAACTCTCCTGATAATCTGGAATACCCTGTTCCAGAATCCCTGTATCCTAGGGCACTCCCACCAAGTATGGATCATGGTGCCTATTCCTTGACAACCTCTAAAGCATAGTGGTGAGGATGACGGATACATGGTGGCCAATTTAAATGGGACTAAGTACCATCTAGTGAAATTTTTTATATTAGCTTCAATGAGGGATGGACTCTTAAAACCCTTGAGAGATCTAGAGTACTTTTTTTGCCAGTCCACCAAGTCCCAGTCCTCTTGAAGCTCTCTTTCCCAAGCTAGCATATGAGGTAATTTTATGTTATTTGATGCAAGAGATTTGTAGATGATAGAGATATTACCGTTCCTACTCTGAGCTTGTTCGCATTTGTGTTCATATGGGGTCAAAAGGCCAGAAATTGCTTTATCGTTCCAAAGTTTCTGGGCAAAGGTATGTATTTGGTGTAATCTGGATCTTTCAGAGGGGGGGGGGGCAAAGATTGTCTATAAGGAATTGCTCAGGAAGAGGACCTGTATGTTGAAAGAAACGTCCAATGCGGTACACCCCCCTATCAAGCCACCATTTGAAGGAGTCCACTTCCGTTTTGGGGCAGAAAGATGGGTCGAGAAAGATACTTGACAAAGGTTTGCCTCTAGAAATTAAGAGTGGATTGTTTTTAAGTGAATCCCATAATACCAATGCTTGTGATAGGGTGGGGGATAGTATAGGGGGTCTACTTTTAGGAGTGCGCCACATGAGTTCTTCAATTGTGGACAATGGGGAAGCCTGTTTGCGCTAACCTCGCAGATTGATAGTACCATAACAAGTTTGGCACTCCTAGGCCTCCCTGTTCAGGTAAGTTAAACAGACTACGAGAGGGAAGATGAGGTCCCTTTTTGTTCCAGATAAACTTGGTGATTTTACCTTGAAAGGATTTTAGATGGCTTTTTATTATCGGGATCGGAAGGGATCGAAAAAGATATAGAAGTTTCGGGAGGAGAGTCATCTTGGTGGAATTAATTCTGCCAATCCAGCCTATTTTCTGCGCTTCCCATTCGGTAAGGTCCTTCTCGAGTTTCCTATACATAGGAGGGTAATTGGCTAAGTATAAATTCTGGAAATTTGGGGTCAGGTTGATACCTAAATAGTTAGTAGACGAAGAGTCCCATTTGAAAGTATATTTGTTTTTCAAGAGGGACACTGTGGGTTCTGAAAGAGAAATATTAAGGGCCCTAGATTTGGGCATGTTTACCGTGAGACCCGAGACTTTAGAGAACTCGTCTAGCAGGGAGAAAATTTCCGGCAGGGAGGAAATAGGAGAGGTCACGAAGAGTAGTAAATCATCTGCGAATAATGCGCATTTGTGTTCTTTTTTATTACAATGAACTCCCCTGATATTCGAGTTATCTCGAATGGCTATGGCCAGAGATTCAATAACAATAGCGAATATCAAAGGAGATAAAGGGCAGCCCTGTCTTTTGCCTCTTTGGATATTTATAGATTCCGAGAATATGCCTTGTAATCAGATTTTAGCTTCAGGGGAGGAATAGAGAGCGGAGATGATTCCTAAAAATTTTGAACCAAACCCCCAACGATTCAAAACAGAAAACAAAAATGGCCAAGATACCGAATCAAAGGCTTTCTGGAGATCAAGTGAGAGAAGCATACCTCTTTGTCCAGTGCTTCCAGACCACCCCGAGTACATTAAAGAGATAAGATCAATAGCTCTCCTGATCTGGTCCGGGCCTTGTCTCCCTGTGATAAAACCTACTTGATCTTTGGATATGTATTGACCTAAGAAGGCAGACATCCTATTAGCTATTATTTTAGTAAGTATTTTAAGGTCGTTATTAATGAGGGATATCGGTCTATAGTTCTCCATTAGGCTATGATCTTTATCGGGTTTCGGTATCAACGAAATATAGGCCAAATTAAGTTGTTTAACTATAGGGGAGCCCTCAGTCAAATGATTGTAAAATTGTGCTAGGTAGGGTGATAGAATGATAGGAAATGTTTTGTAGTAAGACCCTGAGAATCCATCAGGGCCAGGAGCTGTGTTTAATTTTAAGTTTTTGATCACTGACATAACTTCCTCAGCTGAAATGGGTGCCTCCATCACCTCCTTGTGAACCTTTGTCAACCTGGGAAGATTCAGGCCGTTCAAATATTCACCTATTTTGTCCAAAGAAAAGTTACTATCCTTAGCGTAGAGCTTGGAATAGAAGTCGTGGAAGGACCCCATCGCCCGCCGAGGATTTAGGGTAAGGGTACCATCTGCCATTTTTATCTTAGGAAGGGTTCTCGATTTAAATCTGGGAGATAGTTTACGTGCTAGCATTGGACCTATTTTATCCTTTAAATGGTAGAACCTAGCACCTGTCCATTTTAGATCATTTTCTGATTTTTCTGTCAGAGCTAGGTTTAAGGCCGATCTAGCAGCGTCAAGATCGTGGGTGGGAACACTGAGAGGGTCTAAATTATGTTTTCTACGTAACTCTAAATAGGTCTCTTCCAATTTCTCTATGGTCAATTTATTTTGTCTTCTAAGTTTGGCTGCAATTTGTATTATTTTTCCCCTAACTGTAGCTTTATGGGCAGCCCATAAGGTTTCGGGGGATATATCTTTAGTATCGTTAATTTCAAAATATTCCTTTATGGATTGTTCAATTTCTGCCATGAGAGTGGGATCTTTTAAGATCGACTGGTTAAGTGTCCAGTGAGACATTTTATGAGTTGTGTCCTCTTTTCTCAAGGCTAATAGAACCATGGAGTGGTCTGACCAGGGGACATCCTTTATAGTGGATTTAGAGGCTGCTGGGACATGATGGTTGGATATTACGATATTACGGGAGTACGATTTGTGAGGATTAGAATAGTGGGTGTAATCTTTAGTTTTCGGATTTAATTCTCTCCAAATATCGGTCAATCGGGATTGATGAAGCATACGAGCTACTTGTGTGTTAATTTTGGTTGGCCTTATGAGTTTATTATTATTTGGTTTGGATTTATCTAAGCCCGAATCGAAAGCCAGGTTGGAGTCTCCTCCCATAATAATGATGCCCTCCATAAGAGGATGGAGGACTTCAAGCATCTGAGAGAAAAACTTCTTCTGTCCCCTATTGGGGGCGTAATAGGAGACAAACGTGTATAGCTTCTCGTCAAGAGTTCCTTTTACCAAAATAAATCTGCCTTCCGGTTCTCCATATTTTTTTAGTAAAATAAAATTACAAAATTTGGATAACAAGATAGCCACTCCTTTCGTGTTGTTTTCCGCGTTGGATAAGTAGAATACTGGGAAGTGGGAGTGTAGGAATGAGGGGGTGTACTGCCTTGGGAAGTGTGTCTCCTGCAGGAGCACTATATCTACATGAAGCGCCTTGTATGCCTGGAGGGCTTTTCGTCTTTTAATAGGAGAGTTCAACCCCTGGGTGTTGTGTGTCACAACACGCAGGGGTTTAGTAGTGTTATTTGAGCCAGCCATGGGTTGTAATGAGTGTTATGGACAGATAGTGTCTTGAAGACTGAGTCCATAGCTCAGAAGACACATGTGATGGCAGGTAGGCCGGGAGGGAGGGTGGGATGGTAAAGGGGGGAAAGAAGGGGTGAATAGATACATAGAAATAAAGGCAAAAATGGTAACAACAAAGCAAGATGTAGTATTGCAAAAGGTCAAACCATGACCCAGAGTGAAGGAAGGGAAGTTTGCTCCTTCCTTCAATCAAACAGAATTTATTAGAGTAGTCCATTTAGAGGACTAACTTCCTACTTGTCAGGGCGACAAAGTGTCGCTCCAAGAAGTAGGTTGAGGCTCAGGGCCTCACCGCCGACTGTCAGCGACAATCAAAAAGTTAATGAACTAAATTTTGAGAAACAAAGGGTTGATCCCCCAAAAATAACAATTGAAGGGATAGTACCTCCCAAAAAAAAAGGAAGACATTTTTTTTTATTGTAATACCATAGGAAAAAAAAAAAATTGTAAAACCATATGAGTAAGTAGATATTGAAAAACCACAAGAATAAATAAATAAATAATATACGTGAGCCAGTAAATATTAACTCTTAGGCCGCGTACACACGATCGAATTTGTCCGCTGAAAACGGTCCGATGGACCGTTTCAGCAGACATCTCCGATCGTGTGTATGGGCTAGCGGACAGATTTGGCCACCCGACAGATTTCAAAGCATGCTTTGAAATCTGTCGGGTGGGAATCTGTCCGCCCGACATGTCTGCTGGTTAGTACACTTACCAGCAGACATGTAGTCCCGCACCGCCGCCGCACCGCCGCCGAATGGATTCGGCGCATGCGCGGAAGTGTTTTACTTCCTGGTGCGGTGACGTGGCGGCGTCAACGTCACCGCCACGTCACCGACACGTCAGCGCGCCGTCTGCTGGCGGGGATTTTGGTTTGCTTGTGTGTACACGCGAGCAAACCAAAATCCCAGCAGACAGATTTGTTCAAATCTGTCGGACGGACAGATTTGAACAAATCTGTCTGCTCGTGTGTATGGGGCCTTACTCTACCAGAAATCCTCATAAGTAATTTGATCAAGAATTGAGAAACAATTCATATTAAAAGAAGGCCTATTGGGGAGAAAAAAAAAAAAAACACACAACAACAAGATTGAATCATTTCAGTTGATACTTAGTAAAGTTATTTCAGACTTTCCTGTGTTTGACTCTATTCCAGGGATTTGAGGTTGGACTATTGGGTGTATTTCTTTTAGCTGAGGTTTGTTGCGGTGGTAAAGTGTCCATGGCTGGTTCATGTGAAATAATTTTCAGGTCTAGTAATAGTCTTTCACCTTCTTGAAAGTTGTGTACTACGTGGAGTCTGCCGTTATAGTTGAATTTTAAGGCGAATGGGAAGGCCCATTTGTATTTAATGTCTTTTTTCATGAGGGCAGAAAGTAGTAGTTTCATCGCTCTCCTCTTCTGAATGGTGTAGGGAGATATGTCTGAAAATATTTGAATTGTTGCACCTTGATATTGAAGATTTTCTTGTTGTCGAGATTTTTTCATCACCTCGTCTTTGGTGGAGTAATAGTGAGGCTTTACTATCACATCTCTCGGTAAGCCGTATTTTCTTGGTGGGCCTAGGGATCTATGTTCTCTGTCTAATTCCATTTTGTGAATAGGCATGGATGGGATCAGGATTTTTATGATGTCCTGTATAGCTGAGTGAACATCTGTGATGGACTCAGGTAGCCCGCTGAGCCTGAAATTATCCCTCCTTGATCTGTTCTCCAAATCATCTATTCTGGCCTGGGCCGCCTCCAGTTGTTCTTGCAGGTGTTGTATGTGGTCAGCATTTTGATCGATTCTAGAGACATTAATATCCAGTTTCCGTTCTATGGATTCGATCCTGTTTCCAAGGCTTTGGAAGTCGGCCCTGATGTCCTTAGTGATTCTTTCAGCTTTCTGGGCAAGGCCCTTATCTAGCACTTCCGATATCCTGTTGAATAAGTCATTAACATTAAAGGAGGCTTCAGGGGAGCGTTCAGTATTAGAATGGATGTAGATAGGGTTTTGAGAAGGGGCCTCAGAAGGGGTTAATTGACCCGACATTGTAGATATTATTCCTTCTTTAACAACAGACGAGTATAGCGCTGTATGTGATATAGAGTCTGATGAAGGGGGTGGTGAGATGGCTAACAGGTGAGATGAGATTTGTTTGACAGACATAGAATTTTCGGTAATTTCCAGCGTATGTGTCTGGAGTTTGGAGTCCATGTTTTTAAGAGATTCCTTGACGGCTAAAGTTTTAATAGTATTCTTGTTCTTCTTGTTTCGCTTTCCCTTCATGTATTGAATGTGTAGCAGAGTATTTGCACCCACATGAGTCAAAGTTAAGTGAATATTAGGGTCGGAAGATTATGAAGTATCCTGAATCAACCATTGGGAGGAGCATGATATCTTAGTGCTCAGTTCATACCTGGGTACCAGGGCTTGTAGTCAAGCTGTGAAAATTGACAAAATCTGTTATAGGTGGAGTCCCTGTTTAATATAATAAGTGGGTGTCATTACTGTAGATGGGGGGGATCTTCAAAAAATGTCATCAGACACCCGACGGTGAGTGGTGGGTCTTCCCTAAGTCGCCACCTTAAAAGTATCCCTGCAATGAATTATAGTAAATGACTTGCGATTATTGCAGATTAAGTAAGATATTGTTGAATGAAAGTTTTCCTCTTAAGACTGCAGCCTTAAAATTATCTGGTGTATATTCCTTCAGGTGGTAGACTAAATCTGAGAGGCTGTAATGTACGCTGACAGGGGGGGGATTATGGACTGAGGGTCTTGAGGAGCGATGCTGAGGTAACCACTAGTTTCCTGTCTCTGTGTATTGTATTGCTGGGGAGGCCTCAGACAAGGAATGAATCCTAGTGTGTAAAGTCTATTGATGAAAGATAAAATGTCAGATGATATTAATCCTTAATGCTGTCACCTTAATCTAGCCAGGTGTGAGGGCTAGTCAGGGGTTCTCAGTGTGGAAGAGTGTCCCGAGGAGAATGACAGAGACTAGTGCTATCCCCCCTGGTAGGGATGTGCAGTATGTGGATATCTCCAGTGGAAATTGCAATACAGGGCTTTTATACACCCTTCCTTACCAGACCAATTTTTAGCTTTCAGCTCTCTCACACTTTAAATGACAATTGCACGGTCATGCTACACTGTACCCAAGCCACATTTTTATAATTTTTTTTCTCACAAACAGAGCTTTCTTTTGGTGGTATTTAATCACCGCTGGGTTTTTTATTTTTTGCAATATAAGCGAAAAAGAGAGATTTTTTTTGAAAAAAAAAACACCTTTTTAGTTTGGATTGTAAAATTTTGCAAATAAGTCCTTTTTTCTTCATAAAATTGGGCCAAAATGTATACTAGTACATATCTTTAGTAAAAATAACCAAAAAAGTGTATATTATTTGGTCTCTGTGAAAGTTATAGGGCCAGATTCAGAGAGCCATTACGCCTGTCTAACTGGTGTTAGACTGGAGTAATTTCAAATTACGCGCGTTTTCTAGCTAGTCGAAAACCTCAAACCATGAATAGACGGCTGCGGGCTTTAATTCGACTGGATTACGTGTTCGTACGCCTTCGGATCTACGCTGCAATAAAATTGCGGCCACTGGGTGGACTTCCCGTTGTTTTCCGCGTCGGGGTATGCAAATGAGCTTTTGCCGACGATCCCCGAAATTACGATCTTCAATCGCAATCTCTTACGGCACCTTTAGTCATCTTTTATATGCATAACACTATACCAGCTTTTTGCCGCTCTAATATTAGACAGCCCATGTTAAGTATGGCCGTCGTTCCCGCGTCGAATTTCTACGTTTTCCGACGTCTTTTATTATTTTTAACGTAAGTCGTCCGGGAATAGGAATGTTCGTAAACGCCGCTACTCAAACAACGAATGACGTAACGATGTTATTTCGCGCAATGCACGGCGGGAAATTTCTGAACGGAGCATGCGCAGTTCGATCGCCGCGGCGACGCGCTTAATTTAAATGCTTCACGCCCCCAAATCGCGTATTTTGATTACGCGGCGAGAAATAGACTACGCCGCCGTAGCGTACGGGCAAAAATCTACCAGGATTCGGTGTAGAGCCTGATAAAATACGGCAGCGTAGAGTATTTCGATTACGCAGCGGAATATTAAGTGTATGTGAATCTACCCCATAGAGTCTACAAGCTATGGTGCAAATCATTGAAAAATGATCACATCTGATCATGCTTGATGTACTGAAGGCCCATCTCAATTCTTGAGACCCTACTAAGCCAGGAAAGTACAATTACCCCCCAAACTACCCCTTTTTGGAAAGCAGACATTCCAATGTATTTAGTAAGAGGCATGTTTTTTTGTTTTTTTTTGCACACAATTTTAATAACAAGTTATTTCTCTCACACAGCACATGCATACTTGCAATGACACCCCAAAATACATTCTGCTACTCCTCCTGAGTATAGTGATACTACATGTGTGAGACTTTTACACAGCCTGGCCACATAGAGGCCCAACATTGAAGTAGCACCGTCAGGCGTTATAATCTCATTTCTCAACCACCTATTACAGTTTTGAAAACGGGTTTTCTGGTGGCGGGTACTCCTGATGGACAGGTACTCCTGATGGACTGGTGGCGGGTACTCTGGTGGCGGGTACTCCTGATGGACTGGTGGTGGGTACTCCTGATGGACAGGTACTCTAGTGAGGTGGCGGGTACTCTGGTGAGGTGGCGTGTACTCTGGTGGTGGGTACTCCTGATGGACAGGTACTCCTGATGGACTGGTGCTGTGTACTCTGGTGGTGGGTACTCCTGATGGACAGGTGGTGGGTGCTCTGGTGACAGGTGCTCCTGATAGACTGGTGGCGGGTACTCTGGTGAGGTGTCGGGTACTCCTGATGGACAGGTACTCCTGATGGACTGGTGGCGAGTACTCTGGTGGTGGGTACTCTGTTGAGGTGGCGGGTACTCTGGTGAGGTTGCGGGTACTCTGGTGGTGTGGCGGGTAGTCTGGTGGCGTGACGGGTACTCTGGTGGCGGGTACTCTGGTGGCGGGTACTCTGGTGAGGTGGCGGGTACTCTGGTGGCGTGGCGGGTACTCTGGTGGCGGGTCCTCTGGTGGCATGGCAGGTACTCTGGTGGCGGGTACTCTGGTGGCGCGGCGGGTACTCTGGTGAGGTGGCGGGAACTCTGGTGGTGTGGCGGGAACTCTGGTGGCGTGGCAGGTACTCTGGTGGCAGGAACTCTGGTGGCGTGGCGGGTAATCTGGTGTCACCTTCCCTATTGAATGCAATTAATTTTGCCAAAAGTAGCAGTTTTCACCAAAGCAACATTTCTTGATTTCACTAACAGCTATTTTTTATTGAATAAGGCCAAGTGAATTACTAATACCTCTAGGCTGTTTAAGTTGTTTAACCACTTCAATACCGGGCACTTTCCCCCTTTTTGCCCAGACCAATTTTCATCTTTCGGTGCTGTTGCCTTTTAAATAACAATTGCACGGTCCTGCATCACTGTACCTAAACAAAATGTTTATTTTATTTTTTCCACAAATAGAGCTTTCTTTTGGTGGTATTTGATCACCACTGGGGTTTTTATTTTTTGCACTACAAATAACAACATATATGTATTTTTTTGTATATGTTTTTCTATGTTTCTATTACAACACTTTGGCAGTACTGATTGGCACTGATGAGGCAGCACTGATGAGGTGGCACTGATGATGAGGCACTAAGAACTGATAAACACTGCTAGGTGGCAATGATAAGCAGCACTGATGGGCACTGATAGGTGGCACTGATATGTAACACTGATAGGCACTGATAGCTGGCACTGATGGGCATTGATAGGTGGCACTGGTGGGCACTGATTGGCACTGATAGGCAGCACTGATAGATGACACTATTAGGCAGCACTGATCAGGATGCACTGGCAGGCATCACTGATGGGCACTGAGTGCCATCCCTATTGGGCATTGATTGGCATACCTGGTGGTCCTGGGTGGGTATCCCTGGTGGTCCTGGGTGAGCATCGCTGGTGATCCTGGTTGGGCATCCCAATCAGCGCAGACCCCCCTGTCAGGAGGGCAGCCACTCGGATCTCCTCTACTCACGTCTGTCAGTGACGATAAACAGCACTTCCTATTTACACTGTGATCGACTGTGATTGGACACATCTGATCCCGTGGTAAAGAGCCTACATCAGAGGCTCTTTACCAAGATCAGAGATGCAGTGTGTCAGAATGACACACCACACCACTGATAGGAGCGCGCACTGGCTTGTTATCCTGCTGGGTGTCATATGACTCCCAGTCAGGATAACGGAAACCACTTCTCAGCCATCATTCTGTTATAGGCCTGGTGGGAGTGGTTAACCATTTAAACACAGAGCACTTTCACCCCCTTCCTGCCCAGGCCAATTTTGAGCTTTCTGATCTGTCGCACTTTGAATGATAATTATGTGGTCATGCAACACTGTACCCATATGAAATAAAAATAAAAAAAATTCACACAAATAAAGGTTTCTTTTAGTGGTATTTACCCACGACTGGTTTTTTTTTTTGCCAAATAAATGAAAAAAAGACTGTACATTTAGAAAAAAAATATGTTTTTCTTCGTTTCTGTTATAACACTTTGCAAATAAATAATCTTTCTATTTAAATTTGGGCCAAAATGTATTTTGGTGAATATAACCCAAATCAGTGTTTATTATTTAGTCTGTAGGAATATTATAGAGTTCACTATGGTATATACTGTGTATATATATATATATATATATATACAGAGCTTTTTTTCTCAGAAAATAGGTGCAGGAACTCAACCACGACCCGTTCAGATTTCACAAACAGTAGAAGGGTCTTAAAGGGGCATTAAATACCAGAATTGCATTACATACAGTGTGCAGAGTTCAGGGGGTTACAAAGCAGTCACTTGTAAACACAGAAACCAGACTTCTGTGTTCACAAGTGATTGTGGTGAGCGGGCACCAAAGGGTCTGAGCCAAAGGTGGTGGAACTGAGTTCCCCCAAGTTCCCCCAGAAAAAAAGCCCTGTATATATATATATATATATATATACAGTAAAACATTGGATTGAGAGTTACTTGGTTTGAGGGAATTTTGCAAGACAAGCTAAATTGTTTTACACATTTTGTCTTAATAAACAAGCCATGTCTTGATATAAGAGTAGCATCATGTCACAACCAGCAAAATCCAGCAAGAGCTACAGTGTATAAAAGATAATAGAGAGGCCTCTAAGGCCGCGTACACACAATCAAATTTGTCTGCTCAAACTGGTCCGACGGACCAGTTCAGCAGACAAATCCGGTCGTGTGTATGGGCTAGCGGACATGTCTGACCGGCGGACAAATTTTAAAACATGCTTTAAAATTTGTCCGCCGGAGACATGTCCGTCGGATATGTCCGCTGGTCAGTACACTCACCAGCGGATATATCTTCCCGCACAATGCGTTGAATGGATTTGACGCATGCGCGGAAGTATTTTTCATCCTGGTGCGGTGACGTGGCGGCATCACCGCCACGTCACCGCGCTGTCTGCCGGCGGGGATTTTGATCCGATGGTGTTTACACGCCATCGGACCAAAATCCGATGAGACATGTCTGCTCTAAACTGTCCGTCGGACAAGTTTGAGCGTACATATCTCATCGTGTGTACGCGGCCTAAGTGTATCAATATGGTTAACTTTAATAAAGGTACAACATTTAGCAGCTCGCACGGTTGATGATTAACCACTTAACCCCCGGACCATATTGCTGCCCAATGACCAGAGCAATTTTTGTGACTTGGCACTGTGTTGCTTTAACAGACAATTGCGCGGTTGTGCGACCTGGCTGCCAAACAAAATTGGCGTCCTTTTTTTCCCACAAATATAGCTTTCTTTTGGTGGTATTTGATCATCTCTGCGTTTTTTTTTTTTCACTATAAACAAAAATAGAGCGACTATTTTGAAAAAAATGCAATATTTTTTTACTTTTTGCTATAATAACTATCCCCCAAGAATATATAAAAAAAAACTTTTTTTTTCCTCAGGTTCGGCCGATGCGTATTCTTCTACATATTTTTTGTTAAAAAAATCGCAATAAGCGTCTATTGATTGGTTTGCGCAAAAGTTATAGCGTTTACAAAATAGGGGGTAGCTTATTGCATTTTTATTATTAATTTTTTTACTAGTAATGGCGTTTTTTTCAGTACTGCGACATTACGGCGGACACTTCGGACACTTTTGACACATTTTTGGGACCATTGGCATTTTTTTAGCGATCAATGCTATAAAAATGCATTGGATTACTATAAAAATGCCATTGGCAGTGAAGGGGTTAACACTAGGGGGCAGGGAAGGGGTAAAGTATGTTCCTGGGTGTGTTCTAACTGTATGGGGGGGTGGACTCACTAGGGGAAATCATACATTGTATGAACAGAAGATCAGCATTTCCCCCTCTGACAGGATCGGGAGCTGTGTGTTTACACATATAGCTCCCGGTCCTCGCTCTGTACCTAGCAATCACGTGTGCCCAGCGGTGATCCTGCCCACCGGGCGGTGCACTCGCCCCCTAGTGGCCGCTGAAGAGCCGACATAGAGCTACGGGCTCTCTCCCAGGACCTGCGAGGCACATCTAAGTATGCAGGTATCCAGGGTGAAGCTGTCCACATAGACCATTCTCCAGACTGCCATCGACATCATTCCTTCCAGGCTGTGCTCCACGAGCACTTCAAGCCTCGCTTTTAGATTTCTCTACTGCAAGGTAGTCTTCCTGGTCATGATTGCAGACTGACAATGGTGAGAGCCAGCGGTGTGGAGGATGGTATTCAGTATTGGTGTTCCCTCCTCTCCCTTGATGCCACGGTTATCTAAAAGAGAAGAGACAATCATGTGACTGGACAGGAACACCCTTAGAATAGGTAAGTATACACTTACTTTGTCTACTGGGTGGTTGATATAGGTGATAAAGGGGCAGTGGGAGGAGTTTTAAGATTAGATTAGTTTTAGCGCAAAATTCTACTTCTACTTTTACTTGTTCACGGTCCATCTGCCCATAACGTCTCTTCCATGGTTTCGCATCATACGTGTTTTTTTTTTCCCCTCTATATTTATTTTTTCCTCTTTATCTTTTCTTTATTGTTTCTTATTTCTTTTACTTTTTTTATTGTTTATTATTATTCTTTTTTTATTATTTTTATTTATTTTTATTGTTTATTATTATTATTGTTATTTTTTTCTTTCTATTCTTTTGCCAGTCAAAACCAAAAGGGGATTGTTAATACATCTGTGTCCTTGTGTCCTTGTAGTGCAAAGCAGATTTTCCTATGTTAAATAATCCCCTTTGTAAAGGTGTCCACACGCACTAAGCTCTTAGGAAAATTCCCTTGTAAAATGCAACTTTCCTTGCAAAGCGAGCGGCCTATTTACCTTTAGTAAATCAGCATCACTCTTTCTGTTAGGGCATAGGGAGGGGGGTTGAATGTGTATTTGTTTAATAACCCTGGGAAAGATTCAGACGTCTTCAAAGATAAAGATGTTAAAGTTATATTACCACATCATTTCTTTATTTGAAGTGCTCCAGTTCAACTACGCTAGCTCATTTGTCATTTTTGCATGCAATTGTTCTATGCGTGCATATTGTGCTTCTGTTCTAAAATGGTTTGTTTTATTGTCACTGATTCCTCCTTTTTTTAATAAAGAAAGTGCTTGGCATATTTTGTTATTTTATGTTTTCATTGTAAAATACAGTCTATTTAAAATAAAATAAGCTTTATATGAAAACCGTAGACTTCCTACAGTGAAAACATAATTATTGTTTCAGCTCACCAGTTAGATGTGGTTTAAAAAGTATTTGGAAAGATATTTTGATATATGTCGAACAGTTAAACAATATAGTAACAATAATCTGTATGGACCATGTGCACTAGGAAAAATATTGGCTAGCATCATAAAGACAGTGACATTTTATGAAACCACAACCTCATTACTCATGTTTTCATAAACTTACATCCGAGCTTTCTCTTGCAGTGTAAGTGATATCTGTATGGGTCATGACATCCACAATATTTTAAGACTAGGTTCCGTTATTATTTATGCAAGTGCAAATTGTTCTTGTTCTGTTGTGTTTCAGTTCTGCAATGAATATGACTGATGCATTGTTGATGGCTGTCCAGACTGCATAGGGCACCTACCATTCTGATAAAAGGATATACGTTTCTCAACACTGGGCATGTGCTGGTCAGAAAAACCACTAACATCTAAGTAATGTCAATGTCTTCACTAATAATAAATATTCAAAACAGTCCTGTATTGCCTTAGGTGCAAATTATAGAATTTTAACAGTTCTCCAAGTTGAAGACTACAAAGGAAAAAAAAAGAAAACTGGCACCTAGATGAAATAAAATAAAGTGTTTAGCACTTCAGCTGAATAAAATCTGTCACTTTACTAAAATGTTGCTACATGTTTAAGACAAATATGTATTTTCTCAAGTGACAATCACAATTCGGGCTAATGGTTTTCTGGCTTGCAAATGACTGCTTGTAGTGTTCAATCTGCATTGTAACCTAGAATGATATTACATTTTATTTTAACCTCTTCATGCTTTGAATGGTTTGTGCTTTTATACTTGTCTTACACTATTTTTAGAATTGTATGCAAACATGCGGTACTGTCTCTTCTTTCTGCTTAAGTCAAATATGTATGTATTAATGAAGTACAAATTGCAGTACTATACACTGTATTGTAATCTATATAGCTATTGCATATATATATCAATTGTCTAATCCCTTTAATTACCTAGTCTATCAGAGTATGCTAGGCCTAATGATATAATGTTAGCTATGAAGACAGACACATTTGCTTAGTAAACAATGTTACATTTATTTCCCAAGAAAATAGGAAAATTACAAACTAAACAGTAGATATCTATGTAGTCTATGAATATAATAAAGCAGTATATATACTTAACACGTTCTCTAGGTAGAATCCTTGATGGCTGAGCTCAGATGTTAAAGAGAGCTCTCTGATTCAAACAGTCCTATTTAAAGTACCTCAGTCGTAACTCCCCCATTGCCAGTCCATTTGCCTTTGGACCAATCATATTTTGTACAGGACAATCCTCCTTAATAGATTATATTAATGACTGTCCTGCCATACTTGGCCTCTGGGGGCAGTATTGCCCATATCATCTCCAATAACTTGCTGGCCTTTGATCATTGCCATTACTTATGTTAACAGTTACACCTCCCTTTGAAGCTTGTCTGCAGAGGGGCTAATCAAGGGATCTTGCAGACAGATTGGAGCCGCTAGTATTATGTAAATTTAGAGGTTTAACTGGCTACATTCCAAAATGGGGGGTATCCTGTCCTCCAGGACACTGCAAGCCTTAGACTGGCTGACCACTGGGAATGAAAATAGATATGTATAAAATCCACAAATTGTATTAATTGATATTGCCTTCCAACAATTATAGTACCTCTAGGTCCACCAGGTCTTTTACCAGGACTTTTTAGAACGTGTACTTTCAGAATCCCTGGGAGGATTTGTGGTATCCCTGTTCTGACTTTCAGAACAGTGCTTCCAATGCTGCTTGCAGAATCCCTGTAATTTCTTCCAATGGCACATGCAGAATCTCTCCCAGTATTTCCAATGCTGCTCGCAGAATCCCTGCCTGGATTTTCACTGTAATTTTAATATTTTCCATTTTCCTTGAAGTATCACTGTCAATGTTTCTAAATGATGTTAGATGTGTGCTTTGACCCATAGAGGCATTTAGACATCAGTCCTTAAAGGGGTTGTAAACCCTCATGTTTTTTTCACCTTAATGCATCCTATGCCTTAAGACGAAAAAACCTCTGTCACTGACTGGCCCCACAGCCCCCCGTTTTACTCACCTGAGTTCTGTATTCCCCTGCCACTAACACGCTCTTCTCCTACACCATTGTCTAGGATCTTAATTGGATAGATTGATAGCAGTCCAGCCATTGGCTCCCACTGCTTCCAATCAAATCCAATGACGCAAGTGCCGGGGGCGGGGCCAAGTCCTTCATTTGGTGTCTATGGACCCAAAATACTGGACTCAGGAGTGCACCCGCAAAATAATCATTCCAGGAAAGCGCTTCTCCTAGGGGGTTATACGATGCAGGAAAAAGCTACCAGCTCAGCTGGTGGACCCAAGAAATCAAGGATCGGGCCACTCTGAGCAAAACAAACTGCACAGTGGAGGTAAGTATGACATGTTTGTTACTTAAAAACAAATAAGGGGGCGTGGCCAGGAGAGGCATGTGAGAGGACGCATCTCCCACAGCTCCCAGCGGTGATCCGGTATTGATCCTCCCCCGGCCACAATTCCGGTTCGGAACCACCATATGCTGACAGCCAGCACTCCCGGGATCACAGCGGTACCACCACCGGCGCTTTGCACCAGAGGGATGACCCTCAAAGGACAAGCAGAGAGCGCGGGGCTGGAGATCCAAGATGGCGCCGCCGCGATGGCTGTGAAGGGGACGCCTCGTGGAGTGGACAAGCAGGGAGCCAAAGGCAGTAAGATAACTAAGGTCCCTGGCAAAGATCCCCCTATGGATATGGTCTACTATGCCCAAAAGATGTCGGGGGCTGGAGGGTCTGAACTCCCACCCCGATCGGGTGGCTCACAACTTTCGCAGCCTGATATGCAGGAGGACACTGGGCGGCTCCACTGGGGGGAGGAAGAGGACGGGGAACAGGCAGGCCTGTTTGTGGAAAACTGGCTGATCGAGATTTTTGGGAAGAATTCACTGTCGCCTTTCTTTGCAGTGGAGCGGGCCCACAGAGTGCCTTCCCGTCCACCGCAGCAGGGGGTCCCCCCCAGGTCAATTCTGGCAAAACTACTGCATTACCGGGACAGGGAGGTGGTATTACGTCAGGCTCCTTGTTGGATCGCAATGAGCAATCCCTACAACGTAGAGCGCAGGAGGAAGGGGAGTGAAGCCGGTGATTGATTTCTGATGGCCGTCGGGCGCTTGTTCAGCACAACGGGAAGGTTTCTTGTTCTACTCCTGTTCAGGGGGGATCCCTTGCTTTTTTCCTGTTTAATTTTTCCCATATCTTTTTTCTCCCTGTTTTGTTCTCTTTTTGGCTGGGGGACATACTATTTGGCAGCGCAAAAGTGAGGAGAGCTGCTCTTATCAAGAAGTTCGCTGAGATGATGTACGAGACTAATATGAGTCGACGATTAGTCGCACAGAGAGTCGAAACCGCCCTGTTGGCGGGTTGGGGAGTTCCAGGACCCGTTTGGTCCGAAGGTTGCACCAACTTTTGCTTTTTCAGCTACCATACTTGGAAAGAGGTACATTGCACTAGGCTTGGGCCATCGGCCCTTTTGCTAGATTTTGAACTGGGGTGTTCAGGTCCGGGGGTGGGCCTTCCCTTCCAGCCGAGAGGCCAGACTGTATATTGTTGCACGCAAGTATATGCATTTTTGATGTTAGAGGAGGACACTCATGGCTAAGGTTCCTATTGTTTCATGGAATGTGAGGGGTATGCACTCTCCATTAAAGCGTACAATGTTATTTATGTGCTTAAAGAAATTTTTACCAGGGGTGATTTGCTTTCAGGAGACACACTTGACGGCGGAGACGGTGAGCTTCCTGAAATATGCATGGGTGGGGAAGGCATTCCACTCCACACACACCTCCTTCTCTAGGGGGGTGAGTGTGTTGGTGCACAATACCCTGGATTTTCAGGAGATTGACAGTGCCATAGACCCTGAGGGGCGTTATGTATTTCTCCACTGTAAACTGGGTACATTGGTCTGTGTTCTGGCGTGTGTGTATATTCCCCCACCGTTCACGGCGGCGGTGCTCCGGCTTCTCCTCTCCTTTTTGGATGGTAGGCCGGACGTCCCGCTGCTAGTGGTTGGCGACTTTAATTGCTGCTTGGATCAGGTGGCGGATAGACACCCGGGCCCCCGACCCTCTGCCCTCGCTAGGAGCACTCCCCTGGCGCGGTTGTTGCAAGAGGTGGGCTGGGTGGATATTTGGAGGCACCGTAATCCTGGAGGCAGGCAGTTCACGTGCTTCTCAAAGACGCACGGCTGTCTGTCCAGGATAGATCTGGGGGTGGGTAATCTGAGCATGCTCCCACTAATTGCGGATGTGTCGCACAGGCCCCGCAGTGTGTCGGATCACTCGGCTCTGGTGGTGCAGCTCTGTGTGGCACCACAGGGGAACTTAGTTAAGGCACCCTGGAAGCTGAATGCATTTTGGTTGAAGCTGGTCAGGTCACATGAGGAGATAGTGGAGGACATGAGGGGGTATTTTGCTGCTGGAGAGGGGATGGAGCTGAATGTGTTACACTGGGATGCTTTCAAGGCTTATCTTCGGGGCCTCCTTATAAGGGAAGTGAATAAGGTTAAGAGGGCTTCCACTGAACTGTTGATTGAAGTGGAGAACAGGGTTCAGGACATGGAGAGGTTGTACATTGCAGATCCTTCTGATTCGACCAGGGAGACCTGGCAGGCAGCTCAATCTGCCTACCAGCAGTTGCTCTCCTCGTCGGCTGAGAAGAAGAGGTTCTTTGCCAAACAGGCGTTCTTTGAGGAGGGTGAGAAGACTGGCCGGATATTGGCGCGAATTGCAAACTCTCATCAATGCTCGCCTGCCATAGGGACTATTAGATCAGGAATGGGGGGTGTAGTTACTAACCCGGAACAAATTATACAGGAGCTGACGGGTTTCTACGAGACCCTGTACAGTTCCTGCACGGCATATGCCCAGGAGGACCTGGAGCGGTATTTGGCACAATTGGTCTTCCCTGGGCTGTCCGTTAACCAGCGCACCCTGCTGGATAAACCAATTACTGTTGAGGAGTTACTAGAGGCGGTCAGTGCTTTCCCTAATTGTAAGGCCGCGGGGGAGGATGGTTTGCCTATGGAAGTGTACAAACAGTATTCTGGGGTGCTACTACCGCAGCTACTGAGAGTCTTTAACAGAGCCAGCGAGGGGGGAACTCTTCCCCCCTCTATGACTAAAGCGAACATAGTGCTGCTGCTAAAACCTGACAAGGATCCCGTAGACCCGGGGCTTACCGTCCCATCTCATTATTACAAAGCGACGTGAAGATACTGGCCAAGGTGCTGGCCATTAGGCTAAATGGGGTGATAACTTCACTAGTGCATGGAGACCAGACGGGCTTCATGCCTAATAAATCCACGGCGGTAAATTTGAGACGGTTGTTCCTTAACATGCAGGCAAGGGCGTCCAATATGGGCAGCAGGGCTCTGCTGTCCTTGGACGCGACAAAGGCGTTTGACAGCATAGATTGGAACTATCTGTGGACGCTGCTACAGAAATTTGGGTTTGGCCCTGTCTATATATCCTGGGTAAAATTGCTGTACAGCCAACCACGGGCTGCAATAAGGACTTTTGGTTCCTTGTCAGGGAGCTTTGCACTGAGGAGGGGGATGCGGCAGGGTTGTCCCCTGTCCCCCCTCCTATTTGCTTTGGCTATTGAACCGTTGGCCATTAGTATTAGGGCAAATCCCCGCATTACAGGATTCTGTTATGGCAACATGCAGGAAAAAGTGATGTTGTATGCCGACGATACCCTCCTCATGCTGGGGGACACGGACTCCACCCTCAGGGAGGCTATGGTGGCAATTACAGACTTCGGAGCATTCTCTGGGCTACTTATAAACTAGTCAAAGTCAGCGTTGCTCCTGCTGGATGGCGACGACACACAGACAATTAACCCTGTATGCCCCATACCCATTACCTTATCATTTAAGTACCTTGGGGTACAGATCACGGCTCGACCGCGTGATTTTATACAACTTAATATCTCTCCCTTGATACTGAGATTTAGAGACAAAATTAAAACCTGGAAGGCCCTGCTCGTGTCAGTTGCTGGCCGGGTAAATCTAATCAAGATGATACTCATGCCACAACTGCTATACTTCCTCCACAACACCCCCATGGTTATCCCCCTAAAGATTTTTCACACAGTGAACAGTCTCTTCCGTGGTCTTATCTGTAAGGATAGGGCTCCTAGGATTAAGTTGGAACACCTGCAAAGACTTAAGGATAGCGGGGGATTGGCATTGCCGAACCCTTGGCTATACTACTTGGCGGCCCAGCTGCAGCAGCTGGTTGGTATGTTTCGGCCGACGGTGCGATCCTCGGCTCTGGAGCTCTTGGAGCACACCGTGGGTAGAGGCCCGATCCCTGAGGCGTTGGAGGCGCAGGCCTTCGCTAAACCGCATAAGAAGTTTCCTACATTTAGCCTGATCCAGAAGGTGTGGAACAAAGTCAAGTATGTTCAAAACGCGGAGGGGTATACGAAATACAGTCCTATTTGGCACAATGGTACGTACACTGAGCTAGCCAAGTTGCAATATGGGGCCAGGTGGAAACGGTATGGGATCACGCACCTCACACACATATTTCAACATGGAGTGTTACGTACGTTCCCTGCGCTGCAGGAGGAATATGGCCTGCCACAGTCAATGTACTTTTCCTATATGCAGTTGAGACATGCAGTGGCGGCACAGGGTCTCTCCTCGGAGTGGTGCCTGTCGCCGACTCCAGTTTTTGATCTTTTGGGGGATGCTGAGTCATCGAAAGGCTTTATATCCCAGTCCTATGCCATTCTGCTGCAGTGTGTGATGAAGCGGCATCCCCTGAAGATAAGGGAAAGGTGGGAGACAGATGCGGGTGAGATAGATGGTGAGCAGTGGGAGGACATTTTTCAAGTGGTGGGTAGGTGCTCGCTGAATGTCACACAAAGGCTCACTCAGCTGTACATTCTGCTTCGTACTTATTATACCCCTCACAGGCTTCATAAGATGAATCCACAGCTCGACCCTACCTGGACAAGGTGTAAGAGAGATCATGGAGATTTAATCCATATGTTGTGGAGATGCCCAAAGCTCCATACATACTGGTCGGGAGTTGTGAGCACAGTCAACTCTGCATTTGGTGTGACTCTCCCACAGGACCCGAGGACTTGTCTCTTGGGGGCTCTGGAGGAGTATGAATGGGAGGAGGCAGATAGAGAAGCGATACACAGGGTTCTGTTCCAGGCAAGGAGGCTCATTATGGTACACTGGAAGGCTGAGGCTCCCCCGACCCTGGCTGAATGGGTTGCTAATATTGGGACAGTGTTGAGAATGGAGAAACTGATATACCAGCACAGGGGAAATGCGTATAAGTTCAAGAAGGTGTGGGCAAAGTGGTTGGACGTGCCGGGTCTGGCCCCGGTGGACCTGGTGATGGATAGGCTGATGAGCTTTAATGTTGGATAAGGTGTGGATTGAGTCAACTGACGGAGGGTGGTCGTATGAAACGGTTGGAGGGGGGGGGCTTTATCCCCAGAGTGTATATGTTCTGAGTGCACTTGATGAACAATTTTCTTTTCTGTTTCTGTACATATTTCTCCTCGCTGTGTGTTAAGAGGATTTTGTATGCTTTGTACCTCTGCAAACTAAATAAAACTTTTGTTGGATTAAAAAAAAAAAAAAAAAAGCCTTACAATCACTTTAAAGGGTCTGGCATTGTGTCCTCTTGGTTGCTTGTTTCTTTATTGACCTGGATTGACTTGATAACACTCCTGCCCCTGACCTCCACTTAAACCTGACTACAATTTTGCCTAATGCTTGTTCATAACCCTTGGCTGAAACTGACCATTCTCTTGCCTGTCACCAGCCCATGACAATTGCCTGAATCTGACTACTGATTTACCAATGCTTAGTGTACATTCTCCACACCATAGCCTCCCTGTCATTGCTAACTCTGATTGGCCTTGGTGAAGAGTCTTGCAGATGATGTTATAATCTCCTGTTTGGCCAATCAGAGGAAGCCTTATATTCATTGATAAAAATATAAGGCTTCTCCCAAACGATTGAGATGCACTAAGACCCTCTTTACCACCTAAACATGCTGTCCCATGATATGTGAGCTATTTAAGCAGCTTAGCTTTCAGGTCCCTTCCTTCTACCCTACCCCCCCCCCCCCATAGTACATGGCCTTTGGTACAGCACAGAGTCAGGTAAACAGATGCCTTATTTTGCTCAGGAGACCATTCATGACCTCCACATGCATGTGCATTGGTAGTTTTCCTATTTTGTTGGACTTGGCTGTAACCATCATGGTCCACATTATCCCAGACTAGAGATGCAGCAAGCATGGGCAGTAACAGTATCTCACCTTCGTAGCACATCCAGACAAATAAATGTTTCCTGAAAGAGAGCAGATGGTCCTGCACCTTGGTAAAAGTGAGACTGCACACATCTCATCCCCCTTTGCCTCAATGGATTCAGGCAATCACTTATTGGAACCAACATTCTCCCCTAAGCACCTTGGAGCCTATGCAACATCCCAGATGAAAGGCTGCCACAATGGGTTACAGATTCTGGAGGCTCTTCGGCAACAGGCATCATAAGAGGTTGCTGACTCCATATTTGTTCCAGTCCAGATCATTTGTGACAGTGGAACCAACCTGCTTACTGCCCTTTAGCTGTGAATGTTCATGCACACACACAAACACACAAACCTTGTCTGGAACACATTCTAAAACAAGTTGTTTTGTGATTCCTGATTATGGAACACTGGTTTTCACGATGTCCTGTGGCAAGCCAGAAGACTAGTCACTTTAGGCAGTGTTCTTCTAACATAAAATGCAGAATCAACACATGCTGCCTGCCAACTGCATGATAGCAGCTGCATCAGCATGACCTTGATAATGCACAAAAATGGTCCATGTTATCTCCCGCCAAAAACAATTTTTTGTTGTTCTATTTCAAGTTTAGATTTTGTTTACCTTGTACCTTTGCATCATGTAAACTTGCTTTTTTTTCTGCATTAGGCTGTCCCCATCCAGATCAAGCAAAATGACAGACAGAAGCATTAAGACTACAAGTCAAATGCATTCATGCAATAGCATTCATTACCTTTTTGATGCCCAGGCTGGACTACTGGTGCGGTGTGGCCTTACATGTGCTTGAGCTACTGGCCTGCCCTGTTGCATGTGTCATGACAGAGAAGCCCTTCATCACAGTGATGTGAATTGGTTGTGGAGAAGTTGCAAACACTTTCTTTAACTATTGTATATCCATGCCAGACCACTGGCTGGAGGTGGCTTTACATGCACAATCAAATATAGACTATTAATGAGCCATATGTGTAGGGATAATAATGATTGGAAGTCCAGAACCCAGTAACATCAATTGCCAGAAGTCCAATAAAAATACCGTTTATTCCAACAATAAAAGCAGCAGAAAGCCAAAGCTGAATGTGGAACAGCATTACCAGAGGTGGATCCGATCCCGCCCGGCAGCAGGACAGCTCTGCCAGAAGGCCCTGATGACAAGGGGAAACCTGCATAAACCAAGAGATCTGGATGGAGAGCAAATACTGTATGAAAAAGCTGTCTGCTGCAGCTGAAGTCATCAGAAGTGATGTAGCTGGACAGGAAGGCACCATCGGAAGAGAGCTTTTTTTTTTCTTCAGGTTGGCAGTGGCGACGGGCATCATAATTGACTATGAATCTATGTTGAGGGACTTTTTTTAAATGTTTGTTCCTTATATCTAGGACTTGTGAAAAGCTACCTACTGTCTCTTTTTACACTACACTTTTTTTGTGAATGAGTTCTATGTACCCCATACTCATTCACAAAGGGGGGGGGGTGGCATCTAGATTAGTGGATGGATGGATAGATTTCTGTCAGCTTTAGGGATTCAAATGATCAAAGCTTCCTTTACTGAGTTGGGTAGTGTAATTGTTTCTGGGAAAGGTGGAAATTAATACTTACCTAGTTACATAGTTTGTATGGTTGAAAAAAGACCATTCAGTTCAACTAATAGAGGCAAATACTTCCATAAATCTTGGAGCAAACCCCTCTAAGTAGGGAGCATATAATTTAACAGGTAAACCACTAGTATTAGGGACTTTTGCCCTTGTAAATTGTGCAACTGTCATTTCTATTTCTTCAACCATTAAGAGGGCTTCAAAGAGTTATAATTAGTCTGTCATCAACTGCAGGAAAGTAACACAATCAAAGAACTGAACAACATTTTCTTCCAAACATTCGAGTGTAGAGTGTAGAAGAGTACAGGCCATAAAAAATTAAGAAATGCCATGGTGATGAGAGGTTACTATCCTTTGATAGTAAAGGAATAACAACTGGCAGTTCATCATTGCCAGGGCTAGATAGGCCAGCAATTTACCATATATCTTTCTGTGTTAAAAAATCCTTTGCTTGACAAAAAAAAAAGGGCACTGTGTACCTTGTTTTTTTGTTTTTTTTCCACTTCAGACTTAACCATAACTTGAGACCTGCTCATGGTTATATTCAATGAGTATGTCTTGACGTAGGTTTTGCATCATATGTGGAGAATATATGTATATATAAATGTATTTTTTTTTTTTCCCCTCCCACCTCATCCCCAACTCCCCCCCTTTCCTCTTCTCCAAACCTCCCACCGATCCTCTTACTAGGCCTCTATCGTCTCTTCCATTTAATAATTTCCTCTCCTCTTTATTGCTTAAGCTTCCATCATGTCTGCATATTCCATCTTAACCTTATATTTTTTCCAGGGATCCCATTTATCTTCGAAATCTGCCTAAGTTTCCTCCTCTCTGTATCTTAATTAATCATTGTAGTAAATTTCGTCGACCTTTTTCCCCCATTCTCTTAATGTAGGACTCTCTTCTCGTTTCCAGTTACTCGAGATCTGGCTTTTTGCGGCGTTGAGAAAATCTGGAATTAGGGTCTTTAGATATCTTTTGGTTGGCATTCGAGCCCCATGCAAGACACAAACCCAAAAGTCCTCCTGTATATTTATGTTTATTATTTCTTTAATTTTTTGTCTAATTTTTGACCAAAAGTTTTTTACTTTTGGGCAAGACCACCAGATGTGTGTCATTGTACCCACCTCTCTACATCCTCTCCAACAGAAACACAAATCATTTCCTAAAGATGAGTGTAATTTATCTGGTGTAAGATACCATCTTACCAAACATTTATAATTCTGTTCCATTACTTTGTTGTTTATAGAGGTGACATGGACCCTGTTTATTATCTGTCTTATTTCAAATTCATTTATTGATGAACCTGTTTCTTCTTCCCATTTTTTGATGAATGGGGGTACGCTCTGTTTTTTTAAGGCATTCAAAGTTTCATATATCATCGAGATTATTCCCTTATCGAATTTCTTTGTACAAAGTCTTTCGAATGGCCGTAAGTTTGTTTCAGATCTTATAGGCTGTGGGAGACTTTCAAAAAAATTTCTTATTTGAGCGTATCTCCATTCATCAATCACCACAATATCTCTCTTCCCTTCCATCTCCTGCAATGATAATAGTCTATTTTGCTCCATAAAATCTTTTAATTGGGTGTCTTCTTTCTTAATCCAGTTACCAAACACAAAAGTTTCTCCCGATTATGCAGTTTTACTTAATTTATTTTCCATAGCTAGAAAATAGGGGCGCTAACTAATGATGAGTATAACATATATTATACAACATTGATAAGAAAAATATATATGTGAATGTCGTGCTAACAATATAACAGCAAACCAATGAGTGCAGAGAAAATACAGTGACAATAGACAGTGTATGTCTACCCAGAGTCCATAATTGTTTGGTGCAATATTGTGCTAAAAACAATAATATTCCGATAGGTGCTCCGTGTATTAATCTTCTGAATATATTCCACCTTCACCAAAAAAACACCGCAAGTGTGAATGGATGGCTCCTTACCCGAAGGTGTTGACCTATTATTTAAAATAAGGTCAAATGAGCTCAGAAATCAGCTGCTGTCCGTGGAAAACTCGATTGAAAGCCAGGCAGTGGACAGGTCTCATATAAAGAGAGAAACAGCTCCCATAGTGTAAAACCTTTTTATTGGAATATTTGCTAAAAAATACAATGCCAAATGGCCTCTTACTTGAGATGGTGCCCGTATTCCCGGCACTGAGGCTGTAGGTGTATAGGGATTGGAGAGAGATGTTGTGGTGAGCTGGTGAAGCCGGCGTGCGTTCCACCGCCGTCAGGCTTGAAAACCAGGAAACCGGAAGTATGCTAGTAGTGCGTGCCCAGGTACCGCCTCGACGTACGTTTCGTTGTTGTCGTCATCAGGAAGCATACCTGGTGCACGCTATGGGCTACTATTAGAGGTCTGTCAATCAGCCAATGGGAGGGGCAAATCAATTGGACAACAGCCTCTGTCCCGGTCCTACAGCAACCATGTATATAACTGCGGGGTTCAGCAGCAATTCTATACATAGATCAAATTGCAATTATTGCCTGTGTGAAATTACAGGTTACTAGATGCAAAAATATACATAATACAATGAATATGTTTGCGATTTTATCTCCTATGTTACCAATCTATTTTGGAGACTTAATGGCATTATGAAAAAAATGTTGTTCTATATTAAGAGGAATATAACATAGAAAAAATATTTTATACATTTAAAAACATATGTATATATATATAAATATAATACATATATATATGAGCAAATTAATGATTCGATTAGCAATAAAATAAAATAAAATAAATTAAAATAAATTAAAATAGATAATTATATTCAATTATCTATTTTAATTTATTTTAATTTATTTTGTTTCCTCTTTAGTATTACCTTTGTTAATTGAATAGAGATCTTTATAGAATTTTTGGAAGTTATCTATGATCTCTGAGGTTTTAAATCTTATTTCTCCCGTTTTCGTTTTTATTTTTTCTATAAAATTCATAGATTTTTTCTTTTTAAGGAGGTTCGCTAAGTATTTCTCTGTCTTATTACCCCATTGGTATCTTTCATTCTTAATTATATTAAATTCTACCCGAGTTTCCTGTTCTATAAGTTCTCTATACTCTTCTCTTTTACTATAAAGTTTCTGGAGAATATCTCTTTGGCCTATTCCTTTATGTAGCTGTTCAAGTTCTGATATTTCTTTAGTTAGTTTGTTTTTTGTATCTATATTTTTTTACTGTGTACCTTAACTACCTATGTTTGTAGTTCCAATCATGTAGTATTTTCAGGGGATAGGTGCTTGAATCCCTGTACCAATTGAAATATCGCCTGTGCAACAAGTTTAGAGGAGGTTTTTAAACCATTAGTTTATGAGGAAAATTAACTTTGCACACAACGTTTAAAACATTATAGGAAAAGAGCCAAACTATAAGCATGGAGGCAGAGTCTTTGGGGATTATTTGGGCATTATTTAATAATACTAACTGTAACGGAATGCACCGTGACAGACTGAGATATTCCTATGTCTAGGGTCACCTTATGTCCACTAGGGCCATAGGGTGACAAAGAATCATAATTCATATGTTACAGAAGACATTAATAAGGGACATTAATAATAATTCATGTTTGCAGGATGTCTTCAAATATCAAAAGCTGTTAGCTATGCAATCTGGGCACACATGCTTTTGAAAGGTGTTAATTCAGGTCAGCCAGCCAGTGAGTCATACCTTTGTATAATAGGCTATTGAAATATCTGAAGGTGTGGATTGCACCCACTCTCACAAGACTCTGCCATTGTGTGATAAAGCTGTATAGATAACTTATTCAACTAGATGTCTGTGTTATTATTCAAGGTTAATTGAACCCTATTGAAGATGCGGTGCCGACCGGTCTACATGGTTAGCTTACCTGAATGCCTTTTAGAGTGTGATTGAAGCCCCCCATGGTGTGAAGGGGGTGGAGATTACATTGTCCTGTGATTAACTGCATTATGCTTGAGACTGTATAAGAAGCTGAGAAAATACTAATAAATTGTCATATCTTTGGAAGCAAGAACGGAGCTCTGTCTCGTCTTATTCTGGGAAAGGATATGGATCGTGTATGCAATATTTTCGGAGTGTGTCAGATAAGCTTGTCGTGGTTGGATGGAAGGTTGTAAGCGGTGGTGACCGTTACACTAACATAGTTGCATGGAAAATTTGCCAAAGAGTAAAGTAGCAAAAAAATGTTTATTTGTAAAACAGTGCATGCACCTGCCTCACTACATTGTGTTAGTGGTGTTTATACATAAAATTGTAACGCCACTGGCGTTCCTTCCCCCTTAACCACTGCGCTGGTGACTTCCCCACACCTCCGCAGTGAGCTACGCGCGTCATTTCCGGTGCGCTCTGTTGTGCGCTCCACGCTGGAACGCGGAAGTGCGCCCCAGCGATCCGCATCCATTCCCGCGCCGCGCGCTCTATTTAAAGCCCCAGGTATGACGGCACGGTGTTCCACTATTTTGTGTGCACCTGCCGTCACCTGGGACCCTTGCAGCCTCCATACAGACCCACCACTTTGGACCTCTGGCCTCAGACCCACAGAGCATCCCTGCTCCCCACCAGCCAGCATCACTTCAGCCCAGTGCTCTTCAGCAAGGAATCCCTATTCCCAAGAGACTACTGCAGCTGTCCAGGAGCTGACACTCTATGGACTCTAGGAAACATCAGAACCGCAAGTAACAGTGTCTAACCATGCCTATGCTAACCTGATTACTAACAAAGGCAATCCTGTGGTCTGCATATTTCCAGTATGGTTTATGTATGATAACCGCAAGTAACAGTATCTAGTCATGTCTCTGCTATTCTGAATACTAACAAGGCAACCTTTGTGCACTCCCTATCTCCAGTAATCTTAGTCTCATACTTGTTGTCCTAGTCTAGTATATGCAATTATACCCTGTACCTGAAGTGCAGTTACGCACCAGCTTTTGATACCCGAGTAAAGGTGGCGTGAACCTTCGTGGTATACATCTGATTCTGCTATAGTAACCGTCAGACATTTTTCCTTTGCTTTATTTAAGTTACATTCCTTATTTGATACGGTGCTGCACCCAAGACTGGTTCCCCCGATAGAGGTTGTGATGAAATAAACCCTAAACTTTCTGTTAATACAAGAAAGTGCGGATGTGGTTTAGTCTGAGAAACCTCTCTAACTGGGAAATCCATTAAGTATCATTAAAGAGAGGACAGGATTGTAACATAATAGTGGAACCATACACACTTAATGGATCCAGCGGAACTCGCCAATCATTTGGTTGCTCTCTCGCAACGAGTTGATACCCTCACCACCACTGTTAATGACCTCCGTTTGGAAAACGAGGCACTTCAAAACCATAATTTTGCTCAACCACGGGATCGACCTGAACCCAAGGTCTGCCCCCCTGAGCCTTTTTCAGGAGACAGGAAAAACTTCCGTCAATTTATTACTTCTTGCCGTCTTATGTTTGACCTACTCCCCCGTACCTACCATTCCGATAGAATTAGAATTCTCACGTTGACTTCGTATCTCAAAGGGGAACCAAGAGTATGGGCTGACGCCTACGTCGAGGAACATGGTGACCTACTAGGAACTTTCAATACTTTCCTTGATGAAATATCCCTCCTTTACGAAGACCCCAACAAACAGCTCACAGCAGAAAACACCATCAGAAACCTTAGACAAGGTAAAAGACCAGTAGAGGATTACATCTCTGAGTTTAAGTGCTGGTGCCGTGAAACTTTGTGGACGGATATTTCCCTTAGAAACCAATTCCGTATCGGACTTTCAGAACCTATGAAAGATGAACTTGCCCGAGTTGAAATTCCCACTACCCTGGAGGATCTCATGCACCTCTCCCTCTCCATTGACCGCAGACTCAGAGAGAGAAAGGCCGAGCGTATTAATTCATATCAAGCTACGCCACCTAGGAGGTCCAGATCCCCACCAAAGGACATTCCAATGGACATAGCAGCAGTCAAAGGACCACTATCACCAGAAGAGAAACAAAGACGCAGAGCTCAAAACTTATGTCTTTATTGCTCAGCCCCTGACCACATTGTCCCTACCTGCCCTCTTCTTAAGAGGAAGTCTGAAGGTAACCCCCACAACATTAATAAGATTGCTTTGCCCCGAACTTTCACTAATAACTATGTTTTTCTTACTCTTACTTTACAGTGGGACCAAGATAGATGCACTGTAGATGCGATGGTTGACACCGGTGCCTGTGGTAACTTCATTGACAGAGAAATTGTTAACTCAAATAATATCCCAAGTGTCTTAAAGCAACATCCGTTGCCTGTTACTTTTATTGATGGCTCTACTTCCTCATATGGGCCAGTACACACTCAAACCTCACCTTTGTTGGTTACCTGTGGCAATGGCCATACTGAAACGCTAGTGTTCGATATTATCCGATCACCCACTTTCCCAATAGTATTAGGGTTACCCTGGTTACTTCTCCACCAACCAATCTTCCACTGGTCTAGTAACTCACTTAAGCTTGAATCCTCTTTCTGCAAACATACCTGTTACCCTGTGTACAGTTTGTTTCTCACTACTGAAAACAACAATACTCTCCCTTCTTACTTGTATGATTTTTCGGATGTCTTCAGCAAAACTAATGCAGAGACACTTCCCCCGCATCGCATTTATGATTGTCCGATCGACCTTATTCCAGACTCTACCATTCCTACCGCTCAAATTTATCCTCTATCCCAACCGGAACTTATCCATCTCAAGGACTACCTCGATGACAACCTGAGGAAGGGGTTCATCAGACCTTCCACATCCCCAGCTAGCGCCGCAATGTTTTTTGTAAAGAATAAGGACGGTTCTCTTCGCCCAATAATTGATTACAGGTCCCTCAATAACATCACAATAAAAAATCGGTATCCCCTACCACTCATCCCAGAACTTATTGAACGACTCCAGACCTCCAAAATCTTTACAAAACTGGATCTTAGGGGCGCTTATAATTTAATTTGAATCCGTCCTGGGGACGAATGGAAGACGGCTTTCAAGACCCGCTATGGCTTATTCGAGTACACGGTTATGCCTTTCGGGCTATGCAATGCCCCCGCAACTTTTCAAAGATTCATTAATGATATTTTCCGGGACTTGTTAGACATTTGTGTAGTGATTTATCTTGACGACATCTTGATCTTCTCAGATAATCTTGATGAACATACCAAACATGTACGATGGGTACTATCAAGGCTTAGAACACATCGTCTATACGCTAAACTGGAGAAGTGTGTCTTCAACCAAACCAGTATCTCTTTCCTTGGCTATCAAATTACCCCCGACGGCATCCATATGGACCGTTCTAAGGTTGAATGTATTCTCTCTTGGCCCATTCCACAGTCCAGGAAGGCTCTACAACGATTCCTAGGGTTCTCAAACTACTACCGTAAATTCATTAAGAATTTTTCAGGGAGGGGGCGTGACCGGATGGAGGAGTGAGGAGTGAGTGTGTGTGCTGCCGTGCTGCCGTGCGTGTCTCCTCTCCGCAACATGCTGGCTGTCTAAAACGCCGCTCGGGCGTTTTTGAGATCCCCTGACGGAGGAAAGCTAAGCCGTCACTGTGGCTCCCGGCTTCCAGCTCTATGCTGCTTGCGCTGTCTCTGCGCTTTCCTTTCCTTTCCGTGCAGCTCCTACCCACACAGCCTACAGGCATTCTGTCCCCTGGCACCCGCTCCGCTCTAGCGGCTTTGGATCATTGAGGAAGAATGCTCGAGCAGGCTGGAGAGATGTCAGGCTGATAAACTGCTCTGTGCGCTGGAATACCAGAGGGGAGAAGGAGAAGGAGGGCAATGGGAGCGATCTCTGAGCGAGATGTGGAGAGTGTCTGAGGACGGAGGATCTGGGACAGCAAGTGCAGCAATGAATATGGGGTATACACAGACTGTATGAGCAGATTGTCACACTGCTGTTGCATAAACACTCCGGGACCTGATGACTTTCACTTCTTCCCTAGACAGGGCACGTGAGTAACGGATTGTAGTTGAATACATTGGAATGCTAATGGAATGCTAATGGAATGCCAGTACTAATGGAATGTTGATTTGCTGCTTTGCATACTTTTGTTTTGTCTCTCACCTGCTTCTCCCCTGCTGACGGCTTTTGAAATTACATGGAAACTATATGAAGTTGCAAGAGATAGAGATACAGGATAGAAGGATTGGAGGGAGAGCGTGTAAATATTGGACTACACTGTACGTACGCATATCTGTACTTCCACTCTCTGTAATCCTGATTAAGGACGAAAACAAAATAAAAAAAAAATATATGTACGTACAAATCCAGCTGTATGCAAATTGAACTGGTTTTCACCCTGGTCTGGCCCGGAAAGAAGGAGGAGTCTGAGCGATGTCCTATAGTCTCTATGCCTCGGCTCATGTCTCCATTTAGCCACATATTGATTTAAAGCTGTAGTCACTTATTTTTTTACATGGAGTACAGCCCTCCTTCCTGCCCTCTTTTCTCCCCACTTCTCTCCCCGCTCAGGAAGGGTTAAAAATTTGAACTGTGCATTATTACGCCTGGCAGGTAAACATCTACATCCACATTTACATTTTCAACCATAGCTACTCAGCCACCTACTGCTGCGTGCTTTAAAAGACTCAGAAGTTGTCCGACAGTACGGACCGGATTGATCAATTGATTTTTTGAGTGCCCTCTCTCTATTTTGCCTTTTATTTTCCATTTTTTTGTTAATGTTCTCTGTTGCTTCTTATGCTGCGTTCCCCCGATTTGCATTGTCAAGTGACTGAATAAATGCAAAGGTAAACGCAGATAAAACATCAATAGAAGGCAGCCCTCTCCAGATATAAAATGGCAACAACAACAAAAAAAGGGCAGCACAACCTGGATAGTGGGGGGCCCCAAACAACAAGGGCTAAAGAGAAAGCAACCCAGGCTGCGGCAGCTGCAGCAGCCAAGCTGGAGCAATACTCCCATAACTCCATAAATTCCCCAGGCAAAGGAGCCCAGGGCCAACAAACGCAGATTAAAAACCAGGGGGGTACGTCAGCGGATAGGAGAAGTCAGGGGCACGTGGCCTCGGGCTCAATGTCAACAAGCAAAAAAGACCCCACGGGAGAACCTACAGGGGGCGCTACAGAAGCCCATGCAGGGGACGGTTCAATAGGCGGGGGAGAGCCCTCCCTGAAAGAAATATTACATGCTATAAATGCCTGCAGGGGGTCATTAACCAACCTAACTGACCAGATAAAGGAAATAAAGGAAGACTTGAAGACAATGAACCAGGAGATGCTGAGAACCGAGCAAAGAGTGACGGCAGTAGAGGAGAGAGTGAGTCAAATAGAAGACGAAATGCACCCGGTAAAGCAACAGATGCAAGCAATGCAAGAGCAAATAAGGTGGCAGGCAACAAAACTTGACGAAATCGAGAACAGGTTACGTAGAAACAATATACGGGTGGTAGGCCTCCCGGAACAGAGTGAGGGTACCCATCCAGTAACTTTCCTTGAGAACTGGCTTAAAGAGTCCTTTGGGGAAAATGTTTTTTTACCCTTCTTTGGGATAGAAAGGGCCCATAGAGTTTCATTCAGAGCCTTAAAGGATGGACACCCTCGGCCTTTACTTTTGAAATTTCTTAACTACAACGATAAGGTGACAGCGCTGCAAAAGGCAAGAGAAAAGGGGGAAATTTTCTACAACGGTTCACGAATTTCTCTGTATCCGGATTTCTCCCCGGATCTAAGTAAACGTAGAGCGGAATTTACCCCAGTCAAGCGTAGTCTCTTAAAAAATAAAATTACATACGCACTATTGTACCCAGCTCGCTTGCGGATAATGACTTTAAAGGGACCCCAGATATTTGATTCACCTGGAAAAGCAGCACAGTGGCTGGAAGAAAATAAACTGCAAATAGAACAAACAT
The DNA here is from genome assembly GCA_029574335.1 of Rana kukunoris. Taxonomy (NCBI): domain Eukaryota; kingdom Metazoa; phylum Chordata; class Amphibia; order Anura; family Ranidae; genus Rana; species Rana kukunoris. The sequence goes on along the minus strand of CM056053.1, from coordinate 348,984,933 downwards.
AATGATTGAACTTTGGCAGGGAGGAGTAGAGAAGGGGGCAGGACCTCATCAAGAGATCTCGGATTTCCCCCCCCCCCCTCCGCTGTTGTGACGGGGCTTTGCCCTTTTTTTTTTCTCTTTTTTGTCTTGTTTGATAATACATACACTCTCACGTATATACATATACACATTTCTATACATTATACATTTTTATACACATTTATACATATTTAAACACATTTTTTTATATATACACTCTATTGTATTTTATCCTATTTTTTTTTTTTTTCTCACACAAATTTGAGGGTGGGAGGGTGTTTTCTCCCAAACCTCCCCCCTTTTTTTGGGGGAGGGGGGCACTCAATCTTAATCGCACTTAAATGAGCGAGTGGGGAAGGGAAAGGGGAAAAAAGAGGAAAGAAAAAAGAAAAAATTATTATGTGAAACACAAACCAGCAAAACATAGGCACTGACTAGGAATGGGGGGTCATACTTTTGGTAAATATATGCTTGGGAGGGGAGGGTGGCACGGCAGAAGGGGACACATGGGACTCACAGGTGGGAATGAATGTTGTAGGGAATGTAAGGGAGGGATGGCAGATAGCGGTCACAAACATAGCCCCTGGGGAGAGCCTAGATAGGCAAGGGAAGAGGGGGGGTGGTAGCCCAGGGGGGCAGGGGAGGGGAGGGGAGGGTTGGGTGGGGAGGGGTAGGGTAGGGAACAGGGAACGGCTACTTTACTGGTTAACAATGTTGTTGCTGCAGGAGGAGAGGAAGGGAGAGGAGAAAGGAGGAAGGGCCTACAGTGCTGCGGGTGACTACTTAGCGAGGAGTGAGAGGAATATAGCCCTCTTTTTGAGGATAAGATCCATGTACCCCATTGCTGTACGCATACTCTTAGATGCAGGATAAGATATTGACTATTGTTTCCTGGAACGTGCGAGGTATGGGGGACCCAATCAAGAGGGTATCAGTTATGTCATTTCTGGATGAGAGTAAGCCAGGAATCTTGTGTCTTCAAGAGACACACCTGACTAGAGACACAATGGCCCAGCTAAATAGTCGAAAGTTCCAGTCCCAGTATCACTCAGTGTACTCCTCCTACTCGAGGGGGGTGAGCATACTGGTGGAACGGGGAGTATTGTTCTCTTGCACAGAGTCTAGTATAGATGACCAAGGACGGTATATATTTCTCTTTTGTTTAATTGCGAATAGACCATGTGTCCTGGCTAACATCTACATCCCCCCCCCGTTTAAACCTGAGGTCCTACACAAACTTTTTGAATTTACCATGGATAAAATGGGAGTCCCAGTAATAGCGGTAGGGGACTACAATGAGGTGTTGGATAGAAGCCTAGACAGATTCCCTCCTGGGAGCAAAACCAGATCACCAAGTGAGGGTCGATTGGTACGGCTCCTGGAGGAAATGGGGATCAGGGACATATGGCGAACTTATCACCCCCAGTCGCGGCAATACTCTTGCTACTCGAGCACACATCGGACGCTCTCTAGAATTGACATGGCTCTGGCTAATGAGGAAGCATTGCCTCTGGTTAGGGGGATAGAGTACGGTCCCAGAGGTGTGTCAGACCACTCTCCGCTGCTGCTGACAGTCAAGATTGGGTCCGGGTCGCCTCGTGGCGAATGGAAATTCAACCCGGGCTGGCTCGAGTTGATTGGCGATGCGGGTAACCTGGTTTCTAAAATAAAAGAATATGTACAACTCAACGCGGGGTCGGCATCGACGGGGGTGGTCTGGGACTCCTTGAAGGCCTTTTTAAGAGGACTCCTGATACAGCAGGTAGCAAGAGGGAAAAGAGAAGCTAGAGACAAAGAGGGTAAACTTGGCCTCGAGGCGACTCAAGCTGAGCTGAGGTACATTAAAGAGCCCACCTCAAGGAGACAGCAAGAATGGGAAGAGAAGCAGGCAGAGTATAGAATGGCTATCAAAAGAAGATCCGAGAACAAGCAAATTCTTCAGAGACAATGCCTGTTTGGAGAGGGGGAGAAAGTAGGACGTATACTGGCCCTGCTGTGTAGAACTAACTCCCCCCCCTCAAACGCCCCAGCAATTAGAACAGATATGGGTGACATTGTTACAGAAGGGCAAGCGGTAACGCAAACATTTTGTGATTATTATAAGGCGCTGTATAAATCCACAAAGAGGGCAGGGCAAGGAGCTATGGATGCCTTTTTCCAGACAATATCAGTCCCTACACTGTCAACAAAGGAGAAGCAGGAACTAGAGTCACCAATCACTTTAGAGGAAATAAAGCAAGCAGTGGCAGGAATGCCCAACCTAAAGTCTCCAGGCCCAGATGGGCTGCCAATAGAGGTATACAAACGGTATGGGGAGGTATTGCTCCCAGAACTATTGAAGACATTGGAGGGGGCAACAAGTGAGGGGTCACTCCCTAGCTCAATGGTGGAGGCGACTATCATAGTAATACATAAGGAGGGAAAAGATCCACTAGATCCCTCATCCTACCGTCCAATCTCCCTATTGTGTACCGATGTAAAGATCCTCGCTAAGGTACTCGCCACTCGGTTAAATAAGCACATTAATAAGTTAATTCATCCAGACCAGACTGGCTTTATACCAGGTAGGGCAACGAGCACAAACATTAGAAGGCTTTTTTTAAATATACAAACACCAACAGACAACAGAGGGACTAGAGCAGTGCTATCCCTTGATGCCGCAAAAGCCTTTGATAGCTTGGAATGGGCATACTTGTGGAGAGTGCTAGAGGTTTTTGGCTTCGGACCCCTTTTTATCAGATGGGTTAGACTATTGTATAGTGAACCCAGGGCTAAAATCAGAATTAACAACGAGCTCTCAGAGGTGTTCCAATTAGAGAGAGGAACAAGACAGGGGTGCCCTCTATCCCCCCTTATGTTTGCCCTCGCTATGGAGCCGCTGGCAATTATGGCAAGATCGAGGACGGACGTAGGGGGGTTCAGGAGACAGGCGGGGGAAGACCGAATTGCACTATTTGCGGATGATGTGCTTTTTTTTTTGGGAGATGTCGAGAGCTCATTGGGAAGTGTAGTAAAAATGGTAGGGGAATTTGGACAGCTTTCAGGCCTGACTATCAATTGGGATAAATCCGCCCTGCTACCACTGGAACCACTTGATGTCCAGTTAATACCAGGGGTGCCCCAACTGAGCGTGGTCACCAGACTGAAATATTTAGGGATCTGGGTCACTAATGACGTCACCCAATACGCTAACATTAATATCGCCCCATTGCTACTCAAACTAAAACAAAAGAGTGACATATGGAAACGGCTCCCGCTGTCGGTAGCAGGGCGCTGTAACCTTATTAAAATGGTATGGCAGCCACAGCTGCTATACTTGTTACATAATTCCCGTATTTGGTTAGACCAGGTTTGGTTTAAGAAAATAGAGACGTTATTTAGAGAGTTAATATGGAGGGGGGGCCAAGCCAGGATCAGCTTGCAAACACTACAACTCCCTGTAAAAGAAGGGGGTCTGGCGGTTCCACACCCAAGGCTATATTTTGTAGCATCCCAGCTGCAACACTTGGCGGGTTGTGGAACCACAGACCACGAGTGTCCCAACAGTCGACTACTGTTAGCAGGGAATCCGCATAAGCTATTGGTGGAAGCCTTAGAGGCAGACTTTTTCCCCCACAAATACCCAACCATAAAACTAGTCAGAAAAATATGGCAGACAACAAAGGCATATCTGGAATACTCCGGGGTAACTGAATTTTCCCCCATATGGAGTAACAACAATATACAGGAGGTAATAAGCATAGAGAAACCGGAGGAGTGGGAAAGACAGGGGATAAATCGCTTAATACAATTGTTCGAGGGGGGAACCATGAAATTATTCTCGGACTTGGTAAGGGAATATAGGATATCCAATAAGACGTTCTATACGTACCTCCAGGTTCGCCATGCCATGCAAACCCAATTTAGATCCCAAACTGTTACATGGGCAAAAATCCCTGCCCTTATTAAAGTAATTAAGGCCAGTACATCTAAAGGCTTAATATCATTAATGTATACTTGCCTAGGGTCCAGAGCGATAAGTAGAGCGGGCCCCACCAAGAGTAGGGAGGGGTGGGAAGGCGACTTAGGGGAAATGACTTCTGATCAATGGGACAAGATATTGCAACAAGGAGTATTGGTGTCATTGGCTCCATCGCAGAGACTGTCCCATCTGTTCTTACTGCACAGAGTATACTACACTCCCCAAAAGATGTTTAAACTGGGTTGGAGGCAAAACAACGAATGCCCAAGATGTAAAGGTAAAGGAGATCTTATCCATATGGTCTGGAAATGTCCTAAGCTATACCGCTATTGGGCAGAGATAATCGCAAGGATTAACAAGGCCTTTGGATCCTCTCTCGAACCAGAAGCTTCGACCTGCCTACTAGGTAGCATTGAGGACACTCGAGTCCCGCCAGGTAGCCGGGAAGCAGTAATAAGATGCCTTTTTCAGGCTCGCAAAATAATTGCCCAAAAATGGCAGGCCCCCGATCCCCCGTCCATAGGAAACTGGACGGCGACCATAAACCAAACAATTTCCAGTGAAAGAGTGTGCTTCACTCGGCAGGGGAATTACTGGAAATTTGCAAAATTGTGGGGACCATGGCTAAAGAGCAGCGAGAGATCCCCCGAAGAGAGAACTAACAATGAAATCTTGACCGGTCCATTGGGAACAATCCCCTTCTAAAATGGTCAGAGACCCTCTGCTTAGCTATCCCCCTATAGCAGTCCTACGGGAAGACTACAACGCTTTCCTCAAACCCTAGCCAAGCACCCGAATTAACATCGAACACGTCATTGTAAACCAGAACTTCTCTGTTAAAGCAACACAAGAAGATTACGTTTCCGCGGGAGGGAGGGGGATAGGGAGGGAGGGAGGGCTGGTGCAAGGGGGAAGACACAAGGGGCTACACTAGGAAATAGATAAGATTTCATTATCTTTAAACAAAAACATTTTTAACTGTGTGGTTTTATAATTACGATAATTTGTTAATTGCTAATTGTGTGACTATGGCTGTGTATCTGTTTATTTGGTGTACCCTCGGAAAAAATAAATAAAAACAAATTAATTAAAAAAAAAAAAAGAATTTTTCAGAGATTGTAAAACCACTAAATTCCTTAACTAGTAAAAAGACACCCTTTACCTGGACAAATCAAGCTCAGAAATCTTTTGATACACTGAAACTCTCCTACACCTCTGCTCCAATACTGCAGTTACCTGATCCACAATGTCACTTCACCGTAGAAGTGGATGCATCTCACTTTGCTTTAGGTGCTGTACTTTCACAACAACTAACCCTATCGGATCCTCTACATCCAGTCGCTTTCTACTCCAGAACTCTAAATTCTGCAGAGAGGAACTACCCCATTGGAGAGAAGGAACTTTTAGCAATTAGGGACGCATTGGCAAACTGGAGACATCTTCTAGAAGGTTCTACATACCCAGTAATGATCCTCACTGATCATCGGAACCTACAACATTTGAAGGCATGCAAGACTCTCTCTGCTCGTCAAGTAAGATGGAGCTTGTTCTTTGATAGATTTGACTTTCTCATATCTTACAGACCAGGTACCCAAAACCTAAAGGCTGACTCCCTATCCCGCATCAATGAAGATGAGATCATTGAAAGTCCGCCTTCATCTATCATCTCTCCTAAGCGCTTTATTGGAGTCACCTCCTCAATTCGGGAACTAATCTCTCAGAACACACCCACTGATGCCTCCTCCTTGCCTAAAGGAATCTCTAGGCAATCAGATGGTACATATACCTTTGAGAATAAGTTATATGTTCCTCCCAGCCTTCAACTAACACTCCTCAAACAACTACATGACTCTCCACTAGCTGGCCATCCAGGAATAAATAAGACCATACACCTCCTCAAAAGAGATTTTTGGTGGCCCCATTTAGCTAGAATGGTTCAAGATTACGTCAACTCCTGTGTCATCTGTGCTAGTAACAAACTCTCAAGAAAACCCCCCTTTGGTTATTTATCCTCTCTTCCAATCCCTAAGCGACCCTGGCAGGTCGTCTCGATGGACTTTATAGTAGATCTTCCACGGTCAAATGGCTCAAATACTATCATGGTCACAGTGGATTTACTCACAAAGATGGCACATTTCATTCCTTTAAAAGATTTACCAACATCATCTGAGACAGCAACAGCTTTCATTAACAACGTCATCAAGTTACATGGCCTCCCTTCTCAAATCATTTCCGACAGAGGTTCTCAATTTATCTCTAAGTTCTGGAAGGCTTTATGTACCACATTAAAGATTGACCACCGCATGTCTAGTGCGTATCACCCCCAAACAAACGGTCAGACAGAAAGGGTCAACCAGACCCTAGAACAATATCTACGTTGTTACTGCACACACTTACAGGATGACTGGTTCCATCTACTACCCCATGCTGAATTTTCTTACAACAACGCCACCAGCTCTTCTACTAGGTTTTCACCATTCTATGCAAATTATGGTTTCCACCCACAAGCTTTACCGTCCAATATGCAGTCAAACAAAGTTCCTGCTGTAAGACAATACCTTTCAACCCTAAAGGATACCCTACAAATTCTTCATAACAACTTAGAAGCTGCTCAAAGACGACAAAAACGGAACTATGACATTCACAGATCTAAGCCACCTGTTTACAAAGTGGGAGACCTAGTTTGGTTATCCACCAAAAATTTACGTCTTAAAATTCCCTCCAGGAAACTCGGCCGACAATTTACTGGGCCTTTCCCTATTTCACATGTGATAAATCCTAATGCCGTAAAATTAACCTTACCAAGTGAATGGAAAATCCACCCCTCTTTCCACGTCTCACTTTTGAAACCATTTATACCAAACCCATTCCCCAACAGAGTTTCAAATCCCCCACCTCCAGTTGACATTTCAGGTGAATGTGAATATGAGGTTGAACAAATTTTGGATTGTAGGAGAAGGGGCTCTACTTTCCAGTACTTAATACGTTGGAAAGGTTACAGTCATCTCGAAGATTCATGGGAAGACTCTACACATCTCCATGTACCCCGCCTTATCAAATCATTTCATCAGAGGTACCCTAACCGACCTTCTCCTGCTAAGAGCACTTTAGGAGCGCCCTTGAGGAGGGGAGTATGTAACGCCACTGGCGTTCCTTCCCCCTTAACCACTGCGCTGGTGACTTCCCCACACCTCCGCAGTGAGCTACGCGCGTCATTTCCGGTGCGCTCTGTTGTGCGCTCCAGGCTGGAACGCGGAAGTGCGCCCCAGCGATCCGCATCCATTCCCGCGCCGCGCGCTCTATTTAAAGCCCCAGGTATGACGGCACGGTGTTCCACTATTTTGTGTGCACCTGCCGTCACCTGGGACCCTTGCAGCCTCCATACAGACCCACCACTTTGGACCTCTGGCCTCAGACCCACAGAGCATCCCTGCTCCCCACCAGCCAGCATCACTTCAGCCCAGTGCTCTTCAGCAAGGAATCCCTATTCCCAAGAGACTACTGCAGCTGTCCAGGAGCTGACACTCTATAGACTCTAGGAAACATCAGAACCGCAAGTAAAAGAGTCTAACCATGCCTATGCTAACCTGATTACTAACAAAGGCAATCCTGTGGTCTGCATATTTCCAGTATTGTTTATGTATGATAACCGCAAGTAACAGTATCTAGTCATGTCTCTGCTATTCTGAATACTAACAAGGCAACCTTTGTGCACTCCCTATCTCCAGTAATCTTAGTCTCATACTTGTTGTCCTAGTCTAGTATATGCAATTATACCCTGTACCTGAAGTGCAGTTACGCACCAGCTTTTGATACCCGAGTAAAGGTGGCGTGAACCTTCGTGGTATACATCTGATTCTGCTATAGTAACCGTCAGACATTTTTCCTTTGCTTTATTTAAGTTACATTCCTTATTTGATACGGTGCCGCACCCAAGACTGGTTCCCCCGATAGAGGTTGTGATGAAATAAACCCTAAACTTTCTGTTAATACAAGAAAGTGCGGATGTGGTTTAGTCTGAGAAACCTCTCTAACTGGGAAATCCATTAAGTATCATTAAAGAGAGGACAGGATTGTAACAAAAATGCACCTTTCCCAAATGAGTTTATGCCAAACTCAAATAGCACACCTACAGCAATATTCCTAAGCACAGGTAGTTTGCTTCTTGATAATATTTTTGAAGCTATGGACATATTCGGCTATATGAACAATAGAAACATTTATGTGGGGGGAATCTTTAGCCAAGAAGATATCACCAAGAAGATATCACCAATAGACAAGATATGCAGGGGCTGATGAAACAACTCAGACACACCATGGAGAAGCAATTACGAGTCTGGTGGGACATTGCTTCCCTGGAAATGTACATTAAAGAGAAAATGACCCCTAGAAGGCTGAGATGGGATATCCACCCCAATGACAACATTGATGACACAGCCCCTTATGGGAGAATGGTATATATTCTTCAACACATGTGAGAATGAATTGTTGCATACAATAATCAATAGAAGGCGATTTAAATTAAGGTTAATAGAAACTAACATTATGGAAATACAAAATCTGTTAACACCTTTTGCCAATCAACAGGAATATAAGGATTGAAATAAAGAACTACAAGACATAATCAAAAAATATGATGGAGAGATTCAGGCTAAAAAACAAGACACTTAAAAGAGATGTCCTTGATTACAAGGATATGAACGTCTATAAATGGCAGGTAACCCTAGAAGACCCAAATGAAGACCTAGATGAGACCCTTATGGATGCTACTACCATAGAAGGCCTAGGCCTCTCAGCAATAGGAACCCCAAGAATGGGAGGTAACCCACCCCCAAGCAGTGCATTTGGGGGGAGTAACCAGGGGCAACCTCAGCCTCAGAGATAGCAACAAGAGAAACCACGTAATAGAAGAGTAAGATATCAGAATACCAACAGCCCCAAGTCCCAAGATCTTTTCCAACTACTTATAACAGATACTCCCCATTATCCGACGACTATTCAGATGACTATTCACCTGAACCCTACTACCCAGCAAGTAGAAACAATCGCAAAAGCATGGCATGATCTTAATCATACAAACATGATGCACATGATAAATGATATAACCCCGATGCTTTTCGACCTTGTGGAGGGCAGCCATCTTCAGGGGGTGAAAGTGAGATGCTCTAAAACAGAAATATGTTGTATAGGTGAGGTTGTTAAAGAACAAAGACACTCTCAACAAAGAGACATCAACCGTATTAACAGTACTGTAAATGATAAATATATTTACCCTTAAGCGGCTTAGGGAAAGAATACAAGAACTTTCCCATGTGCTGAGTCTGTAAACTGACCATATGCCCCACGGTTGCAGCCAAAGCACAGTTGAACCCACATGAAAACAGGGAGAGCCAGATGGAACCAAACTCGGCTGGGTGGAAGGACCAAAAAACTCCAGGCCTACGAGAGGCCGCACTGGTACCCCGCATACGAGAACGAAGGCGGGGGGCAGGCCCCGGGGGGAGGAGCCCAATGACCCAGGCCGGAAGCCATGAGGACTCGAACCAGAGACAAACACCCCATGCTCTAGGAATGATATAAAGTAAAAAAGTATAAATATATAGGAAAGTTGATTAGGATATAGTTGAGTGTAGTATAAGAGGAATGTATGCAAGATAATGTCCGGGCATCTTAAAGCCAGCAAAAAATGAATAAGTAAATTAATAAAATGTATTGATTATCAGTGTATAAAAGATAATTGAAGTTAAAATGCCTAATAAAGATATTAATGTGAATGGATGAATGGCTGAATGAGTGTGATGTGTGGAAAAAAGTGAAATGGTGGTGTGTGTGGGGTGACAGTGATAATGAGTGAAATGGTCAGAAGAGATATGCTTCGGTGAGGAATATTGACTGGAAACTAATAGGTGTGGTGAAAAGGTCCTAAAAGTGCCAGGATATAAAAAGTAAAACAAAGAGCAAGAAAAAAAAAAGGAAAAACGCATGTGTGTGATCGTGTGCAAATGATGGATGCAGAAAGGTGTGAAGGTGAAATGGAGAGCCTAAATAGGGCTATTAGGTAAGCAAGTGGCAGATATGTCTAGGAGAGGTCCCATTAATTGGAAAACTCCAAGATAAGTAAAAGTATATTTAGTAAAAAGGGGGGTAGGGGGAACAAGGGAACAATGCGCAAGTTATACCACTAGTAGAAGTTGAAGTATTAACGTCTACCACAGAACAGTCATCAAAGTGATGATTATGTTGCCGTGCCCTTATACTCATAAGTATCAATGTAAACGTTAAGGGGAGAGGGGGGGGGATAAAGAGTGGGGAAAAGGGAGGGGGAGAGGGAGGAAGGGGGAATGGGGATAACGATCTCAGTGGAGATCAAGAAAGAAAGGGGTTACTATTGGCAACAAATTAATAGTCTGGATAAGCTACTTTGGTACAAAAAAGTTTATTGAAGTATCAAAGTGTATCGCTACAAAAAGTATTTTAGCCTTTAAAAAGACCAATTAAATTATATGGGAATAAAACCCACCATGAACATATATTACTAACAAGACACACAATGGACAACATAAAATCACAACACTAGTCCGGACTATAAGGGTTCAGGCATCACTATCTCAGCACTATATTTCTCAAAATAGAGGGATTTTACTTGGAGTTAAATCAAGAAAATAATAATGGTACTTGGTTATATGGACAAGAATATAATCAGGGGAAAACAATGTAACGCCTGATGTCCAACCATAATGTGCCAAAAATAGTGCTGTATGTGTTGATAGTGGTCATAATTGGGGGTAACGTGGTAAAATTCATATAGTTCATTTATTGATGATTGGAAAACGCTGGAAAGAAAAAAGAATTCCTGTTGATAAGATCAGTCCTATAGGTATCATCAATATATTATTAATTTGTAGAGAGGCAGTTGGAGAATATGGTTTCTATTCCGCTATGCACAAATAGTTTTCATTGATTTGTCCCTTATATGGATTGAGTTATCATTGCCTAGTAATAGGTATGTTAGGGACTTTGTTCAAACAATATATTGTTGCAACATACTGCTGGTTTATTGTAAACACTTCTGTGACATTCAATGGTTGTATAGATTCAATCAAGATTGGAGCGCAGAGTTATGCACAATGAATATTCTGTACATTACCATGTGTCACTGGTGTTCCACCGAGGCTGAGTTGTATATCATACCATTTGCTGTGCTGTACGATGGTAAAGTGGTACAGACCTGTATCCTATGGACGGCAGTAATTCCTTTAGGTGACATCAAGGTTACGGATGAATGTAACTGATGTTGTTGTTCACCCTCGGTAAAAGTCCCATCGTTGTAGGGTATCCTTCTGGGTTCGGATGGACAGCTCTGTAATCCTGCCGTACACGCTGTATCGGGTACAGCGTCTCCGTCCTTCGTGTGCACACACGATCGTAGCGTCACGTGACTAGCGTCGGATGGTGACAAATCAATGAAAACTATTTGTGCATAGCGGAATAGAAACCATATTCTCCAACTGCCTCTCTACAAATTAATAATATATTGATGATACCCATAGGACTGATCTTATCAACAGGAATTCTTTTTTCTTTCCAGCGTTTTCCAATCATCAATAAATGAACTATATGAATTTTACCACGTTACCCCCAATTATGACCACTATCAAGTTATTGATTTAATTAAAGGTGAAATCCCATATTAGTTTAGGACCAAAAATCACGCTGCAGCTGGAATTCCATTATTGCCTCCTTTCCTTCTCTTTTTCTGTACACACAGGGTTCTACCAACACATACAGCACTATTTTTGGCACATTATGGTTGGACATCAGGCGTTACATTGTTTTCCCCTGATTATATTCTTGTCCATATAACCAAGTACCATTATTATTTTCTTGATTTAACTCCAAGTAAAATCCCTCTATTTTGAGAAATATAGTGCTGAGATAGTGATGCCTGAACCCTTATAGTCCGGACTAGTGTTGTGATTTTATGTTGTCCATTGTGTGTCTTGTTAGTAATATATGTTCATGGTGGGTTTTATTCCCATATAATTTAATTGGTCTTTTTAAAGGCTAAAATACTTTTTGTAGCGATACACTTTGATACTCCAATAAACTTTTTTGTACCAAAGTAGCTTATCCAGACTATTAATTTGTTGCCAATAGTAACCCCTTTCTTTCTTGATCTCCACTGAGATCGTTATCCCCATTCCCCCTTCCTCCCTCTCCCCCTCCCTTTTCCCCACTCTTTATCCCCCTCCCCCCCTCTCCCCTTAACTTTTACATTGATACTTATAAGTAAAAGTATAGACAGATCAAAGACAGGGGAAATAAATAGAGAGGTACCCCGAACCCAAAGGTTCAAAGGAAGAGTAGCAAAGTGGAAGTAATAAACATATAAACAAACAAAGAGAGCTCCAGTGAAAAGGCCCTATCAGGCATTGCTTACTTTCATCTGGATATGGGTGAGGTCTGTCCGTTGTGATGGCTGTCTGGGAACTGAATTAGATCCCAGTGAGTCCATCTATTTAAATAAAAATCATGCTCAGGTGGGGCATGTCTGCTGGGTGATGAGTCCAATGGTTTCCAAAACCCTGGTGTGGGCCAATCCCCCCCCCCCCCCGGTGAAAAAAAAACACCAGAAACCTTTGCAGCCTTACTCTTCCTAAACAGTATACACAGCATTTTTCCTCCAGCACAAGCAACAAAACACACCACAGAAAACATGTCAGCTTCTGTTGAAATTTTAGCACAAATCCAGGATGAGCCCCTATTGTAATGATTTAATCTATTAAGTTCTTGTGGTAAGAGCAAGGAAGTTTAGACTTCTGTAGTGTATCAATGCTTTACTAAAAAAGGCAAAAATCTGCAGACACAATTGTAGGATGCACAATCCAACAGTATTCATAGCTTACAAAATGTATGCCTACAAATTTAAGCATGTACAATATGCACACATTAAGTAAACTAAACATGTACTCAACTTAGAGGTCAAGATGTAATGTTCATAGTTTGGCCCGGCTCATTTCTCTATTTGTTTCTTTATGTTACAACTGTTTATTTGAATTTTAGTTACCGGTACCTGTATCAAAAATTCACAAAATTAAAGCCATGATTTCTTGGTTTGTTGAAAAAAAATGTTTTATTACACGAACTGCAATCATTATTAGGACTATTGGCATTCGCGATAAGAATCATGCCTGTTGGCAGGATATTCTCTTGTTGCCTGTATTTAGCCAGAAATGTTCTTTTTCACATATCAGATTGACTGCTGACCTCAAAGAGGACCTGTTAGTTTGGATGAAATTCTTTGACATACAATGTTTGATAATTTTTTCAGGAGAAATCTGTGTTTTCATCTGACCTTGAATTATATACAGATGCTGCAGGTTCATGAGGATTTTCTGGGGTGATCAATTTGCCAATAAAAGGATCCTGATTAGTTCTGATAATAAAGTAGTTATATATGCTGTGAATTGCTTGTAAGCTAAATCCTTATTTGGGTCAAACTGCTTAGATACCTATTTATTCTTTGCTTAAGATTTAACATTTGGCTAAAAACCAGACATGTCCTAGGGAATGAAAATCAAAATGTGGACATTTTGTCTCGATTAAGTGTATGCAGATTCCGTCAACGTTTTGCCCAATGCAGACAAGGAAGGTTACGTGTGTCCAGAACATCTGTTGAGCCTAATTTAGAAGTTCTAGCAAATTCAATCAGACATTCAGTTGCAGTTTGTTAATGAATATTCAGCTGAATGGCACAACTTTGCTGAAGAACTTAACATACAATTTGATTCTCCTTCTGAAACAGATATTCAAATGTTCCTATGCACTTTATTACAGACAGCTATTTTATAGCCACATTTCCGAAATCCTGATGGGAGTATCATGTTTTTTTAAGTTAACAAGCTTAACTTTAAGTTAAGTTAATGGATACCATTGTTTATCCCTGTTTCAAAGACAGATAGGACAGGTAAGGGTATTTGGTAGATATGTGCATTCCCGTTCGTACGAATGTTATTTTCGTACGAAAATGTTCATTTTCGTACCCGCGGGATAATGTGTACATACGAAAACGGTAAAGCACCAAAATACGAAAACAACGGGATAACGGATGAGCCGCATAACGAACGACCGCAAATACGAACAAACGATCCGACGGGAAAAAACGACAAAACGAAAATGGCAAAATAACGAAAATGAAATCTGTATCAAGAGGTTTGCATTGTGTATTTTGTTTGAATCCGTTTTGTGTTCGTTTTCAGTTGTATGTCCATTGTTCAATGACATCTATAACAAAAGAATTTCATTATGTATATTGAATGAATTCCTTTTTCTTTTTTCTGTGTATTCAAAATACTGAAGGCAAATTTTTTGTATAGGTGTCATATCAACATACGAAAATAACAAAAGAAACGTGTTCAAATGCAAATCTTTTGTTTATGTTTTTTTTAATGGCCAGAGAGTTAGGCTGGCCATACATGATACAATTTTCTGTGCAATTTTCTTTAGATTTACCTTCAACTATGTAGTGCAAGGGCCTGCCTGATTGCATACAATTGAAAGTGTTGTTTAGTTTGACCTCATATATGTTTTTTGGTAAATCTAAAAGAAAATTGTACAAGAAAATTGAACATGTATGGCCAGCCTCAGTGATTGAAAGCAGCTTCTCTTTTGTGCAGAATAGTGAGTACACTTGTACAGTAAAGCCTAATAAACTTTTCTGTGGATTTTCATCTGAAGGGAGATCAGTTGGCCAGACTTCTGAACCCAAAAATGGTTTTCTGATGCAGTTTAAAAACGAACGAATTTTCTGAGAACGATCGGAAAACGATAGTATTGTTAAGCCCCATACACTTGGTCAGACTCTTTTAACAACAAACATAAAGACAATCGTTTTCCGATCGTTCTCAGAAAAATTTGTTCGTTTTTAAACTGCATCAGAAAACTGCATCAGAAAACCATTTTTGGGTTCAGAAGTCTGGCCAACTGATCTCCCTTCAGATGAAAATCCACAGAAAAGTTTATTAGGCTTTACTGTACAAGTGTACTCACTATCCTGCACAGTCACTGAGGCTGGCCATACATGTTCAATTTTCTTGTACAATTTTCTTTTAGATTTACCAAAAACCATATATGAGGTCAAACTAAACAACACTTTCAATTGTATGCAATCAGGCAAGCCCTTGCACTACATAGTTGAAGGTAAATCTAAAGAAAATTGCACATAAAATTGTATCATGTATGGCCAGCCTAACTCTCTGGCCATTCAAAAAAAACATAAACAAAAGATTTGCATTTGAACCTGTTTCTTTTGTTATTTTCGTATGTTGATATGACACCTATAACAGAAAAAGGAATTCATTCAATATACATAATGAAATTCTTTTGTTATAGATGTCATTGAACAATGAACATACAACTGACACTAACAAAAAGCATTCAAGATACACAGAATGCAAATTGACGAAAATTCACGATAATTATTGTCTAACAAGAAACGAACATGAATTAAACAGAATAACGAATCATCCCGCATGTACGAAAATAAAACGGTAACGGAAATACGAAACGATCGGAATACGAAAAAATCACGTCGTACGACAAACGAACGGGAACGAACGGGAAAACGGGCGTCTTACGAAAAACGAACGGAAACAAACAGACGGGACCATACGAAAACGGAACAAAAAAAAACGTTTTTTTTTTCTGTGCACATGTCTAGTATTTGGATCTTTCTATTCTACTGTGGGGACGTGGATATTTGTCCAGTAAGATCTAAGAACACATACCTACCATTTGGGCAGGTTTGTGAGGGTGTCTTTCTGGTTCATTCAGATTACGCTAATGCTGCATTTTTGGGAACCCTAAACTACTGGGGATTCTAGTATAGATCTGATCAGATCAAAGAGATTGGTATGTTCAGACACTATAGTATTAAGGGAGGTGTATGGTGCGTGTGTGGGTGTTAGTGCTACTGGCACTAATCTGACACTGCCTGGGACTGACGCTGACCCTAACTGATGCTAAAACCTAACTGATGTCACCCACCGGGTGATCAGGGGGTTAAACCTTTATTGGGTAATATAGGGCGGGTACCCTGACGCTATAAAAAACAAACTAACTAACCATCGTCACCCATAACACTAATATGGTGATCACTGTTAAAACCATTATTAGGTAATATTTTGGGATACCTGATGCTATAAAAACCAGTGAAACAAACAAACTAACTGACTAACCCGTGACACTAATATGACAATCAGGATATAGATCTTAACACTATATCAGTGATTCTGTGACAGGGGGTGAAAGCAGTGTCGATGCTGACCTCCCTGGGGCCCTAAGCAAAATGATATGGCACATTAAAAATGAAAAGCGGGGGGCGCTGACGACAGTGACATGTCACATTAAAGTTGAGAAGCGGGGGGGTGGTGTTCTGCTGTCAGAAATGACATCTTACATTAAATTGAGAAGCGGGGGGTGCTGACTTCTTACCTCTTGCAGCCAGTGAGTTGAGAAGCGGGTGAGGGGGCAAAAAAAACTTCTCACCAGACGGGGTCTCTAGTAATTTGGGGGGCCCTTCGCAGCTTTGCGGGGCCCTAAGCGGCTTGCATAGTGAGCCTATAGGGCTGATCGCCCCTGGGTGAAAGGGTTAACTGGAGGGCGATCAAGGGGTTAAACTAATATTAGTGTGGTTTTAAACTAATATTAGTGTGGTTTAGGGGGGTACCCTAAAGCTACCTGGACTTACTACTTACTGTCCTAACGCTGATTGGAGTCACAAGTTATACCAATGCAGTGATTAGTGAAAAATACGGAAACTGCACTTGGTGACACAGTGACAGGGAGTGAAGGGGTTAACAGGGGGCAATTGGGGGGTGATTAGGGGGTGAAACGTGTGCCTATGTGTACTGGTGTTAGTGTAGTGTTGATGCAACTCACAGTTAAATGTCCTCTCTCCTTTCTCTGGAACCGAAGAGAATTTCGGGAAGGGAGGTGACATAATTTTCTCTGCCTGTGTTTACACTTACATACATTGGAAGCATTTCATTTGCCAGAACCGATCAGCGAGTCCAGGCCAGAAATCATTGGGCTGGACCTAAAGATTGATCTGTTCTGGAACTAATCATCGCAGGCGGGTACAGGGTTTTGCCCAGCGGTGTCATTCTGCCAATGTATATTGGCGTGAGCCAGTTGGGAAAAGGTTAACCACTTGCTTGCTGGGCACATATACCCCCCTCCTGCCCAGGTGAAATTTCAGCTTCCGGCACTGCGTCGCTTTAACTGACAATTACGCGGTCGTGCGATGTGGCTCCCAAACAAAATTGACGTCTTTTTTTCCCCACAAGTAGAGCTTTCTTTTGGTGGTATTTGATCACCTGTGCGGTTTTTATTTTTTGTGCTATAAACAAAAAAGAGCGACAATTTTGAAAAAAAATACAATATTTTTTACTTGTTGCTATAATAAATAGCCCAATTTAAAAAAAAAACACTTTTTTTTTCTCAGTTTAGGCCGATACGTATTCTTCTACATATTTTCGGTAAAAAAAAAAAATTAGCGACTGGTTTGCGCAAAAGTTATACCGCCTACAAAATAGGGGACAGAATTATTATTTTTTATTTTATTTATTTTTTACTAGAAATGGCATCGATCTGCGCTTTTTATTGGGACTGCGATGTTATGGCGGACACATCGGACACTTTTGACACATTTTTGGCGCCATTCACATTTATACTGCGATCAGTGCTATAAATATGCACTAATTACTGTATAAATGTGACTGCCATTGAAGGGGTTAACACTAGGGGGTGAGGAAGGGGTTAAATGTGTATCCTAGGTGTGTTCTAACTGTGGGGGGAGGGGGGGTGACTGGGGGGGTGACCGATCTGTGTCCCTATGTGTCCCTATGTACAAGGAACACAGATCGGTCTCCTCCTCTCCAGAGACAAGACGCTGTCTCTGTGTAAAACGGCAATGAGAGATGATCTCATATGTTTACATATGAGATCATCTCTCATTGGCCACGCAGATCGCATTGCGAACGGCAACTCTGATTGGCCGTTCGCCGCAATATGTGATTGGCTGTGTCCAAGGGACATGGCCAACACAGAGCTTCTCCGCTGCGCGCTCTTGAACGCGCACTGGGAACGCCCAAAGGGGCGGCCATCAATTGACGGCGGCTTGGATATTCAGGTCTGCGCTGTAGCCATCATTCGGCTATAGCGCGGGCCTCAAGTAGTTAAAGGGGCTTTCCAAATTCCAAAGTTAACAGTACTGCAGGCTCACTCAACCTTACAAATCAGAACGTCACAAGATTAATATTACATATTCATGATCATGTGTTTGAATATTCATTTCAGAACCATATATAAATCAAGAGCATGAAATAAAAAAAGGAAAGTAATTCCACACTGCAGCCTTTGTCAGTGAGCTTACTTTGTAGGCGTGCACGCAATTATTCACTTCTTATCAGATTTGGCCAGGAAGCAGATACCAAAAGCCAGACAGTTTGTTCCAATCCAGAACAGTACCTGGACCCAGGATTGAACGCTTCATTCAACCCAAGACATTCTGAAGCCCTCAAACTCCAGACGCTGATCTGGGATTACAAAACTCGGAAGAACACTGACAAGCCAGTCTTCTCCACTCAGAAACTATGCTCTGGAGCTTCACACTCTGACTTATTGTGAATCCTGTGTGTCTTTTTCCTAAACTTAAGCCTTGTACACACGATCAGATTTTCTGCAGAAAAAGTGTTGGACTTTTGTCAGGAACTTGTCTTGCATACAAACGGCACACAATTGTCGGCCAACAAACACGAACATAGCGATGTACTACATGTTTTTCCGCTCAGTGCCAGTGCTTTAGTGCCACCATTTGGGCACCTTCTGCTAATGTTGTGTTTGGTGAGCATTGCTTCCAAGCATATGTGTTTGTACTTTGGACTTTTGTCTGACGGACTTGTGTACACATGATCGTAAAATCTGACAACAGACTGATGTCGGTGGAAAATGTTAAATGCAATGCATGAATGTATGTAATTTCAGTGGCGGTGCGGAGCCAGAGAGGGCGGCGCTCCAGCGCCATCTATAGATGGACCGCCACTGTCCAGAAGTGTGGGGGCTGTGTAATGTAAAGGAGCCCACATTGTTATCTTCATTTATTAGCAGGTGAATGCGGCCCTCAATGCAGTATTATACATTACATTTGGCCCTTAAAGTGGAAATAACCCCCCCCCCCCCGAAAAAAAAATTTGAAAAAATAAAACCCTGCAAGAGAAAGGCATAATGAGCTAGTATTCATAGCATACTAGCTCATTATGTGGCACTGGTACCTGAAATAGAAGCCCCCGAAGTGCTCCTTGTTCCCCTCTGCTGCGCCGCCATCTCCCCTCAGTGGTTTTCCGGGTATCGCCGCTCCGGCGCTGTGACTGGCCGGAGCAGCGATGACGTCACTCCCACACATGCACGCGGGACCGGCATAATCCTGCCATGATCCCATTCATAAAGCCGTGAAGGTTAAGGAAATATTTCTTGCACCTACAGGTAAGCCTTAATCTAGGCTTACCTGTAGGTGCAAGTTGTCAAAGTGGGTTTACAACTAATGCCCTGACCTAGGGCATAGAAGGTATCTTTCAGACACCAAAAACTGCAAACCTTTCACTGCACACAAGTATTAACACATTATTATGAAGTATATACTTTTTTTTCTGCTTGTCTCTTGATATATTTACTGAACATCTTACACAAGGATGTTTATATTGTCTGTAGAATTTATTTGCCCAATGACATTGTTTTATTTAATAGATTGAGAGGAATATGATATATCTCTTTAGAGATAATTACATTTTCAACACTTACCATGATATATGCAGGTTTAAAAAAAATTGCATAGTGGACTGTGTATAAATGTATGCATTTGTAGAAGACAATGGGTGGTTTGGTTTGTTGAAATAAAACTGAATAGCAGGAAGACATGCAGACTAGAGCAATGAGTACACATACTTTATATTGAATTTCCACTCTAATATCATGGATCATGTACTGAATGCAATGTAAATACTTTGTACTGTCAGTTCCCTTCAGCTTTTGGAGCGTAGCTTTGACAGAATAGAGTGTGTTTATTATCCTGATCCTGAACATTAAGCAGCTTTTAAAGTATGTGTGTAGCACAGCTGATGAGCTAATTAGGTGTTATGTCAGTTATAAAACAAGGCAGAATAATAAGATTATTGGGTTAAATTTAAATGTAGGATGTTTTCAAACAAAGCCTGATTTGTAAAGGTTAGAAAAGTCCTACAAATAAATTATAGATGACATTTCTGTAACCCTCATCCCTTTTTTATTGTTAAATTTTGATCTTTGCTTCTTTTCATCTTGAGCCATGTATATATATATATATATATATATATATATATATATATATATATATATACACACGCATTATATTTCTTTCTCCGTAGATTTGAATATAGACATTCATGTCTATACCTCTTTCACGTTCAAATGTATGCACTGAGCAGACATTCTAGGCCTCAGCCTTATTTTAGGGGACAAAATGATATTGGGTGGAAAAATACAATACAGAAAACCGAGAACAGACACACATACATAACCATTTTTGTTTGGTAGAATGATGATCATCTGATTTCTATGGGTACATTTATTCCTAGACTTTCTTACGCCTATTCTCCTTTATATTTTGAGCACAATAGATATAGCATGTACTAAAGAATGGTAAAGACTTCCTTTAAATTAATTTATAGTATTTTCTGTAAATATTATCTTTCTTTATTATGGTCAGGACTATAAAAATGAATTTAGTAGAGCTAAAGATGACTAAATAGATTTTGTGCAATTGGATTGTACCACATGTGGCCAGCTTTAAAGCCTTACTTTTAGTATTATGCAGTTTTACAGGCTCCTCTCCTGTACTGTAACAGGCACTTAATAAACGGGGCAGAGCCCTGGAATCACCATTCTCATTGCAAACATCACCGACACTGGCCCCAGTAGACAGGTACTTCCTGTCTGGATGGCATCACTATTGGTTCTTGACAGCTGCTACTTCTCCCATGCGACTGAGGACGTGACTGCTTGAAGTTACAGCTCCCAGAGCAGTGTATGATGTCCACTGTGTCCTTACCTGCTGTATATCCCGCTTGGCTTCCTCTAGCTCTTATACTCCATCATGATTGCTGTTCTGTTCTCGCTACACGTTTGCCCCTGGCGTGTATGTAGCTCAAGATACAGCGTAAACCTTGCATCCTGAATAACCAGACTGTCTGGATCTTTATTACGATGAACAGATGGTGGCCATATAAGATGCGTATGAATAATGCTGAAACTAGAGATAAACAAATAAATGAACATAAAAGAATTATATGAACACAAACAAATGTCTACTAGGCATATAGATAAACAGTCTTTATCATACCAGCGATGCTGTCCCAGGAGGATCAAGACTTAGGAAACATGTCGTGCAGGCTTAGCTGACTCCATGTGGACTGTCCAGTGGAAAAGAGATGAAAGAGTGGTGATAGGAAGTGAAGAAAGTTTTCAGTAACACAACAGGAAATGCACATTACCATAGAACAGAGAGTGACATCTACTGGACAATATTTGAATTACAAGTCCAGAAGATATTACTGTATTTCCTTGTAGGCCGAAAGCATGACAATTGCAGTAACAGTGTTGATTCCCACTTGTTGAACAACACGTTTTTAACATGTAAGCGTGCTATTTTAATAAACTTGTTGTGCATATGGTTTTACTAGCTCCAGCACCCATGCTCTTTCTTTTGCATACTGCCTTTGGAGATCCTTCCCAGATCTTAGCTGAGAAGCTGCAGGAGTTGTCTGAGTCTTTCTTACCTCCATCCACCACCATCATCATCATCTTCTATACACTATGGACTTGTTTCTTCTCATGGAGCATTGAGTAAGCTGTACACACTCCAGTGCGCAAAATTTTTCTTCACAAAGCTGGAGAAGTAATAAGGATCCTGAAGCTTGGTGGCTTGACCTGTTTTATAATGTATTCTCAAAATACTAGGTTTGTACTGCTGAACACTGGGCTTTTCTGCATCAACAGTGCATGAAGAAGTTGTATTTGGGAGGGGGTTATGTACAATGTGTTTAAAGATTCACTCTACCAATGCATTATGCTCCCCTACCTGTATTCCAGTCAACTTTATAGAATACTGTGCATAATAAGTTCTAATAAAAATGTTATATGATTTGAAAACAACTATATTTTTTTTTTTATGTTCTGAATCTAATTTATCTGATGGAATAATGCCCCACCTATCAGTCATATTATCAATTTGGTTTTGATTTATTTATTTAATTAAAATTGCTTTACTGTTGTTGGCCAAATGAAAGTTTATAGCATAAAATAACCAGGTACAAACTATTTATAATTTTTTATACATTGTGCACGGTAAACATGCATATTGCTATCTTTCCTGAAAACCCCAGTATGATTCGCTGAAATCAATATACAGACACTAATGTTTTTTTCCAGCGTGTTATACTGCATTGAATAAAGAGGAGGTTCTGCTTGCAGAACTATAGCACTTATCAAAGATTTCCCACAGAAAACTTGGAGCAAAATCAGTGTTGCAAAATGTTCCAGATTTATCAAAGGCAACAGCCCCATAGCTTTCAAACAGATGTTTTTCCTTTGATGAATGTTCTGCTGAGTTTAAAGTCTGTTTTATTTTATTTTTGAGCTAGTAGCCTTCAAAAAAGTATACTGTGTGAGTTTCAGCAAGCAACAGTAAGAACATTTTAACGATTACATTGTGAAATGCTTAAAATGCATTTAATTAACTGCCCATATCTCATGCCGCGTACACACGGTCGTTTTTTGCGAAGAAAAAAAACTACGTTTTTTAAACGTCATTTAAATTGATCGTGTGTGGGCAAAACGTTGTTTTTTGTCTTAAAAAAAACTACCAAAAAAAAATTCCAACATGCTTGAATTTTTTGTGTCGTTTTTCAAAACGTTGTTTTTTGTTTCACAAAAAGTCACTGTGTGTAGCAAAAACGTTGTTTAAAACAACGTTTTTCAACCCGCGCATGCCCAGAAGCTAGTTATGAAGCGAGCTTCAATGGAAAAGAGTGGTGAACGTAACCTCGCTTTTTGTGAAAAAAAAACGATGGTGTGTATGCAACATCGTCTTTAAAAAGTGACGTTTCAAAAACGTTGTTTTTTACTTGACAGAAAACGTCGTTTTTTTCATCACAAAAAATGATCGTGTGTACGCGGCATAAGAATAATTGTATTACTCACAGCTACACCATATTTTGCAGTTTTGATATATGTGCATTTACTTAATAGCTTTGCATGACACAATTATTTTCAAATTATATATATATATTTTTTTTAAATAAATACTTTTTTTATTATTTATTTATTTATAGCAATCCAAAAAAAAAAATGGAAAAAACGTGTAGCTAATACTACAGGTATTGCAATTTCAATTGAATATTTTCCTATATTTAGCTAAATTTGAGGACTTCTAAAATATGTGTATGCTTTGGCATTACATCTACAGTAATAACGAAAAGCTCAAAACGAAGGAAAAAAAATCACTTATTTTATAAGAGTTACAATCCCAGGATATTCAAAGCATGGTAACTTGCAAAACGTCCTCCATCTGCTTCTACTTCTTCAATTTTATTGGAATGGAAGCTGATAGAAGAAAAAAAATGTTTTACTAAGTGTAGACACACAGGCCGAATGTCGGGCGGCATCAGCCAGTCCAATACGACAGCCAATCCAAACAGCCGACTTAAAGGGGCATGTCTGAAAAAGGTTTGCAGAACAGCACCCGATCAGCACTCTCAGACAATAGCTGAGAGCGCTGACTGGTGTGTTCTAGCGGGGGGGGGGGGGCAGCCCCCCTGTAAGAACGCAATAGCTCAGCAGTGAAGATCGCTGTACTAACATTGCATAGGGCACTTTTTAGGGTTATTAGTTAGGAGTGTTCGTTTTGGAAATCACTTTGCATTATTTTCTTGGTTTATTTTCTAACAAATCACAGTGTTTACAGTGGCCCAGCAATGCCAAGTATTTCATCATCCCTGAATAAATATTTAGCGGGTGCTGCAGCCAAAGACTTACATTACACAGATAAGCTGACAGGGAAAGTTCAGAGTGTCTATAGCTATGAGGAGCCCCCCCCCCCCCCCCTCTTCACTGACTGCATGGTAACACAGGAATCTGCTCACTCTGCACCCTCTATTGTATTCCTATTGGCAGGAGGAAGAGAGCCAATTAAATGCACAGTTACAGGAGCAAATTAATGAGACTTTAGCAAGCAGCAGCAGCTGAGAAGGACTCTGGAACAAAGTACAAAGCACCCTAACTGACTCTTAAAAGGACAGAACTACAAATCCCTGAGGCCTGGCTTGAGAATGGGTGAGAATTGGTGGATAAGTTGAGGGATTAACTGTATGGAGCCGAGTTTGTGCTCAAGACTGACAATAATCCTCTTATCTACATACTCACTACCACCAAGTTGGATGCCATGGGTCACAGATGGTTGGCTGCCCTATCAGGGTTTACTGTGAGCCTGAAGTATCGCCCAGGGATGGGAAAAAAGACATGGATGCTTTGTCAAGAAGGCCCTATTAATCCAGAGACTCTCCAGAAGAATGGACTCAGCTGACACCTGAAGGGGTATGAGCCTTATGTCAAGTAGACATGTGCATTTGTTTTCGTCCAAATGCATTTTCGTCCAAATTTCGGGTACTTTCGTTATTGTTTTAACAAACGATAACGAAAGCACAGAAAACGAATGCTGAAAGATCCGACATAAACAAATGCTTTATTTTCATTTTCGTTGCGATCGAATGTGCCTAACCTTAACTCTATTAGTCCAATATTATTCTACATAAAGAGAAAATATTCGACATAGAGAAAAAGATTTGACATTATAGAGACATGAAGAAGATTCGACATAGAGAGAAAAGATTTGACATAGAGAGACATAAGGATTCGACATAGAGAGACATGAAGAGTCAATTTTTTTTTTTTTTAAAGATTCTATCGAGTCTTCTTTTTTTTTCTTAGAAAATTCGACAGACACCATAAGCCTTCAATGACAGATTCGACATAAAGAGACATTAAGATTCAACTTAGAGAGACATGAAGATTCGACATAGAGAGACATGAAGAGTCAAATTTTATTTTTAATTTTTTTTAAAGATTCTGTCAAATCTTTTTCTTTTTTTTAGAACATTCGACAGACACCATAAGCCTTCAATGACAGATTCGACATAGAGAGACATGAAGATTTGAATTACAGAGATATGAAGAGTCAAATTAAGCCTTCGATGACAGATTCGACCTTAAGTTGAATTTTCGGACAAATTAATTTTTTTTTTACGAAAAATTAAATAAATAAAAACGAATTTCGGGAGTAACTAAATAAATAAATTTTTCGGACGAAAACTAAATTACGAAACAAAATATTTCAGTGTGCACATGTCTAATGTCAAGGAGCAGAATACCAAGCTGGAGGCGGATCCAGGGCCAAAGACATTGGAGTGTCAGCCGCTGGTGTCCCCAGATTTTATTGTAACATCACCGAAGTCGGGGATGAAGATCTGCCCAAACTCTCAAAGAAGGACTTGCGAAGGGACCAGTTAGAAGTCTCTCTCTGTAGCTTGGCATTGAAGGATTTGGAGAGCCAACATCCTGACCTGCTCCTCACTGACTCCCTGAAGGAAGCATGCATGTTGCACAGAGAATGAGATTGGTTGCAGCTTTACCAAGGGGTTGTCTACTGAAGGGGCCCCTCTGATGATCCTGAAGAAAAATGTCAGTTATTTCTACCGGAAAAACATAGGAAGACAGTGTTAACTGCCCTAGATGACAACCATGGCCACCTAGGGCCCGAGAGGACCATCTGGTGAGGGGCGGATTCTACTGGCCCTGCAAGTGGGCTGAAGTTGAGGGCTATTGCCACTCCTGCATCAGATGTATCCAAAGAATTGGTTTGCCTCACCGAGCTGCCACAATGGGTCATCTTCAGAGTCAGGGACCTATGGAGCTGATGTGCATTGACTTTCTGTGCTTGGAATAAAACACAGGCGCCACTCTAAGTGCAGTATGAAAGCAGATTTAATTTCACAAATGGAAATGGGTACTCACAAGAGTAAAATAACTAAAAAGCTGAGGGGCTTCTGTTACCCACAGAGGGGATCCATCCAGCCACAGTTTCAGAGGTCAGTGTGTTGATCCTGCCACAGCTCCAGAGATCGTGTGTTGATCCTGGCACAGCTCCAGAGGTCAGTGTGCTGATTCTGCCACAGTTCCAGGAGTCAGACAGTGATGGACGTCCCACCAGTGCATCTTCATAACACCTGAGGGCAAGAGGTGATCGAGTTCTCTATAGTGGTCGGACGGGCCACTGATGTACTACATGCCAGGATATCTCTCCTTCTTATCTGGTCGCAGGATGGGTGAGAGGTCAATTGCCCACTTTGCTGATTCATTAGCCACTTGTGAACACTGTAGGCAGATATTACATTTTGAAAGGGCAGAAAGGACCTGTTACTGCCAGATCAAATCCACTGTGCTCACTAACAATTTCCTTTCACTGGATTCTGAGGATTCATTGTCTTCTATGAGCTCCACCTGCCAGTGAAGATAATCACAATGCCTTGCACTTTGAACATTGCTATTTCATTACTCTTAAAGGGGACACGTCACTGGTGTTTATATTACCTCATTGCTCATTAGTTTTAAAGGTACTATAGGCCAGCTTGGGGTTCCATAGCATTCTACAGCAACCAATAGGTTGTATGGGGAGTCCATTTAATCTGTGTGCATTTATATTATTCTCTTATAGTTGCAAAGTGTTATTGACTGTTTTTAAAACTATTTCAACCAAGTTTTGGCTGTTTATCCATGACTTGGGTGACCAATATCCTTTTACGTCTTTTCTCTTGACTAAATACATTTGAAAAAGTTTAAATAGTTTGAACAGTGTCTGTGTGTCATTACTGTGTTATTCTATTAATCACATTGCTAGGTGTGCCAGAGGGGCTGAGACAGTTTTTTGGGGTTGAGAGGCAGAGTAACAGACTGAAAAAACAAAGGCAGCTTCTTTCGGGGGTATCGCTACAAATACTATTGATAAAAGATAATTGATAAAATATTTGCCAATAGATATATTGTATATATATTGTATATATATTGTAGGACTGCTGCTGTTCTGTTTTTCAGCCAGAGATTGGACATGGTATGATTAAACCAATAGTAATTGGTTTAAATTTTGGCTTGTAAGCTACAGTTTTCAGTAGTTCTAACACCTTATTTTTTGACAGTAAAAACATCCTAAAAAATAAACTTTTGAAAAAAGGAAGTATCCAGGTTATTTAACAAGGGACATACTGTAATGGATGCACTTTTGTTTTTTTTACTGAAAACTATATTTAAAGAAATATAATAATTAAGAAAAGTGGGAAAGTGATAAAGAGCATGTAGCCTGATTCATTTTGACGAAGGTCAGTCGATCAACTGAGTCGGTGGAGAGGCACACCCTGTGATCAGTCAAAAAGCCTCCAGCAGCACTGAATATGCGTTCTGAAAGAACACTGGATGCAGGGCAAGCCAGTAGCTCAATTGCGTACTGTGCAAGCTCTGGCCAGTGATCCATCCTCAAGACCCAGTAAGCCAGAGGATTTTCGGTAGGGAAGGTGTCCAAGTCGGATCTTGCCCCTAGGTATTCCCAAACCATGTAAACCAGACGCTGGCGATGGTTGCTGGAACCTGTCAGACCTTGGGGCTGCGGACTAAAAAATTGTCTGAACCCATCGGTCAGACGGCCACCTTCTCCACCTCTCCTTCTGTGACTCACCGAAGCCTCAGCAAGACATTGTCCAGAGCCAGGTTTTGGTAATCCCCCTGGTTCTGGGAACGCATTGCACAGACCCTTCTGCAAGGCCTCCCGCAGAAGTTTCATCTTCTGCTCCCTCTGTGATGGCAACATAAGGTCTGCAACCTTACTCTTGTAACGTGGACCAAGGAGAGTTGCCAGCCAGTAATGATCGCTCTCCTTGATAGCACGTACACAAGGATCCTTACGCAGGCTTTGCAGGATCAGGGAGGCCATGCAGCATAGGTTTGCAGAGGCATTTGGGGCACAGTCCTCTGGGTCACTGAGGACGACAGGATCCACAGGCACCTCATTCCAGCCACGTAAAAGTCCATGTGTTCCTTGGGACTATAAATGATCCCTTAAAGACTGCTGCTGCTGATGCTGGGTGCTAGTCTCCACCTCCATGCTACTGATACAATCATCCTCCTCCTCCTCCCCCTCTTCCTGTGTGCTAGGTGGGCAAGCAGGAACACTGTCTGGGTAAAGGGGGCCTTGAGAGGTAAGGAAGTCCTCCTCTTCCTCCCTCTGTTCTGCCTCAAGGGCCCTGTCCATTATTCCATGTAGCGTGTGCTCCAACATGTGAATAAGAGGGACAGTCTCGCTGATGCATGCACTGTCACTGCTCATCATCCTCGTGGCCTCCTCAAATGGTGACAGGACAGTGCATGCATCCCTGATCAAGGCCCACTGCCGTGGGGAACAAAAACCTAGCTGCCCTGACCCAGTTCTGCTGCCAAATTGGCACAGGTACTCATTAATGGCCCGCTGCTGCGTGTGCAGCCGCTGCAGCATGGCCAACGTAGAGTTCCATCTGGTGGGCATGTCACAGATTAGGCGGTTCTTGGGCAGGTTGTATTCCCTTTGGACGTCTGTCAGCCGAGCAGTGGCATTATATGACCTCCGGAAAATTCACACAGACTTTCCTGGGTAGAGAAACAAACAAACAAAACTGCAACGCACAAAAGATAAAATGATATTGTCACTTTATAGTCTAAATAAATATAAAAAATACAAAAGATAAACATATTTTTTATATTTTTTGTACTTTTGTATCTTTTGTATTTTTTATATATATCTCTTGTTTATCTTTCGTATTTTTTATATATATTTAGACTATAAAGTGACAATATCATTTTATCTTTTATGCGCTGCATTTTTGTTTGTTTGTTTCTCTACCCATTTTCTGATTGGTTGACAGCTGCATAAAAGGTTTTTTTGCTCTAGGTATCACAAAACTTTGTGTGCTACTGTATCAAGTGGTAGCCCTTTTAGGGAGATTGTTTTGTATTTTTTCTGAAACAGACTTTCCTCGCCTGCTTCAGGACATACTGTAAGCCCGGGTACCTGCCCAAGAACCGCTGCACCACCAAATTCAGGACATGCGCAAAACAGGGCACTTGGGTAAGTTTTCCCTGTCGCAGGGCAGAGAGGAGGTTGGTGCCATTATCGCTGACCACCATTCCAGGCTTCAGCTGGCGTGGCGTCAACCACCTCTGAGCCTGCCCCTGCAGAGCTGACAAAACCTCTTCCCCAGTGTGGCTCCTGTCTCCCAAGCACACCAGCTCTAGCACCGCATGACATGCCTGCATTCCTGCGTAGCCCCTCGTACGCCTACGGAGCACGGCTGGTTCTGAGAAACATCACCACTGGAAGAGGCCACAGAGGAAGAAGAAGAGGAGGGGGTGGAGGAGAGAGGTGTGTCACAACCAGTAGTAGTGCTTTGGAGCCGTGGTGGCGGAACAACCTCCAAAACTACTGTACCTTGCCCTGCGTCCTTCCCAGCTGCCAGCAGAGTCACCCAATGTGCCGTAAAAGACAACTAACGTCCCTGTCCATGCCTGCTGGACCATGAGTCAGCGGTAAGAATTGAGCTCTGAAATTTCAAAGCCACTGTATCTAATATTTAGGGACTCATTAATGACAGGAATAGTACCACTGGATTGGCGTAGAGCCAATGTGGTGCCTATATTTAAAAAGGGAATAAAGGGGCAGATTCACACAGAAATGGATTATCGTAGCGTATCAGAAATACACTACGCCGCCGTTTTTTACCTGGCTCTACGTGGAATTCAGGTAGATTTAGTCCAGTAAACGACGGCGGCGTAGTGTATTTCTCCCGTCGCAATCCATCTGCGCGAGTAGGGGGCGTGAATCATTTAAAATAGGCGCGTTCCCGCGGCGATCGATCTGCGCATGCTCCGTTCGCAAATTTCCCGCCGTGCATTGCGCGAAATCACGTCGTGACGTCATTCGTTGTTTAGGTAGCGTCGTTTACGGGCGATCCTAGTCCCGAACGAGTTACGTAAACAAAAAAAAAAAAAAATTTGAAGCGGGAACGACGGCCATACTTAACATGGGCTACGTAACGTTAGAGCAGCAAAAAGCTGCTCTAAAATTACGTACAAAAAAATAGACGAAAGCGATTGCTACGACCACTCGTATCTTCGGGAATCGCCGTAAAAAAACATTTGCATATCCCGACGCATCAAAACGACGCGAACTCCTCCCAGCGGCCGCAAATAGATGGCAGCGTAGATCCGAAGGCTTACGAAGACGTAAGCCTCTCGGATCGAAGCCCGAAGCCGCCGTATCATGGTTTGAGGATTCAAACTAGTGATACGGCGCGCAAAATTTGAAATTACTCCTGTCTAACACCAGTTAGACAGGCGTAATTGCTTTATGAATCTGGGCCATAGTCTTTACCAAGTAACTATAGACCTGTTAGTTTAACTTCTATAGTTGGGAAGATACTGAAACGTTTAATAAAAGACCACATGGATGAGTTCTTGCTGGAAACAAACTATTTAAGCAGCAGACAGCATGGATTCATGAAAGACAGAAGTTGTCAGACAAACCTGATTTCCTTTTATGAAGAGGTAAGTAAAACTTTGGACAGAGGCGTGGCTGTATACTTGGATTTTGTAAAAGCGTTCGATACAGTTCCCCACACACGGCTCATGTGTAAGGTAAGGTCTACAGCAGGGGTCTCAAAGTACCGTCCCACGGGCAATTTCCGGCCCGCGGACCTGTAATAAATAGCCTGCAGGCAAGGCAGGGTGGGTGCCGGGGAAGCGTTTCGCGGTAAATCCCGCGGTCCCGCGATCACGGCAAAAGTCCAGCGAATCCGCCCCTGTGCGATTACCGCGATTCGCGCTAAATCCCCGCGATTCGCGCTAATTCCCCCCGCTCAACAACTTTGATCTGCGGACTCCCCCCCTCAACAACTCTGAGCCGCGGACCCCCCTCCCGCTCAACAACTTTGATCTGCGAACCCCCCCGCTCAACAACTCCTATCCGCGGAACCTCCCCCACTCTACAACTCAGATCCGCGGACCCCCCCACTCATCAACTATGATCTGTGGACCCCCCCCCCGCTCAACAACTTCGTTGGGAGGTATGCTCATTTGTCCCTCATTCTGAAGTTGAAAAGTTGGGAGGTATGCCTGATGTGCTCTGATTGTGCCCTGATGTACCCCATGTACCCTGATATGCCATGTGCCCCAGGTACCCTGATGTGCTCTGATGTGCCATGTGCCCCATGTACCCTGATGTGCCTCATGTACTCTGATGTGTCCCTGATGTGCTGGACTCTGTAAATCAGGGTACCCTGTGCCCTGTACCCTGATGTGCCATGTGCCCTGTACTGATGTGCTGTGCCTGATGTGCTCTCATGTGCCATGGTATGCCCCATGTGCCCTGATGTGTGCCATGTACACTGATTTGCTGGGCTTTGTACCCTGATGTGCCATGTCCTGTACCCTAATGTGCCATGTGCCTTGTCCTGATATGTCCTGTCCTGATGTGCCATGCTCTGTACCCTGATGTGGCCTGTTGTGCTGTACCCCTATGTGGTGTGCTCTGATGTGCCCTGTACCCTGTTGTGCTGTGCCCTGTGCCCTGTTGTGCTGTGCCCTGTGCCCTGATGTGCTGTGCCATGTGCCCTTATTTGCTGGGCTCTGTGCCTTGATGTGCTGTACCCTGATGGTGAGTGGTCAGTGTGTAGTAGGTCTGTCATGAGTGTAGTGGTCTGTCGGCAGTGTGCAGTGTAGTGGTCAGTGTGCAGTGCAGTGGTCTGTGTGCAGTGCAGTGGTCCGTGTGCAGTGGTCCATGTGCAGTGGTCCGTGTGCTGTGGTCCGTGTGCAGTGGTCCGTGTGCAGTGGTCCGTGTGCAGTGGTCCGTGTGTAGTGGCCCGTGTGTAGTGGCCCGTGTGCAGTGCAGTGGTCAGGGTTAATATTGCGTTTGCTGACACCAATACTAGGGGTTAATAATGTGTCCGCTGACACCAGTGCTGGGGGTTAATAATGTGTCCGCTGACACCAGTGGTGGGGGTTAATAATGTGTCCCCTGACACCAGTGCTGGGGGTTATTAATGTGTCCGCTGACACCAGTGCTGGGGGTTAATAATGTGTCCGCTGAC
Source organism: Rana kukunoris (assembly GCA_029574335.1). NCBI lineage: Eukaryota > Metazoa > Chordata > Amphibia > Anura > Ranidae > Rana > Rana kukunoris. The sequence goes on along the minus strand of CM056053.1, from coordinate 348,952,644 downwards.
ACCAGTGCTGGGGGTTAATAATGCGTCCGCTGACACCAGTACTGTTTTTGAAGTTTGAAAGTTTGCATGCGACCCCCATGGGATATGAAAACTTATCTTGCGGCCCTCAGGTAATTTGAGTTTGAGACCCCTGGTCTACAGGATTGGATATATCAGTTTGTAAATGGATAGAAAACTGTCTAAAAGACAGAATTCAGAGAGTTGTTAATGATTCATACTCTGAATGGTCCAAGGTTATCAGTGGTGTACCCCAAGGTTTGGTGTTGGGTCCCTTACTTTTCAATATATTTATAAATGATATTGGATCTGAGATCAAAAGTAACATTTCTGTTTTTGCAGATGACACCAAGCTATGCAGTGGAATAACGTCCTTGCAGGATGTCTCCAATTTACAAGCCAACCTCAATGCTCTGTCTAATTGGGCGACTATGTGGCAGATGAGGTTTAATGTTGATAAATGTAAAGTTATGCACTTAGGGGCTAAGAATATGCATGCATCATACATGCTAGGGGGAGTACAACTGGGGGGATCTGTAGTGGAGAAGGATCTGGGGGTTTTAGTTGATCAAAAGCTCAATAATGGCATGCAATGCCAAGCTGCGGTTTCCAAAGCGAGCAAAGTCCTTTCTTGTATTAAGAGAGGTATGGACTCCAGAGATAGAGATATCATGTTGCCCCTGTACAAATCATTAGTAAGACCTTATCTGGAATATGCAGTCCAGTTTTGGGCACTAGTTCTCAAAGAGGATATCGGAGAACTGGAGAAAGTGCAGAGAAGGGCAACCAAATTGATAAGAGGCATGGAGGAGTTCAGCTATGAGGAAAGATTTGATGAACTAATTTTATTCACTCTTGAGAAGAGGAGAATAAGGGGGTCCATATAGTGAACTTGGTGTTGAGTTATTCACTTTAAGGTCAACACTGAGGACAAGGGGGCATTCTTTACGTCTGGAGGAAAAGAGATTTCACCTCCAAATACGGAAAGGTTTCTTCACAGTAAGAGCTGTGAAAATGTGGAACAGACTCCCTCAAGGGGTGGTTCTGGCCAGCTCAGTAGATTGCTTTAAGAAGGGAGGGCCTTGATTCTTTCCTAAATGCACATAATATAACTAAGTACTAAGATTTGTAGGTAAAGTTGATCCAGGGTAAATCCGATTGCCTCTCGGGGTATCCGGAAAGGAATTTTTCCCCTCCTGTAGCGAATTGGATCATGCTCCGCTGTTTTTTTTTTGCCTTCCTGTGTTTTATTTTGTTTGTTTATTTTTTTATTTTTTTATGGTTGAACTGGATGGACTCTTTTTTCAACCTGACTAACTATGTAACTATGTAACTATGACCAGGGAGGGAATTAAGAGCTTTGTTGTGTCATTGGTTAGAAAGGGGCATATTTTGGAGATGTTGCAGAGGTTGAGATACTAATATCTCCAGGGCTATTCCACAGACCTCTGAATTCTGGGCTTTTGTCTCTAAAATACACTTCCATTTCTTGTTCACGATTAAACCTGCCTTGTCTCTTCCTCTTACGCTGTGGCTTTACAATGCTGCTTACAAACCATCCAGTCACTGAAAAATATTTGTGGCTATTGTCTATCAAATAGTACACTCTATGTCAAAATAAAACCTTCCTCATCTCTCCTTTTTGTATTGTTGTATAATCAAGCTACTTATAAACTGGCTATTAGAGTCATGCCATGTACATACGATCACTTTTTGTGATGAAAAAAAATGACATTTTTAAAAATGTCATTTAAAATGACCGTGTGTGGGCAAAACTTTGTTTTATGTCTTCTAAAAAACGACCAAAAAAAAAATTTGAACATGCTTCAATTTTTTATGTCGTTTTTCAGAATGTCGTTTTTTGTGTCATAAAAAATGATCGTGTGTGGGCAAAACAACGTTTAAAAGGACGTTTTTAAACCCACGCATGCTCAGAAGCAAGTTATGAGATGGGAGCTTCAATGGAACAGAGTGCCGTCGCACGTGGTGTACGTAACTGCGCTTTGCAAGAGCATTTTCAGAAAACGATGGTGTGTAGGCAACGTTGTTTTTTAAAATGAAGTTTGAAAAACGTTATTTTGTTTCGTGAGTTAAAACAAAAAGTGATCGTGTGTACCCGGCATCAGGTGAATGGTTCACCCCGAGCATGAGTTTGGGTTGAACATTGGTTGCTCGCCCTGTTCGGGGGAACACCCAAATTTGCAGGGTGTTGGTGGGTGTTCTCCCCGCCAAACGCCTTGCAATGCACTGCTCGCAAAGCGCAAAGATTTGCCCAATCAGGAAACAGTAAAAGCTGGTTGTTAAGAAGCTGGGACAGAAAGCCGGCCACATAATCCTTAGCAACCGATGAGTCATCAGCTCTTTCTGATCTTGTTTGTTTTGATTTCTTTGTATGTATGGATTACATAGATTGTTAGCAACATGTGGTGGAAATTTCATGCCAATAGCACAAAAAAAAAAAAAAATATATATATATATATATATATATATATATATATATAAAAAATATATATATATAAAAGAAAAAAGTTCAGGGTTTGCTGCACTTAAAAGTCGTTCTATTTTCCAAATATTCTTGCAAAAGTTACATACCAACGAAGTTCAGACATGGATGTGCGTTTCGGGCTATCATGCTACCGCCCTTCTTCAGATCAACAAAGTCAGAACGTATCTCATATGTTCTGACTTTGTTGATCTGAAGTGGTGTGCTATCTTTAAGGTGGGACCTTCCTTGGGGAACCAGGGGTTTTAGAAATTGATCCAAATATTCCCCTAAACTTGAGAAGATGGAATTGATCCTGCTAATAATAGGTCTACCAGGCGGATTGGTTTGTCTTTTGTGTATTTTAGGTACTTGGTGCATTACTGGCGTTTTAGTGGCTTCTGCCACCAGATACTCAGACTCTCGTTTACTCAGGATATTCATATCTCGTCCTTTCTTCACGTAGGCCTTGAGTAGCTTATCATACAGTACTTTTGGGTTGCCCTTCAGTTCTTTGTATGTGTCCTCCACATTCAGTAGATTTTCCATTTCATTCTCATAATCTTTAATGTTCAAAATCACAAGCCCCCCCCCCCCTTATCTGCTGGTCTGATTACCTCTTCTTTTTTTCTTGTCTCTAGGAGGGGAGGGAATTTAAATTGTTTCATCTTACCGGCTGTTGAACCCGACTGGCGCGCCTCATTCAGGTTCCTCTGTGACCACATTGGAGGCCCTGTGCGCCCTAGGCCCCGTGTGATGTGCCTCATGGGAGGGACCAGAGCAGAAGAGGAGGAGGTGGCCGGCGGATGCCAAGGATCAGAGCAAGGCCAGTCAGGTGGTTCTTCGGGCCGTCAGTGTCTGGGGCCCTCCCTTCCAGTGACGAAATTAAGACCACTGCTTCATTTGAGGCCTAGTGTGTTCCGTGCGGGGAAGAAGGGGGGGCCCGGAGCGGGAGAAGAGGTGGTGGCTGGCAGCCGCTGGGGGATAGAATGAAGCCCGCTTGGTGTCTCCTTAGGTGATCTACGTCCGTGGCTACCTACACCGGAGGTGCACCAGTTTCGTGTGGGGACCTAGATGGGAGGAGAAGGGAAGGATACCTGCTGCTGTGGAGTGAATTGGAGCTCACCGGCAGGTTCCTGGACTGCCTGTGCACCGGGCAGTGTCTGCCTGCAGTTGGGGAAAGGTTGTGTGACGGGGGTTCGGATGGCTGCTAAGATTCCAGCAGAGCCTCAGAGGAAAGCGTCCGCTCACAGCGCCATCCTGAACATGTCCCCCCATCAGACAAGGTTTATGCAGAGTATAAATGTGGTGCAGGCCTCCCAGCAAAAAACTGGAAGTGCTGAAAACTGGGCATGAACAAATAATTACAACCAAGTTTAAAGCGTAACTCCACTTTTGTTGAGAACATTCCCCTCTGGGTGATCTATGTACATTGCAAGGACGATAACAATTGTTGTTGCAGATTCCTACCTATTGTTATTCTGAAGAAATACATGTGTGTTTGTCTGTGACTCTGTTCTGAATGGGTCTAATGGGAGTGGTTTCATAATTAATTGTCAGGTGTGAAGCTGGAAAGCACCAATGAGGAAATCTGCTAGACCTGCATCCCTTTAGACACACTCCTATTGAAAGTATCCCTGACATTTTTGTTGCAGGGGATGCCTGAAATCTGACTTGTATCTTAGGCAGACAAATTGGTGAGCCAATCAAACAAGCAGGAAATTATGTTTCTGGAGAGTGGTCAGTACACCAACTTTGTACAGAACAACTCCATGTAGCCATATTGCAATGCATTCTCAAACAATTACAATGGCTGCAGATTGAAAAGGAAACATATTTTTAAATAACATTCAATTACAATATGATTAGTGTTTCCCCATTCCCAATGGAGTTACCCTTAACAGCAATTCAGGACACAGATTCCGGGATCAACTCAAAGGGGACCCAGCGGTATCAGTAGGAATACCAAAAGAGAGCCCAAACAATGGACTCTTATAACTCTAGTCATGCAACAAACTCAGAACTTTAGTAAGTCAGTACTTACGGCAAACATTACACTCCAGGGTATCTGTGGACAATAACTAGAGGCAATAGCCTATAATAAACCCCAGAATACCCTGAGGATTACCCAGTGATGAAACCACGACAGGATACAGAGTATCATGACCTGAGAATGGTATCGAGCCAGGTGTCAGCTTCCTCAGGTGAGGAGAAGAAAACCCACTGTTCCACTTCTGTAATATGACCGTGAAATTTGTCTAGGTCCCTCATTATCAGACCAATTTTAGTGTGGACATGGTTGATATTAGTTGTTAGTGTAACCAGCCAGCAATAGCTTGCATTAGTGTGGAAAGGTTAGGGTAGTCTGAGGAGGCAGGTTCTAACCCCTCTGTCTACAAGACCATGCTGCTTGTAATGGCAGAGTGATCTCCTGCCAAATCCAGAGCGCCAACTGGATCACTGTTGCGGTGTGTCAGACCAGCACTTCTGCCTCTGGTCATATCCGTAAGGCCGCGTACAGACGATGAGACATGTCCGCTCATGTCCGACCGTTTCCAGCGGACATGTCTCATCGGATTTTGGTCCGATGAGACACACCATCGGACGAAAATCCCCTCGGGCTGAGGACGCGGTGACGTGGCGGTGACGTTGACACGACACGTCACCACTCCAGGAAGTAAATTACTTCCACGCATGCGTCGAATCCATTCGACGCATGCGGGAGATTTCTGTCAAAGCATGCTTTGAAATTTGTCCGCTGGACAAACCTGTCCGCTAGGTCGTACACACGATCGGAGATGTCCGCTGAAACTGGTTTGCCGACCAGTTTCAGCAGATAAATTTGATCGCGTGTACGCGGCCTAAGAGTTAGGGAGAGCCAGGTCATGTTAGGGGCTATACCGATAGGTCAGTACATCAATAGATCGGATAGCGGAGCCCCTTGATCAGGCGTCTGCTTTTGGCACCATTTTTAACATGCCCCCATAAAGGTTGTTCTTAATAATCTCTGTATCTTGAGTGACTGTGGGGCAGAGTGAGAAAAGTAAAAGGATATTAAATACAGTACAGAAAGTTTGCTGCATCCACTGCAAAACTATGCAACTTTCCACCCAAAATGATTTAGTTCTACCTTCAAACTCATCAGAGAGATAGTTATAGTTACCAGTTGTTTTTTTTTTTTTTTTTTAATGAAAGATCATATCATATGTAAAGCAAGCTCTAATCTACAAGCAAAGCAGACAGAGATGAAGATGAGATGAAGAAAAACTGAATTAAATTCAAACTATAAGATCAAATTTACAAAGACAAATGTAACAGACTACTCATCATTTAAGGGCAGAACACATTACAGCTTACAAAGAGTAAAAATAGGAGCAGATTGGAATTCAATGGAACCTAAGCTTCTCAAATGCCTGTATTTCAATCCAGTGCCAATAATTGAAAAAGGATAGAGGATTAGGGGTACTATATTGGTGACAACAGCACAGCTGTGTAACAACTCAAGTAAATTGCTTTCTTGCTGCTTTATATGAGAATTATTTATGCTGTATTTGTGTCAGCATGATGGCATATTGTTAATAACATTGAGGAAGCAGTAACACAGTGTGATACAATAACAGTAGAGTTGTGTGAGTGCCACAATTCAGCAAATGTTTTCAGGGCCTTAAACTTGTGTATTTCGTTTAAACAACTTTGATAACAAACACATGCACCCTACTGTGTTGCTGAGGCTCCTGCTATCAAACAATGTATGGTAATTTGCTTATGGATGCTAAGAAATATTGGGATTTCTTGAATTCCTTTTGTTTGACACAGATAGATTGAGACATTAAAAAATGCTGTTACACAAAATTTCATATATTGGCTTATGACTACACACCAATATGTGGTGATAATAAAATAAGATGAGAAATATTTAACTGGAGGATAATAAACTAATGTATGTGTTAAAGATACTGATGGCAGTATAAATGAAAGGATCTTGCCTTAACCTGGCGTGTCACTAGTTCAATTTTGTTATGCTTTTGCAGCTTGGCTGTAACTAGCTTGCAAACATTTTTTATGATCGGTAGGTTTCACCATACAGTGCCTTGAAAAAGTATTTATACCCCTTGTCGGGTATCGGCAATACAGATAAAACTCTGGTCTGGTATGAATATTAAGGGCAACCCAGAACCCAAATTTAAAAAAATTATGTGGGGCTCCCCCCAAAATCCATGCCAGGCCCTTCAAGTCTCGTATGGATATTAAGGGGAACCCTGCATCAAATGAAAAAAAAATGAAGTAGGGTCCCCCCAAAAATCTATACCAGACCCTTATCTGAGCATGCAACCTGACAGGCCGCAGGAAAAGAGGAGGTGATGAGAGAGCGCCCCCCCCCTCCTGAACAGTAACAGGCCACATGCCCTCAACATGGGGGGATGAGTGCTTTGGGGAAGTGAGGGCTTTGCACCTCCCACCACAAAGCACCTTGCCCCCATGTTGATGGGGACAAGGGCATCATCCCCACAACCCTTGCCCGGTGGTCGTGAGGGTCTGTGGGCAGGGGGCTTATTGGAATCTGGAAGCCCCTTTAACAAGGGGACCCCCAGAAACCGCCCCCTGTATGAATTGGTAACAGGTACAGTGTACCCCTACCATTTCACAAAAAAAGTGTAATTTAAAAAAAAAACACTTCGGGACAAGTCCTTTATTAAAAAAATAAAAAAATAAAAATGTTTAGCGATGTCCATTCATCTTCTATTCCGCTGCCGATTGACCAAAAAAAAGCCGCCCAGCTCCGCCTCCATGGAAGGCTCCGTCTAGTGATGCTTCTACTGCCGGTAACAGCTGTTATGTTGCTGAGGGTAGGGCCATCTGGTGACATACATGCGTGACCCCGCCCCCTCTGACGCCACAGGGGCTTCCCTGTGTACCCCTTACAAATTCACAAGGGGGGCCGGGATCTGGGGTCCCTTTGTTAAAAGAGGATTCCAGATTCTGATAAGCACCCTGCCTACAGGCCCCCACAACCACTGAACAAGGGTTGTGGGGATTAGACCCTTGTTCCCATCAACATGGGGGCAAGATGCTTTGGGTTGGGGGGGGCGTAAAGCCCCCCCTGCCCCAAAGCACTCATCCGTGTCAAAATTCTATACCCTATTTTGTAGAAGCTTTAACGTTTGCGCAAACCAATCACTATACGCTTATTGCAATTTTTATTTTTACCAAAAATATTGTGACGGAAGTCAGGTAAATCTGTGTGTGTTGTCCCAGACAGGAGATGTTTTTCTGCCTTGTTTAGACAATACACCAATTACTATTGGGCATCGGCTGTAGAAATGGCCAGAGAGGTTTGGGGAGTTAGAAGCCTTCAGCTGTTCAAAATGAAGCAATTAAATCCCATATAAATAAAGCCTAGGGATAACGACTGATTGCTGCATCCTGGAGCTTTGGGTGTGAAGGAGCAGTCACAAGCACTTCTGAAGAGGTGAGGTGCTGATGGATATTTCTGTGTGAGAAATATCAAAGAGACTTTTTGTTGTTTTCTGCTGTTTTGTTTGTGTGTATCCCGCAAGATGGAAAAATAAACCAATAAACCAAAATCATTTGTTTTCAGTCATCCTCTACTGCTTTTTTGTACAGTTCAGCGTGTAGTGAACCCATCCAGGAGGGGGTCACACACACCCGCTACCGAGCTAATCCCTCACAATATGTAGAAAAATATGTATCGGACTAAACTGAGATTTTTTTTTTATTGGATATTTATTATAGCAAAAAGTAAAAAATGTAGTTATTTTTTTCAAAATTGTCGCACTATTTTTGTTATAGCGCAAAAAATAAAAAACGCAGAGGTGATCAAATACCATCAAAAGAAAGCTCTATTTGTGGCGAAAAAAGGACGTCAATTTTGTTTGGGAGCCACATCGCACGACCGCGCAATTGTCATTCAAAGCGTGACAGTGCTGAAAGCTGAAATTTCACCTGTGCAGGAAGGGGGTATATGTGCCCAGTAAGCAAGTGGTTAATAAAACATCTATTTCATTTAACAATTGATCATACATTAGATGGAGGCAGCCTACCTTTACTTAATATTCATTTTTAAGGATAATTTCATTTTTAGCATATTACAATCAGACAAATAAATCTGGCAATAGAATGTCACATACAATCTGATTTCTCAGTCTAACACACATTTGACAAAATTTGGAGAATATATATATACCAAAATACACTGGATTAATTTTGCACTTGATTAATTATTAGGGTGGCGTTGATTGTTTCACACATTTGAAGATTTGAAGAATACTGATGTTCATTTCCCAAGCCAAACTTGACAGTGCAGCTTGACCTGTTGGATGCTGTTGAAGTCTCATTCAGAAATATTGCTGTAGAGACTTAATTATGCCAGCCAGACACCACTCTCTAAAGAACAGGGTAAGTGGCAGATTGCCCTGACCAAGTATAATAGCAAGTTCAAAAGCAAACAGAGACTTAGATTGTAGCATTTCCATTAACTTAACTGAGCATTTTCCTCCAGAAAATTTCAGAACTACAATAATAAAATGATAATTCATTCATAAACTATATTTACACTATCTGCACTGTGACAGATAATCCTATTTTTGACCTGCAATAATAAATTGCTGAAATTTTAAATATGATAATTTTTCAACAGAAAAGAAAATGGATCTGAAAAATGAATAGTTATTGAAACATTTCTAATTTCTCTCTCTCTGCAAAACAGAAAGCAACTAAAATGCAAATCCTGACATTATGCAACAGTGGGTAATTCCATTAGATGAACAATTCTTTAACCATACATACAGTAAATGCCCACACCTATTTTTGTACTTAGCCGCCTCCCACTCTGCTAATGTAGATAAATGGTCAGGTGGGAGCTTTGTTGTTCTGGAATGATATACCCATACATTCTCTGTCATGCCTTTGGCCTACAAGGAAATACAGTAATATCTTCTGGACTTGTAACTCAAATATCGTCCACTAGATGCCACTCTTAACAAAGGACTGCTGATGGCCAATGTTCTATGGTAATGTACATTTCCTGTCGTGTTATTGAAAACTGTCTTCACTTCCTTTCACAACTCTTTTATCTTTTCCACTTGACAGTCCACATGGAGTCAGCTAAGCTTGCACCACATGTTTCCTATGTCCCGATCTCCTAAGGCAGCATCGCTGGTATGATAAAGACTGTTTATCTATATGCCTAGTAGACATTTGTTTGTGTTCATATAATTCTTATATGTTCATTTATTTGTTTATCTCTAGTTTCACCATTATTCATACGCATCTTATATGGCCACCTCCTTTTTATCGTAAAAAATATCCAAAGTAACTGACAGTCTGGTTATTTAGGATGCAAGGTTTAAGCTGTATGTTGAGCTACATACACACCAGGGGCAAACGTGTAGTGAGAACAGAACATTGTCCTTTTTTGTATGATTTGTGACTGGTAGACACAGTGGATCACAGTGCTCTGTACTGGACCTCTGTGATTCAACATGTCTATTAGTAAACAATGTCATTCATGATGGCATTGCTTACTGTTGTGATCTCTCTGATTGCGCACAGTCATCACAGGTTATAGGGCCAATAACAGTGACCCTGTATCATGTGATAGCTGTGGCCAATCACACCAATCACAATAGTAAACAAAAGGTTCATAAAAGGATGCCATTTGTGATAGTTAAAACAATTGCTTATACAGTGAATATCACTGTGATAAGCAAAATGTTTAGTGTAAAACAAAATACTAATCACCGCCCAAGCAGTACAGTGGCATTATGGAAATACTGCACTGCTCCAGTGATAGTATGTAAAAAATAAAATTTACATTGTAATAAAACAATTTAATTGTGTTTTTTATATACTGTACTGTAACCACAGTATCCCTAATCACCACCACCCCCTCACAGTGTGCCTATTCATCGCCACACCAGTTACAGTGTCCCTGATCACCATCACACTAGTCCCAGTTCATTGCCACACCAGTCATATTATCTCTAATCACTGTCACACCAGTTTTAGTTACCCCAATCACCACCACACCAGTTACAGTGTCCTTGGTCACCGCCACACCAGTTACAGTGTCCCCTATCACCACAACAGTGGTCACAGAGTCAGTATAAGGACTTGTTCACATGTGCAATGCTCTTTGAAGAGACATCCATGTTTGGATAACTCCTCATTTGACTGGCAGTGAGGAGGCATCATTTCACCTCCTCACCACCTGCTTCAACCCCTTGGACCCCGCACAAGCAAACCTATACACTTGAATGGGTCATGATCGATGGGCATACAAGGGGTATAATTGCTTCTAGAAGCAAAGCATCTCAGCTGCTGCTTGTGTACCCTTCTCTATATTCCCTGATGACTCATAGGCCTCGTACACACGAGTAAATCCATTTGTTCAAATCGGTCGGACCGACCGATTTGAACAAATCTGTCTGCTGGGATTTTGGTTTGCTCGCGTGTACACACGAGCAAACCAAAATCCCCGCCAGCAGACAGTGCGCTGACGTGTCGTTGACGTGGCAGTGACGTTGACGCCGCCACGTCACCGCACCAGGAAGTAAAACACTTCCGCGCATGCGTCTAAATCATTCGGCGCGTGTGCGAGAAGACAAGTCTGCTGGTTAGCATACTAACCAGCAGACATGTCGGGCAGACTGGTTCCCAGCCGACAGATTTCAAAGCATGCTTTGAAATCTGTCGGGTGGCCAAATCCGTCGGTTTGCCCGTACACACGATCATATCTGTCTGCTGAAGCGGTCTAGCCACCGCGTTCTGGTCTGGTCGGATTTTGGTCCGATGGTGTGCACGCACATCAGACAAGTTCAAAGTTGTCTGATTAAAACGGTCCGTCAGACAAGTCTCAACAGACATGTCTGATCGTGTGTACAGGGCCTGAGACTTTAGGTATGCCTATGATGTGTGTTAGAAATATCATAATAATTGACAGCTATGTGTAAAATAAATACATTTTCATTTTCTTTCCTGCATTTTCCTAAAAAATTGTGGTAAATAATTACATTTCAAAGTGCCTTTTAGAAAATACCTTGGAGGTTCCGGTGTCCTGGTGCTCCAGAGGCTTTCAAAAATGTGCTAGGCAGTCAGAAAATTAGATAATTTATGCTCCTTGAAAGCCCAAAAGTGTTCCTTGGATTTTGGGCTCTTTTATGCATCTAGGCGGTAAAAAAAGTCTCACACATGTGGTATCCCCATACTCAGGGGTGTAATGAATATAAATATGTCTATGCTGTTTGTGAGACACAACTTTGTGAAAAAAAAATGTTTTTAATTTTCCAAAATTCTGGGACATTTTTTTTTTTAAATATACCTTGGAGACTAATTTTAAGGGGTCATTTGTGGAGTATTTGTAGTTTCCTGGCATTTTAGGGCCTTAAGAAATGACATAGGCAGTCAGTACACCAGGATTGATTTGTTTTTAAATATGTATACACAATAGTTTGTAGACTCTTGCACGGACTAAATAGTGTAAGTTATTTTTTTCAAGGAATGTAGCATACAACATTTTTGCCTAAATTTACGAAGAAAGATTATGTGTTTGCAAAATTTAATAACAGAAAGTAAGAAAAACGTGGGGGATTTGTTTTCAAATGTTGTCATACAAATTGTCACAGCTTATAAAAAAAAAGTGGTGCTTGACTCCTTCCACAAACCAAAATTTTGTGCAAAATCCACTAAAATCAGTAAACCTAAATCAACTATTCCACCAATCAGGTTTTAGCATGCAGTATATAAATCTCTGGGAAAATGGCGGCTCAAGAGTTTCTTTAGGATGCCTTAGAGCAAAACACCCTGAGGCAGAGACTTTGGCAGTCACTTACAGTCTCTGGACACATCACATCCTGGCTCGACATCCGGTAATTGGAACACACTATTCTTTATCACACAGGCTCTCTATGTTGGTGCCTACTTTGACACTTGTAAATGTTGAGTATATGATGTTTTTAATCTTTTTACAAATAGTTACTACACCATAAGCTTTTTTTTTTTTATACATGTGCATATGATGGCTAACATAAGAAAGAGGTGATTGTGGATCCTAAAACTTTTCTGGGTTTCTTGACAGACCAGACATCTGGGTCGCAGAAAGAAAGATTACAGCTTAAATCGACAAGTGGTTTATGGCCTTCTTGTAATAAAGAGGTTGTTTATATGTGGTGAGTGAGCACTCTTTAGCATGAGGTGGTCACTTCTGTATAGTTGGTGTGGAGGATAGAAAAACCTCAATACTGCAGTAGGAATGATTGGTGTGGGGACACACAGAAGTATATCATTTATAGACTTATGCAGACTTTTGATCACTTAATCACTTAATTATTAATGATTGGTAGAGATGGTTCCAATGTTCGAGTCAAAAGTACGTTGGACTCGAACAACGGGTGTTCATTTGTTCGCAGGGTGCCTTTGGCCAAGTATGGCTCAGGGGGATAAGAGAGAGAAGAAAGGAGGGCGCACCGACCTAGTGTGATACCGTATATCTCTCTTTTTAGCCATATGAATTCCCTTGATTCTGAGGAGGGCTGCAAGACTTGTGAATATACCCTGCAATTGGATCACGCCACCCCATAGCAAGAAATACCAGAGCGCAGGAAAAAAAATTGTCTACTATTGTCAGGGGAATAAGTCCATGCCCCACACTATATAAGGCTGACTACATGGCTAGATTAGGCAGGTTAGTTTATGGCGTGCAGGCAGAAACTGAAGGACGAAACTGAAGGAATGGCACTTTGCTACAAAGTATAGACTGTACAGCAAGTATAACCACTGGCAACAAAAGCGAGTAGACCCCAAAGTGAAAATGTCCAAATTGGGCTCAACCTCCCCAGTGTCATGTGACTCGTTGGTGTTACAAGGTCTCAGGTGTAAATAGGGAGCAGGTGTGTCAAATTTGGTGTTTTTGCTCTCACTCTCTCATACTGGTCACTGAATGTTCAACATGGCACTACATGGCAAAGAACTCTCTAAGGATCTGAAAAAAAGAATTGTTGCTCTACATAAAGATGGTATAGGCTATAAAAAGATGGCCACGACCCTGAAACTGAGCTACAGCATGGTAGCCAAGAACAAATATTGGTTTAACAAGACAGGTTCCACTCAAAACAGGCCTCACAATGGTCGACCACAGAGGTTGAGTGCACATGCTCAGCGTCATATCCGGATGTTGACTTTGAGAAATAGACGTATGAGTGCTGCCAGCATTGCTGCAGAGGTTGAAGGGGTGGGGGGGGTCAGCCTGTCAATGCTCAGACTGTACACCGCACACTGCATCAAATTTGCCTATTGGCTGGTGTCCCAAAGGAATCCTCCCAAATAGCCTAAAAACAATTTGCTCAAGACAAGCAGACAAAGGACATGGACTACTGGAACGATATCCTGTGGTCTGATGAGACCAATATAAACTTATTTGGTTAGATGGTGTCAAGCATGTGTGGCAGCAAACAAGTGAGGAGTACAAAGACAAGTGTGTCTTACCTACAGTCAACGCTGTATCCTGGCCTAGGCCAACAAGGCCCAGGCCTAGGGCAGCACTTTACAAGGGGGCAGCAGGGAAAGTGTCCCCGCCGGCTTGTGATACACTGTTAGTGTAATGCAAGCTGCTTCTAATTTTGACTGTCCTATCATCCTGGACTACAAACCTTCCTCACTGTGCTATATGTTTTCTGCTGCACCATTGACATGGTTATATCTTTTTAGTCCTCACTATAAAATGTTCAGAAATTTGTGCTTAAAGTAGAACTGTAGACAACACTTTTTATTTTTTATTTTGGATAGAGTAAGGGAGGGTTATAGCCCCTGTCAGTTTATTTTTTTATCATCCCTGTCCCGTTGCAGAGATTTCCCTTCCCTTCTTGCCCCATAGCCAAACAGGAAGTGAGATGAAATCTATGCAAATTAAGGGAATTCAATGACCCCCTCCGGGTCCTAAGAAATAGTGTCCGCAATTTCAGGGTGGGTCTTAAACAGAAAGAGGTGTGGCCTTGACAGGAAGGGGTGAGTCATATTTAAATTAGGGGTGTACAAGTTTAGTCAGGCCTAGGGCAGCACAAAACCTAAATACACTACTGCCTAGTGCCTACAGTCAAGTGTCATGGTCTTGGGCTGCATGAGTGCTGTCGGCACTGGGGAGTTACATTTCTTTGGGGGAACAATCAATGCCAACATGTGCTGTGACATACTGAAGCAGAGCATGATCCCCTCCCCTTGGAGACTGGGCCGCAGGGAAATATTCCAACATGTTAACGACCCCAAACACACCTCCAAGACGACCACTGCCTTGCTAAAGAAGCTGAAGGGTAAAGGGGATGGACTGGCCAAACATGTCTCCAGACCTAAACCCTAGTGAGCATCTATTTGGGCATCCTCAAATGGAAGGTGGAGGAGCGAAAGGTCTCTAACATCCACCAGCTCCATGATGTCATCATGGAGGAGTGGAAGAAGACTCCAGTGGCAACCTGTGAAGCTCTGGGGAATTTCATGCCCAAGAGGGTTAAGGCAGTGCTGGAAAATAATGGTGGCCACACAAAATATTGACACTTTGGACATTTTCACTTAGGAGTGTACTCACTTTTGTTGCCAGCGGTTTAGACATTAATGGCTGTGTGTTGAGTTATTTTGAGGGGACAACAAATATACATGTTATACAAGCTGTACACTCACTACTTTACATTGTAGCAAAATGTAGATATGTGCATTCCCGTTCGTACAAATGTTATTTTCGTACGAAAATGTTGATTTTCGTACCCGCGGGATAGTGTGTACACACGAAAACGGTAAAGCACCAAAATACGAAAACGACGGTATAACGGATGAGCCGCATAACGAACGACCGCAAATACGAACGAACGATTCGACGGGAAAAAAACGACAAAACGAAAACGGCAAAATAACGAAAATGAAATCTGTATCAAAAGATTTGCATTGTGTATTTTGTTTGAATCCGTTTTGTGTTGTATGTTCATTGTTCAATGACATCTATAACAAAATAATTTCATTATGTATATTGAATGAATTCCTTTTTCTGTTCGTATTGTGTATTCAAAATACTGAATGCAAATCTTTTGTTATAGGTGTCATATCAACATATGAAAATAAAAGAAAAAGGATTCAAATGCTAATCTTTTGTTTATCGTTTTTTTGAATGGCCAGAGAGTTAGGCTGGCCATACATGATACATTTTTCTGCGCAATTTTCTGTACAATTTTCTTTAGATTTACCTTTAACTATGTAGTGCAAGGGCCTGCCTGATTGCATACAATTGAAAGTGTTGTTTAGTTTGACCTCATATTATATGGTTTTTGGTAAATCTAAAAGAAAATTGTACAAGAAAATTGAACATGTATGGCCAGCCTCAGTGACTGAAAGCAACTTCTCTTTTGTGCTGAGTACACTAGTACAGTAAAGCCAAATAAACTTTTCTGTGGATTTTCATCTGAAGGGAGATCAGTTAGCCAGACTTTTGAACCCAAAAATGTTTTTTTGATGCAGTTTAACCACTTAAAGACCCCCGCACGCACATATACGGCCACAACATGGCTCGTACAGGCACAAGGGCGTAAATTTACGTCCCCGCCTGAGTGCGGTTCGGGGGTCCCATCGGGACCCCCTCCGCGGCGTGCGGGGGTCTCCCTACCTCTGGGAGCGATCCGGGATCTGCGGGCGGATGTCCGTGTTTTCCGCCCCCCCCCGCGATCGCTCCCAGCCAATGGGAGCGCGCTCCCAGCCTGTCACTTCCTCCTCCTGTGTTTACACAGGAAGGAGGAAATGATGTATTCTCTCATCGCAGCGCTGTTTCCCAGCGCTGCTGATGAGAGAAGACATGACAAGTAAGTGTGCACCAACACAACACTGACACACACTCACATAGGCATATTAACCCCTTGTGATCGCCCCCCCCCACCCCCCTGTCACAGTGTTACTGAATGCAGTGATTTAATCACTGCATTTAGTGTCAGTGTGACAGGCACTGTAAAAAACAGTTAGTGTTAGGTTCAGGATAGCCCCCCCACCCCCCCTAATAAAGTTTTAACCCCCTGATCACCGCCCTAGTTAACCCTTTCACTCCCTATTGCCAGCGTCACTAAGCGATCATTTTTCTGATCGCTGTATTAGTGTCGCTGTTCCCGCTAGGTAGCTATTTTTTTTTATTGCGATTTTTTTTTTTTACTAAAGACATGTGGCTAAATAAATTTTGGCCTAAATGTTTGACTAAAATTTAGTTTATTTGATTTTTTTTTAACAAAAAGTAAAAAATAGTGTTTTTTTTTCAAAAATGTCGCTCTATTTTTGTATATAGCGCAAAAAATAAAAATCGCAGAGGTGATCAAATACCACCAAAAGAAAGCTCTATTTGTGGGAAGAAAAGGACGCAAATTTTGTTTGGGAGCCACGTCGCACGACCGCGCAATTGTCTGTTAAAGCGACGCAGTGCCGAATCGCAAAAACACCTTGGGTCATTTACCAGCGTATTGGTCCGGGTCTTAAGTGGTTAAAAACAAACAAATTTTCTGAGAACGATCGGAAAACGATCGTTTTTATGTTTGTTGGTAAAACAGTCTGACCAAGTGTATGGGGCTTAACAATAGTTAATATGGATGAGCCACGTGTTGAAAGTGCCGCGAATCCCGCGATATATTTAGGAAAGTACAAAATGACGAAAATCCTTTTTTCTGTTCATATTTTCAGGGAGATCTGGCCAACTGATTAAACAAGAAATAACAATAAGTAGCCACAGGATTGTTGACTTATTAGATGGCCGAGTCTACAATTATGTAAGCAAGACTGCAAAGCAAGCTTCTATACTTTACATCACCCACAGTGCTTTGTAAAACCTTTGTCATGTATTCTATTTTTATTTATAAAATAAATACTGTACATACTATGAATACATAAAAAAAACCTGTTTAAAAACATACAGTATAAACCAAATAACAAAAACAACTAAAATAAAATTGGCCCTAAACTATTATGGAATGCTTTTCTAGAATCCTTAGTAGAAGTTCATACATACTGTATATTTCTCTCGTGTAAAACTGTATACATTTCACCATTAATTTCTGAGAACAGAGCATAATTATCTGTTTTATGATTGCAGTTTTTATCAAGTATGTTAAAATTGCTTTTTATCAAAGAACATTCACCAAAATAACGGTAGGGAACATATGCTAGCCATTTAATTGCAACACCTGCATTATAAATTAGTTGAAAAATGTTTGTAAAACATTTTTATTAATAGTTTCAATGAGCAGTCTAAATTATATTTTAATAGCGAGAGAAACTTCAAGCGAAATATTTGTACATAATCAATTTATAATTGTAAGAATAAAAGGAATTGGTAAACTGGCACAAAATACTAGACTGAGGGGTGGTTATACATATTAACTGCTTGCCGACCAGCCGCCGCAGTTCTACGGTGGCAGGTCGGCTCCCCTGCGTGAGAGCCCGTACAATAACGTCGGCTCTAAAAGCGAGCACTAGGGGGTAAAAATACCCCCTATTTTGTAAACGCTATAACTATTGCGCAAACCAATTAATAAACGCTTATTGCAAAAAAAATTATGAAAAATATGTAGAAGAATATGTATCGGCCTAAACTGAGGAATTTTTTATTTTATATATATAGTTTTGGGTGATATTTTTTATAGCAAAAAGTAAAAAATATATTTTTTTTCAAAATTGTCGCTCTATTTTTGTTTATAGAGCAAAAACTAAAAACCGCAGAGGTGATCAAATACCACCAAAAGAAAGCTCTATTTGTGGGGAAAAAGGGAAGCCAATTTTGTTTGGGAGCCACGTCGCACGACCACGCAATTGTCAGTTAAAGCGACGCAGTGCCGAATCGCAAAAAGTGCTCTGGTCTTTGACCAGCAATATGGTCCGGGGGTTAAATGGTTAAAAATATTACATAATCCTTTGAATAATTACACAGTTGTACAGTATATGTATACTGAAAGTTTAAAAGCATGTGACTTTGTTTAACAATGCAAATTTCTGTATACAATTCAAATAACAGGATATTACGCTACACATGAAAGATTTTTTTCTCAAAAAGTAAATGTCAAAGGAAGTTCTCCAAGGTAGCAAACCATTGTACCTGATTGTGAATTTTAATTAAATTCATAAGTAATGTTTCTACCTGGACAGATATCCTCCTTTACTATGTTAACATTCATTAGCAGTGTTTTATTCTTGTTCACTTCTTGACACACTTTATTTATGTATGCTTTAAAGAAGCCCTGCGTTAAAAAAATTACTTAAAATATAAATAATCCATAGCAACAGTAATTTTGAAGTTCGCTGGAAGCTGAACTCCAGGCAAAATGCTAAATACAAATATTAAATACATAAGGGAGAGATGTTTTACCTGCAGAATTTGTATTTCTATCCTTACAGTCCTCACATTTAAATATGCTGCTACAATGCACTTTCTTGTCTGTCGGTGCAGAAGACCTCATTTTAACACATGCAGATCTTGTGAGCTCATCTCTCTAACACTCTGCTCTCACTTCCTATCATCATGTCTCTCAATAGCAATAGTGATGAGCAAATCTACATCCAAAAATCCACAAACTACAAATTTGTTAAAACAAAGGACATGGAGTTATTTTAAGAAGACTTAAAGAGAAACATACAACATACAAATGCACAATTCTTTTAAATAATATGCTTGGGAGTTGTTTTAAGCTTTCCTTTTGAAGTGGTGCACCAGTATGATGTACATGAGTGAAATTTAGAAGAAATAAAAATTGTCACTTAAAGCGGAGGTTCACCCTAAAACTACTCTGTCCCATAGATAGCATCCAGCATACTGGCGTCAGCGTCAGTATGCTGTTTTTTTTTTTTTTAATCGGTCTACTTACTGTTAAATGAATAATTTTCTTTTCTCTCCACCAGGGGTGAATGGCGAGGCTATGTCGCATCACGCCTTCTGAAAATAGCCGATTTAGGACTCGGCTCTTTCCGGCGCTATACGGCACCTGCGCACAGACCTAGGAGCTGACTACGCAGGCGCCGTATATAGCCGAGTTCTATTTCGGCTTTTTTCGGAGGGCGTGACGCGCCATAGCCATAGGACTCGGCTATATACGGCGCCTGCGCAGTCAGCTCCTAGGTCTGTGCGCAGGCCTAAGTCTGTGCGCAGGCCATTCAGCCGCGGTGGAGAGAAAAGAAAATTCTTCATTAAACAGTAAGTAGACAGATTAAAAAAAAAAAACAGCATACTGGCGCTGACGCCAGTATGCTGGATGCTATGGGACAGAGTAGTTTTAGGGTGAACCTCCACTTCAATGACATCTCCCATTTGCTTTGTTCTGTTTGTAAGCAAAGAGGCCAAGGCTGCCTTTTTTTTTTGTATGAGACCCTAATCCTACATGAGGGTTTAAGGTTGATTATATAAATGGACCTATGCAAAAAAAAAATATATATATAAAACCAAAGAAACAAAATGACAATATTGTTGGCAGGGCTAGATTGTGAATAAAAACCAGCCCTGGAAATAATTTCATACCAGCCCTAGTGACGTAGCATGGGTTGTCAGCGCCCAAGGTAAGGCAAGTAATTTGCACCCCTAACCGGCAGACATTTAGTGCTCCCTGAGTCTCTTCAATGTAGGGGCGGACTGACAACTCATGGGGCCCCCGGGCAATAGAAGATTTGTTCTCCTTTCTTTCCCTCTATCCATATGTCTTTGTTTTTTTTTCATATCTCTCTCTATCCATCTTTCTTGTTCTTTCTTTTATTATGCCTCTCCCTTTTTATTTGTTTCAACCCTCTTTTCCTATCTCTTCCATGTATTCTCTTTTTATTCTATCGCTTAACCTTTTTTTGTTCTCTCTATCACTCATCTCCTTTCTTACCCCCCTATCTCCAGTCCTCTTTCTTTCCGAAAAGTGAATGGCTACATGCCAGGGGACATGTATTAATGCAATTTTTTTTAAAATGTCAGTTTTTTTGGGAGCAGTGATTTTAATAATGCTTAAGGTAAAACAATAAGTCAAATATTCCTTTAAATTTCGTACCTGGGGGTGTCTATAGTATGCCTGTAAAGTGGTGCATGTTCCCCATGTTTATAACAGCCCTAAAGGAAAAAAAGTCATTTAAAACTACTCGTGGCTATAATGAATTGTTGGGTCCTGGCAATACAGATAAAAGTAATTGAAAAAAATGGCATGAGTTCCCCCCCAGTCAATTACCAGGCCTGGGTCTGGTATGAATATTAAGGGGAACCCTGAACCAAAAGTAAAAAAAAAATTGCTTGGGGGTCCTCCAAAATTCTATACCAGGCTCTTTAGGTCTGATATGGATATTAAGGGGAACTCTTCACCATTTTTTTCTTAAATAGTGGAAGGGTTCCCCCAAAAATCCCTACCAGACCCTTATCCGAG
This sequence comes from Rana kukunoris, assembly GCA_029574335.1. NCBI lineage: Eukaryota > Metazoa > Chordata > Amphibia > Anura > Ranidae > Rana > Rana kukunoris. Next base: position 348,931,755 of record CM056053.1, on the reverse strand, counting down.
CACACAACCTGGCAGGCCGCATGAAAAGAGGGGAAACGAGAGAGCGCCCCCTCCTTAACCATACCAGGCCACATGCCCTCAACATGGGGAAGACGTCCCCATGTTGATGGGGACAAAGGCCTGATCCCCACAACCCTTGCCTGGTGGTTGTGGGGGTCTGCGGGTGGGGGGCTTATCAGAATCTGGAAGACCCCTTTAACAAGGGGACCCCCAGATCCCGTACTCCCATGTGAATTGGTAACAGGATACATTGTACCCCTACCATTTCACAGAAAAGTGTCAAAAATTTAAAAAACACACACCCAGCTTGGGACAAGTGCTTTATTAAAAACGAAAATCCAGCGATGTAATCATTCCCCCACCTGGAATACGGAAAAACACGCTGCCACAATCCGATTCCGCCTGCCGAATGACGCTAGACCCGCCGTGACAGCTTTTAAATAGCTGAGGGCGGGGCCACCTGTGACGTGCATGGGTGACCCCAACCTCAATGCTGAGAAATACAAGTAGATACTTATCCACCATGCCATACCATCAGAGAGGCATGTGATTGGCCCCAAATGTAAAGTATTCTGCAGCAAGACAATGACCCCAAATATACAGCTAATGTCACTAAGAACTATCTTGAGCATAAATAAAAACAAAGTGTCCTGGAAGTGATGGTTTAGCCCCACAGAGCCCTGATCTCAACATCATCGGGTCTGTATGGGATTACATGAAGAAACAGAAAAAACACAAAAGAGAGCAGCTACTGTAAGTGCAGCAATGTTAAAATATTTTAATACAGGACAGACAATTTGTAACTCACACGATTGTAGATATCACAGCGCATGTAGGAAGGTGTAAATGGTTCATCCACTCCTGGGGGAAGGTGGTGAGCTCACAGGTGGAGAGACAGCTGATGATCCCGGCTGCATTGGTGGCTCCCAGCACTTCCTGGTTCTCAGAATTGGCTCAGGAGCAGCTGGACACGTCACTTCCCGATGGAGAGGGAGTGGGGAGGATTTGTGCTCCTTCCTCAGGCAATAGCGGTGGCCATGTTGGAAGTGTTTTTTATAGTCTATTTTGCCAGGATATGTTGATGCGGTGCCATGATGGCAACAGACCTCTAATTACAAAGTAGGAGCTGGTGTGACAGACTGGATTGAAACAAGGACGGTTGTATACATCACAATAGGAATAATACTATACAAACAAATGGGGGGGGGGGTGATTAAAAAAATAACACAAATAAAGACAAATGAAAACGAGAGAAGGACTGAACAAAAAACTCAAACTTTTTTTGAAAAAAATGTATAAATGAAGTCAAATAAAATGTGAAAAATAAAAATTAATAATAAAAAATAAACATAAAAATTAAAAAAAAAAAAAATAGAGAAAAAAATGTGAAATGATAATAATAAAACTAATAAAAATAAAATAGAAAAACAGGAAAGAAAAAAAGTATAGTTAGATATAAGAATGAAATTTAAAGGATGATAAATAAAGATAAGACTGGAAAAGGGATTAAAGCAACTGTATATTGGGAGGGGGAGGTACATGAGGGGAGGGGGAGTATAAATTGTGTTTATTAAATTAATGAGTTATTAATTAAGACAAATATAAATGGATTTAATTGAAAAAAAGGGGGGCTGAAGGGATGATGAGAGGAAGGAGGTGATGGGGGAATGGTAAGATGATGCCAAAAGACATACTTGGAGCGAGTACCTTATTTGGGGGGGGGGGACTGATGAGAGAAGTACTTACTATTGATGGATGTCTAGGCGGGGAAAAGGACCGTAATTGTCCTTAACCCAATACAATTATTGATAAATGATAAATGATGTTAGCAAAAAAGCAAAAAACAAATGGAGATTTCAGAACTAGAATATGATGAATAAAAAAATGTTTGGGGACACTGAGTTGGTTTGACCCTGCGCCCATTAATCGCCTGTGTTCCCAAAATCTTTTACATAGTGTACGGATCGTGCAGCCTACATATAAGAGACAGTTATACAGACAGTAAGTATATCACTGTAACGGTCACCACAGTTTACGATCTTCCATTCCATCGCCCCAACCACAACAGCTTATCCGACAGTCCGACAAGCTAGCAGACCCGATCCATAAGAATTCCCTCAGAGAGGATTTTATTTCATTTTACTGGATTCAATTCTGTTTTTTATTATTATTTTTACTATTACTTACTCTTTCAACACATTTTTTCTTTATTTATATTTTTATTTTTATCTTCATTTTTCTTTTTCCTTTTCTATTTTATTTAATTTAGATTTTTTTTCCAAATATTTTTCAATTTCTTTCCGTCCTTCTTTCATTTTCATTTGTCTTCATTCTTCCACTCATTCTCCACTTTAGTTCATCCATTTCCCAACTGCTTCTAGATTGTTTGATAATTTTATGCATATATATTTAAATTCTTTCATGTTGTATAAAAAGTTTGTTACCACCCCTCTCCACCCTTTTTTGTATAATATTATTCCTATTGTGATGTATACAACATTTCTTGTTTAATTTTAATGCTAATTTCTATTAATATGCTCTGAATGCATGTTCCTCAAACTTTGTAATTAGATGTCTGTTTGTGAGCGGTTGGAACCCTGAACCAAAAGTAAAAAAAAAATAGCTTGGGGGTCCTCCAAAATTCTATACCAGGCTCTTTAGGTCTGATATGGATATTAAGGGGAACTCTTCACCATTTTTTTCTTAAATAGTGGAAGGGTTCCCCCAAAAATCCCTACCAGACCCTTATCCGAGCACGCAACCTGGCAGGCCGCATGAAAAGAGGGGAAACGAGAGAGCGCCCCCTCCTTAACCATACCAGGCCACATGCCCTCAACATGGGGAAGACGTCCCCATGTTGATGGGGACTAAGGCCTGATCCCCACAACCCTTGCCTGGTGGTTGTGGGGGTCTGCGGGTGGGGGGCTTATCAGAATCTGGAAGACCCCTTTAACAAGGGGACCCCCAGATCCCGTACTCCCATGTGAATTGGTAACAGGATACATTGTACCCCTACCATTTCACAGAAAAGTGTCAAAAATTTAAAAAACACACACCCAGCTTGGGACAAGTGCTTTATTAAAAACGAAAATCCAGCGATGTAATCATTCCCCCACCTGGAATACGGAAAAACACGCTGCCACAATCCGATTCCGCCTGCCGAATGACGCTAGACCCGCCGTGACAGCTTTTAAATAGCTGAGGGCGGGGCCACCTGTGACGTGCATGGGTGACCCCAACCTCAATGCTGAGAAATACAAGTAGATACTTATCCACCATGCCATACCATCAGAGAGGCATGTGATTGGCCCCAAATGTAAAGTATTCTGCAGCAAGACAATGACCCCAAATATACAGCTAATGTCACTAAGAACTATCTTGAGCATAAATAAAAACAAAGTGTCCTGGAAGTGATGGTTTAGCCCCACAGAGCCCTGATCTCAACATCATCGGGTCTGTATGGGATTACATGAAGAAACAGAAAAAACACAAAAGAGAGCAGCTACTGTAAGTGCAGCAATGTTAAAATATTTTAATACAGGACAGACAATTTGTAACTCACACGATTGTAGATATCACAGCGCATGTAGGAAGGTGTAAATGGTTCATCCACTCCTGGGGGAAGGTGGTGAGCTCACAGGTGGAGAGACAGCTGATGATCCCGGCTGCATTGGTGGCTCCCAGCACTTCCTGGTTCTCAGAATTGGCTCAGGAGCAGCTGGACACGTCACTTCCCGATGGAGAGGGAGTGGGGAGGATTTGTGCTCCTTCCTCAGGCAATAGCGGTGGCCATGTTGGAAGTGTTTTTTATAGTCTATTTTGCCAGGATATGTTGATGCGGTGCCATGATGGCAACAGACCTCTAATTACAAAGTAGGAGCTGGTGTGACAGACTGGATTGAAACAAGGAAGGTTGTATACATCACAATAGGAATAATACTATACAAACAAATGGGGGGGGGGGGTGATTAAAAAAATAACACAAATAAAGACAAATGAAAACGAGAGAAGGACTGAACAAAAAACTCAAACTTTTTTTGAAAAAAATGTATAAATGAAGTCAAATAAAATGTGAAAAATAAAAATTAATAATAAAAAATAAACATAAAAATAAAAAAAATAAAAAATAGAGAAAAAAATGTGAAATGATAATAATAAAACTAATAAAAATAAAATAGAAAAACAGGAAAGAAAAAAAGTATAGTTAGATATAAGAATGAAATTTAAAGGATGATAAATAAAGATAAGACTGGAAAAGGGATTAAAGCAACTGTATATTGGGAGGGGGAGGTACATGAGGGGAGGGGGAGTATAAATTGTGTTTATTAAATTAATGAGTTATTAATTAAGACAAATATAAATGGATTTAATTGAAAAAAAAGGGATTTTTAAATACAGCTTACCTGTAAAATCCTTTTCTTGGAGTACATCACGGGACACAGAGCGGCATATTCATTACTATGTGGGTTATATGGAGTACCTTCAGGTGTGGACACTGGCAATCTCAAACAGGAAGTCCCCTCCCTATATAACCCCCTCCCCTAGAGGGAGTCCCTCAGTTTTGTAGCAAGCAGTATGCCTCCCAAAATGGTCACCCAAAAGAGGGGTGGGAGCTCTGTGTCCCGTGATGTACTCCAAGAAAAGGATTTTACAGGTAAGCTGTATTTAAAAATCCCTTTTTCTTTCTCGTACATCACGGGACACAGAGCGGCATATTCATTACTATGTGGGATGTCCGAAAGCAATGCTTTAATGAGGGGAGGGAGACATCTTCCAAAGAAGGATTCAATTTAGAGATAAACTCAAATCATAATAATAATTCCAACTTAGTCAAGAAAAAAAAAAAAAAAAAAACTTTTTTTTTTTTTTTTTTTTTTTTTATAACCAAGGGTGCTTCTGATCCCGAGGATTTCAAACTGCAGCCTGTAGTACTGCCTGACCAAAGGCAGCATCCGCATTTCTTCTCACGTCTAGTTGATAAAACCTTGTAAACGTGTGGACTGATGACCACGTTGCCGCCTTGCATATCTGAGCCATAGAGATCTGATGGTGTGCTGCCCAAGAGGCGCCCATGGCCCTGGTAGAATGGGCCTTTACCGACAACGGAGGAGGCAACCTCTTCAACCCGTAGGCTTGAATGATTAATTGTCTAATCCATCTCGAGATGGTGGATTTTGCAGCTGCCTGCCCCTTCTTGGGGCCATCTGGTAGAACGAATAACACATCTGTTTTCCGGATCTTTTCTGTAGCTTTGTCAGGAAAGGTTCCATCCGCTGGTGCTATTTATATTCTTTCTTGCAGTGCTGCGTCCCACCAGCAGGGGTCTCCTGGCAGTTCAGAGCTGTCAGGGGAACTTCCCCCTGCTGGTATATCACCTTTGGGACGCAGTACTGACCTTCACCAGCGGATGGACCCTGGCAGTGTGGAGCACCTGGCCCTTGCTACGTTCAGGTGTGACCTGAACACAATTAACACGCCCTATATATACCCGGCAGGTTCAAACAGAACTTGCCTTGGTATCCGTCTATCAACCCGACCCTGTGCCTGTTATCTGGACCCTGTACCTGTTATCTGGACCCTGTACCTGTTATCTGGACTCTGTACCTGTTATCTGGACCCTGTACCTGCTGTCTCCCTCCTGGTCCCTCCTGGTCCCTCCTGGTCCCTCCTGATCCGTCCTGATCCATCCGGATCCGTCCTGATCCATCCTGATCCGTCCTGATCCATCCTGACCTGATCCCTCTCCTGGACTTTCCCTTCCTATTCATTCCCCGTCCGCAGCTACTTCCTGATCCCCCGTGTATGACCTCGGCCTGGCCTGTTTACGATTCCGGTATTTCCCTTTCTGTAGATATTGTCTTTAGTGTTATTTGTGTCACTGTGGATCTTTTGTTTGTTGCACTGTGCTGGTTGAAGGTGGTGGGGTGTTACCCCCTCTTCTTAAATAAATCACCCTTTTACCTATATCTGTTTGGATTCCTCTTTTTGCAATCACACAGTACTGGTCTATTTCTAATCCCTGACAGTATACCAAGGCCATCCTAGACCAGACGTGCTTGCATTTAAGGAACCACCCCGTTGTTGTGCGTTTTTCTGAAGCATGGATTTCAATGAAATCTGTTACTTTTCCCTACTGGCTGAGGAGGATAGGGAGTATTGTCGCCAGGTTTTTGAGGGGTGGACAAGGAATCAGCTGATGGAAACCATCCGATCAGCTCATTCTTTGGTGGATCAGGGCTATATGTCTTTTGACGATATTCACTCACTGATTCAGTTATGTGTTGAATTGGCTCCGTGTGTTATTCCTGATGGTGGTGACGACTTCTCTCCCCCCTTCAGTCCTGACCAAGTTGAATCCCTGGTATGGTTGATGGAGGATGATCCAGCCTCCTTTGATGAACACTATTGCTCTTGTTCCCAGCAGAAGTTATCTGAATGCATTAGTTCAGTGCAGTCCTTGATTAAACAAGGTGTGTGTGAATCAGCCTTTGTTCAACCTGTGCTGCAGGCATGGTCAGATCTCCTGATCCCAGCCAAGCCACTGCATCCCAGCCCTGCCATTAACCATTTACCTTCCCAAGGATCTAGCCGTCCATTGCCAATGACAACCTCAGCTATAGCCCAGTTAATTCCGCTTCCTACCAAGTATTATTACCCAGTCTCTACTTGTTGTACCTACCCTGCCTTTAATCCACCTGTAACTCCTCCACAAAAACCTCCTCCAGTCACCATCCCTGTGTCTCTGCCATATTCCAATCCTTCCTCCTACTTTATTCCATCCTCGTCATACATCACTTCTGTTAGTAAACCTGCAGTGTCTAAATCTAAAAAGAAACGGAAGTACTTCCCAACCCATACCATCGTGCCAGTTACCCAGCCTGTCCCAGTGCCCTCTGCTCAACCTGTCCCAGTGCCCTCTGCGCAACCCGTTCCAGTGCCATCTGTTCCTGTGCCAGCTTGCCACCCTGATGTTCCTGTGCCAGCTTGCCACCCTGATGTTCCTGTGCCAGCTTGCCACCCTGGTGTTCCTGTGCCAGCTTGCCACCCTGGTGTTCCTGTGCCAGCTTGCCACCCTGGTGTTCCTGTGCCAGCCTGCCACCCTGGTGTTCCTGTGCCAGCCTGCCACCCTGGTGTTCCTGTGCCAGCCTGCCACCCTGGTGTTCCTGTGCCAGCCTGCCACCCTGGTGTTCCTGTGCCAGCCTGCCACCCTGGTGTTCCTGTGCCAGCTTTCCAGTCCGCTGCCCAGCCTGATGACTTCCAGTCCGCTGCCCAGCCTGATGACTTCCAGTCCGCTGCCCAGCCTGATGACTTCCAGTCCGCTGCCCAGCCTGATGACTTCCAGTCCGCTGCCCAGCCTGATGACTTCCAGTCCGCTGCCCAGCCTGATGACTTCCAGTCCGCTGCCCAGCCTGATGACTTCCAGTCCGCTGCCCAGCTTGATGACTTCCAGTCCGCTGCCCAGCCTGATGACTTCCAGTCCGCTGCCCAGCTTGATGACTTCCAGTCCGCTGCCCAGCTTGATGACTTCCAGTCCGCTGCCCAGCTTGATGACTTCCAGTCCGCTGCCCAGCTTGATGACTTCCAGTCCGCTGCCCAGCCTGATGACTTCCAGTCCGCTGCCCAGCTTGATGACTTCCAGTCCGCTGCCCAGCTTGATGACTTCCAGTCCGCTGCCCAGCTTGATGACTTCCAGTCCGCTGCCCAGCTTGATGACTTCCAGTCCGCTGCCCAGCTTGATGACTTCCAGTCCGCTGCCCAGCTTGATGACTTCCAGTCCGCTGCCCAGCTTGATGACTTCCAGTCCGCTGCCCAGCTTGATGACTTCCAGTCCGCTGCCCAGCTTGATGACTTCCAGTCCGCTGCCCAGCTTGATGACTTCCAGTCCGCTGCCCAGCTTGATGACTTCCAGTCCGCTGCCCAGCTTGATGACTTCCAGTCCGCTGCCCAGCTTGATGACTTCCAGTCCGCTGCCCAGCTTGATGACTTCCAGTCCGCTGCCCAGCTTGATGACTTCCAGGTGCCCAGCTGATGACTTCCAGGTTGATGACTTCCAGGTTGATACCGGTTGATACCCAGGTCGATGACTTCCAGGTTGATGTCTTCCAGTCTGCTGCCCAGCTTGATGACTTCCAGTTTGCCGCCCATGTTGATGACTTTCAGTCTGCCGCCCAGGTTGATGACTTCCAGGTTGATGACTTCCAGGTTGATGACTTCCAGGTTGATACCGCCCAGGTCGATGACTTCCAGGTTGATGTCTTCCAGTCTGCTGCCCAGCTTGATGACTTCCAGTTTGCCGCCCATGTTGATGACTTCCAGTCTGCCGCCCAGGTTGATGACTTCCAGTCTGCTGCCCATGTTGATGACTTCCAGTCTGCTGCCCAGGTTGATGACTTCCAGTCTGCTGCCCAGGTTGATGACTTCCAGTCTGCTGCCCAGGTTGATGACTTCCAGTCTGCCGCCCAGGTTGATGACTTCCAGTCTGCTGCCCATGTTGATGACTTTCAGTCTGCTGCCCAGGTTGATGACTTCCAGTCTGCTGCCCAGGTTGATGACTTCCAGTCTGCCGCCCAGGTTGATGACTTCCAGGTTGATGCCGCCCAGGTTGATGACTTTCACGTCTGCTGCCCAGGTTGATGACTTCCCGTCTGCTGCCCAGGTTGATGACTTCCAGTCTGCTGCCCAGGTTGATGACTTCCAGTCTGCTGCCCAGGTTGATGACTTCCAGGTTGATGCCGCCCAGGTTGATGACTTCCCGTCTGCGGCCCAGGTTGATGGCTTCCAGTCTGCTGCCCAGGTTGATGACTTCCAGGTTGATGACTTCCAGTCTGCTGCCCAGCTCGATGACCCGGAGCCTGCTGCCCAGCTCGATGACCCGGAGCCTGCTGCCCAGCTCGATGACCCGGAGCCTGCTGCCCAGCTCGATGACCCGGAGCCTGCTGCCCAGCTCGATGACCCGGAGCCTGCTGCCCAGCTCGATGACCCGGAGCCTGCTGCCCAGCTCGATGACCCGGAGCCTGTCGCCCAGCTCGATGACCCGGAGCCTGCTGCCCAGCTCGATGACCCGGAGCCTCCCATTGCCCAGTTAGTCACCCTGGACTCTTCCCGGCAACGGATAGTTAGAGCGTCCGGAGGCCGCTCCTTTGAGGGGGGGTACTGTCAGGAAAGGTTCCATCCGCTGGTGCTATTTATATTCTTTCTTGCAGTGCTGCGTCCCACCAGCAGGGGTCTCCTGGCAGTTCAGAGCTGTCAGGGGAACTTCCCCCTGCTGGTATATCACCTTTGGGACGCAGTACTGACCTTCACCAGCGGATGGACCCTGGCAGTGTGGAGCACCTGGCCCTTGCTACGTTCAGGTGTGACCTGAACACAATTAACACGCCCTATATATACCCGGCAGGTTCAAACAGAACTTGCCTTGGTATCCATCTATCAACCCGACCCTGTGCCTGTTATCTGGACCCTGTACCTGTTATCTGGACCCTGTACCTGTTATCTGGACTCTGTACCTGTTATCTGGACCCTGTACCTGCTGTCTCCCTCCTGGTCCCTCCTGGTCCCTCCTGGTCCCTCCTGATCCGTCCTGATCCATCCGGATCCGTCCTGATCCATCCTGACCTGATCCCTCTCCTGGACTTTCCCTTCCTATTCATTCCCCGTCCGCAGCTACTTCCTGATCCCCCGTGTATGACCTCGGCCTGGCCTGTTTACGATTCCGGTATTTCCCTTTCTGTAGATATTGTCTTTAGTGTTATTTGTGTCACTGTGGATCTTTTGTTTGTTGCACTGTGCTGGTTGAAGGTGGTGGGGTGTTACCCCCTCTTCTTAAATAAATCACCCTTTTACCTATATCTGTTTGGATTCCTCTTTTTGCAATCACACAGTACTGGTCTATTTCTAATCCCTGACAAGCTTTAAGATAGGCCTTTATGGCCCGGACAATATCCAATGGTATGCAGCAACCCCTCCTTTCTAGATGTAGGTTTTGGAAAGAAGGATGGAAGTACCAAATCCTGGTTTAAGTGAAATTTGGATATAACCTTTGGTAGAAAGGAAGGATGGGGCCGGAGAACTGCCCTGTCCTTATGCAGAACGAGATATGGTTCCTTACACGATAAGGCTGCTAATTCTGACACTCTCCTGGCCGAAACTATGGCGACCAAGAAAACCAACTTTCTTGTCAGTAAGACTAAAGGAATCTCAGCCAACGGCTCAAAAGGCTGTTTCTGTAGAGTGGACAGGACAAGATTTAAGTCCCAAGGACAAATTGGTGACTTGACAGGAGGATTAATACGCAAGATCCCCTGTAAGAAGGTCTTTACCAGCGAGTGGATGGCCAGCGGCCTCTGAAACCACACTGACAGAGCTGAGATCTGTCCCTTGATTGTGCTTAGTGCCAGGCCTTTATCCACTCCTAGCTGGAGAAAACTTAACACCCTATCTATAGTATAATTGCGGCAATTCCATCTTTTGGATTCACACCAGCCTATGTAGTTCCTCCACACCCTGTAATAAATCACCCTGGAGACCGGCTTTCTAGCCCTAATCAGGGTAGGGATTACCTGCCTAGACAGACCTCTACCCCTGAGAATCAGGGATTCAGCCTCCAGGCCGTCAAATTTAGACGCTGTAATGTAGGGTGGAGGATCGGGCCTTGTGAGAGTAGGTCTGGTTGTAGAGGAAGAGTCCAAGGGTCTCCCACTGCCATCTTCAGGACTAGTGAGTACCAAGTCCTCCGGGGCCAAGCCGGAGCTACTAGAATGACTGGCTTGTTCTCCACTCTGATCTTGCGCAACAGGCGCGGGAGTAACTGTAGTGGAGGGAATGCATATAGAAGTTTGAATTGATGCCAAGGGCAAACCAACGCATCGGTTCCGCAGGCCATAGGATCCCTCGCTCGCGACACGAACCTGTCTAGTTTCTTGTTGAACCTGGATGCCATTATATCTACGTCCGGCATTCCCCACCTCTGGCAGATTGTCTGAAAGACCTGGGGATGCAGAGACCACTCCCCTGGCAACAGACTCTGGCGACTTAAGAAGTCTGCCTGCAGGTTGTCCACTCCGGGAATGAATATCGCTGAAATGCAGGGTACATGAACCTCTGCCCATTGAAAAATCAAGTTCACCTCCCTCTGAGCGGCCTGGCTCCTGGTTCCCCCTTGGTGGTTTATGTATGCCACCGCCGTGGCATTGTCTGACTGGATTCTCACCGGGAACCCCTTTAATCTGGAGGTCCATGCCAGAAGGGCTAGGCGAGCAGCTCTGATTTCCAAGATATTGATGGGGAGCTGCCTCTCTGCTTTCACCCAAGTTCCCTGGCGGGAGAACCCCTCGAAGACCGCCCCCCAGCCTGCCAGGCTGGCGTCTGTGGTAACTACCTTCCAGACAACAGGGCTGAAGGATTTTCCCTTTAGAAGATTCTGAGGGTTCAACCACCAGGCCAGGCTTTGTCGGACCCTTGATGATAGCGTCAAAGGGGACTCTAAGGCATGTGCCCTCTTGCCCCAGGCTGCTAGAATGGCTGCCTGTAGGACGCGAGTGTGGATCTGAGCGTATGTTACTGCCTCGAACGTGGCCACTAGCTTGCCTAGTAATCGCATACACAGGCGAATAGTTGGTTTTTTCTTGTTTAGAACCAACTGAACCAACCCCTTGATAGCCTCGATCTTTACAAGGGGCAGGAACACCTTTTGATGTTCTGTGTCTAACCTCATGCCGAGGTATTCCAACTGCTTTGTAGGCTGGAACGCTGACTTTCCCCGGTTTAGGACCCAGCCGAATTCTTCGAGGTACCGAACCGTGAGGTTTACTGCCTTTTGCAGACCCGGCCGTGAGTGATCTATGATTAAAAGGTCGTCCAAGTATGCTAGGACTGTGACCCCTTGGATCCTTAAATTGGCCAGAACTGGGGCTAGGATCTTCGTGAATACCCGGGGGGCCGTGGCCAGCCCGAAGGGGAGCGCCCTGAATTGGAAGTGTCGCTGCCCCACCGCGAAGCGTAAAAACCTTTGATGCGACTGAAAGATTGGTACATGAAGGTAAGCATCCTTTATGTCTATGGAGGCCAGAAAATCGTCCTTCTGAAGCGCGGCGGCTGCTGACCGGATGGATTCCATCCGGAAGGAACGAACCCTTAGGTAACCGTTTAACCTCTTTAGGTCCAAGATTGGCCTGACATCGCCGTTGGGCTTTGGTATGACAAAGAGATTGGAATAGAAACCTAGGCCTTGCTCTTGGGCTGGCACTTCTATAATTACGTCCTGGCAAAGCAGGTGATCCAAAGCTGCCAGCATTGAGGCCTTCCTTGCTGGATCCCTTGGTAGCCTTGATTCTTGAAAATGAGGCGGAGGATACCTTAGAAACTCCAGTCTGTAACCTGTGGTTACAGATGCCCGGACCCATTTGTCGGGGATCTTGGCTTCCCAAACTTCTGAGAAGAAACAAAGCCTTCCCCCCACCCGCGAGAGTGGGGGCGCCCCTTCATAAGGCAGACTTAGGGGCTGTCTTTGACGGCTTGCGATACCACGGCCTCTTACCCCCAGGGGTCTGTCCCTGCGATCTACTGTTAACGTTGGATCGTGCGGGCTGCCGTCGATACTGCCTGGAATTCGAGGGCCCCGAGACAGGAAAGAGCTGCCTTTTAAATGTAGGAGCCCGGAATGTCTTTTTGACCGGTAAAAGGGTACTCTTGCCATTTGAAATAGTCTGAATATATTTATCCAGATCCTCTCCGAAGAGTCGTCCTCCATGGAAGGGAAACCCTGCCAGAAGCTTTTTGCATGGGGGCTCCGCCGCCCAGTTCTTCAACCATAAGAGCCTTCTCCTGTGCACCAAAAATAGTGATAAACGAGAGGCCTGCTGGATGGAATCTTTTATAGCATCTACCGCAAAACACAGAGCTCTGGGAATGTCAGAAAACTCTTCTGCTTGTTGGGTAGGCATGTCCTTTAACATTTCCTTTGTCTGGTCTTTTAATGCCTGACAAACTCCAATTGCAGCCACCGCTGGCTGCACCACTGCTCCTGCCGTAGCAAAGGATGCTTTTAAAAGTGTCTCTAATCTTTTATCAACCGGATCTTTAAACATATGTATGTTTTCCACCGGGCAAGTTAGTGATTTATTCACACATGAGATGGCTGCATCCACTACTGGGAGCCTCCACCTCTTGGAGAATTTTTCCTCCATGGGGTAAATGACCGCAAATCTTTTCGGTGGCAGAAAAATCCTGTCCGGCCGTACCCAATCTCGAAAGATCAATTCCTCCAAGAGAGGATGGACCGGAAAAACTGCGTTGCTTAACGGAGCTTTCAAAGAGCCCAGAGAGGATACCGGAGGAACCTGAGGCTCTGGCAATGGCAAACTAAATGCCGAGCGGACCATGTCTGTCAAAGACTGTACCCACAATCTTTCTGTCTGGGAGTCTGAAAATGGTTCCTCAGAGGCAGACCCCTCCATCCCTGAACCCTCTTGGTTCAGGTCTAGTTGATCCTCCTGTGATTCCAATTCCTCCAGAGAGAGAATCTCAGCATCTGAGGATACACCTCTTGGTGATGGGGATCTAACCCGTTTCTTACCAGGAATAGCTCTAGCGATCAATGCTGCTATTCTCTCTTCTAGCCCCCCTAGGGATACGGCTAGCATCTCCTCTGTGATAAACACAGGGCTGGGCTGATCTGGGCCAGCCTCCGCACCAGATCCCCCTAATGGCTCATCCAAGGCGCCTTTTATGTTAATAAGTTGCGGGGAAAGTATCGGCATATCATCAGAATCAGAAAGGGAACCCTTTTGTTTTTTGGTCTTTTTTGTACCCTTTGACCCCGAACCCTTGGAAGCCATAATACAAAATCGAGGGACTCCGCCCACACAACAGACTGTAGTGGCCAGGAGTACAAAACCAGAGTTTAGGGGACAATAGATCACTAATGCCCAAAAACTGATGGGATCCCGTATGTTTTTTTTTTTTTTTTTTTAAATATATATTATATATATTTTCTCTTTTACCACATACAGTGACCCCAAACTTAGTTTGCCAGCCTCCAACCTGCTGCAAAAAGGGGAATTTCTTGGCTTAACAAAAAAGGCATTGGAACAAAGTCCAGCATGTACTACCCCTCTTCCGCCACCGGGAGTCACTGTTCTGCCGCTCTGCGTCCTCTCCTTCTGAAAGTCAGTCTCAGACTGAGCACTGACCATGCCTGCTGTCTATAACAGCACAAAGGCGCGCCCCTGTATGACGCCGCAGGCACGCCCCCCCCCGCCCTCCTGTCTGAACGGCGCGCAAAACGTCTATAAGACGTGCGCGCGCACGCGCGCGCGCGTATGCCGGAAACAGGAAGAACATGGAGGAGCCGCGCTGCTGGAGATCCAGGAACGCAGAACAGGCGGCAGATTCAAAACCCCCGGCCAGGTAGGACTCTCCAAAGGCCCCTAGGGATCCTTACTAGCCCTAGGAAGAAAGCAGCAGGTTTAGCTAGCAACACATTTTTAGACAGGGGAACCTAGTGATGGGGGAGAAAGGGTGTCATCCTGTCTCTCTTAGACATAGTGAGCAAGGTTGCCCATGCAGAGCATACTTAGGCTATCCCCCCTTTTAGGTTACCCCGGAGAGCCTGCTGTCGAACCAAGTCCCGCAGGCTCCCCCTTACCTGCTCCATGCTGCAGGATGTTTGTCCAGCAAACTGATCCAATCTTCTCCCATCTCCGTGGGTAGCGTAGTAGACCTTCAGGCCCTGGGGTCCTATGAAGGTACCCACTGTCCTGGACCTATATAGCACCCTGGCAAACAGGAACTTATGGTTTTTACAAACTCCAAGTCCTGGGCCCAGGGTCCAGCCCTCCAAAGAGGAGCCTTATAGGCAAAACCCCACGGCTTGGGGCCCGGGTACTGTCCACTTTGGCACTGAGGCTCCTTGGACAGATCCGGTTAGCCCGCCCTTAATCCCAAGGATGTGGAGCAAAGCTATTCCGTGACCAACACCTAAGACACTGGCGAAAAAACTGAGGGACTCCCTCCACGGGAGGGGGTTATATAGGGAGGGGACTTCCTGTTTGAGATTGCCAGTGTCCACACCTGAAGGTACTCCATATAACCCACATAGTAATGAATATGCCGCTCTGTGTCCCGTGATGTACGAGAAAGAAAAGGGGGGCTGAAGGGGGGGGGGGGGACTGATGAGAGAAGTACTTACTATTGATGGATGTCTAGGCGGGGAAAAGGACCGTAATTGTCCTTAACCCAATACAATTATTGATAAATGATAAATGATGTTAGCAAAAAGGCAAAAAACAAATGGAGATTTCAGAACTAGAATATGATGAATAAAAAAATGTTTGGGGACACTGAGTTGGTTTGACCCTGCGCCCATTAATCGCCTGTGTTCCCAAAATCTTTTACATAGTGTACGGATCGTGCAGCCTACATATAAGAGACAGTTATACAGACAGTAAGTATATCACTGTAACGGTTACCACAGTTTACGATCTTCCATTCCATCGCCCCAACCACAACAGCTTATCCGACAGTCCGACAAGCTAGCAGACCCGATCCATAAGAATTCCCTCAGAGAGGATTTTATTTCATTTTACTGGATGCAATTCTGTTTTTTATTATTATTTTTACTATTACTTACTCTTTCAACACATTTTTTCTTTATTTATATTTTTATTTTTATCTTCATTTTTCTTTTTCCTTTTCTATTTTATTTAATTTAGATTTTTTTCCAAATATTTTTCAATTTCTTTCCGTCCTTCTTTCATTTTCATTTGTCTTCATTCTTCCACTCATTCTCCACTTTAGTTCATTCATTTCCCAACTGCTTCTAGATTGTTTGATAATTTTATGCATATATATTTAAATTCTTTCATGTTGTATAAAAAGTTTGTTACCACCCCTCTCCACCCTTTTTTGTATAATATTATTCCTATTGTGATGTATACAACATTTCTTGTTTAATTTTAATGCTAATTTCTATTAATATGCTCTGAATGCATGTTCCTCAAACTTTGTAATTAGATGTCTGTTTGTGAGCGGTTGGCATGGCACCACATCAACTTCTCCTGGCAAAATAGACTATAAAAGACACTTACAACATGGCCACTGCTATTGCCTGATGAAGGAGCACAAATGCTACGAAGACGCGATCCTCCCCACTCCCTCTCTAATCGGTCCAGCCGCTCCTGAGCCGATTCTGAGAACCAGGAAACGCTGGGAGCCACCAGCGCAAACGGAATCAGCTGTCTCTCCATCTACAAGCTCACTGCCTTCTCCCAGGAGTGGATGAACCATTTATACCTTCCTACATGCGCTGTGATCTCTACGATCTTGTGAGTTACAGATTGCTGCACTTAGATGGCGCTGCTCTCTTTTGTGTTTTACTGTCTACAGAGCCCCTTCTAGGCAGCAGCCATTCACAGTCAGCCTATCCATGACCACTAACACACCTTGTGCTGCATTTGAAGTTTCATACATGGACTCTCTGCTATAGAAAGCTGTCTAATTGCCCAGTCTCTCTATCGAGCTGACAGAGCACATATGTATATGATATTTCTATGAAGAAACATAAGGATTATATGCAGCCTTCATCCACAGATGATCTGTAGTTCGTTCTTCAAGATGTTTGGACCAACTTACCAGCCGAGTTTCTTCAAAAATTGTGTGCAAGTGTACCCAGAAGAATTTATGCTGTTTTGAAGGTAAAGAGTCACCAAATACTGATTTGATTTGGATTTTTCTTCTGTTAATTTACTTTTTTTTTATTTTTTTTATTTATAGAAATACAGTATTAATACATCTATTTGTGAAAGAATTTTTAATTTACAGCATATTTTCACACATGTCTAAAATGTTTGCGCAGTAGTGTATATTCACCACCAATCACAATGAAGGATGTCTGACAATGCTTTGAAAGGAAAAATGGCATCCATGCATGACAATGTTCTCTCAACAGACTCCTCACCACGAATGAGAGTCCCCAGCTGAATATAAATAAATGGGCTATTTTTGGTCTAAGATATTATCGGGGCGCCTGCTGGCTTGCATAACAATCTGACAGGCAGCGGGATAATGATTTCTAGCACACCAGTGTCTGCCTGTCTTCCTGCAACCAATAACGCTATTGGCCCACACAGCAGGAAGTTGTATTTATTTGACAATAGGGATAACACCAATAAATCAATGACTTCCTTCTGCAGAACCAGAAGCGAAGATTTGTGCAGGTAAAAAGCCCAAATAGTTTACTCTGTTTCAATCACAATATTTTTAATCAATCTGTTTCACAAGCAGGCAGGTTTGAACCCCATCTCTAGTTAGCACATAAGCACAGCAGCACAACTGAATAACTCATAGTCCCGCTTCTCCATCTCTCAGACTGAACTCAGCTGTAGAGGGGATTACAAAGAGCTAATACCGAGCCAAATACAGCTGCTTACACAGCTTTCATTTGAAAGAATTTGTTTTATGATGTATTAATGGTTACAGATCTACATTAATTTGTGTCTTCTATATCTTTCTGGAATTCAGCAATAAAGTTTAGGAATTTATCAACATATTTGAAAGTAGTAATCGATTCTAGTCTCTACTTTGTTTATATTACACTGATACCAATGAATGTAATGGACAGTAACGAGAGGAACAAGATATTTGTTTAGGTACAGAAGCACAAATGGTGATTTAAGCATGATTTACTTAAATCATGTTACTGAATTACGAGCAACTAATCAGTAAAAGTTGTGATAGATGCCTACACAGACGGAACAAATAGTTCCCTGTGGAAAGTAATTAAACATGATTGCCCAGTGTTGCATTTGTGCAAAATTAATTGGTACTGCATGGTATTTACAGACATCTTGTGTAGCTCACATCATAAGGGAGCCATTTCTTCCATCTGTATAGTGATAGACTGCTACTCCTATCAATGAATTACTAGTAATTTCAATGGTGTTACTGAGCTACAAAACATTGTCCAGGTGCTTCAAAACCAAAAGTGGCATATATACATTAGGTATGATATGTTGCTAATAACGCTTAGCCAGTCATCAAAAAAGGCTATTATTAACCACTTAAGACCCAGACCTTTAGTCAGCTAAAGGACCCGGCCAGGTGTTGCGATTCAGCACTGCGTCGATTTAACAGACAATTGTGCGGTCGTGCGATGTGGCTCCCAAACAAAATTGGCATCCTTTTTTTCCCACAAATAGAGCTTTCTTTTGGTGGTATTTGATCACCTCTGCGGTATTTAAAAAAAAAATGAAATATTTTTTAGTTTTTGCTATAATAAATATCCCCAAAAATATTTAAAAACAATTTTTTTTCCTCAGTTTAGGCCGATACGCATTTTTCTACATATTTTTGGTAAAAAAAATCGCAATAAGCGTTTATCGGTTGGTTTGTGCAAAATTTATAGCGTTTACAAAATAGGGGATAGTTTTATTGCATTTTTTTTTTTTTTTTTACTATTAATGGCGGCGATCAGCAATTTTTTTCGTGACTGCGACATAATGGCGGACACTTTAAACAATTTTGACACATTTTTGGGACAATTGTCGTTTTCACAGCAAAAAATGCATTTAAATTGCATTGTTTATTGTGAAAATGACATTTGCACTTTGGGAGTTAACCACAAGGGGGCGCTGAAGGGGTTATGTGTTCCCTAATGTGTGTTTACAACTGTAGGGGGGTGTGGCTGTAGGTGTGACGTCATTGATTGTGTCTCCCTATAAAAGGGATCACACGATCGTTGACGCCGCCACAGTGAAGAAGGAGGAAGCCATGTTTACACACGGCTCTCCCCATTCTTCAGCTCCAGGGACCGATCGCCGGACTCCAGCGGCGATCGGGTCTGCGAGGGCCCGTGGTCCCGCGCCCGCGACCCACGGCTGGGTACTAGTACAGGACGTACCTGTACGTGGATGTGCCCAGCCGTGCCATTCTGCAGACGTATATGTGCAGGAGGCGGTCCTTAAGTGGTTAAAAGATAATGTATATTATGAAATTACTTATTATGGTCCTCTTGTCAGCAATAAATACATTGTTTTAAGGAAAGAAAAATTATTTCTTTATCGTACGTCACGTAACACAGAGCAGCCATAGTCATTTCTATGTGGGTTATACACCACCTATAGGTGAATGGACACTGGCACACTCAAAAGACAGGAAGTCCCCCCTATATAATCCCTCCCATACAGGCAGTACCGACGTTTTTTCCCCAGTGTGTAAGGTGTTGGTCACGGTTAATGAAGTGCTAAGAGAAAGCCCTGCAAGGAGATCCTTGACAGGATCAAGGGGCTATGCAATCGGATCAGTTCAAAGTGCCAAGAAGGACCAAATTGGATGGTACCCGAGCCTTGAGGAAGAACCAGGTTTCCTGTCTGTACTGCTCCTCTTTGGAGGGCAGGAACCTAAGATCCAGCACCTTGGTCACATATACTAAACCAAAGGTTGCTTTGGCAGGGTGCTCTACAGGTCCAAAGGGAGAGAACCCCATATACAAGGGGGACCCAGTCCTTGAAGGTCCATCATGACATGGCCCACCGTGATGGGTGAAGTATGGGTCAGTCTGTGATTTCCAGCAGTATCCTGCGGTGGGAATGGTAAGGTAAGAAGTTCCTAAGGAGCTTATATGGTTCACTTATGGACTTATTTTTGCATAGACAATGTCTTGCCTGTTTTTCACCACTAGAGGGTGTAAAGTGCAGCATAGCTGCATACCAGCAAATGCTCTGGTGAAACAGCCTTGATCCTTCACAGCCACCAGAAGGGGTATGGGGGATTACCCGACTCTGGGCGCTCAGGCACCCCCCGGTAGAAAAAAATTGTTAGATAGTGCAAGATTATCAGAGTATAGACAACAATAGCCCATAAAATATAGGTATATAATTAATGGAGTAATAATACAAAAATGAATTAATAGTAGTAGTCCATATTCCAGAAAAATTCAATAAATAGTCCAAGATAACACTAGTGGCAGCAATCCCAAAGCAGAAGCAGGCTCTGAAAATGTATACAAAGAAGAAAGAAGGATGCGCCAATCTAAGTGCAGTAGAATAAGAAGTTTAATAAAAATTTGTAAACATACAGCCAAATGGCTACTCACAAAATATGGGTTTGGTGTCACTTAGGTGTCTGGCAATCCCCAGCAGTGTCTTCAGCAAACGGGGAAGCTGATGATGATGATAACGTTCTAGTGTCCTGGAACACCCCAGGGGAGGTAATAACCGCCGTTCGAGATGGCATGCGTCTCAGCTTGAAACGCAGCACAGGGTCGTCGCACCGGAAGTGACGTGTAGCAGGGGAACGACCCAATCGGATGATGCGTTTCACAGCCTTCGCTATTTCCTCAGATCCATGACGTCCAATTGGGGAGGACGTACTATATAGGCTGGTGAATGCTGTAATTGATCAACCAATACAAATCCATAAAAAAAACATATATATAACACAATCAATGAAACGATATCGACATGGAACGTATAAATGAATGAATAGGTATGAGAAATCAATTGAAAATAAGAGATCAATTAAAAAATTACTCTAGAAAAAGTACTTTGGGGAATATTATAAAAAATATATAAAATATATATATATCATAAAAACCTACGGAGGTTTAACCCCTTCCATACAGGGCATTTTCACCCCCTTCCTGCCCAGACCAATTTTTAGTTTTCAGCGCTGTTGCACTTTGAATGACAATTGCGCGGTCGTGCAACACTGTACCCAAATTAAATCATTATGTTTTTTTCCCCACACAAATAGAGCTTTCGTTTGGTGGTATTTGATCATCTCTGCGGTTTTTATTTTTTGCGCTATAAACAAAAGAAGAGCGACAATTTAAAAAAAACACAATATTTTTTCCTTTTTATTTAATACATCTCACAATATTTTTTTAAAAAAAACCTTTTTTCCCCTCAGTTTAGACCGATACGTATTCTACGTATTTTTGGTAAAAAAAAAAAAAACGCAATAATCGTATATTGATTGGTTTGCGCAAAAGTTATAGCGTCTACAAAATAGGTGATAGATTTATGGCATTTTTATTTTATTTTTTTTACTAGTAATGGCGGGGATCTGCGTTTTTTTTTTTTTGTGACCGTGACGTTGCGGCGGACATATCGGACACTTTTGACACGTTTTTGGGACCGTTCACATTTACACAGCGATTAGTGCTATAAAACTGCACTAATTACTGTGTAAATGTGACTGGCAGGGAAGGGGTTAACACTAGGGGGCGCTGAAGGGGTTAAAATGTGTCCTAAAGTATGTTCTAACTGTAGGGGGAGGGAGACTCACAGGGGGAGGAGATCGATGTGTGTTCCTCTGTACTGGGAACACACATCAGTCTCCTCACCGCTGACAGGAGGTGGATCTGTGTGTTTACACACACAGATCCACACTCCTGCCGTGATTGCCGGAAATCGCGGGTGCCCGGCGGCAATCACGGGCGTCGGGCACGCGCGCGGGATCGCGGGTGGTGCCACGGGCGTGCGCGCGCGTCGCCGGCGGCGCGCGGGCGCGCCCTAGAACGCCGTGAAGACAGGACGTTGTGCAATGTCCTGTCTCATCGGCGAGGGGATCACCATGACGTGATTCCCCTATGGGCTGGTAGGGAAGGGGTTAATCATTAACTGTCAATTTTACCAATTAGGATATAATAAAAAATCTAAAATATAGTTACACTAATAAAGTTAAACAGGTTATCAAAGAGGTGCCTGCTTGAGGAGAAGGGGCCCGAGATTTAGCTGTGCTACCTTATGTTTTGCGGTTGATGCTATCAAAGATTCTATTCATCAGGCATCACACTTTGCTTTCCTGTTAGTATATATGTGTAGAATTCTGTGGCTAAAGCATTATTCAGTTGAGTTGCCATGTAAAAAGCTATTGGCTGGGTTTCCCTTTCATGGGAAACGGTTATTCAGGGAAGATTTGGATAAGTACATCCACAAAATTTCAAGTGGGAAGAGTATCCTTTTACTGGTGCCTCCACTGTCAGGGTCAAAGGGTAGGCTTCAGGGCCAAGCACAAGGCCAGAAGAAGCCCTGGGGCAATAGCCTACAAAGCAGAGTCCCATGGCCTCCTTATGAAGGGGAGCCCCTGCTCAATCTAGTGTGGGGGGAAGACTTCTGTGGTTTTCAGGGGCCTGGCAAGAAGAGATCCTAGACAGATGGATCATCTCTGTGGTAGCACTAGGCTACAAACTAGAGTTTCAGAAGTTTCCTCCGGTTCGTTTTCTAAGTTCGAACGTCCCCAAAGACCCAGTGAAAAGAAGGTCTTTATTTCTGGCACTAGACCGATTGATGTCTCAGAGTGTAATCATAGAGACCCCCTCAGAACAGCAGGGCATGGGATTTTATTCAAATCTCTTCACTGTACCCATGTCAGTCCCATTCTAGATCTCAAAGATCTAAATTGGTTCCTAAACATCTACTCCTTTCGCATTGAGTCAATCCGGTCAGTTGTATCCACCCTGCGGGGAGGAGAATTTCTAGCGTCAATAGACATCAAAGATGCATATACATTTTCCCGCTCACCGGAAGTTTCAGCGTTTTGCGGTAGAGCACCGCCATGTTCAGTAAGTGGCCTTGCCCTTCGGGTTAGCCATAGTGCCCTGGGTATTTACAAATGTTCTAGCCCCACCTTTGGCATGGCTAAGAGCCCACAGTATAGCAGTAATGGCATACCTGGACGATCTGTTGCTGGTAGATCAGTTGTGGTGTGGTTAAACCAGAGTGTGTCCAGCACGGTCAACTATCTGGAACACATGGGTTGGATTCTCAACCTAGAGAAATCATCCTTGCGACCAGTAAGGAGGCTGGAGTATTTAGGTCTGTTTCTAGACACAGCCCAAAGAAGGGTGTTTTTGCCTCAGACAAAGGTCAATGCTATAAGAGAGCTGGTCCAGGTGGTCAGGACAAAGAAGGGTCCTTCCATTCGCCTTTGCATGAGTTTGCTAGGGAAGATAGTTGCTTCATTCAAAGCAGTTCCCTATGCCCAGTTTCATTCAAGACTGTTGCAAAACAGTATTCTGTCTGCTTGGGACACAAAGACCCAAGCCTTGGATTACCCAATGTGTCTGGCCCCAAGGGTGTACCAGAGTCTCAGTTGGTGGTTGATAACCAAAGATTTACAGAAGGGAAAATCATTTATACCGGTTACCTGGAGGGTTATACTAATGGATGCCACCCTCTTGGGCGGGGTTGCAGTCCTGGAAGAGACCACTGTCCAAAGGAAGTGGTCATAGTCCGAGAAGACCTTGCCCATCAACATCCTAGAGATTCGGGTGGCACGTCTGGCTCTATTAGCCTAGACGTTCAGGTTGCGAGGTTGTCCCGTCAAGATACAATCCGACAATGCCCCAGCAGTGGCCTATATCAATCACCAAGGGGGACCAGAAGTCATGCAGCCCAGAAAGAGGTGAATCATATTCTGGCTGGGGCAGAGGAGCATGTACCTTGCCTATCTGCATGTACCTTGCCTGTCTTCGCTCCGGAGGTGGAGAATTGGCAGGCAGATTTCTTGAGCCATCAACAACTATT
The DNA here is from genome assembly GCA_029574335.1 of Rana kukunoris. Lineage (NCBI taxonomy): Eukaryota > Metazoa > Chordata > Amphibia > Anura > Ranidae > Rana > Rana kukunoris. Next base: position 348,908,230 of record CM056053.1, on the reverse strand, counting down.
TCCAAGAGAATGGTCTCTACATCCTGACATTTTTCTGGCCATATGCCAAAGATGGGGTACCCCGGACATAGATCTATTGGCGTCCAGGTTCAACAATAAGTTGGACAGCTTTGTGTCAAGAACAAGGGATCCACTCACATATGGGACAGATGCGTTAGTGACCCAGTGGGATCAGTTTTCACTGATCTATGCGTTCCCCCAGTCAAGCCGCTACCGCGGCTTCAACGCAGGATCAAGAAGGAAGGTAATTCTAGCAGCCCCCACATGGTCCAAAACATCCTAGTATGCAGAGATAGTAAGGATGACAGTGGGGGATCTATGGACTCTTCCATCTCATCCAGACCGGCTATCGCAAAGGCCAGTATTCCATCCTGCCTTACATTCGCTAAATGTAACTGTTTGGCTATTGAAGCCTGCGTTCTAAAGAATCAGTTTTTTTTTTTAGGTTCAGTGGTAACTACCCTGATTAATGCAAGAAAGCCGGCCTCTAAGACCTTTTATTATAGGGTCTGGAGGGCCTATTTTTTCTTGGTGTGAAGCCAAAAGATGGTATCCTCAGAATTATGTCATAAGTAGAATTCTTTCCTTTCTACAGTTGAGAGTAGAAATTAAGCTGACCTTGAGTACAATCAAAGGTCAGATCTCTGCCTTGTCAGTATTTTTTTTTTAATGGCTTGTTGCTTCGCATTGTTTGGTCCGAGCCTTTATACAAGGGGTAACACTTATAGCCTAGCCGTTTAGGACACCCTTGTGCCCATGGGATTTGAATCTAGTTTTGTCAGCTTTACAAAGACAGCCTTTTGAGCCAATGCACAATATTCCCTTGGTTTTGACAAGGAAATTGGTGTTCTTAGTTGCGGAAGTACCTGCAAGAAGGGTATCAGAATTGGCAGCTTTTTCTTGTAAAGAGCCATACTTAGTTATTCATAAGGACAAGGTGGTGTTGCATCCTTACCTAACCTTTTTACCTAAGGCAGTGTCAGTGTCAGGGCTGGGCTCAGTCCTTCCTTCTCTGAGCTGGCTGCTCATCTGTCAGCTGTCGGCTAATTGCCAGCTCTTTTCTCTCGACAGTGACTCACCTGTTGATGATCTGCTCATCAGCCCTGCCTACTTAAAGCCTTCCAGCTCACTTCATCTCTGCCTTCGCCTTTGTCAACATCACAGAAACTTTATCCTGCGTTCCTGTTGTGGACCTGCCCGGCTGGCATTCTTTCTGGCTCCTTTTCCTGCTAGTTGGACTACTACATTTATCTCTGGCTCTCTGACATTGGCTTGGTCGGCTACCCGATCCGGTTACTGAACTCTGGCTTGTTTGACTACGCTTTCTCTGTTTTCCTTTTTATTAGAGTCGAATATCTTTTTATTAGCATTTTGAGAAAACAAAATAACATGACATGAGCGAGGCACGGAGGACAATTACAGAGAATAAACAACAGGGATTAATTGGTGAGCAAGTAACAATGCCAGTCCCCAAGGAGGGTGCAGGTAATCAACACTCAAGGCATACATTGAAGTTAGAACGATTTACACCACTAAACATCAGAACCAGGAAAAAATATATCCGAGTATAAAATAGAAATAAGGGAGAGACAAGTGCAGAGGAAAGTAAAGAGAAAGAAAAGGGGAGTAGAGGAGTAGTGCTGCTCACGAATATTCGCATTGCGAATATTCGCTACGAATATTGCATATTCGAGTATTCGCGAATAACTCGAATATTGCGGCGAATATTCGCTATGGCGAATATTCGTATTTTTTCAAATTTATTTGTAAAACAGATCACATCCTAGTGATCTCCATCGACGTCTAAAAGCATTGCTGGTATGATTAGAGAGAGACCCTGGGCCGAGTAGCTGATGCGATTCTTTTATGTTGCCGAAAATTCGCATTGCGAATTTTCGGCAACATAAAAGAATCGCATCAGCTACTCGGCCCTTCTTTTGCATCAGAGCCAATCAGAATAACTCGAATATTCAGCAAAAGGAATATTGCGCGATATTCCTTTTGCCGAATATTCGAGTTATTCTGATTGGCTCTGATGCAAAAGAAGGGCAGAGAAGATAATCGCGCAATATTCCTTTTGCCGAATATTCAAGTTATTCTGATTGGCTCTGATGCAAAAGAAGGGCGCATCAGAGCCAATCAGAATAACTCGAATATTCGGCAAAAGGAATATTGCGCGATTATCTTCTCCGCCCTTCTTTTGCATCAGAGCCAATCAGAATAACTCGAATATTCGGCAAAACGAATATCGCGCAATATTCCTTTTGCCGAATATTCGAGTTATTCTGCATCAGAGCCAATCAGAATAACTCAAATATTCGGCAAAAGGAATATTGCGCGATTATCTTCTCCGCCCTTCTTTTGCATCAGAGCCAATCAGAATAACTCGAATATTCGGCAAAAGGAATATTGCGCGATATTCCTTTTGCCGAATATTCGAGTTATTCTGATTGGCTCTGATGCAAAAGAAGGGCGGAGAAGATAATCGCACAATAGGAATATTGCACGATTATCTTCTCCACCCTTCTTTTGCCCCTTATTCTCCTTTCTTTTAAGTAGAGTTAGTGTAGAGTTAGTGTTTAGTGCATATTAGTTTAGTAATACAGGAAATTATCTCCGTTTATGAGAATTTCGCAATAATTTTCGCATTAGCGAAATTTCGCATTAGCGAAATTTTGCAAAAATTTTTTGGGATAAAATATCACGAATATTCGATATTAGCGAATATTCGCGAATATTCTTCTATATATTCGCGCAATATCGCGAAATCGAATATGGCGTATTCCGCTCAACACTATAGAGGAGGAGGGAAAAGAGGGGAGAGGGCGGAAGAGGGTATGCAGGTCAACTACAGGGAAGGGGAAGGAAGGTGGGGGGTGTTGGGCAGACGGAGACCTAATAATCCCAAATAGCGGATTCATGAGACACATCCAGGCTGACTGTAAGATTCTAACCTCGCTTTCAGGGAATCAGAAGTAGAGGAGTCTATCCAGAAAAGCCAGAGAATCTTAATTTTTTTTTTTTTTTTTTTGGTATATTGAAGATTTATGCAGATCTTACTGGGTACAACAATTTTATACACATTTTTAGCACAAAAAAAAACAAAACAAATAAAATCAAATATCTATTGCTTGTCTGTCTGAATCTGCAATTCTTCATTGATTGACCCCGTATATGTTGTGTGTTCATCCTGGATGACATAACAAACATTGAATATAGAAACTGAAGAATAGCTAATTAGTCTTTGCGCTCCATGCTTGTGCATCATTTTCCCGTTTTCCATGTATTCCAGCCCATTCGTTAGATTTATAATACGCTTCTAAAACAGGGGGTAATCTTCTGTTCATTGTATATCTGAAATCTTAGCTTGAATCCATTTTATGGTACAGTACATATACACCAACTAAGCCTGCCAGTTCTAAAGAATCACACCCTTAAAGACCTTCTTAACTATGGGTTCCATGCTTTCAACTTTCCTTTGAATCATGCTAGAGAGCAGAAGAATCTTACATTTTTTGAAGGTATCATTGTCTAAGGCGATCATCTCCTCCATGCGCATGATATCATTGACCAAGGAGACCCATACAGTCAGAGGTGGAGTGGTGGTGGTTTTCCAAAACAAGGATATGAGTTGTCTAGCGGCTGATAGAAAAACATAGCAAGGAGCTCTTTTGAGACGCTATCGACCCGGGGAGAATGGACAACAGGGCTATTTCCGGGGCAGGTGATAATGTTCGATCATAGAGACTATTATATATAGCAAAAACCTGCGACCAAAGGGGTTGGACCACAGCGCAATCCCACCATATATGCAAGTAGCTTCCCTCCACCAAGCCACATCTCCAGCTTCCGTTTTATTATTATTATTACACAAGTGTGATTTAGCTGTACTTCTGTCTCGGTTTGATTCATGGTTTCTGACAGTCAGGTTTTCATCTGAATCAAGGTGTTGCCCTACCTTCCATTTTTCCAGAACCTCGTTCTGCGGAAGAAAAAATTGTTACACTCTCTCGATGTAGTGAGAGCAGTTAAAGCCTATCTGAAAGCGACAGCTCAGATACGGAAAACTGATGTTTTGTTCGTGCTGCCTGATGGCCCCAAGAAAGGGCAGGCAGTGTTGAAATCAATTATTTGAAGATGGATTTGTCAGGTTATTATTCAGGCTTATGGCTCGAAAACAAAGGTTCCACCTTTTCGAGTTAAAGCGCACTCCACCAGGTCAGTCAGTGCTTCTTGGGCAGTGCATCACCAGGCTTTTATGACTCAGATTTACAAGGCTGCAACTTGGTTGTTAGTGCATACATTCACTAAATTCTATCAGGTGGATGTAAGATGGCAAGAGGATGCCGCCTTTGGGCACAGTGTGCTGCAGGCTGCAGGATAGGTCCTCGCATCTGAGGGCAGCCTGCTTTTGATTTGTGTCTCCCTCCCCTCAGAAGGCATTGCTTTGGGACATCCCACATAGTAATTACTATGGCTGCTCTGTGTCCTATGATGTAAGATAAAGAAAAACGGAAAATTGTATACTCACCTTTCCTTAATTTTCCTTTCCTGACGCATCTTCATGGCAGCACACACTGGGTTGTGACTCCGCCCCCACAACCTGACAGGATTGGTTAGCTATAAATTTGAAGGGGAGACGCCCCGCACCATTCTCTGTATATATCATCCTAAAACAGCAGGGTGGGCATCTGTGTGCTGCCATGAAGATGCGTCAGGAAAGGAAAATTACGGAAAGGTGAGTATACAATTTTCCATTTTCCTGACGCATTCATGGCAGCACACACTGGGATATAACTCGCCAGTCGGGAGGGTGCAAGAAAACAGTAATATTTATTCTTTATAGCGCTGAGGAATTGGCTCTAAGAACAGATCTGCCGAAGTCGACGGTAGCCAGGAGAGCAGAATTCACTCTGTAGTGAGAAATTAAAATGTGTTGGGAAGACCAAGTTGCTGCTCTGCCTATGGTTTCCGGTGAAGTCCCGCAATATGCTGCCCAAGAAGTGGCCTCTGCCCCTGTCAAATGAGCCCTAATTCCTTCTAGGAGTCGTAAGTTGCTGGATGGAATTGGTCTCTTTGATAGCTCTAACAACCAAGAGGTAATGGTACGGGAGGTAGCTGGCTGACCTCGTCTGCTCCCATGTGGGATAATCAAGAGAGAATCCGTCTCCCTGAGATGTAGCTGTGACGTAACTGGAGATGGTAGACTTGACATCCTAGTCATGGGACTCGCCCCTCTCATTAGTAAAAGACGGAAGGACGATGTCCTGGTTATAATGAAAGGAGGAAGTTACCCTTGGATAAAAATGGTCTGAGGGCTTCAGAACCACTCTGTCAGGGAAGAACACTAAATAGGGGTTCCATAGCCATAAGTGCTTGTATCTCCGACGCCCTCTTAACTGAGGTGATAGCAATACGGGAAGCCATCTTCAGAGCTAGGTTCCACGGTGAGACTAAGTTGAATGGAGAAAAAGGTGGATTGGACAGGGCCTCGAGTACTACACAGAGATCCCCTGTTGGAAAGGCTGGCCTCCTAGGTGGCCTGATCTTATGTAGGCCCTGAGGAACAGAGTGACCGGATGATGAAAAGCCCATCTAGTACCCGTCATGGCTGAAAGGGCAGATGCTTGCACCTTCAGGGTACCCAAGCCGGGCCCTTGTTAAGCCCTGACTAAAGAAATTCAAGAATTTGAGATGGGATTCCGAACTCGATGACACAAACCTCTCCATGATCCTAGTATAGGTGACATCAGTGGAGCTCCTTAGAGCTTGTACTAAGGTTGATATTACCTCCTGAGAGTATCCTAGTTCCCCTAACCTAGCTCTCTCAGCTTCAAAGCTGGCAAATGCAGCTTCTCTGGGCTGGATGGAAGAATTGCCTCTGATGTATGAGATCCCAGGTTACTGGAAGATGTATTGGAGGCCGCGTACCTAGTTGTAGCAGGATCGTAAACCATGGCCTCCTCATCCGGAACGGTAATAGTACAATAACCGTGGCTGAGGACTTCCGAAGTCGGGACAGGAATCTTGTAATCCGAGAAGTTGGAAGAAAAATGTACCCTAGCTCGCAGCTCCATGGAAGAACTAGGCAGTCTGTCCCTTCAGGTAATGGAAAGTGGGCTCTGGACAGGAACCTCTGACACTTGGAGTTCTTTGGCGTGGCCGCTAGGTCGACTTCTGGTACTCCACAAGTTTTCGTAAGAATGGAGAATACCTGTTGGTTGGGACCGTTCGTTGTTTGAAAGTGTCTCTCGGCTTAGGTAGTTGGCCAACGAATTCTGTGTTGCTGGGACGCATACTCCCCACAGATCTAACAGGTGCACTTGTGCCCCTTCCATTATGGGCGAACTTCCTCCTGAAGCGTGCGACTCCTGATGCTCCCCTGTCTCTGGATACATGACACCGCTACTTGTTGTCCATCCTGATCAGGACACTCTTCCTCTCTAGAAGAGGCGCAATGGCCAGGAGGGCCTGAAAGGCTGCTCTGAGCTCTAAAATATTTGACACTATGCCCTGAGCCCGAAAATGCCACTGTCCTTGGGCTACTCAGTCTAGATAGTGTGGACCCCATCACCCCTGGCTGGCGTCCGATGTTACTACTTCTGGACTTGGGGGAACTTTTGGAATGGACTCCCTGAGGTCGGACGAGTGTGTCCACCACCATACTAATTGCTTTATCCAGTTCGGGATGTGAATGGTTTGGAGTATTGACGTTCTATTCCACTGCCTGAGAAAGGAGTTCTGTAAGACTCGCATGTGCCACAGGGGCCACTGTATCAAGGGTATGGATGCTGACATGGACCCCAGGGTACTGAGGCAAGCTCTGACAGTTAGACATCTGGATGATAGCAGACTCTGTATCTTCTGGAGCAAGGGCTTCAGGCTCTCTTGAGGGAGTTGCACCCGGTACAACCTGGTATTTTATTCTGCCCCTAGGAACACCCTGATTTGCCGAATGCTCTGAGTGCTGAGGCGATGGAGGCACCAAAATTGGAAATGGGATTGATCGATTGAGAACCAAAGGGACCTCTGGAAGGTAGGATGAACTGGGATGTGAAGGTAAACGCCCGAAAAATCTAGAGATAGCCAGTCTCCCACGTCCACTGACAACAAAATGGACTGAAGGCTTTTCCAATCTGAGGGCCTCTATTTTGATCATCTGTTGAACTTCTTTAGGTCCAAGACTGGACGTAGATCCCCTTTTTTTTTTTTTTTTGTACCAGAAATAAAGGGGAATAAAACCCCCTCCCTTTCTGGTGCGGAAGTACTTGGTAGGCTGGAATGTGTTCCCTGGCAATGTGCCCATGAATTTCCAATTGTGACCGGTCTTGATAGAGGATAGTGTTCATGGATCTGTTATACGAGTTGCCCATATCCGAGCAAATCTCTTGAGTCTGGTGCTCACCTGAGCTGGGTGGGCAGACGGACCCTCAAAAAGGACTTCTGCTGTTCCCCAGCTGTGATTGGCTTACTGTATCTACATGAAGGAGGGTCAAGTCTTCCAGTCCCTCCTAAATTCCCTGCCGGGGCGGTAGGATCTAACATCCCTGTACTTGACAGGAAGATCACGCCTGTAAGCGAAGCCCTTCTGGGGCTCTGGTTTCCTATCGGAGGGAATCAGCCCAGACTTTTCCCCGGTAACCTTGGAGATGGCCGAGTCCATCTTTGTGCCGAATACACTTGAGCCGCCAAATGGAATTTTGCACCAGTTAATTTTGACGCTGCCTTCGCTATCCAGGGTCTCAGCCATAAGGCTCTTCCCAGCCGTGAAGTCGCCCCCTCAGGAGCCGTAAGCCAACTTAATTTTCCTGCAGGGAGGAGAATATCTTCCCCTGGTCGGCTCCTTCTAGAATGGAATTCTCAACATTAGCTGCCTATGCAGCGATAGTTTTAGCGACTGCCGCTGTGGTGATAGCCGGCCTTCAAGCGTCTCCTGTCGTGGAGCAGGCTTTCTTCAGTTCTACATTGATTTTACGATCAAGAGCGTCCCGGAAGGTAACTGCGTCTTCAATCGGTAGAGAAACGTCTCTAGCGAGTCGCATTAGATGAATGAAGATGAATCGACCGTAGTTGCATTGATCAAAGAATCGATCTTAGACTCCCACAAGGGGTACAATCTGAAAACTTGTTGCTCATACTGGGCCGCTTATGCGATCACCCCCACTTATCCTTTATGAGGTTTTCCAGCTCTTCGATGAAGGGAAATGATTCAGGTCCCCCTTTTCAGCACCGGGAAATATTTCTGAACCTTCAGAAGTTCTGCCATAACCTCCTCCCAGCCGATCGCTTCCTTGACTGAATGGGCAAATGGTTCAACCAAAAAGAGACAGTCCGACGCCTGCTCACACTCCTCATTCTTAGAGAGGGTTACTGCAACCTGGCGTAACGGCCGGGCGATGTGCTTGGGGAAGGATCGCCCACATATGATCCCTGTGGCGATTCACCTAGGAGCTCAGTATCTACTCTGGCCTCTGAATCCTTGGTTACTTCAATGAAGCACGAGCGGCAGGCCAATTCCCCTGGCAAGGCTGGCGCCCCGCATATTTGGCAAACATTTGCTGTGGTTCGGGTAAGATAGCTCTGTCTGGGATGAAGGTAATCGTCTGCGGTGGGACCGACTATGACGGGAGTGCTGTGACGCGAGCGGCTATGCCTTGATTGAAGAAATCAAGAGGGTAACCTTGAGCGACTTCTTGCGCCTTCTGCCAGAAGCATGGCTAGAATCTCCCTCTGTGCCGCAAACTTGCGTCTCTTGACCCGATAGGGCTACCAAAACTGTAGTGTCAGTGGCCAGGCTCTCTTTTTTGTCTCCCCTCTACTTACCACCTTCTGGACGGTCTCTATACCTGGTCAGCTGATGGTGGTCTGCGAGGGCAGTGGCCCCCATGAGGATAGCAGAGAGACAGCCCGAAAAGGTGGGGAAAAAAAAGAGAGAAGGGAAAACATTACAATATGTTCCCCCCCAACATTTCTATTTATTAAATTAATATAATAATTTTATATACATATATCTATCCTTTTTTTTTTTGGATTATATTAATTGTTTAATTATGGATACACTTTCTCCTATGGTATGTTATAAATTAATATATAAATGTATTATCTTTTATCCTATTTGTTTCTTTTTTTTTTTTTGTGTGTGTGTAATCAATTATCCCAGGCTGATCTGGGACATGCCTGCACACACCTGGTGCAATCTTCACTCTGAGTAGAGCAGAGCAGCAGGGCGGCAGCCAGAACTACAGAGCAGGAAAACAGGACTGTTTCTTTTTTCCTTTTTTTTTTTTTTTAATGATGCACGCATGCGCAGAAGCGTCCCGCTCGCCCGGCTCCATTTTGGAAGAGGGCAGAGGAGACAGGCGGCATCATCACTGAGCTGCGGGCATGCGCAGAGCGCCAAGGGGTATGCAGCGGTGACCCCCAGAATATGGGGTGTCAGAGGAACCACAGGGCCCAGCAGAGCTGAGAAAAAAACAACAGGCAGACAAAGGTACAAAACGGACTAACCTTAGGTGGTAAATGTAATGATACAAATACCTTTGTGGAAGCACACACTGCACTGGAAGGAAAGACAGAGCGAAAGTGGGGGCCACTGTGAGATTTGAAGCTTTTTTAAAGCTTGCTTCAGATGCCAGTATAATTCCAGAGCCCCTGAGACCACCAGAACGGGGTTCCCACCATAAAGCTCATTTAGAGACTGTACAGGAGGGACTTCCAAACAGGAGAGGCTGAACCTACTGGGGCGATTTGCGGTAAGAGGCATGCTTCTTGCTTGTTCGTCCAATCTTGTCAGGTGAGGATAAAAAAAGAGAATGGTGCGGGGCGTCTCCCCTTCAAATTTATAGCTAACCAATCCTGTCAGGTTGTGGGGGCGGAGTCACAACCCAGTGTGTGCTGCCATGAATGCGCCAGGAAATAGGATTTTTATAACAGCTTACATGTAAAATCCTTTTCTTGGAGTAAATCACGGAACACAGAGGTCCCTCCCCTCTTATTGGGATATATATACATTGCTTTGCTACAAAAACTGAGGTACTCCATGTATGGGAGGGGTTATATAGGGAGGGGATTTCCTGTCTTTTGCGTGTACCAGTGTTTATTCACTTTTATTTCACTAGGTGGCGTATAACCCAATAAAGGATTTTACAGGTAAGCTGTTATAAAAATCCTACTATTAGGTTTATCAATGTATCTGGTATTACTGAGCTGTATTTACCTAGGTATGCATATATCCAAGCAGAAAGCATTATGTAACAAGTTAAGGTTTTCCGACTATTCCAAGGGGTTAATGAAAATGTAAATGCTAAACTTCTGCTGCAGTAAAAAGTTTGCAGCTGTTTTTATTAGATTTTCATTATCAGAATTCCAAAGTTGTTAAAAAGTCGAAAAGATGTGTAAATTATGATTCCCCAAAGGGACTAGATTTAAGAAAATTAATATATTACGTATTCCTTAACTGTCATTTTTTAAATAGGTTTCTGACTCCAATTGAGGTTGCAAAATGATTAACACTCTATGTATGCTATTGGCTTTCTTGTGTTTCTAACCTGATTTTACAATTCTGAAAAAAACAAAACAATTTTCTTCAATTAAACAAAAAATAATAAAATATGCAATTTAAATAGTGCAACACGTATGCATCAGTACAAACTCATTTTCTGCTAAGATTAATGATAGAATATATAATAGAATATATAAACTATTTTACGTCAGTTTTTTTTTACACTTATGGTGGGGTTTCAAGATGTTCAAAATTTGGAGCCCAATGTTTATGGCCATGTGACAGGTCTAACTAGGACACAGATGACTAGAAAAAAGCCTCTTACCCACTGATTATGGCCCATGGAGAGAGCAGATCATTTTCTAATGATGGACCACCACTTAATGGATGATGGGAGCGTGGTTTGGATTAATTCTCTGAATAAGGACAATAAAGATTCCCTTCTGGAGTGGATGAAAAGGTGTAATAACAATCTTGTACATGGTATTGGTCATATGAAATATGATGGCCTTAATAGAGAATGGGTTGGAGAGGCTCTTTCACTCGGGACATAAATATTTATCAACCATAATCCTCAAGAGATCTGTGAAGAGAAATTAATTCCACTGTATGTACTTATTATTTCTTCCTGTTCTTCTGTCTGTAACTCCACACAGTAATGCAAGGCTTTCTCCCTGGTGTTGAGTATCGTGCTCTCCCCCTCCCTTGGACTACAGGAGAGTCAGAACTCCCACTAACACACAGCTCCTTTCTCTATCTGCAACATAGAGAGAGTCCTGACTCTCCTGTAGTCCAAGGGAGGGGACAAGCATGACACTCCACACCAGGGAGAAAGTATTACTGTGTGGAGTTACAGACAGAAGAACAGGAAGTGAGGATTTCTCAGAAGAAACAAGGACATTTAAAAGCAAAATCGAAGGATGAGGTAAGTGAAGGAGGACTGCACTAAGGTAAAGGAAGCTATTTAGGGGGAAAAAAATGTACCTTTACAACCCCTTTAAATTAAATGTTTTTCTTTTAGAAATGTCATTTTGCTGCAGTAACATGGGGAAAATGCGCTACTTTACGTCACAGGGGAAAATGCGCTACTTTACGTCACAGGAATGAGTTAGTCGAATTTCTCATTCAAACCTATCTGTTTCCACATCCAAAAAACTAACATGCTTCTTGAGGCCACTAGAGGGAGGCTGTGATCCACCCCATGAGTGCTGACATCTCCACACATAGACACTGTTCGTATCGTAGTCAATTTTATCTTGAAGCATCTTTCCTTTTTTGCCAGTAATGATTTCATGTTCCAGTGTGTTTAGTTTGTCATTTGATCGCTTGTCAAGGTCTGTGAATTCCAGTGCTGTTTGCATTGGTTTGATAGCTTGTTGTATTTCAAGTATTTCTTTCTCTAAAACTTCCATTTCTTTCTTTTTTTGATAAAATGATGCTATCCATCAATGCAAAGGAGCAAATAGAGCATAGTAATGCTGAAGATATTACAGGTTCATTGAGATTACTCTTCCATAAATTGGAAAGTAGCATGATAAAAGAGACTAATGCCCTGTACACACTTCCGTCGGAATTTTGTTCATGCTGTCTTGCATACACACTGTCAGACCAAAACGCGGTGGCGTAAAACACTACGACGAGCTGAGAAAAATGAAGTTCAATGCTTCCGAACATGCATCGACTAGATTCTGAGCATGCACGTTTTTTTCTCCGTCGGAGTTCCACACAGACAGTCAGAATTTCCGATGGGATTTTTTTTTCATCGAAAAAAAAAAAACATGTTCTATTTCAAAACTCTGACGGAGTCTAATGGGGCCCACACACGTGACTTTTTCCTTCGGAAATTCCGATCGTGTGTACAAGGCATAAGGTTTACTGGGATGCAAGCTCGTTATCAGAATACCAACAAGGTATTATTTTAAAGGTATTATTTGAAATACAACAAGCTATCAAAACTTTAAATGTGGCTCATCAGGTTGTCCCTGTTGCGGACAAATTCTGGGAGGCAACATGTTCCGGGCATCAAGTAACCAAAGGGAATATGAAATAAAGTATTTTTTTTAATTGTAACACCAATTATGTTATATACTTGGTCACTTGTGACATTTGCTATTTCCAAATTGTTGGTCGGACAACAAGACGTTTAAAGGGACCGTTTCTATGAACACGTATACAGTGTGGTTAAAAATAAGGGTACCAATATAGCAAAACATTTTAGAGAGCATCATGGTGGCAATATTGCTTCTAAGAAAGTCCAGGTTATAGAAAAGGTATGTGCACCCAAGAGAGGAGAAGATGTGTTTCAGAGGTTGTGCTGGAGAGAGGTTTTCTGGATCATATCCAGACTCATATCCCTTCCGGCTTTAATTTTGAGTGGGATGTCAGTCACTATTATGACTAATGGTATATGCATTAGAGGCTATTGTGTCTTGGTTGGTAGTTCACATACATATAGTCATGTATAGCCCACCTATGCTCTCTCCACACATACATATATCCACTCGATTAACTTTAAAAAAAAAAATTGTGATGTGCTATTAGTAATTGATTGGATATTCCATTATTAATATTCTGGATTAATAATGTTTCTGATAATATGTCATCATCAAGTGTTCATATCCATGTGGTTCTGCTTGAAAACCCCCTTCTGTGCTTTGGACCAATTAAAATATCTGTTTCCAACTACATTATTAATACTATAGGATCTAGTCAAATGGTCATAATATTCTTGCAGGTACCATGTAGATCAGATTTTTCTATTTTTTTTTCAACTATTTTTTATTAGAAGAATATAGAAGACAAACAATTTACATTCACCATGTCTTCAAACAAAAAGAAATGAAGAGAACATCACAACAGTAGATAGCATATGAACTCTTAATCTACAAAGTAGCATTGAGCATTAAGCAGATTTTTCTATTTTTTTGTGTTTGGTCTACGATATTGCTGACTTTTTGATTTTATTATATATCAAGACCTCTTCATTTTCTTTTATTTGTTGTTCTAATTTTTGTTTGAATGGATTTTAATTATCAGCATTTACATAAGGTTTGTTATAGGGCTGACATCGAAATGTAGGACAAATTGAATAAATCCGAGTACACCTGAATCCTTCAAAGGTATTGAAATAGAAAGATTACCCATAAAACAATGGGATAGGGGTTAAGGATTCTCAATGGTGTATCGGAAATAGATAAATCTATGAGTCTGATCAAGTCTCAGTAAATATTGGTTCTTAGACACGTTCAGTGTTTTTGAAAAAATGACAAAGATTTATTTATACAAAAAATACAAAAGCATTGTACAAAATTGTTAAAAAACATTAATATTAGGAGAGAAAGTATATTAAAACTGCAGAATAACTGCAGACCATCTTCTGAGGTCCAAGCGTGTTTCAGGTTCAACTAGTTTCGCCCATAAGAGAGCTTCGTCAGGAACCCACGATTGAATGTACTTTCTATGTGAATACAAAAAAGTACAATGAGCTAACATATCAGAATAATAGAGAGAATGTTACATAATATAGAATATACATAATTACTGGTCTCTTGGCAAAACATATAACAGGTGGTATATTTGATCTTTAAAGAATTTATTATACTAAAGTGAGGTCTAGGCGCAATTATGTGGAGCGGGAGAGGGCACATACCTGAGACGGCTGAGAGGGTGATCTCAAGGAAGGGATGTCCACGAGGGCATAATCTCTGCGATTAGAGAAGAGGCCACCACGCGGGCGAGATGGATTATAGTCGCCCGGGTGAGGGGTGACAAAGACAGCTGTGTTGCTAAGTGCTGATGATCTAATGGAGAGAGAGTATGATATGTCAGAAAACTAATTATCTGGGTATATGGTTCCCAAACACTTCTGATAAGTCAGATAAGAAATCTCACTTACTGGTGCCTGATGGTAAAGGGACTGACTTGGACTAGATCTATGCTAAGTCCAAGAAAAGAGAGGAGGTAGGCTAATGCTGGCCAATTGTAGTGGCTGCTAAATTGCTATCATAGAGTCCTATGTGTAAAAAACAGGATAGATGAGAACCAGTTAGTGGCCAAAAAAGATGAAAAAAAGATAAAAATAAATATAAAAATGAAATATGAAAAGTAATAATAATAATATAATGAGATGAAAAGGTAGATATGTAGATGGAAATGAAAATAAAAAATAGAAAATAAATATACATATAAATATAAATATAAGTATAAATATAAATATAATTATAATTATAACAATATATAAATATGTGTAAATAATTAGAGCTGGGAACTGTTTGTTAGTAAATAGATATATATATAAGTAAATAAATAAATAAAGCAACACTGTCCATGCATGGCTATACTGAGCCTTCTAATGCAAGAGCAAGGGCATAGAGCCTCATAGTTGCTGATTACCAACATTGTTAATAAGTAGCAGGAGACGCCTATAAGGGCAAGTCCATGTGCAGCTATTGCTACAACTGATTAAATCAGGTTGGCCTGATGTAAAGAAATAAATGAAAAATGACAATCAATATTGAAAAAAGGAAAAATAAAAATAAATATAAAAAATAAAAAATAAATAATAAGGTTCTTATTAAATTTCTATGTGCCATAGATTAGAATAACTACATGGCAGAGTGAGAAAATAAACAAAAACCAAAAAACAAAAAGTGTATCTTAGAGTATACCTGTAGGGAATGATGTTGTCAGCAAAAGGAGTGAGCAGCTTGTCTCTACCTGAGCGCTGCACTAAATGATGGCAGCTAACAGGGCTGTTAATATACCTCTCTCCATATCAGCATTTACCGTATATACTCGAGTAAAAGCCGAGTTTTTCCAACTCATTTTTGGTGCTGAAAATCCCCCCCTCGGCTTATACTCGAGTCACCTTTTTTGTGCCTGATCTCCTGGAATTTGGGGACCCGTACCGGCTGGCTGTAGGTCCCCTGCACACATATAGCCCCACTCTTCCTCTACAAGTGTGCAAAGTTTGTTGGCCGGGGAGCACTGATTTTTCAAAGCCGGGCACCCCTTCTATATACTCTCATTTTAAATGTAAGTCTAGTCATGGACACAGTGAGGCATGGGCACTAGGGTGACCATGTGTCCCGGATTGCCCAGGATAGTCCCGCATTTTGCAGGTCAATACAGTGTCTCAGAATGAAACCGACACAGCCAAACCCCCCAGGCCAATCTAATGCCCCCAAAAAAGTTTGCCACATCACCGCTTGGTGGAGCACAATTCCGCCCCCTGCTTGTAATTGGAGAAATCACAATCTCTGTGGAGTGATTCCTAACAGCACAAGAAGATTTTTGGGAAGGGAATGTGGTCATCCTAATGGGCACAGTGAAGCATGGACACAGTGAGGCACAGTGAGGCATGGACACAGTGAGGCATACACATGGACACAGTGAGGCAAAGTGAGGCATGCAGATGGACACCGTAGGCTGTACTCAAGTCAATAAGTTTTCCCAGTTTTCTGTGGTAAAATTATGTGCCTTGGAGTATATTCGGTTTGGCTTATACTCGAGTGTATACAGTATATGTATTTACTAGATTTTTATAAATTCATATTGTTTTTGTATACTGTATTTATGGTCATTATATTTTGGTTGTGGGTTTAAGGTGGTCATGTCACGTACTTTCATTTTTATATCATTTCCTTTTTTCTTTTGTTTTATTTTTATGTATCCGGTCTGTATGTATAGTTACATAGTTAGTCAGGTTGAAAAAAGACAAATCCATCAAGTTCAACCATAAATAAATAAATATAAATATATATATATATATATATATATATATATATATATATATATATATATATATATATATATATATATATATATATCATACATATCATGCAATCCCATATACACAATTCTATACCCACAGTTGATCCAGAGGAAGGTGAAGAACCCCAGCAAAGCATGATCCAATTTGCTACAGCAGTGGTAAAAAATTTCCTTCCTGATCCCTCGAGAGGCAATCGGATTTTCCCCGGATTAACTTTACCTATAAATGTTAGTACCCAGTTATATTATGTACATTTAGGAAATAATTCAGGCCTTTCTTAAAGCAATCTACTGAGCTGGCCAGAACCACCTCTGCAGGGAGTCTATTCCACATTTTCATAGCTCTTACTGCGAAGAAACCTTTCTGTATTTGGAGATGAAATTTCTTTTCCTCTAGATGTAAAGAGTGCCCCCTTGCCCTTTGTGTTGACCATAAAGTGAATAACTCAACACCAAGTTCACTATATGGACCCCTTATATATTTGTACATGTTGATCTAATCCCCCCTTAATCTCCTCTTCTCAAGAGTGAATAAATTCAGTTCCTCTAATCTTTCCTCATAGCTGAGCTTCTCCATGCCTCTTATTAGTTTGGTTGCCCTTCTCTGCACTTTCTCCAGTTCCCCAATATCCTTTTTGAGAACTGGAGCCCAAAACTGAACTGCATATTCCAGATGAGGTCTTACTAATGATTTGAACAGGGGCAAAATTAGATCTCTCTGGAGTCTATACCTCTCTTAATACAAGAAAGGACTTTGCTCACTTTGGAAACCGCAGCTTGGCATTGCATGCTATTATTGAGCTTATGATCTAACAAAACCCCCAGATCCTTCTCCACTACAGATCCCCCCAGGTGTTTTTCCCCTAGTATGTATGATGCATGCATATTCTTAGCCCCCAAGTGCATAACTTTACATTTATCAACATTAAACCTCATCTGCCACTTAGTCGCCCAATTAGACAGAGCATTGAGGTTGGCTTGTAAATTGGAGACATCCTGCAAGGACGTTATTCCACTGCATAGCTTGGTGTCATCTGCAAAGACAGAAATTTTACTTTTGATCCCAGACCCAATATCATTTATAAAGATATTAAAAAGTAAGGGTCCCAACACTGAACCTTGGGGTACACCGCTGATAGAATATGTATTTATATGTGTTGTCTCCATGTAATTGTTTTGTTTTTTATTAGTAGGTAATGAGTTAATATGGACACACAATATTTTGCACAGGGGTACTAATCAATGTGAAAGCAAGATTTGCTTGTCAAACACTCGGCACACTGATTTCATTATCCGCCACCTGTGTAGGGTGAGTGAGCCTTTATAAGGCTCAATGCTTCAATTGTGCTTTAGGTTTGAAGAAACACTAATGTCAGTGTGAAACGCGTCACCTCCTGGGTCTTGTTTTTTTGCTGGAGTTTAGCCTTTTCCTTCCTTTTTCAGTGTTATCGGCGGCGAGCCATGGCTAGCACCCAGCACATCCTGATTGCATTGATTTACTCACCTGGAGCGGCGTCTCTATCTCTGGATTTCCCAACAAATGTGGAGGATTTAAAAATCTGTGCTTTGCAGATAACGGCACAATGTCTAAAATATGTTATATAACAACTACACTACATTGCCCTGCACTCAATTAATTTAAATGTTATTTTAAAAAAAGTATTCTGTTATGTAATTTGAACAAACAAAAATCCTTTAAAATATTTTTGGAACGTGTCATTTTTATTCTTATTTAAGCCACATAAATACATAAGTCACTATATATGTAATATTATGAGAATAAAGATTTTTTATTGTTTATTCTTTTCCTGATGCCTCTATAACAGAATAAGACATTTTTGTGTTACTGCTCCAGCTACACAAGTATTATTTTTATATGTGCGAAATTATGGATTTATCTTCTTTATCTTCGTATATGTGGGTTGATTCATGCAGTTGTTAGGTTTTTATGATACCTATGTAGCTTCAATTTTATCTATTTTCAGTGTATGATACAGACAACATTGCCTGAGGAAAAAGAAAGAGAATGCAATAAGATTAAAGCACAGAAAAGAAAAAACTGAAAATGAGAAAGGTCAGTAGTGTACAGTATTGGTCATCTTCCTTTTGAATTGTTTATTGTCAGAAAAATACAGGAGCATTCCTACATATGAGTAGGTTATTAAAATGTACATAATATAGATGCCATTGTTATACCAATTCTATGTACAAATAGCAAGTTAGAAAAAGTGTTATTCTGGTTCTGCTAGTGTAGTGGTTTTCACATACCAGAATATGAGATAATTGGCAGATTTTCAATATCCAGAAGGTATGACCCCCCTCATTTGCCCCTCCCCCTCTCCAATGAATACAGCTTACCCTTACAGTTGTCTCTTCCTAGGGAACCATCCCAGCACTGGTCATTTGCAGATCTGCTATGAATCATATTTGAACAGAATAGAATTGATTTTCAAAAGTGTTGTTTCCTTTGAAAGGGAGGTTGCACTTTGCAAGGGAATTTCAACCAGAGCCTAGTAAAAGGGATGAAGCTCTGCTGACTGCCATCATGCAATAATTTTTTAACTGCGCATGTGCCGTGGCGTGGACGCATGCAAACCACCGGTACAGCACCCCCTGCGCCTGCGCACAATCGCCTACGCTACACCAGATCACTGTGTACGCGGTGCACGTAACGCACGCCCAGCAAGACGCACTTCCAATGCACAGTACGCCGGCCTGTGTTCCCTGGTGCAGACGACATGTCAGAGAGTGACAGTGAAAAGGAGAAGCGCAAGAAGTACTTCTTTGTGGAGAGGGCGATCCTTACCACGGCCATTAGGAAGTACGATATGTATCTCCACGGAGCACAGAGCGGGAGTATGAGCAAGGCCAGGAAACTCAAAATCCTGCAGAAGGTGACCCTGGAGCTGAACTCCCTCGGGCACGAAACCCGAACATGGAAGGAGGTACAGAAGAAAATTAATGACATGCGTCGGCATGTCAGGAAAAAGCTGGCAAAGGTGAAGAGGCACTTCAGCTAGCAAGTTGAAGCTGTCTGCTGAAGAGGAGGTCATAGACAGCTGCCTGGCGGAGGAGCAGGTGGAGGGCCTGGAGGGATTTGACTCCAGCGAACACGACTTGAGGAGAGGTAAGTGTGTTTCATCCCCCATCCAGTGTGGAGCATGTGAGGGGGTGCAAGGGAACATGTGACAAGTGTGTGGGGCCACCAACATGTAAATGCTGTGTGTCATCCACAGATGTGCTGGAGGGAGCTGGGCCATCATCTGCCTCTGGACGACCCACACCAGGCAAGCACCAACATGTCCATCGGTCTGACCCCCTGGGAAGCCACAAATTTCGTCAACACGCCGTGGATGCTGCAACGGTGGAGGGGAGTGCACACACAGGTGCATTGGAGGATCCTGTGGACGTCCAACAGGACGAAGGGCTTGAGAGGGAACAGGCCCGCCAGACACAGCACATGGCAGACATGGCCATCGACCTCCACCGTGTGGGTGACAGCGTAGCCTCCTTCGTCGGGTCCTCGGAGAAGGCATAGGCTGAGTACACACTGGCTGTGCAGGGCATCGCCGCCACAATGCAGCAGTGCCTCAAACAGCAGGCCAAACACACAAAGGCCATCTGTGACTGCATGCAGGAGATCAATGCTAACTGTGAAGCCGTGGCCACATGCCTATGTGACCAGTCACATACCCTGGATGCCATGTATCAGCACGGTCATGGACATGCAGGTGACCCAGCAACACAACACCACATCCATCGTGCAACTGCAAGCAACAGCAGCAGGGATAATGACCGAGATTAGGAGTCTGGGCGGGATCGTGCAGGCCAACACTGCCGCCATCCGGTTTGAGGGACGTCAGAACAGGCGCCTGCAGCGCCAACACAATGCCAGTCAGAGGCAGATGCAGGCGGAAACATATGGCGTGCTGACCCACATTGCCATTGCCTTGGAGTGGATGCAGGCAACATCAAGATCCGTATCCAGGAGCGAAAGCCCAGTGGATGAACCGCCACGGGACGCCCCACCCGAGTCATTGCCACGACACTTGCGGAGCAGGTCTCTGGGCACAAGGCATGGACCGCGGAAGGGAGAGTAACTGTCCCAAGGACATTGGCACCATGAGTGCAGCTCAGGGTCTGAGCATGTTTTCTTTTGGGTGACGTGCACAGAGGCATGTGCCGTGCACTTTTGAGGGCTTGCCATGGCGGACAATGGCATGGTCCAATATGTTGGTTATTTTCACTGACCCAGACCGTGGGACACCCTTACTGATGTCACAGCAACATCAGACTGCACACAGTCAGGAGTGCAGAAGTGTCTACGGTGACTGGACACCGGTTTGCAGGGTTTGCCCGGTGATGACAGTGTTACGGTGTGAATGGTGTGTGAGTGTGTGTGGTCAATGTGTCCAGACAGGCACAAGGCCATTTCTGCCAGCACTGCGCGTCAACTGGCAGGGGTCACCTTGGATTGTCGGGGAGAGGTTATCCCCATGACTGTGTGGATGTGGTATGAATGTACAGCAACATCATTGGTGCCTTGGCGTAGCATTGCTGTTTCCAAGTACTGCGCGGTGGACTTGGGCTAAACCAATGTGAGGTGGATGTGGTGTGTGTGAGCTTGGGACCAGAGTGGTGTGCATGCGTGCATTGTTCGTGTGCCATGATGAATGTGTGTGTTGCTGCAATTCAACGTGCAAAGATGTGTTCCATGAGGCAACTCCTGACTGCTGTTCCTTCAACAGATAGGGTAGCCTCGGGCAGGGGGGGACTGTGTGATGCGGGGGTCAGGTCATCACGTATGTTAATCTCCAGCCCCTTTCTCATGGCGTAGTTGTGCAGCACGCAACATGCACCGATGATCTGGCACACCAAGTTTGGGGAATACAACAGGGCCCCCCGGACTTATCCAGACATTGGAAACGGGACTTCAGGATGCAAAATGTGCACTCCACCACTGCACAGGTGCGTATGTGTGCAGCATTGTATCTTCTCTCGGTTTGAGGATTCTGGTATGGAGTCAGGAGATGGGGCCCAAGTGCATATGCCGAGTCACCTGGAAGGGAAAAGACAGGAGGATGTTAGCCGTGCATGTGCCTCTCGTGATGTCGGCATCATGGGGGCGGACAGTCATGCCTGACACCCATGTCACTAAACAAGCAGCCATCTGTCCCTGTACACGTTCCACGTACCGCAGTACCGCGTTTAGCCGCTTTTAGCCACGTTTTGGCTAACTTGGAAACTTGGAAAACTTCAGCGTCTGAACTCATTTTTTTGCCTTCAAAAACGGCCTGTAAACGCAACTGCCTAAAAACGACTATAAATGAACTTGTGTACAATGGTCACATAAAATAACATTGAATGAGTTCAGGGGCAGTTTAAAAAAGCGTCCAACTGCCTCTGAATGTCCATTGAACAGCAGCAGTGTACATAGGGCCTAAGTGAATATGCTGATTTTCTGAAGCCAAATGCTTATTCTGCTCTGGCAATTGTCCTTCAAAACATATAATTATTTTCATTCATTTGAACTTTAGTAACATCTTTTATATGAACAGGCCTTGATTTTTTATGTGTATAAAACATTTAATGATGCATCTGTCTATAGTATAGCATGATTTGTTTGCAGTCCCCAAGTTATCTTGTTGTTAGCATTACACTTTATGATGTTTTTTCACTTCTACCTCATTTCATAATCCATTTAGTTTCCTTTCTAATATCTTGACAATTCTAGTACAAAATGTTATGGCTATAACATTTTATTGAATTGATTCTGAGAAGCTATTTATTGGGTGCAATGTGAGTTAAAAAAAAACACAGGAACAGCGTTTGTAATCATTTAACTTCTCCCACATTTAATTCTAAAATGGGCATGTCATATATATATACAGTAAGCACCCTATTAGACATATTTTCATTGTATTTGTTTTTTCATAAAGGGTTCAGAGCAGTTAATATTGAAAGTCATTTAGTTTCACTTCATGACATTCAATACAGAAAATATTCTAGTTATCTTTACATCTTACATGCTTGAAATTTACACAGCACTTTGTTCCATTTTCAGTTGAAGGCTTTCTTTGCCCTCATTGAGCCGCTAAAGTGATTTCTTGTCTTTAACCACTTAACCCCCGGACCATATTGCTGGTCAAAGACCAGAGCACTTTTTGTGATTCGGCATTGCGTCGCTTTAACTGACAATTGCGCGGTTGTGCGATGTGGCTCCCAAACAAAATTGGCGTCCTTTTTTTCCCACAAAAAGAGCTTTCTTTTGGTGGTATTTGATCATCTCTGCGGTTTTTATTTTTTGCGCTATAAACAAAAATAGAGCGACTATTTTGAAAAAAAATCAATATTTTTTACATTTTGCTATAATAAATATCCCCAAAAAATATCTAAAAAAAATATTTTCTTTCCTCAGTTTAGGCCGATACGTACAGTATTCTTCTACATATTTTTCGTTAAAAAAAATCGCAATTAGCGTTTATTGATTGGTTTGCGCAAAATTTATATCGTTTACAAAAAAGGGGGTCGTTTTATGGCATTTTTATTAATATTTTTTTTTACTAGTAATGGCGGCGATCAGCGTTTTTTTTTTTCAGTACCAAGACATTATGGCGGACACATCGGACAATTTTGACAAATTTTTGGGACCATTGGCATTTTTATAGCAATCAATGCTATAAAAATGCATTGGATTACTATAAAAATGCCATTGGCAGTGAAGGGGTTAACACTAGGGGGCAGGGAAGGGGTTAAGTGTGTTCCTGGGTGTGTTCTAACTGTATGGGGGGGTTGACTCACTAGGGGAAATCACTGATCTTCTGTTCATACATTGTATGAACAGAAGATCAGCGTTTCCCCCGCTGACAGGACCGAGAGCTTTGTGTTTACACACAAAGCTCCCGGTCCCCACTCTGTAACGCGTGCGGGACTCGGGGGACGAGCGGGGGTGCGCGCGTGGGCCACCGGCGGCACGCGCGCCCCCTAGCGGCCGCTAAAGGGAGGACGTAGAGCTATGTGCTCTCGCCCAGCAGTGCCACCGTCCCGCCGTATAACGACGGTGGGCTTTCGGCATGTGGTTAATATAAAGTTATTTTATTTGCACAGTTTATATGCATGTTCAAGGGCAACCAAATCAAAATATAGTCTTTTAGGCTTTTTAATAACCTGTTATATGCCGAAGTGCTGTAGGATGACAAAAGCATGACAACATAGGAAGGATTCAAAAGTCCAAGCAGAGTCAGTCATTGAAAAGGGCCCATTGAGCTATCATATGTGGTAATAAGAGTTGAGCGGACCCCTGGATGTTCGGGTTCGACGGGTTCAGCCGAACTTCGAAAAAAAGGTCCGGGTTCGGGACCCGAACTTGACTTTGAACTTGACCCCGAACCTAAACCCCAATGAAGTCAATGGGGACCAGAACTTTTGAGTACAAAAATGTCTATAAAAAAGTAATGAAAAGGGCTGCAAATGGCAGCAAAATGTTGGTAAGAGCATTGCAAGTACTTTTCAAACAAATGTGGATAGGGAAATAACTTAAAATAACATGAAATAGTCTAAAGTGTTTATCTCACACGTACATATATGGAGCAAACACTGCAAAATATATTTTTTTGCCCTAAATGGATGTTTTTTGAATAGCACAATAGAAGAACAGTATGTAAAGGGTGTATCGCATTCGTACAGATATGGTGCAAACACTGCAAAATATATATTTTTTGCCCTAAATGGGTGTTTTTTGAATAGCACAATAGAAGAACAGTATCTAAAGGGTGTATCTCACACATAGAGATATGGTGGAAACACTGCAAAACAATTTTTTTTTGCCCTAAATGGATGTTTTTTTAATAGCACAATAGAAGAAAAGTATCTAAAGGGTGTATCTCACAGTAACATATGCAGTGCTGTTGTAATTTGATTTCTGAAGCAGGACTGACTCCTATCTATTTATCTCCATAAAACCAACACCAGGAACCTTTCCCTCGAGTATCTAAAGCAGAGTGACTTGCTGTGCTATGTAGATCGCTGAGTAATTTGATTTCTGAAGCAGGACTAACTGACTCCTATCTTATTCTCGCCCTAAAAACAACAGCAGCAACCTTTCCCTAAAGTATCTAAAGCAGAGTGACTTGCTGTGCTATGTAGATCGCTGAGTAATTTGATTTCTGAAGCAGGGCTGAGTCTGACTCCTATCTAATTCTCTCCCTCAGAGCAGCAGCAGCTCCAGCCTTTCCCTACCCCATCTAAAGTTTGCCGCGCAGTCGCTACCCAAACACGGCCTCCTTCAAAAGTGTGCCACGCCCCAGCGTTACCTTCTCTGGGCACCAAACTTGGATGGATGGTAGACCAGGGCCTGCACTACACACCCACCAAAGGACAAGCCTCTGTGACTTCAGGGCGCTCGGATACCTTCACTCAAAGTTTACCGGCCAAGTTTTGGTTAGGTACCGGTACCGGCTCGCCCAAGGGTCTTAAAAATACACAAACAGCTGGAGGAGACAGCCACAAGGGTTGACTAAAGGTGTACCAAAAAGCTAAGAATTCCCTTTAAAGGCCGACCGGTAACACTCGCCCAAACACAACCGACCGCCAGAACCGCTTAACATGGGAGTCTATGCGGTTGATGCTCGGATTCAAAGGGGTGCCACGCCCCGGCGTTACCTTCTCTGGACACCAAACTTAGCTGGATGGTAGACCAAGGCCTGCACTACACACCCACCAAAGGGCAAGTCTCTGGCACTTCAGGGCGCTCGGGTACCTCGGGTACCTTCACTCAAAGTTGGCATGCTTGGATAGAGGCTGGGTCACATGCTGCACTAGCCAATCACAGCCATGCCATTAGTAGGCATGGCTGTGATGGCTTCTAGGTGACACGAGTTAAACGAATGTTGATTGGCTGCCCTGCAGCTCGCTATTAGATTGCCAAACACCGAACTCGAACCCAAACTTACAGTAAATTGTTTGGGTTCGGGTCCGGGTACCAAAAATCCCTAGTGGTAATATTAACAACTTAAAGACTGCATATATAATGCGGCAGGGTGGTCCTATTGCGCGAAACAACATACCCGTATATCGTTTTGTTACAAGACACTGCGGACATGCGCGCTGCATAGCAGGGGAGTCAATGCATGGGTCCGGCGACCGCGATGACCATACCTCCCTAGGACACCCTTGGTCACCACCTAGTGTTAACCCCTTCCCTGCCAGTGTCATTTATACAGTGATTAATGCATACTTTCAGCTCTGATCACTGTAATAATGTCACTGGTCCCAAAAAAGTGTCAAAAGTTGTCCGATCTGTCCACCGCAATGTCGCAGTCCCACAAAAAATCGCTGATCAATACCAAAAATCTATCCCCTATTTTGTAGAAGTGCAAACCAATCAATATATACGTTTATTGCCATTTTTTCCCAAGAATATATACAGGTAGAAGAATACATATTGGCCTAAACTGATTAAAACATTCGCTTTTTTTTTATTGGCTATGTATTATAGCAAAAAGTAAAAAATATTGTTTCTTTTTTAGAATTGGCGGTCTTTTTTTTGTTTATAGCGCAAAAAAATAAAAACCGCAGAGGTGATCAAATACCACCAAAATAAAGCTCTATTTGTGGGAAAAAAGGACATCAATTTTATTTGGGTACAGTATCGCACTCCCACACAATTGTTATCCACTTCCCGCCCGGCCTATAGCAGAATGATGGCCGGGGGGTGGTTCAGTTATCCTATAAGACATCATATGACATCCAGCAAGATAACAGCCGCTGCACACCTGTGGGTGCACGCATTGTGGCCTTCTGTGGTGCGCCGTGTCAGATTGTTTATCAGCGCAGCCCCCCTCAAATGCCCGTCCAGGATCAATAGCATGCCGCCAGGACCACCAGGGATGGTCATTCACACTGGACCACCAGGTATGCCACCGTAGACCCCCAGGGATATGCCAACCAGTGCCCAGGCACCTGTCAATCAACGCCCAGGCAGCTGCCAATCAACGCCCATCCACAATGCTTGCCAATGCCAGTGCCACCATATCAGTGTCGCATATAAGTGCTGCATATCAATGCCCATCAGTGCCATGTATCAGTGCCCATCAGTAACCAGTAGTGCCGCCTATCAGTGCCAACCATAAGTACCCATCAGTGCAACCTTTCAATGCCCATCAGTGTCACCTATCAGTGCCCATCAGTGCTGCATATCAGTGCTACCCATCAGTGCCACCTACCAGGTCCCATCAGTGCTGCCTATCGTGCCTATCGTTAGTGCCCATCAGTGCCACCTCTTTTTATAACAAATTTTCGCTCTTTTTTAATTTATTTAGCAAAGGATAAAAACCACAGAGGTGATCAAATACCACCCAAAGAAAGCTCTATTTGTGGGAACAAAATGATAAAAATTCTGTTTGGGTACAGTGTAGCATGACCGCACAATTTAATTTAAACAGCGACACAGTGCCTGGTATTGAAGTTGTTAAAGTAACGCAGTGCTGTATCACAAGAAATGACCTGGTCACTAAGGGTGTCCTTCCTGGGCTAAAGTGGTTAAAGCAACTCTATTACTTTCACAAAGCTCTCATATGGGTATTACAGAGTAAGAATTTTTACACATTTTTATCTTGTTGGCATTATTTCACTTTCCCACTATTAAAAGAAGTGTGATAATGCATGTTAAGCCTGTTGATGCCTATGTGTAGGTGACCTGACCCACAACATCTCTGCATCTCCCCAAATGTCTTTTAGCAATGTACCTTGTCTACAACTCCACTCGCTCGGGTTTTCATCCATAATGACTTATGCATTCTGTATGTTCTAGTGTGGCTATTGCAATCTTCGTCATGCTGTATTTATGTAGCCCCGAAGAAGTTGTAAACGCTCCGTGTGTGTCCGTCGGCTCAGCTGTCTCTCCTCCGCTATCCCCTATGGGGAATCGGATGGAAACGGACCGTCTGTCCGTTTGCATCCGATCCGATCCGCCGGACGGAAGAAAAATAGGACATTCTTCCGTCCGCAAAATGGATCCAGACGGACGCGGATCGTAGGCGGACGTTAGCGGATGCATCATCCGCTAACGGATCCGCTCCCATAGGGCCCCATTCTAAGTCCGTTTACGGACTTAGAAAAAGCGGACCGTTCGTCCGCACGTGTGAAAGGGCCCTAAGAATCTGATAAAAATATATACAGCATTTTAAAGAAGACAAATGATGTTTTGAATTTAAAAGGTATAATAGCGCAGTGGCTAAGTGGTTCGCACTTCTGCATGTCAGCACTAGTGTTGTTTTTTGTTTTGTTGGTTTGAATCCCAACCATGGCACTACCTGTGAGAATTTTTTTTTAGATATAAAAGGTAAGTATAAAAGATAATTATAAAAAAAATACTTGATAAATATGTGGATTTTTTTTTTTATATACTTAAAGGGCCAGATTCAGGTACATCTGCGCATTATTGGACCGGCATAGCGCACCGCCTTTACGTTAGACTGGTGCAATGTAGCGGCGCAATCACCCTATTCTCGTCGCTTTTACGCAGAAATTTGCGCCTGCGCAATGTTATTTCAGAGGTGCAAGGCGGATTGATACAAATTGGGAAGGACGTGGGCATGTTACATTGAAATGAGCCGTGACCCCATGCAAATGAAGGGCCGGCCGGCTCGCGCATGCGTGCTTGAAGCAGACCATGGTCAGCACCTCTGTGCGCATGCTCACAACTCGGGAACGGCGCAATCAGTGAAATTGGAAGTGGACTAGGGCAAATTAGTGAACTACGCAAACAGCATAAATAGACAGAGACAAACGCACTTCCTTTGCAAAAGTACATCCCTTTGTATCCCTCCCTATACAGCAAGGTGCTTTTGTTCTGTTGTTTATTAGCGTTTGTTTGTTTGTTTGTGACGTGTCTTTGAGAGTGATTTTTGTCTTTTATGTGTTTTCTTTGTTGTTATTTTGTTTAAATTATATTTTTGCTGGCCATTTTTTATTTTTGCTGGTCATTTTTTTATTTTTTTTTGGTTGTGTTTGTGTATGATTTGGGAATGTGGGGGTGACATTCCTGCGGGAAAAGGGGTGTCACCGTCAATTTTGGTGGAGAAGGGTTCCCCAGGTCCGTGTGAATGGTGTATGAATGTACAGTGACATAATTGGAGCCTTGGCGTGGCGTTGCTGCTCACAAGTCCTGCATGGTGGACTGGTGCCAATCCAATGTGATGAGGATGTGGGGTGTGTGTGCTAGGGGGACCACAGTGGTGTGCATGCATGCATTCTCATTGTGCCTTGATTAATGTGTGTGTTTAACGTGCAAAGATGCATAATGTGAGCTGGCATGAGATGGGGTCATGAGATGGGGTACCAGTGCATATAAAGAGTCACCTTGAAGGGAAAAGACAGGAGGATGTTAGTAGTGCATGTGCCCCTTGTGATGTGTGCATCATGGGGGGAGGCAGTCATGCCTGCCACCCATGTCACTCACCAACCAGCCAGCTGTCCCCATACATGTTCTGTTCGAAATCTGTGGGGATGGGGCTCTGATTGTATATGTAGCTGTCATGGGTGTCATGGGTGGTGTCATGTGTTGGGCTGGTGATGTCCTCCTGCAATGTTGTGGTTAATTCCATGATGGCATGAGGGGTGAATCTGAAGATGCGAGACACCTCAGAATCACTCATGCCATAGATGTCTAGGCGTGTGTGATATATCCTCTCCCGTGAAGAGTGAAGAGTGAAGATTGAGGGGCTTGTATCAGCTAAGAATATTGTATTAGATTAGATTAAATTGAAAAGTTTATATAAGCCAAAAAAATAATTTAGAAAAAAATAAATAAATCATGTGCCCTCCTCAGTGCCCTCCTCAGTGCCCTCCTCCTTCTTTGCTCATCTAAAGTAAGTAGTATAGCTATGAGCATGGATGCCCCTGGCATGTTGGCATACAGTTTGTTGGGCAACACGTGTGACTGCTGAGCTCCTCACTAACAGTGTTGCTTTATCTGACATGTAGACGATTTTTCTCTTTTTAGACCAGCTTTTATATGGTCTAATTGTAGACAGGACATTTTGCTGTTGCGCACACCGCGTAGCCTGCACTGCCCCAACGTTCTTTTGTGGATCCCCGTAAGTCCCTCATTAGCATATTTGACTAGCAAATCAATGGTCTGTCTAGCGCAGTTTTGCGCGGACGGATGCGCCTGTCTAACGAAATTACGATGGACAAAAAAAAGTAGATTTCTTGCGTATCTCGTTCTGGGGATGCCGTGCATCGAAACACACGTGCACATTTAGACTTACGCCACGCATCTCCTGTTACGCAGGCGTAATCGCTCTGTGAATCTGGCCCAAAGTTTTTATTGAAAAAATTCAATCCGCAACTTACAATCAGTTTAAGATAAAATGCAGACATGACTAAAAAGTCGTACATCAAACAGAAAAAAAAAAAATCTTAAACTTTTCCATTCTTAAAACATAACAGTCAATAAGGCATGTAGGTAACTGAAGACAGTCATTAACAACAAGTATATGTTCCAAATGATAATTACAGGTTGGGGAGATATACGTAAAAGACCAATATCATAACGAAAATAAGCACACATAGAAAAAAAAGAAAATAAGGGAAAACGAAAAATAAAATAAACAGAAAAAGAAGGAGTACTCAGGTTAATTCCATTATACGAAGCACAAACCATGGGGTCCACTTAGCATCGTAGAGAGGAATCGTATCTCTGAGAGTGTGGTGAATTTTCTCCGTTAACATTATCTGGTCTACCCTAGATTTAATCTGATCGAGGGGCACCGCATTGGATTTCCAATGCAGAGCAATTGTCCAATGGACTGCAATACAAATGGTATGAAATAACCTCAAAAGGGGTTTAGGGGTATCTGGGATTTTCTCAAATAGCAAACAATGAGTATGTGTCAGAGCCATGCGTCTCCCCGCCAGCCTATCCATCAAATCTAGAACCTCCCTCCAGATGGGACGTAGATTCTCACATTCCCAAAAAATATGTAGAAAAGATCCCTGAAGGGGGCATCCGCTAAAGCATAAAGGGGAACTCTGAGGGAATATCTTGCTTAAACGAAGGGGAGTGAAATACCAGCGGGTATACAGCTTAATAACCGTCTCCGTAACTGACAGGGAGATAGTGCACTTCCTCAAGTTCTGCCAGCTAGCCTCCCAATCCTCCTGCTCATATTCTAGGCCCAGTTTTTGATTCCATTGGGCCACATGTTTTAGGGTGGAGCTCAACCCGGCAGCCCCCATGGAGTTATATAGAACCGAAATCAGGCCCTTTTGTCTGGGGGAAGAATGACAGACAGTCTCAAAGACTGTGCTAGAGCAAGAGGGGACAGCCGCATAATGTGTCTGAAAAAAGTTGCGGATAAATAGAATGCCTTTTTCACGCCAATGTTTGTAGGATATCATGTCTATATTAAATTGTAGAGTCTCGATCGGGATTTTTAAGGGGGTGTTTTCGGGGTATCCTTGGCAGATGTGGACAAATTTGTTCCATGCATGTATCGTGTCAGACATAGTGGGGGAGACGAAGTAGGGGAGTTTAGTTTTAGAAGTGGTAGAGAGCAACCAGGGGGCTAGAGAGGAATTACAGTAGGTGACTGGGATATTGTGTCAATCTCGCTCCCTTTCTCGGCGAGATTGACCACCTACGAGCCCCATCGCGGGAGCCAGCGCCGAGCTGGCTTGCCGCGATGGAGACAAAGCCGTCATAGAAGCGACGGGGATCCGACGCGGATTCCCGCCAATTCTACACGTGGGCGGAGTTTGTTATGAATCCTGAAGGAGAAATCCCCGCCCGGATTTTTAAAGAAAAATCCGGCATGGGTTCCCCCCTCAGGAGCATAACGGGCCCTTAGGTCTGTTATGGGTTGTAAGGAGACCCCCTACGCCGAAAAAACGGCGTGGGGGTCCCCCCACAATCCATAACAGACCCGTATCCAAAGCACGCCGGCCGGCCGGTCAGGAAGGGAGTGGGGGCGAGCGAGCGCCCCCCCCCCTCCTGAGCCGTACCGGGCAGCATGCCCTCAACATGGGGGGGTTAGGTGCTCTGGGGCAGGGGGCGCACTGCGGCCCCCCACCCCAGAGCACCCTGTCCCCATGTTGATGAGGACAGGGCCCCTTCCCGACAACCCTGGCCGTTGGTTGTCGGGGTATGCGGGCGGGAGGCTTATCGGAATCTGGAAGCCCCCTTTAATAAGGGGGCCCCCAGATACCGGCCCCCCACCCTAAGTGAATGAGTATGGGGTACATTGTACCCCTACCCATTCACCTGCAAATAAAAAGTGTAAACACAAATAAACCACACAGGGTATTGAAATATTTTATTAGTTGGCCGCCGGGGGGGGGGTGTGTATGATCGCTTTTATAAAAGCGCCCCCCTCCGGCGGGCTTCTGTGGGGGGTGGGTGCCGCCGTCTGGTTCTCTTCCGCCGCCGGGGGGGGCGCTTTGATAAAAGCACCCACCACCCGGCGGGCTTCTTTCGACGTCTTCGGCGGCTGGGGGGTCTTCTCCCACTCTCCGGGGGTCTTCTCCGCTCTCCGGGGGTCTTCTCCGCTCTCCGGGGGTCTTCTTCGCTCTCCGGGGGTCTTCTTCTTTTTCAGGACTCGCCGCCGCTAACTTTGTGTGTTAGCTCAATTACTAGCGGCGGCGAGCCCCCTCCTCTGTGACGTTGTCTTCTTCTTCTTCTGTTCTCCAGATGTTGACGCAACGCTTCCTTCCGCTGTTATGCCGGGCGCACGGCTCGCAGCGAGTTATATAGGCCTGTCTTGTGACGTCGCAGTCCCATCATGCTCCGGTAGGTACCACGTGCTACCTACCGGAGCATGATGGGACTGCGACGTCACAAGACAGGCCTATATAACTCGCTGCGAGCCGCGCGCCCGGCATAACAGCGGAAGGAAGCGTCGCGTCAACATCTGGAGAACAGAAGAAGAAGAAGAAGACGACGTCACAGAGGAGGGGGCTCGCCGCCGCTAGGAGAGCGGAGAAGACCCCCGAAGAGCGGAGAAGACCCCCGGAGAGCAGGAGAAGACCCCGGAGAGTGGGAGAAGACCCCCCAGCCGCCGAAGACGTCGAAAGAAGCCCGCCAGGTGGTGGGCGCTTTTATCAAAGCGCCCCCCCCCCGGCGGCGGAAGAGAACCAGACGGCGGCACCCACCCCCCACAGAAGCCCGCCGGAGGGGGGCGCTTTTATAAAAGCGATCATACACACCCCCCCCCGGCGGCCAACTAATAAAATATTTCAATACCCTGTGTGGTTTATTT
The DNA here is from genome assembly GCA_029574335.1 of Rana kukunoris. NCBI lineage: Eukaryota > Metazoa > Chordata > Amphibia > Anura > Ranidae > Rana > Rana kukunoris. Next base: position 348,875,698 of record CM056053.1, on the reverse strand, counting down.
GTGTTTACACTTTTTATTTGCAGGTGAATGGGTAGGGGTACAATGTACCCCATACTCATTCACTTAGGGTGGGGGGCCGGTATCTGGGGGCCCCCTTATTAAAGGGGGCTTCCAGATTCCGATAAGCCTCCCGCCCGCATACCCCGACAACCAACGGCCAGGGTTGTCGGGAAGGGGCCTTGTCCTCATCAACATGGGGACAGGGTGCTCTGGGGTGGGGGGCCGCAGTGCGCCCCCTGCCCCAGAGCACCTAACCCCCCCATGTTGAGGGCATGCTGCCCGGTACGGCTCAGGAGGGGGGGGGGGGGGGGGCGCTCGCTCGCCCCCACTCCCTTCCTGACCGGCCGGCCGGCGTGCTTTGGATACGGGTCTGTTATGGATTGTGGGGGGACCCCCACGCCGTTTTTTCGGCGTAGGGGGTCTCCTTACAACCCATAACAGACCTAAGGGCCCGTTATGCTCCTGAGGGGGGAACCCATGCCGTATTTTTCTTTAAAAATCCGGCTGGGATTTCTCCTTCAGGATTCATAACAAACTCCGCCCACGTGTAGAATTGGCGGGAATCCGCGTCGGATCCCCGTCGCTTCTATGACGCACTCGCTGGAATGTGCTTTTACTATTCCAGCGAGTGCGAGATATCGGCAGCCTGTCGCCGAGATTCAGCGCGATGCTGGCGTGCTTAAAACACATTCTCGGCGGCAGGCACTGTAGGGAGGAGAGCGGACTCCAACCTTCCCCACGGAGTTTGTGGCTCAGGAAGAAACCATTCTCTGGATTGGGTAAGGACCGAGGACAGGTAGTAATGGTAAAAGTCCACGTATCCTGTGCCTCCTGCCTTGCGGTGCTTAATAAGGGTGGAATGTGCACTTCTAGCCCTTTTCCCTGCCATATGTAGGAGGAAAAAATGGACTGAAGGGATTTGAAGTATTGGGTCGGTATATTGATTGGTAGGGTTCTGTAGAGATACAGGAGCTGGGGTAAGTGAAACATTTTGAAGGCCGCTAGGCGGCCCGTCCAGGATAGTTCTTGAGACGCCAGCCTGTGTAGATCGGTCTGGAGTTTACTACGAAAGGGGATATAGTTGTAGCTGAATAACTGGCTAGTAGACTTTGTGAGTTGGATGCCAAGGTAAGTAATGCTATGATCTGCCCATGAGTATGGGTAGAGTTGTTGCAATAGGAGGGCAGTGGCGGGGTTAATTCCTAAGTTCAGGACATGGCATTTATTTTCATTGACTTTGTAGTAAGAGACTTTACCAAAACAGGCTAGCGTCTCCTGAACCGCAGGGAGGATGACGTCGTCAGCGAATAGGCTGATTTTTTGCTCTTGGCCTCCTACCAATATGCCCAATATGAGTGGATTTGTACGGATGGATTGGGCTAGTGTTTCCATTAACAGGTTAAAAATCAGGGGGGACAGGGGGCACCCCTGTCTGGTCCCGTTAGTAATAGTGAAAGGGGAGGACAGCGAGTCAGCAGAGTATACTCTGGCTGATGGGTTGGAGTATAATGCCATGATTGCGCTATGGATGTGGCCTGTGAATCCAAATTTAGTTAGAACCGAAGACAGGAACCCCCAATGTACTCTGTCGAACGCTTTTTCAGCGTCTAGGGACAAGAGTACAGAGGGGGTCCCAGATGTTCCTGCTTGGTGGATGACATTTATCATCCGCCTTGTGGCATCCGATGCCTGCCGTCCTTTTGTAAAGCCTGATTGGTCCGTGTGTATAAGTGTGGGGAGGATATCGTTCATTCTATTAGCTATCAGTTTGGCATACAATTTAGCGTCCACATTGAGGAGGGAGATGGGGCGAAAGTTTTGGGGTGAGGTCGGTTCTTTACCCGGTTTAGGGAGAGTTACTACAATCGCAGACAACATGTCTGGGGGGAAAGATAAGGACGTCGCCGCTGAGTTAAAGACTTCAGAGAGGGTGGGGACTAGGACATGTTGGAACTTTTTATAGTATTCCCCGGTGAAACCATCTGGTCCTGGTGACTTGGCATTAGGCAGCTTGGCGAATGAGAGAGTTGTTAGCCCTCCAGAGGTAAGAATTTGATGGGGAGATCTGGGAATCAATAGTGATGCTAACAGGGGCATGGTCCGACCAGGTGGTGGGGTGGATCGTTGAGGCAGAGATTCTTTGGAGTAACGACCTGTCTGACAAGAACAGGTCTATCCGCGAGTAGGTGTTGTGACGCGGGGAGAGGAAGGTATAATCCCTCTCGCTCGCATGACAACACCTCCACACGTCGAACAGCTCATTCGATGAAATAAAGCTTTTCAGGGGGGATGCATGTCGCTTGGGACCCGCAGTGGAGTCCATAACCTGGTCTGGGACAAGGTTAAAGTCTCCGCATAGTAGGAGATGACCTTTCTGGGAACCTTTGACCTTTTTCATGACGGATTTAAGAAATGATATCTGACGCTCATTGGGTGCATATAGCGAAACCAGAGTGTACTGAACATTATTAATCAAACATATTAAAATGATAAAACGTCCCTCCGGGTCAAGAATGCTATCTTGCAATTGAAAAGAGATTGAATCTCGGATAGCAATTAACACCCCCCTCTGCTTCTTCGTATAGGATGAAGTGAAGACATGGGGGAATTGTCGGTGCTGGCAGCGGGGGTGCGATTGTTGTGTCAGGTGAGTCTCCTGGACGCAGAGAATATCACAGTTAAGTGATAAGGCTGACTTCCACAAGGAAGAGCGTTTGACTGGATGGTTCAATCCTTTTGCGTTTAGTGATAAAATGGAGAATGACATGGTGTCTAGTCAGGGGATCAGGGTGTGAGAAAGAAGACTTACAGTTAGCAGTAGGCAGACAAACGATTCTCAGACCCCTGTCAAAGCTGCAATAGATGAGGACACAGTATGAGAGTACTCCGAAGCCAAAGTTCAGTGCCTGTTGCACGCGGGGTAGATTCAGGATATGCCGAGGAGTGCGAGCTCCTATACGAGAACTATTGAGCAGCTAAGAGAAAGGTAATGATTAAACAAGATAGAGAAATAAAGAAAAGAAAATAAAAGAAAACAACAAATAATAAAAAAAAAAGCACAAATATCAAATGCAGTAAGGAATATCAATCAGCAGGGCAGACTAGGTCCGACTGCTGAGCAATGCGTGGGGCAGAGTTCAAGCTCAAAATAGCAAGCAGTGAGAACAACAACAAAACGAGCTGCCAACCGGTGCATTCTGTACTGTAGACCAGGATATGAACAGGCAGGATTGATTATTGGGGCTTGGTAAGATGATGGCCTGTGAGGTTGGGGTTTTTATGCGGAGGAGAGGGTCTTCCCAATTTGTCTTCATAGGATTGTGGGAGCTCCGGGATGATGCCCCAGGACAACAGTAGTTTGGTGCCGCCCTCTGTAGTAGAGATGGTATGAGGGATCCCATTGTGGGTCACCAGGATAGTAGCCGGGTGGCGCCATTTGTATGTTATTTTGTGGTTTGTGAGGGCCTTGGTCACAGATTTCAGCTGCCTCCTCAACTGAAGCGTGTGTTGGGATAAATCCGCGAACATTTGAATATCAGCGTATTTTGTACAGAATTTGCTCTTTAGCCTGGTAGAAATGGATCCTCAGGAGCACATCTCTTGGGACTGTGTCTGCTAGGTGCCGCGGTTTGGGGATCCTGTGAATGCGGTCGATTGTCAGCTCAATGGGTGACAGATCAGGTAGTAATGTGGAGAAAAGGGTACTCGCAAATGAGCGTAGGTCGGCAGGCAGGTGATCTTTTCACAAATGGAAAGACTAAATCGTTCCCCAATTTGCAACAAGAATTCAACTTACCCAACTCTGACATGTATCTTTACATTAGAACCCAACACTTCCTGACTGCCTCTCCCCACTGGGAACGTCGCATACCTGTGTCCACTTGGTCTTTTCTTAAATACCACTCACCCTCCCAAAAGGGCACCTCGCTCTTCTATAATGCACTCCAACAGAAGACCATCTTTTCCAAATCACCCGCCCTGCTCAAATGGGAAATAGATTTAGGTAGTCCATACACCACCCAACAATGGGCTAAAGCCTGCACAGCCACACTTAAGGTTACTAGTTGCTCTACCCTCTGGGAACTCTCCACCAAAATAACACAGAGGTGGTATCTGACTCCTGAGAGATTGTCCAAATTCAGCAGAACTCAGAGTGATAGGTGCTGGAGAAACTGTGGACATCGGGGGACATTACTTACCATGAGACCTCTGGATCAACTTTTAGGAACTTGAGGGGGGTCCGCCTCGGGGCTCGGGACACAGTCTTGAACCCGGCTGGGGGTGTCTGGAGCTAGAGGTGGCCCTCCCCTGAAACACACATGTCAAAGATACCCTGACCTTGTTCCCTGCTGCCACAGGGCAGCTTCTATCGAGACTAGAATCCAGTCGTAGATAATAGATTGGTTAAAACTTGTTTTAAAGCCATGGTGTTGTTTGACCACCATACTTGTTCTTGTGTTACCTTGAGTTAGTACCTACTATGATGTTAAGCTTGACGGAACTGCTCCGATTGCAATGTATTTCACTGCATTGAACTACACTGTATTGCATTATATTGCATTGTTATGTGAAAACCTTAATAAAAACCTAATGATGAAAAAAAAAAAAAAAAAAAGTTGCGGATCTGCAAGTACCTATAATATTCCCGCAGGGGAACGTTTTTCAATGTCCTAAGCTGAGCAAAGGAGATAAATTTGTTCTTATGCGAAAAGTCTCTGAGTGATGATAAACCGTTGCTTGTCCACCAGTCAAAGTTTGTCGGTCTATGGTAAGCAACCAGGAACCTAGGGTCGCCCAGGAATGAAGCCCCAAAATATGTGGATTTTTAAATGTATATAAGAGACTTCCTCATAGATGGCTCTATAACAGGTATGTGTACATGGGACATATTTTGTCCTTTTGTTGATATTGGATGACATTATTAGTTGTGGACATGAACCGCTGGAACTGAAATTCTGAACCTCGAAACGTGTTAGCTGAATATTTACCACTTATCCCTTGTATGGGCATAATTTACATGTACCGTATTTGCAGGCATATAAGACGACTGGGCGTATAGGATGACCCCCTAATTTTCCAGCTAAAGTTTTGGGATATACTCGCCATATAAGACGACCCCTTTCCTTCTAGTCTGTCTGGAAGCTGAGGGGTAGCCAGAACAACCGCTGACAGGAAAAAATGCTGACAGGAACATGCTTTATTCAGCTTTTTCAAATCTCACTGTGCCCATTACATGCCTCACTGTGCCATCAACATGCCTCACTGTGCCCATTACATGCCTCACTGTGCCATCAACATGTCTCACTGTGCCATCAACATACCTCACTGTGCCACCCCATGCCTCACTGTGCCACCACATGCCTCACTGTGCCGTCAAAATGCCTCAATGTGCCGTCAAAATGCCTCACTGTGCCATACCTTTTGTCCTGTACTGTGGGTGTCCATTATTCAAAATCCGCGCCTCCTCCTTATGGTTTTCCGTGATGTCCGAAGCCGAGAATGAGAAGACATCCGTGATAGGCGGAACACCGAACAGAGTCTCTGCTGGGAAACCAAGTGTTCCGCCTATCACGGAACACCACAAGGAGGAGGCACGGCTTTTGATGGATGCCCGAGGTCTGGTACCGGCGTATAAGATGACCCCCGGGTTTTGAGGCAAGTTTTTAAGCCCAAAAGGTTGTCTTACATGCGGAAAATACGGTATTACCATTTGTTTTAGTGCTATCATTCTTGTAACTCAGCCACCTATGAATACGTAGTATTTTCTGTATATACCAATTTGTTTTAAATAAAAACATTTGAAAAGGATTCATGCATCAGGCCAAGCGCCTTCCTTATCTCACTTGTGTATAGTACTTTGGACTTCCCCCAGTCGGTCAAGACAGCGGGGCATGCATGATTAACTACATACTAACACCACCATGAAATTAGTACCAACTCTATCTAAATTCCCCTGCACTAGCACAGGAGAATATCTTTTCTGTTTATTTGTACACAATGGAGCACAGACAGGGGGAAGCAAGGTGAAGCGTTTTCATACAATGTGATTTGTCAGACAAAATAAATTGACCCTAGTATGTGTATGTATTTTTTTGCTGAAATTACTGTTTACAGGGTATAGAGACATAATAGTTAACTGATTCCTTTTAACCACTTAATCACCAGGCCTATTTTGGCACTTCTCTCCTTCATGTAAAAATCAAAAAAAAATTGCTAGAAAATTAATCAGAACCCCCAAACATTATATATATATTTTTTAGCAGACAGCCTAGGGAATAAAATGGCGGTCATTGCAACTTTTTTCTCACACAGTATTTGCGCAATAATTTTTCAAACGCCTTTTTTTAGGGAAAAAAAACTGTTTCATGAATTAAAAAATAACAAAACAGTAAAGTTAGCCCAATTTTTTTGTATAATGTGAAAGACGATGTTACGCCGAGTAAATAGATACCTAACATGTCACGCTTTAAAATTGCGCACACTCATGGAATGGCGCCAAACTTCGGTACTTAAAAATCTCCATAGGCGACGCTTTAATTTTTTTTACAAGCTACTATTTTTTAATTACAAAGTAGGGCTAGTGCTAGAATTGTTGCACTCGCTCTAACGCACGCGATTATACCTCACATGTGGGGTTTGAACGGTGTTTACATATGTGGGCGGGACTTGCATGCATGTTCGCCTCTGCATGCGAGCGACCGGGACAGGGGCGTTTTAAAAAAAAAAATGTATTTTATTTTTTATTTTTACTTCATCTCTCCTCCAGGCTGGAAAGCATTAGACCGTGAAAAAAAATTCACAGATCTAATGCTTTTAGCACGATTGCGGCTGTGTTTACATTCCAGGTACCGGGCGTGACGTCATAACGTTGCGCCCGGTCCTCCAACGGTCATAGAGATGACTGTGACCATTTGGTCACCAGTCATGGTTCTGCAGGAAACGCCGACCGATTCGCCGACCGATTCGCTTTCCGGGCCCCCGATGGCACGGGAGAGCCCGGAGAAGCACCGGATGGCGGCGGGAGGGGGGATGTCCCCTCCCGCCGTCTATAAGAATGATCAAGCGACGGAACCGCCGGCTGAAGACGGCAATATCTGAATGATGCCTGTGACCGAAAGTGTCAATATTTTTTGTGGCCACCATTATTTTCCAGCACTGCCTTAACCCTCTTGGGCATGGAGTTCACCAGAGCTCCATAGGTTGCCACTCCTTCATGATGACATCACATAGTTGGTGGATGTTAGAGACCTTGTGCTCCTTCCATTTCAGGATGCCCCACAAATGATCAGTAGGGTTTAGGTCTGGAGATATGCTTGGACAGTCCATCACCTTTACCCTCAGCTTCTTTAACAAGGCAGCGGTCGTCTTGGGCGTGTGTTTGGGGTCGTGATCATGTTAGAATACTGCCCTGTGGCCCAGTCTCCGAAGGGAGGGGATCATGCTCTGCTTCAGTATGTCACAGTACATGTTGGCGTTAATTGTTCCCTCAATGAACTGTAGCTCTCCAGTGTCAGCAGCACTCATGCCACCCCAGACCATGACACTCCCACCACGATGCTTGACTGTAGGCAAGACACACTTGTCTTTGTTCTCCTCAACTGGTTGCCGCGACACACGCTTGACACCATCTGAACCAAATAAGTTTATCTTGGTCTCATCAGACCACAGGACATGGTTCCAGTATTCCATGTCCTTAGTCTGTTTGCCTTCAGCAAACTGTTTGGAGGCTTTTCTTATGCATCATCTTTAGAAAAGGCTTCCTTCTGGGACGACAGCCATGCACATCAAGTTAATGCAGTGTGCAGCGTACGGTCTGAGCACTGACAGGCTGACCCCCCACCCCTTCAACCTCTGCAGCAATGCTGGCAGCACTCATATGTCTTGATATGACGCTGAGCATGCGCACCAAACTTCTTTGGTCGACCATGATGAGGCCTTTTCTGAGTGGTACCTGACCTGTTAAACTGCTGTATGGTCTTGGCCACCAGCAGTTTCAGGGTCTTGGCAATCTTCTTATGAACTGTGGACACAGGCTGCACTGAGGACCGGGACACAGGCTGCATTGGCGGACACAGGCTGCATTGGCGGACACTGACAGGCTGTATTTTTGGGTATGGATAAAGTTGTTGTTAATATTTGTATAACTTAATTCTGCATAGAACATTTAAGTGTAATTTCATATATGAGGGTGTGTTTAGGAGCGGGATTAGGGGCAGGGCAGGGTAGGGGTTGGGCGGGGCAACCGGTGGCCAGTAACCATTGAGGCCTGGACTTGAAATTTTGAGCCCTGTTTTTTTTTTTAGATCCTCAGAGAGTTCTTTGCCATGAGGTGCCATGTTGATCTCCTCTCTTGATTTGAACAAGGCTTTTGACTTGGTGGCCTGGCCTTACATTTGTACCCTCATGGAGCGCTGGGAATTTGGCCAGCGCTTTATGGGGGTGATCTACGCCCTCTACTCTTCCCCAAAAGCAATGATACGCCTACAGGGACTTTATTTTAAACCCCTTAGTATAGCTAGGGGTACTAGACAGGGCTGCCCGCTATCCCCCTTAATTTTTGCTATTGCCATTGAGTCCTTAGCAATCGCAATATGCTCCAATCTAAACATCCAAGTGGTAACCTGCGGTTCACAAACTCATAAATGCGGATTATTCGCAGATGACATACTCCTATTTATCACCTCACTGATCACAACCCTTCCCTTATTTCTCCACTGTCTCAGGCCTCAGGGTAAACTACTCCAAATCTAATGCACTAAACATATCTCTCAAACCAGAAATAGTCACAGCATTGCAAGGCTCCTTCGATTTCAAGTTGGGTCGACTCCTCTATTAAGTACCTTTGAAATTGCTCAGATCCCTCCCAATCAAATACCAATCAAAATAAGGAGGGACCAGGGGTTGTATCACACCAGGCACATTTTCACTTCCTTTGGACCATTTACCCAGAACTTCTGTGTTCAGAAGCTGGAGATGCCAGCCTCAGAGCACTATAGATTCCATCAGATACAGCAATTTCTCCATAAGATTTAGAAAGGGAAACCAGATGCTCCCAGATTCACACCTTATGAAATGTGGTGTAGACAGGCCATTAATCAGAGGGGTGGAATCTCCACTGTTTATCAGTCGCTTGCTCACCCACCTTCCAAACATTTTACATGATTTAATGGGACTTAGAGAGGTGGCAGACCTCCTTTTCTAGATCATTTAAGAGGATTAGAAACATCTCTGTTATTGAATCCAGTGTAAAAGTCAAGACCAGATGGTACCTTACCCCCTCAAAGCTGGCTGACATTTTCCCCACAGCTAGCCCTCTTTGTTTCTATGGTTGCCAGCTTATAGGCTCCATGGCCCACACCTGATGGGAGTGCTCCAGAATTAGGTTGTTTTGGAACAAGGAGTTTACCTTGATCCAAATAGTGTCTACCCATCAGCTCCCAAGAACCCCAGCAATCGCTCTCCTGAACTCATACCTTCCTAAATTTCCCAAAGCCAATCGCAAATTGATACATTAGGGGCCAAGGTGCCCATATGGAAGAAAAATATATTTCCAATATATTTATTTAAAAAAATTATATATTTTAAATATATTTACAATATATTGGCCTACGCGAATATATTTTTACATCTATTCCAAAAATGTAAATTCAAATATATTTTCCAAAGGCATATATTTTAAAATATATTTTTTTCAATATATTTGACATATATTTTTGAGCATCTAAAAAAATGCATTTAAACATATATTTTTAAATATACTTGTAAAGGCATTCCAAAATATAATTTAAATGCAATTTCCAAAGACATATATTGAAAAATATATTTTTTAAATATATTCTTCAGATTTTTTTCAACATATATTTTTACATATATTTGTAAATGTGTTCCAAAAATATAATTTTAATATATTTTCCAAAGGCATATATGTGAAAATATATGTTTGAAAATATATTGTCCAGATATTTTTGAACATATAAAAAAATGCATTCAAACATATATCTTTAAATATACTTGTAAATGCATTCCAAAAATATAATTTAAATATATTTTACAAAGCTATATATTAGAAAATATATTTTTAAAATATGTTTTTCTGAAAATATTTAATGTCTAATAAAGACATTTCAACATATATTTTGTCTGATATTTTTGTAACTATGTCATAGATAACATTCTGAATACATTTATAAGAGACCCACTACCATTTTAAAATGGTTTGTTTTACTCTTTTAAAATAAATTTAAAAAAAATAAAAGATTCAAATAAAATATATTTTTTTTATAAGATTTTAAGCACATAATCCATTCAATACAAAGCAGATAAACCTCTCGCATCCACTTTCCATTCCCAAAGAATTTTTGTATAAGTCATTCTGAATTGAGAACGCTTGTCGGCGGACCAGCAAGTACAGTTATATTGATTTATTGATTGACCTGAATGAATGAGAACCTTCACAGACATCCACCTCCACAGTCCAAGGGTCTTGTCTGCTTACAGAGTACAGAGAGAAACTCTGGATATAAATCTTCAATGTTCTGTTTAATCCATGAATCAGAAGTTGCACTATTATTACCAAACTCGCTCATCAGTGTCTTTATGGACCTTGCTTTGTGCACTGGTGGGCAGTCATGTTGGAACAGGAAGGGGCCATCCCCAAACTGTTCGCACAAAGTTGGGGGCATAACATTTTCCCAAAATGTCTTGGTATGCTGACGCCTTAAGAGTTCCCTTCACTGGAACTAAGGAGCCAAACCCAACCCCTGAAAAACAGCCCCACACCATAATCCCCCCCCCCCCCCCACACACACACACCATAATCCACCAAATGATTTGGACCAGTGCACAAAGCAAGGTCCATAAAGACATGGATGAGTGGGTTGGGGTGGAGAAACTTGACTGGCCTACACAGAGTCCTGACCTCAACCTGATAGAACACCTTTGGGATGAATTTGTGTGGAGACTGTGAGCCAGGCCTTCTCATCCAACATCAGTGCCTGAACTCAAAAATGTGCTTCTGGAAGAATGGTCAAACATTCCCATAAGACAGCCTTCTCAGAGGAATTGAAGCTGTTATAGACTGGCATGCTATTAAAACTCATGTGCGTGTAAAGGCAGGCGTCCCAAAACTTTTGGCAATATAATATATATTGTATATATACTGTATATTCTTTTTATACTAAGTCCAGTCCATTGTTTGGACTTCGTACCTGCCGAAGGGTAATTCCAGCAGCAAAAAGTTCCCCCCAGCACAAAATTAAAACTCAGCAGCTACACAAAGGGGGTTATTTACTAAAGGCAAATCCACGTTGCACTACAAGTTCAAACTACAAATTCAAAGTGCACTTGAAATTGCAAGGAAAGTGCACTTGGAAGTGCAGTCGCTGTAGATCTGAGGGGGGCATGGAAAATAAAAAAAAACAGCATTTTAGCTTGCACATGATTGGATGATAAAATCAGCAGAGCTTCCCCTCATTTCAGTTCTACCCCTCAGATTTACAGCGACTGCACTTACAAGTGCACTTTCAGTGCAATTTCAAGTGTACTTTGCACTTGTAGTTTGCGCTTGTAGTGCAAAGTGGATTTGCCTTTAGTAAATAACCCCCTATACTGTACACATACTGCAGCTACTGATTTTTAATATTAGGACACTTACCTGTCCTGGAATCCGGCGATGTTGGTATCCCAGCCAATTTTTCCATTGGCTCTCGGGTGCTGCTGCCTCCATTGCCTATATATAGGGACAATTCACACCACATGCAGCCCAGTGCGTTTTTTTTTTTTGTCTGCATGGAAAGTAAGTTATATGGTTTTCAATGGCATAATTCACACTAGTGCTTGCAGTTCCAGAAAAAAAGTAGAGCATGCTGCATTTTTCCTGCACTGGACTGTAATGGAACACTGTAAAGCACATCAAAAACGCACTAGAATGCACCTGAACACACTGGAACACACATGTCCTTATCTAAGGTTAAGAAAAAAAAGGGGAAAATGCACTGGAATGCTTTAAAAACACACCAAACATACCCTGGAATGCATCAAAAACACACATGCAGAAAAGCATTGGCAAAGTAGGTGGGGGGGGGGGGAAGAGGCAAATAAGTGGAGCTTCCACTTTTGGGTGGAACTCCGCTTTAAATGTCATATCCCTGCCCAAGCTGCACTGCCAATGCTAGGCTGTGCTGGAAGATAAATATGTAAGTGATGAGAGCTGCATTCTTGTGCGTGTGTATATATATATATATATATATATATATATATATATACTGTGTGTGTATGTGTGTGTGTATATATATATATATATATATATATATACCGTATTTGCTGGCGTATAAGGCGACCAGGCGTATAAGACGACCCCCTAATTTTACAGTTTTTTAACGTTTTTTTTTGCCTGTACTCACCGTATAAGACGACCCCCGTTCCGATACTTCATATTTCTTCCTTCTGGAGCCATATACTTCTTCATTCTTACTGGGACTGGAGCCAATCACGGCGAGCGATGTATTCTATTAATGAATACAAAGCCTGCTTGGATTGGCAGAGGTTGTAACATCATCAGCCCGTGCATCTCTGACTCTCAAAGCCAATCCGAGCAGGCTACTGTATGTAGGCACTCGGATTGGCAGAGGTTGTTACCCCAATCTGAGCAGGCTCTGTATTCATTTGAATACATCGCTCACCGGGATTGGCTCAGCGGTATATACTGTATGTAGCCGAAGCTACATGCGATATTACCGCACATCCAGCAGGCATCCGAGCAGCTGACCCGGTGTATAAGATGACCCCTGCTTTTTGCCCAGTTTTTTTAAGTGTAAAAGGTAGTCTTATACGCCAGCAAATACAGTATATATATATATATATATATATATATATATATACACACACACATATATATATATATATATATATATATATATATATATATATATACATACATATATATATATATATATATACATATACATATATATATATATATATATATATATATATATATATATATATATATATATCTCAGATATACTGTGTGTGTGTGTATATATATAGGGTGACCAGACATCCCCGGTTTCAGGGGACAGTCCCTGGATTAAGGACACTGTCCCTAGACCAAGTCTGTCCCCAGTTTTGTCCCCATTGGATTTGAACAGGGGCTGGGGCAATTTCAAAGACAGTCAGTGCAGAATTAAAAAAATAATAATTCTGAATTACACCCCCCTACTCTGTCGCTCCTACTAGCTTGGGGGGGGGGGATTTTTTCCATTACCTGTGCCCCTTTCTGATGATCATGTGTTGGTCGGAGCAGAGGGAATATTTCTTCAGTTTCAGGTGCATTCCCATTCAGCTCCGCTTCCATGTTTTCTGCCTTGGCTCAAGTCCCGGCCAGCTGCCTGCCTGCTTATCTTCCTCCGCTCCCCACCAAGCAGTAGCGGGGACCCGGAGTGTAAGACTTGGCAGGCTGTGTGGTGGGCGGCTGCAGCGATGGGCAGAGAGACGCTGATTGCCGCCATTACTAGTAAAAAAAAATGTGTCCCTGGATTTTTTTTAAAAAATCTGGTCACCTTAGTATATATATATATATATATATATATATATATATATATATATATATACACACATAGAGTATATCTGATATATATATATATATATATATATATATATATATACACACACACATGTACCAGAATGAAGATACAAAATATATATATAGAATGCATCTCCCATCACTTACTTACATGTATAAATATTTTTCTCATTTCTTTTATCTCATTCTTTTTATTGGGATGTGGGTTTGAATTCTGTGCCTTCGATCTTATAATATGTGAATTCAGCCCTGGGGAAAACTCTTTAAATGAGACTGCAATGATAATACAGGAAACAATACAGGAGGTGTGTGACAGGAAGTGAGCAGTGGGAACCAGAGGGGTGAACTTTCACCTCTCACTTCCTGTTCCTGGTAAGGCCTAGTCTGAAAAGGAAAGCATGGCAGCATGGTGGAGACGCTCTCTGTATTCCCCTGGATGTATTCTCCTGGATGAAAGGTGAGCCTTCTATGTAATAATATTAGAATTGTGAAAGTTTGGTGTATGAGTTAAGTTGTATTTGTCTATTTCCTGCTGAATAGTTCTCATTCTGTGTACATTCACCTTCCCAGTTACCATACAGCATGTGCACAGTAATGTAATATTATAGAGCCCCTCTTCCACAGCATGTCACCCTGCTGCATATAATATGTATGGCATCCATGTTATATCCAGTAACTGTGTAACATATTGTCAGTGCACATTGCTGCATATAATATGTATGGCTTCCATGTTATATCCAGTAACTGTGTAACATACTGTCAGTGCACATTGCTGTATATAATATGTATGGCTTCCATGTTATATCCAGTAACTGTGTAACATACTGTCAGTGCACATTGCTGTATATAATATGTATGGCTTCCATGTTATATCCAGTAACTGTGTAACATACTGTCAGTGCACATTGCTGCATATAATATGTATGGCTTCCATGTTATATCCAGTAACTGTGTAACATACTGTCAGTGCACATTGCTGCATATAATATGTATGGCTTCCATGTTATATCCAGTAACTGTGTAACATACTGTCAGTGCACATTGCTGTATATAATATGTATGGCTTCCATGTTATATCCAGTAACTGTGTAACATATTGTCAGTGCACATTGCTGCATATAATATGTATGGCATCCATGTTATATCCAGTAACTGTGTAACATACTGTCAGTGCACATTGCTGCATATAATATGTATGGCTTCCATGTTATATCCAGTAACTGTGTAACATACTGTCAGTGCACATTGCTGCATATATTATGTATGGCTTCCATGTTATATCCAGTAACTGTGTAACATACTGTCAGTGCACATTGCTGTATATAATATGTATGGCATCCATGTTATATCCAGTAACTGTGTAACATACTGTCAGTGCACATTGCTGCATATAATATGTATGGCTTCCATGTTATATCCAGTAACTGTGTAACATACTGTCAGTGCACATTGCTGTATATAATATGTATGGCTTCCATGTTATATCCAGTAACTGTGTAACATACTGTCAGTGCACATTGCTGCATATAATATGTATGGCTTCCATGTTATATCCAGTAACTGTGTAACATACTGTCAGTGCACATTGCTGTATATAATATGTATGGCATCCATGTTATATCCAGTAACTGTGTAACATACTGTCAGTGCACATTGCTGCATATAATATGTATGGCTTCCATGTTATATCCAGTAACTGTGTAACATACTGTCAGTGCACATTGCTGTATATAATATGTATGGCTTCCATGTTATATCCAGTAACTGTGTAACATACTGTCAGTGCACATTGCTGCATATAATATGTATGGCTTCCATGTTATATCCAGTAACTGTGTAACATACTGTCAGTGCACATTGCTGTATATAATATGTATGGCTTCCATGTTATATCCAGTAACTGTGTAACTTACTTTCAGTGTACATTGCTGCATACAATATTATATGGCTTCTATTCTATATCCACTCGCCATGCAGCATAGGAGTTGATTTACTAAAGGAAAATCCATTTTGCACTACAAGTGCACTTGGACATGCAGTCGCTGTAGATCTGAGGGGTAGATCTGAAATGAGGGGAAGCCCTGCTGATTTTATCATCCAATCATGTACAGGCAAAAATGATTTTTTTTTGTCCCCTTCAGATTTATAGTGACTGCACTTCCAAGTGCGCTTGTAGTGCAAAGCGGATTTGCCTTTAGTAAATATACCCCATAATGTCAGTGCATAGTGCTACCAATGTTTATGTCTCCCTCCCCTTTTGCATATTATTATCTGCCCTGCTACTAGGTGCCATTAGATATGGATTTTTTCATACAGATACCAATTATGGGCCACCTTTCAGGCCGATAACAATATGAGGTAATGATATTATGTTTACATCCAGCTGCCCCAGAAGTAGCCTGATATCAGTTGACATCTAGGCCTTTTTTTGTATTCTAACAGCCACTGGCCACTGTCAGAATGCAGGAAAAAAGAGCAGATAGCAGGGAAATCAATAGCCTGCTGTCAATCAGCAAAGGAGAGGATTTGAAGGAGAACATTCTTCTTCAGGTCTTCCACTACCTGCTGTTTACATTCAGCTACCATCAAATAAATTGTGCAGAAGGAGGTTAGCGGTGTCTGGGGTGTGTGTGTGGGCGGGGGGTTTGAAAGATGGGGGTGTGTGTGTGTGTGTGTGTGGGGTGGGGGGGAGTGGATGGGGGGTGTGGAGGTGGAAAGATAATTTTTATTTTTTTTATTTTTGGCGGATTCTGACAGATGGGCCGCCAGCCGCTGTCAAAGCACCTGACCAAGACTAACTGACAGCTGGTGAATATAAAACCAGAATAAGCACTTGGAAGAAGAAAACCAACAACTGAGACAACTTGCCTTTGGTAAGCGGACAACTTAATTGCGGTTTATATCACTGCATTAAACTGGCACTGTATCTGATCATCATATCTGCATCATCCTTCATTATTCATTTGGTCATCAGCGTTTGAGTTTTGTGGTGATA
Source organism: Rana kukunoris (assembly GCA_029574335.1). Taxonomy (NCBI): domain Eukaryota; kingdom Metazoa; phylum Chordata; class Amphibia; order Anura; family Ranidae; genus Rana; species Rana kukunoris. The sequence goes on along the minus strand of CM056053.1, from coordinate 348,859,121 downwards.
TCATTAAGAATTTTTGAGGTTTGGTTTGCCAATTGTGTGCTGTTGGCATACAATTTTGGGATCACCGATTTGGCGTATTAACCTCTCATTGTTTATACATATAATTTGACATTCATTTTGTGAATTTATATACAAATTTTTCCTTGCACTCTGATTTTTTTGTTTTGGTTAATTATTGTGCACCGTTTTTGGCATATCAGCCCCTGGATGCCAATCTTTCAATGGAATTGGTATTGGTGACATTTTTTCAATTTTAATTTTCATTGAATCTTTTTTATTGGCACAGTCTTTTATTTTTGTTATCTATTTATTGTGTGTTATTCCACCAGTTCTGCTGCCTTTGTTATTTTTATCTTTATTTTCTGTTTGACCAATCATTTGCCCTTTCATTCTACAGTGTTTTAAGGCAGAGGTAGGCAACCTTAGAGAGTTGGAGATCTACCTGAACAACATGGGAGAAGTCAAAGATCACAGGGCACAGTCTCCTCCAATGTTGCCTCCTCACACCTGACTAAAACCTATAATTGCCGTACTACCGCACTACAATCGTGTGCCTTTCACTGCAATTATTGGTGTAAACATTTTGCCTCCTCACCACCTTGCAGAATTTCTCAGAGGCGCATTGGAGCATTGCATACCGCACTTGTGAATGAGCCCTAAGTTGCATTTGGCAATAGCACTTTTAAGGCTCATTCACATGTGAATTTGGGGGTGGTAAAACCCTGCCCCCAATCCCTACCCCCTTTAGCTGCTAAGTGGGAGGGGGTCAGGGTGCCATGGGAGGTGGATGCTTGAGAGTTACTATTAGATCTCAAGCAACCAGAAATAACAGTACCAATGGGGATCGTTGAGTAACTGGAAGTTTACTGTACTACATTCATTATAGTATCAGTGAGTGCACTGAGGTAACTACATACTATATGCACAAGTAGGATTTTTGTTTTGTGGAACATCCTTACTTTTACCTTGGGAGAAACCCTCTTGGGGGGGTCAGCAGCAGACTGGAGGAAACCCTCTAATCATTTAAGTACATTTTTCCACAAGTCATCAATTTCTAACAAATGAAATTAATGGATATAGTGAGAAAATAGGCCATTATGTTACTTAAAAAGTTGTTATGCTTTTCCATAGAGTTGCCTGGTGTAATGGATCTTTTGAAAACAACAAGAGCGCAGCTAATAGCACTGAAGAATGATGGTGGAAGTTCATCCTGTGTGGGTGTATCGTGTGCATCACCTTTTGTCCCATCTGAAGACTTGAGCTCATCTCCTTGTCAAGTGTCGTACTCAAGGCCTAAACAGGTAGGTTTTCTTTTGGTATCGAAACATTAAATGGTTGTCTTTTTTTTTAAATATCAAACATATCCTACTCCTATTTACCTGCTCTGTGTAAGGGTTTTTGTACAGAGCAGCTCAGATCCTTCTATTCTCAGGTCCCATGCCGGTGCTCCTGAACCAGAGCTCTGTGTGTCCAATCACACACTGAGCCTTGCCTTGACCCCATCTCCTAATTAGCTCACTGGCTGTGATTGACAGCACCGTGAGCCAATAGCTCCCACCGCTACAGAAAGCCAATCAGCAGTGCAAGTCCCTGGAGAGACAAGGCTCTCGTGGACATCACTGGATTGAGAGAGGGCTCATGTAAGTATAGGGGGGCTGCACACAGAAGTTTTTTTTACCTTCATGCATTGAATACATGAAGGTAAAAACCCTTGTACCTTTACAACCACTTCAATAAAAAGTTACCTTTAAGGAGGTGCCTCCAAGCGGCTGACAGATGGAGAGAAGCAAGTACAGTTAGACCCTATGAAAACATCAGCTTTGACATGTAGACTGTTGTGTCAAAATAAGATATCTTGCTCAGTCTGGTAGTAGTCGGAACTAAAAAGGCAAGTTGTAGGCAAGATGTTGATTTTTATACAGATTTTTTAAAAGTCTACAATATTTTTTTTTTACATGCTTAATTTTGTTTGTTTTATTTACTCAGCTGCATCTATTAGACCCCTTTCACACTGAGCCAGTATTCAGGTGTTTTAGCACTAGAAATAGCCTCTAAAAAGCTCATGAAACTGCATCCCTTTCAGCGCAATGAGTACTTTCACACTGGGGCGATGCGCTTGCGGAACTTTAGAAAAAGTCCTGCAAGCAGCATCTGGGGCGGGTTGGGAGCGCTATAAATAGCGCTCCTAAAACACACCTGCCTATTGAAATTAATGGGCAGCACTTCCAAAGCACTTTAAAAGCGCATTAAAAACTGTACTTTTTCCCTTTAAAAAAAAAAAAAAAAAAACGCCTAAAAAGTGTCTTATATGGCTTTTGATTCACAGGGAAAATCTAATAAGTCTAATATTTTCCATTTACTTTTTAAAGCTGCCACTTTGGCAAAGTTTCCTGGGACTTCAAACGGTGTGATCAGTGACGCTCTTACGAGAACAATTCCGGTGTTGAAATATCACCTGAAGGGAAACATCGGGAACCATCAGAATACCACAAATAAACTTGTATGTCATTTACCACAGTTAACACCACTTTCTATTCTCTGTGTTGTAGTGTTTGTATATTTACATGATAATAAAGTTGTGTGTATTGTACTGTGTTATCGTTTTTATTTCCAAATATTTGCTGGTTTTATAGGCCTACAATATATAAAATACAATATATAAATGAACAGCATTTCAAAATGTAATAGGAATGTATTTTTTTTTATTTTACATTCAGTACATTTATATTTAAAATATATTTTAAAAAACATTCTTAATATATTTTTTCCCAAATATATTGCCATATATTTGAAATGCTACAATTTTGGCCAGATTCAGTATATTTCAAAAATATATTTCAATATATTTGTGAATATATTGGGTAATGCATTGTGAAATATGTTGCAAATATATTCATAAATATATGTTAAATGCATTTAGCAATATATTTATGCAGCCATAAATATATTGCAAAGTGCATTTTGGAATGCATTGTGAATGTATTCAGAAATATATGTTAAATGTACTTCTGAATGCATTTAGCAATATATGTCTGAATATATTCACAATGCATTCCAAAATGCATGTTGCAATATATTTATGGCTGCATAAATATATTGCTAAATGCATTCAGAAGTACATTTAACATATATTTATGAGTATATTTGCAACATATTTCACAATGCATTTCCCAATATATTCAATAATATATTCACAAATATATTGAAATATATTTTTGAAATATATTGAATCTGGCCAAAATTGTAGCATTTCAAATATATTGCAATATATTTGGGAAAAATATATTTAGAATGTTTTTTTTAAATATATTTAAAATATATTTTTCTTCCACGTGGGTGACCATAGTATAAGCATGGAGACAACCCAAGGTGACCCTCAAAGCAGCCAAACAGAAGATCTTGTGGATTATGTGTCAAGAGATATTAGCTAGCATCTTAATGGACACAAACTTTCTGGGAACCGTGGGCCTAGCATGTGGGATTCCTCTCAGTCCTGGACTCCAGATCTAACTTAAAGTTGCTTGCGACTAGCAAACGGCTCCCCTCCTGTTGATTGGCTCTTTCTCATCTCCTTTCACTCTCTGAGACAATCTTTTTCCCTCTCTCTTTTCCTTTTTCTCCTCCACTATAGTACAATCCAATTTACAAAGTCAATTTTGCAGGCTAAATGTCTAAGTAAGAGTATGACAAAAAGCTTGAATGCTTGGTTTTAGTATTCAATCACCATCCACTAGGCTCTTTGCTTCCTCATGGATTGATGGGGGAGCCCTCCAAGCATAGCATGTTCCCACTCGGGGTGCCAGGGGTCCTCCCCCTAAGATCCTGTTACACTATCCAAAATGTAGGATAGTCTCTCAGGGATTAAAATATTTGGCCAGGGTTGATTGCTTTACTCTTTTTTGAAATCTATTATAAGTTGCTGCAATGGTATTTCATGTCAATACTGGAAATAGTGGATTTCTTGTTTTTGTTTTTGTACAAAACCAATAAAAATCTTTGAAAGCAAAATAAATTCCCAAAAAACATATACTGAATGGTTTTCGCAAAAGTTATAGCATCTACATATATTGGGGAATGGCACACAAGACTGCTGTCTATTTCATTTACTTCTGATATCTCACACATTTTTCGATCCCATCTCTTCTCTCATCTACAGTAGATTATTAATCCAGTATCCACTACTGTATTTTTCCATGACCATACTATAATAAACAGTACATGATCCCATAATACTGTATACAGTACACAGGTAATTCCCAGTATGATTACTGCAGATGCAGACTGTCTGTGTATAAAACTGTTTGTCTACAGCAGGGGTGTCAAACTGGTGGCCCTCCAGCTGTTGCAAAACTACAAGTCCCATGAGGCATTGCAAGGATAACAGTTACAAGCATGACTCCCGCAGGCAGAGGCATGATGGGACTTGTAGTTTCGGAACAGCTGGAGGGCCGCCAGTTTGACAACCCTTGTCTACAGCTTGAGCCAGGCAGCAATATTATAGGCCACACTGTCTGTTATTACACACACTGTATAAGTTTGTACCTTCTTTTCTCTGTTTCAGACTATGGGCCATATTCAGAAAGAACTTACCCCGACGTATCTCGATATGCGCAGTGTAAGTGTCACTATGCGCCGTTGTATCTATGCACCGTACCCAGAAAACGAGATACAAAAAAATCGGCTTCTTCCAACCGATGTAACTTTTCTGCGCCGGTGTATAGTAGACGCATATTTACGCGGGGAACAGCTTGCGCACCCATTGATTTAGTATTAAAATATGCAAATGAGGGAGATACGGCGATTCATAAACGTACATTTGTGCGGCGCAGGCTCTGCGCCGGTCACCTTAAGCTGTACTTCTTGCCTAAAGTTACCACTCATAAAGCAGAGGTAACTTTGCAGCAGACATGCACAGGTCAGTTGGAGAGCAGCTACAGCAGCACCGTAACGGATGAGCTGAGCAAGCACACATGCAGGACAACACATCTGTCTGCCAACATGCCAGGGGCAGCCGTGGTCATAGCACTACTGCGTCTACGGGCACGTAGGAGGTCACGGGAGACGATTTTCCGAACGCGCATCCACGTGTTTGGCATGGGTGAATCGGAGGTGTATTGCATCTTCAGATTCAGCCCTGATGCCATCCTTGAAATAGCCACAACCCTGCAGGATGACATCACCAGCCAAACCCACCGCGTACAAGCAGTGCAGCCACTGGTGAAGGTACTGGCAACACTGTATTTCCTTGCCAGTGGATCTTTTCAGCGTACAAGTGAAGTTGTGGCTGGGATGTCACAATCCTCCATGAGCAGATGTGTGCACCAGGTTGTCCCCGCAATCCTCACACGCATGTCCCACCACATCCTCAGACCCACCCAGGAGCACCTGCGGCTGAAGGCAATGCAGGATTTCTACAGACTAGCCGGATTCCCACGCACCATCGTGGCCATTGATTGCACACATGTGGCACTACAGCCCCCCCCCCCGTGCCACAGAGCACATATACCGCAATCGGAAGCATTGGCATTCCATCAACGTACAGGTGATAGTCGATGCCCAATACCTCATATGGCACGTCCGTGCCAAACACCCCGGGTCCAGCCACGACAGCTACATATACCGTCAAGGCACCATCGCAGCAGAATTTGAACAGAACGTGTACAAGGACAACTGGCTGGTTGGTGAGTGACATGGGAGTCAGGCATGACTGTCCAACCCCATGATGCAGACATCACGAGGGGCACATGCACTACTAACATCCTCCTGTCTTTTCCCTTCTAGGTGACTCAGCATATGCACTTGGGCCCCATCTCATGACTCCATTCCGGGATCCCCAAACCAGAGGATAGAGAAGATACAATGATGCACACATACGTACCCGTGCAGTGGTGGAACAAACATTTGGCCTCCTGAAGTCCCGTTTCCGATGCCTGGATAAGTCTGGGGGGACCCTGTTGTATTCCCCAAACTTTGTGTGCCAGATCATCGGTGCATGTTGCATTCTGCACAACTACGCCATGAGAAAGGACCTGCAGATTGACATACGTGATGACCTGACCCCCTGGCCAAGGCTACCCATTCTGCTGAAGGAACAGCAGTCAGGAGTTGCATCGTGGAATGTATCTTTGCACGTTAAACACACCACATCCACATCACATTGCAGAACTTGGGAGCAGCAATGCCGCGCCAAGGCCCCAATGATGTTGCTGTCCATTCATACCACATTCACACACCAGTCACACACCAGTCACACACCAGACACACTGTAGCCTACACTCCTCACCGTGTGCAGATACTACAAATGAAAAAAAAACCTCATAACCTGAGTATTAGAAATGAAAAAAAAAAACTCATAACCTGAGTATTAGAAATGAAAAAAAAACTCATAACCTGAGTATTAGAAATGAAAAAAAACTCATAACCTGAGTATTAGAAATTAAATCAGGGCATGGCTTGCCTTGAGGGAAGATGGACGCCTAAGCCCTGAGCTCCGACAGACCGCAGCCTACGATTAGCACTTTTCAGGGGATTTCTGCAAACTACCACCCCCAGAGAGATGGGAACCTCTTCCCGGCAATCCTCCACATCCCGCTCGCGGTCTCCCAGGGACACAACTGGCACCCCAACCCAGCAAATCCCAGCATATTCAGGACCCAAAGACCCAACAGGGCGGCGCCGCCTCACGATGCTGTCCCATCCCGGGCCCCAGCGGAGATTGTCCTAACGCCTACAACTCTCCCCCCGCCCGCCCGAGGCGCCGGAGCTCCTGGAACTTTGACACAGCCGAGCCTGTCAGATTTACATGCTGTTGCTGCGGATATTAAAAACACGCTATTTGCGGCCATTACGGACCTCAGCCACGAAATACGCGCCATTTCAACGAGGGTGCAGGACATTGAAGTAACCACCGCCAAACACCACACAGCCCTAAAGAGAACGGGCCACAAACTGGATACCCACACCCTGCAGCTCTGGGACCTCCAAAGACACATTGAGGACCTGGACAACCGGGGACGACGCCGGAACCTCAGGGTGAGAGGCCTACCGGAATCTGTGGAGCCGGAGAGTATCTTACCGGCAGTGACGGAGCCCTTTAACCACATCTTGGATAAGACCGCCGCTGACAGCCATCCCAATGGAACGTATCCACAGAGCGCTGAGGCCACGGGGCAAAGAGACGGACCCTCCGAGGGATATTGTGTGTTGCCTGGAAAGCTTCCAGACTAAGGAAGACATCCTCAGAAAGGCCCGTGGGAAAGCCTCGACTGGAACGTGACGGCCGTCCGATCCAAATATACCAAGACCTCTCGGCTATCACTCTGCGCCACCGCAAGGACCTCCGTCCACTGCTAGATGTCCTCCGCGCAAAGGGAATCCAGTACCGCTGGAAGTTCCTGTTCGCCCTCACAGCCACGCACCTCGGCCGCTCAGCACTCCTCCGTGTCCCGGAGGAATTAGAGGACTTTTGCAGAACACGGGACATCCCGTATGTGGAACTCCAGAGCTGGTATGCGGAATTCGAGGTGCCCAACCTTCGCCGCGGACCCCCCTGTGAAGAAGAGCAGATGGACACGCAACCCACCCGCCACAGGAGACGCCACTCGCCTTCCATCAGCGGGGAGGCTCTGGCACCAGCGTCTCCAACTGGAAACCATCCGCTCAGCCCGCACAAAACTCCGCAGCCCCGCAGGGCACGCCGTGACCGTTGAGGCCTGGCGGCTCTCCCACTCTGGGTCCATACCGTACTATCGCCCCTTGTTCCTACCCATTCACCCACCTCCCTCCTACCCCGCTTGCACCTTGAGCCCCATCCGTCCCCTCTCAAATGCGGCTCCTTGTCACGAACTGACACCCAGACGCACGGACCGACAGCTCCCGCTACCTGGATCTTCCCTGGCTGCTCCTCTTTACCGGCCCAGGGATTGGGACACGATTACATCCCCCCGATCCACGCTGCAACGGTTGTAACCCGCACTGTCCCCCGCCGAGGGTGACATATCTGTGCATCCCAGCCGGAATCCAACTCTCGTCCCAGAGCGCCCGCCTTAAATGACACTCACCCGCGCTGGACTTCACCCTGTCGCCAACCCAGATGTCCCGATCCCCCCGGGTGGTTCTCTTCTCTACTGAACTGTATGTCCCGTTGGTGAACTGACTTCCACCTACGGCCCGGGGGAGAACACCGATGTGGTATAAGTGAAGCCCCACCACCGCCTTCCCGGACTGCCCTTACACCACTCTGTTTTTGACTGCAGACGACATCTACTACGGTGAACTATTGTGGTATTAGAAGCCCCCTCGAGCGATGTGTAGCTAAGTATGCATTTTACTATTAGTATGTTCGTTAGTTTGCTGTTTGCAGAGCGGTTTATTTGACCCCGGGAATACATGCATTTGACAGACACACCGATTTCACTGACTGTAACGCTGCCTACAATCCGCCACTCGACCTTCTCCTGGAAGCTAGACCCCTCGCTCCTTACTGATCCCGGGATCGCCGCAAATGTAGAACGAACCCTGACTCACTACTTCCTGGAAAATAAACCTGGGGACGCGTCGGCGGTAGCAACATGGGAAGCACATGAATGTGTGGTCCGGGGAGTGCTGATGGCAGCCGCATCCAAACGCAAACGGGAACGCCAGCACCACTTCTCAGACCTTACAGCCAGAGTGCACAGGCTCGAGGCAGCACATAAAAAGTCCCTTGCCACGTCCACCCTTCACTTTCTCCAGGAAGCTAGAAAATAACTTTTAGACGTACTCGACAAACAAATCAAAAGTAAATATGTTCTTTCCCAGCGAGTCTTTTACGAATTTGGCAACAAAACGGGACACCTACTGGCTAGAGCGTTACAGGCAAAGAAAGCATCCACCACGATACATTCAATAAATGACTCGCAGGGTCGGAAACTCTCTTCTCCTCCCGACATAGCGAAACAATTTGTAGCCTACTACACTAACCTGTATAATCTTCACCCCACAGAATCCCCTACTGACGCGCAAGCTCGTGCGACAGCTATAATGGCTTTCCTGTCCGAATACAGCCCCAAACCCATTCTGACCGCTCTAGCCACCGACATGGACTCACCCTTGACTGCGACTGAGGCTGAAACGGCCCTAAAACAAATGAAACCCGGAAAAAGCCCGGGCCCCGACGGGTTAACGGTCGGGTATTACAAATCTTTTGCCCACCTGCTAATATCCCACTTTGTCTCCGCTTTTAATACCTTGGACCCTTCCTCCACCCCCCCTCCTCGAGACCTGTTGACGGCCCACATTACTGTAATACCAAAACCTGGGAAAGATCCCTCTTTAGTTATGAACTACAGACCCATATCCCTGCTGAACGTCGACCTGAAATGGTATGCCAAGATACTCGCGAACCGCCTCCTGCCTCTCCTGCCGGGGGTGGTTGGCTTGGACCAGGTTAGCTTCATCCCTGGCAGGGAGGCCAGGGACAATACCCTTAAGGCCATCTCTGTCCACCACTGGCTTACGACGCAGAAACAGCAAGGATTCATGCTGTCCCTTGATGCGGAGAAGGCATTTGACAGAGTGGCCTGGGACTACATGCAAGCTGCACTGACTGCCTTGGGGCTCCCACAACGCATGCTCCAATTTATTCTCGCACTTTACACTAACCCCACTGCCAGGGTCCGTGTTAATGGCCACCTGTCGGATGCCTTCTCCATCACCAATGGAACCAGACAGGGATACCCCTTGTCCCCCCTCATCTTCATCCTCACCCTCGAGCCATTCCTGAGACGCCTTAGAGCCAACCCGACTATTAAGGGGATTGATATTGACCGCCGTACGTACAAAGTTGCGGCCTTTGCCGACGACATCCTCCTATTCCTGAAGGACCCTGTTACAACCCTTCCGAATCTCCTAACAGACCTTAAAACCTTCCAATCTCTATCCAACTTTAAAATAAACTACTCGAAATCCGAAGCCCTCAACATCCCCCTTACTCCTGCTTTACTTGCACAGTGCCAAGCTAACTTAACTTTCGAATGGAAAGAAACCTCGATTACATATCTGGGCATCCAACTCCCGAAATCCCTCTCGGACTTATACCCTTCCAACTATCTCCCGTTACTGCAAAGAATCCAGACTGACCTCAAGACCTGGTCGGCGGGCCTCTTTACCTGGTTTGGCAGAGAAGCGGCAATTAAAATGAACGTTCTGCTACGTCTGCTTTACCTCTTTCAAACGGTCCCAATTAGACTACCGACGGCTTTTTTTTCTACGTACCGAGCGGCATGCTTAAGGTTTATCTGGAATGGGAAATGCCCCTGTCTGAGCTATGCCAAATTGTCTGCCCCCAAACTGAAAGGGGGAGTGGGCCTCCTGGACCTGGACAAATACTACCAGGCTTGCCTCCTCTCCAGAGTGGCCGACTGGAACATCCATGCCACTTCAAAAGCATGGGTGGGTCTGGAACACACCTTTTCTCCCGTACCGATAGCACTAACCCCGTGGATTAAGCCGGGCTCTCTCCCTCCTTCTTGCCTGGCCCATCCGCTTATCGCTCCGACCCTATCCAATTTTAAGAAGGCGTGCACTAAATACCGTATCTCCTCCTGCTTAAGCCCAATGACGTCGCTGCGACTTAACCCCGATTTCCCCCCGGCCAATCGCCCTCCTTCTTAGCTAATGTATGGCCACATTCCCACGTGTGTGCTGCTCAATTCTTCGACAATGGTCGCCTTGTCTCCTATGACACCTTGCAATCCAAAGCACAATCCGGCTCCTTCCCCTTTTGGACATATGTTGAAATACGACACTTCCTTAACTCGTACCGTCCGCTACCGCCCTGGACCCGCCGCCTCACTCCCTTCGAGGAAGTATGTACGAGTACTAGTCCAGTAGCACACCTGCTGTCCTTTATGTACACACTGCTGTTCCCAGATATTACTCCAAAATCTAATTGGGCGAGCCAGAAATGGGAAACGGAATTATCCATAGACCTTACAGACAAAGACTGGGAAGCGGTACTTTCATGTATCCATAAGGGCACAGTGAATGTACACACCCAAGAAAATGCATATAAGCTTTTCTCACGGTGGTACCGGACGCCGACGAGACTCCATGCGATCTCTCCCTCCATCTCCCCCATGTGCTGGAGATGCGGCACTGAACCAAGGTCCCTACTACACATCTGGTGGTCTTGCCCCAAATTACAAGAGTTCTGGCGGGATGTTCACCGTATAACTTCTGCCGTCTCTATGCTCCAGCTAAACTTCACACCAGAACAGTTCCTATTGCACCACTCCCACCTACCCCCGAAAACGTACTTCAGGTCCCTGGCAATGCACTTAGTGAATGCGGCGAAGCTCTGCATCCCTGCGAAATGGAAAGCTTCGGACCCCCCCCCACGCTGACGGACTGGTTCAAGCGTGTCACCCACATTGCGGACATGGAAAACCTCATACATCAGGCCAGAGACACCCCAGGAAATTTACTGAGCGTTGGGCGTGCTGGGTACATTTCACCACCACAGACGACTATAAGCGGATGGGGCCTCGGCTGGCGACCGAGAGATGCGGTGCGACACCAACCACGCACACACCTTAGAAGCCCTTTCGCTACCCTCCCCTGTATACCCCGACGCCTCTTCCTTCTTACCGATTGGCTAACTGTCTTATACGTAATACATACGGCCCTCCATGGGCCTTCCCCATGCTAGCACCCTACATCCTAGACCCACCCACTGGACAGAAACTAACTGCTTACCTGACACTCACAATGACCTCCTCCCCCCTAATCCCCCGCCCAGCCTTCCCGAAACCATAAACGCTCCTCCCTCCATCCCCGAGTGGCGGCGAAGACCCCATGTACTTTGGGTAATGTACCCTCTCCCTAGGCGATGACACTGTGTTTGAATTTACTGTTTGCATTTCTCTTTCACTTTATGTTTTCTGTATTGCCATTTGTTCAAGCACTGTGACGAAGCGGCTGCGACCGCAAGAGCTTGGCCGTTTATAGGCTAATTGTACACTTTTATGTACATTATTGTACATTCATTACCTTCAATAAACTTTTGAAAAAAAAAAAAAAAAAAATTAAATCCCAAAACTCATAACATGATAGTACAAAAAAAAATGAGCACGTGAGCAAAAAAAGAAAAGTCAAAAAGGCACTCATTTGCCCTGACGAGGGCTACGCCTAGTGCCATGGCTCCTGCTCCTCAGTTGCCTGGAGGGATCCTCAGGTGGGGGGGTGGGATATCTGGTGGAGGAACATCCCCTGGTCTCTCCATGGCTGCCTGCCTGCCCTCCAATGCCATGGCAATGCGGTGGAGGTAGGTATTTGTCTCCACCTGCATCCGCAGCTGGCGGGTGGTGGTGGTGAGCTGGTGGCGCCTTGTCTGCCTCCCTTCCTCCTGTAAGGCCGCTGCAATGCTCCTCCCCTCCACATGCATGGCAGCTGTATTAGCCTCAAGAGCCACTGTAAGGCTCCAGCACCTCAGACATAAGGCCTGATGTTGTGGCCTGCAGCTCACCCAGACAGGTCACAATTGCAGTACAGTTTGAACTGATATCCTGCAGGCTGTCAGTTATGGAGCTAGACTGATCAGCCTGCTGGGTGAGTGCCTGCTGGACAGCCAAGGTGCAGGCAGCCTGGGTCTGGGCCGAGGAGGCCACGCTCTCTGCAACACGGTGCAGGTCACCCACTAATGCACCCATATGACGGGTCTGCCTGGACTGGTCCCTCGCCAGATTCTCCTCCAACGCGTCTGGATGACCCCTGGTAGCCTTCCTGGGGGCAGGAGAGGCTTGTGGCCAGGTGTATGGGGAGGCCCTTGTGGGGCTATCCCTGATTGGGGAGGATATCCCTGAGGGGAAATCCCTGATGGGGGATGAGGTTAGGGAGGGTTCTGGGATGGTGGTCTCCTCCACGATGTAAAAGCCCTCCTCTAGAGTAATGTGCTCCTCCTCTACTTCCTCTAGAGGAGAGGTGTGTGCACACTCCTCTGACGATGGCATGGGTTGCCCAGCAGCCGACGGCCCAGCTCCCTCCTGCACATCTGTGGATGACACAAAACATTCACATGTTGGTGGACCCACACACTTGTCACGTGTTCCCTTCCACCCCCTCACATGCTACACCCCGGATAGGAAATAAAATATACTTACCTGCCCTCAAGGCCTGATCCACAGATTCATAGCCCACCAGGCCCTCCACCTGCTCCCTCTCCAGGCACCTGGCAACGACCTGCTCATCTGGAGTGAGGGAGATTTTGTGGGCAGGTCCACCTCCAGTGCCCGTGGCATGCCTCCTCATGGTGGCAAGCTTCTCTTTCACCAGGCGCCGCAGATCATTAATCTTCTTGGCGATGTCCTTGGGGCTTCAGACCTCATGGGCAAGGGAATTCACCTGGGCAGTAATTTGCTCCAGGATCTCTTCCTTCTTTACCTTGCTGGTCTGCCCACTCTGTGCCCTATGGAGGCATGCCCCATACTTGGAGAGGCCCTCGATAATGATTGCCCTCTCCTCAGGACTAAAATTCTTCTTCCTACGCTCCTTAGTAGGCACCGGTACAGACATGTTCAAAATCCAAAAGTACTTAAACCCAAACGTTTTTCTGCTGTAATTTTGCGCACGACGGGCGCATGTCTGGCCGCTTTTATGCACTGGACATCAGCAGTACGTAGTTGTGAGCATGCGCAGAGGGGCGCAGGACCTGTGTTCACGTCACGGCACATGCGCCATTTGTTCGGCCCTTCATTTGCATGGGGTCACGCTTCATTAGCATGGATCATGCCCACTTCCTTCCTACTTTGAATTCCGCCTGCTTACGCTTCAGATTTTACGTTACGCCGGCGCATCGTTGCCCGCATTTGACTTCTGAATACCATCTTGCGTCTTCGCGCTGCGCCGGCATAGTGTAAAAAATATACGCTACGCATGCATAAATATGCGCCAATGTATCTTTATCTGGCCCTATGCCTCTACAATCCACACCGTGTGGGACAGTCCAGACAGTCAGGGACTGCGCAGGCTCCTCTGCTCTGTTGTGAGAGGGACTGGAGCCTGGAGGAGGAAATGAGTGACGCCATATTGAAGTGGGTCTGGGGAGCAGAAGCAACCCCCCAATCCTTTTTATGCATGCAGACAGCGCTGCCTGGACGGACCATGAGACCTGCACACTGCACAGCAGAAATGCACACAGTGAGTGACACTCAGTCAGAGTCAGCACAGGACTCAGGCAGCACTATTCTGGCAGAGCCGCACTGGCCACCGGGCCTGGCGAACTGATCCATCTGGGCTGGCCTGTGCCCTCCCAGCTAGGCTAGGCAACAGTGCACCCCTAGGAAGCAGTGCACCCTAGGCGGCTGCCAAGTTCGCCTAGTGGGAATGCCAGCCCTGCCCATAGTGAAATAGATTTTGCGGGTATGTATTCCCTGCATGCTATAGTGAATACCTTTTCCAACCAGATTTTGTTGTTTTTCTATGAATTTTAGTTGCTTGTGACCATTTGTTCACCCATTCGCCGACTAGGTGCTATAGTAAATAAATCTTTTAGGCCTAAAAGTTCAATTTTGGTCTCATATGACCAGAGCACCTATTTCCACATGTTTGTGTCCCCTACATGGCGTCTCGGAAACTTCTTATGGCTTTCTTTTAACAGTGGCTTTCTTCTTGCCACATATATATACACATATAGAATATGTCTGTATATAATGAAAGTATATAAAAAAAACATGCTTAAAAAGAAAGTCATTTGTCATTTATGTAACATTGCATATGATAAAAGATCTGCTACCCAACATTAACTCTATTAAAATGTCACCATAAGGCATAAATTCTCTTATATATACAGTAAATATATAAAGCTGTATAATAAAAGAAAAAAACAGGGTTTTTACCATACATGCCTATGAGTACTTTCTTCCAATAAGGTATGTTTGAAATGCTAAAAGAAAATTGTGCTCATTCTTCTGTGACCTTGATCTCTACTGTTTGTTAGTAGCTACAATACACCAAATTGACAAGAACAAACTGCCTGTTTCTTTCTACTTAGAAGATAAGGAGGCTAAGTTATTGTTGAAGTGCATATGAGCCATATGAAAAGGTCTCTATCTCTGAAAGAATGTGTACAATATTTTAGGGAGCCTGTTCATCAGATTTTTACAACTCAATTTTAATAAAACAACATAAAACAAGTTGTGTTTACTATTTGAAGTGTTCTCTTCTGGCATTAACCCAATAGTTGTATATATATAGGGAAAAGCTAGGATAGAGCAAGATGTCAGAGGGGCGATCGCAGATTCAGACATTGCGGCACCAGTGCTAACCATACTTAATCATTAGAACATCACAAGCAATGTTTTAATCTTTTAATGCATGTTAGATTAAGAACTGTTAGCTCTTTATGTAGCACTGGGAAAGCGGTAATGTCCATGATGCAGTGTTATACCTGCTCTTTAACAGACATCCTTACTGGAAATATAGGCGCCATAGTCATTTTCTTCATAGTATGATTCTTTATTTCACTTCCTCAATGTCAGCTTAGGAACAACCTGACCCAATGAGCATTAAGAGGAAACAGTAACATACATAAAGGTTTTATGAAAGACTACGGACTCTCGAAGAATGTTACATTTGAAATTTGACAGGAGCAGAGAGATGCTAGATAAGTTTTGTTACAGAAATATTTCTTTTGTCTTCTATTTCTAAGGGATGACAGCAGGTATAAGAGAAAGCCCTGCAACAAAAAGTATTTTTCTCCCTTTCCTATCTGAACCAGCCTTGGTCAGAATTTTTTTGCATTATCTTCAGAATTGAATAAAATCTTATAAACCTTAGTTGGAATAACTTGGTTTGCATGAAATTACATTAAGTAATATTCTTGCAACGGCTTTAAAGTAAACATCCACCAAAAAACAAGTTTAATTTTTGATAGAGTAGGAAAGGGTTAGAACCTCTATCAGCTTTTTATTGCTGTTGGCTGCGGTGCATTATAAGTAAACATGTGCAATTCATTTCAGTCTGAATATAAATTCAGACAAATTTTAGGTTATTTAGAGACTCAGATGTATCATCTTGTCCTAGACAACCGATGACCCATCAGCTATCAACAGGTTTCTCTGCTGAGAGCCGAAATATAAACAAAAAAATGCCAGTAATAGAAAGTTCTGATGTGTGGTCCCTTCACTAATCCCTGGGGTCTGGTATGGATTTTAAGGGGAACCCCATGCAAAAATTCAAAAAATGGCATGGGGTCCCCCCAAAATACATTAGCATGCAGCCCAGAAGGTCAGTAAAGGGAGGGGACAAGCGAGTGCCCCCCTTTTGAACCATACCAGGCCACATGCCCTCCACATGGGGGCTGCTTTGGGCAGGGGAGCTCTGCCCCCTGCCCTAAAGCACTTTGTCCCCATGTTGATGGGGACAAGGGCCTCTTCCCCACAACCCTGTTTTTTTGTGGGGATCTGCAGGTAGGGGGCTTATCTGAATCTGGAAGCCCCTTTAAAGGGAGGGCCCCCAGATAACACCCCCATGTGAATGTGTATGGGGTATGCTTAAAAAGAAGAAGAAAACTCTTGTTAAAGACTCTCCACCATCTGCCTGCTCCTCCAGCTGACATTTCCTAAATAACTAAGGGGTAGCGTAATGAACACGGTTTGTGTAATTAAAAAATCGAAATAGGCACCACATCCCAATTTAAGACAAATACGGAGATGCAAAAGACGGAATTTTAAAGGTGTCAGAATGAATCTATAACATGATCATTTAAGATAAAAAAAATATTTAATTTCTTTAGTATCAAAATATTTAAAATGTAAAATGTCACATAAACATGCAAGTAATACAATGGTGCAGCCACTTTTGCTCTACATGTTTCGCCCAGAAGTGCTACATAAAGTTGATGCTATAAGTGAGAAAAACAGACATTTGTGAATATTTGCAATAAATTATGTTTAAATGGGTAGAGTTTTTTGGTGAATGGGTAGGGGCACTATGTACCCCATATTCATTCACATAGGGGGGTTGGGATCTGGGGGCCCCCTTGTTAAAGGGAGCTTCCAGTCTCTGATAATCCACCCACCCACAGACCCCCCCACAACCATTGGCCAGGCTTATAGGGAAGAGGACCTTGTCCTCATCAACATGGGAACAAGGTGCTTTGGGTTGGGGGGGGCAGAGAAGGGCCTTGCATGGATTGGGGGGACCCCGTGCTGTTTCTTTCCCAGAATATTCTATTGCCAGCATTCTTTTGTTTACACTTCAGCTCTCATCAGACAAGCCCGCTAACAGCTGATGAGTCATCAGTTGTTAAGGACGCGACAGCCGGCTTCACAACTGGCTCCTTAACAACCAGCCATTCTTCCAATATAATTTAAATTGGTTGATCATTTTTTAACCGACCCGAATTCGAATCTTTCCCAAAACTTGGAATTCATTAGAAAATGTATAAACAAGACTAAATTTAACACAACTAAATAAAACAAAACAAATTCTGAAATAAATAGACAAAACAAAATGAATAACATAAAGAATCTATCCAAAACTAAACAAACTTTTCCATTCTGCACATATCTAAACATAAGGGCAGAGCTGGTGGCTTTCACAGATTTTATCAGGTTTTAGGTAGGCCACTGGTGATGCTTCAAAATTCTGCATTTATTAGCAAGTTAAGTTGTGCATGGGTTTTTAATTTTTTTTTTCAGAAGGTGATCAGCAATGGCAGCTCCAGTTTTCCTCTCAAAATTTTCATTCAAGAGATTTAAATAAATATGCATGATACATATACTTACTCACTGTACCCCCTGAAAACTTTAGTTCTATATTATATCCCACCATAATATGAGTAAGACACTGCAGCTTCAGGCATCATTTAGATATCGTCTTTTAGAGCCGGCGATTCTGTGCACCGTAAGAATGATCATGATCATGATCGTTTTTACGGGCAGCGAGAGGGGACATCCTCCCTCCGCCCTCCGTTGATTTTACCGACTCGTTGCTGCAATCAGTGAGTTGGAAGCCGGCTGGGAAGCCAGGATCGTTTTTTTTTTTTTCAGGCTTCCCAGCCTAGAGGTGAGATGTGGGGGTTTTATCTCACTGTAAAGAGGACCTGTCATGCTTATTCCTATTACAAGGGATGTTTTTTTTTTTTAAGTGTCAAAGTAAAATAAAAAATAAAAAAATAAAATATTTTTTTAAAGTGCCCCTGTCTGCGATAGCTAGCACACCAAAGCGAGCGCAAACGTAAGTCCCGCCCACATATGAAAACTGTGTTCAGACAACACATGTGAGGTATTGCTGCGAATGTTAGTGCGAGAGCAATAATTCTAGCCCTAGACCTCCTCTGTAACTTAAAACATGTAACCAGTAAAAATTAAAGCGTCGCCCATAAGGATTTTTAAGTGCCGAAATTTGGTGCCATTCCACGAGCGTGTGCAATTTTGAAGGGTGACATGTTAGGTATCTATTTACTCAGCGTAACATCATATTTCACATTATGCAAAAAAATTGGGCTAACTTTAATTTTTTTTTTTTTAAGCACAAAACATTTTTTTTTTCTCAAAAGTGAAAGTGTTTGAAAGATTGCTGCGCAAATACATTGCGAGATAAAAAGTTGCAATGACCGCCATTGTTTTCTCTAGGGCAGTGGTTCTTAACCTGGGTTTGATCGAACCCCAGGGATTTGGTGAGTCAGTCTCGCGGGTTCCGCAGAGGTCAAGACACTGTACAAATTGTGTGCCGAGTGAACTCCTGCATCCGGGACCGTCACCTCCCGGCTCCCTTTCCTGTCTGCTGCAGCCTGTTTACTACCCCTATGAAGGAGTCTCTTGGTCCCTTCCAGCGGCGTGATGTCACTCCACTCACGGCCGTAAGGGGGGGACTCGGAGCGCTGCGCAGAGAGCTGTGTGTCGGTGCTGCCTGTGACGAGCTAGAGAGGCAAGGACTAGTATAATTAAATGGCTGGATTGGGGAGGAGGGGAGGAGGCTGACTGAGGTGTGGTGACCAGCACTTTATTAATATAAAATGGCAGATAAAACAAATGTTTTGTGTTGTCCTCTCTGATTAGCAATATATATATATATATATATATATATAAAAATTGCAGCCTCACTATGCCATCACATGCAGCCTCTGTGCCATCAATTGACACCACTGTGCCCATCACATGCAGCCACTGTGCCCATCACATGCAGCCACTGTGCCCATCACATGCACCCACTGTGCCCATCACACACAGCCACTGTGCCCATCACACGCAGCCACTGTGCCATCAATTGCCGCCAGTGTGCTGCCAGTTTGCCCCATCAAACGCAGCCACTGTGCCCATCAAACGCAGCCACTGTGCTATCACACACAGCCACTGTGCAACACACGCAGCTACTGTGCCATCAATTGCCGCCAGTGTGGGCATTTTTCCAATTAAGAAGGGTTCAGTGAATGTACATATGAAACTGGTGGGGTTCAGTAACTTCAACAAAGTTAATAACCACTGCTCTAGGGTCTCTGCTAAAAAAAACATGCATAATGTTTGGATTTTTTTGTAGTTTTCTAGCAGAAAAATTATGATTTTTACAAGTAGGAGCGATATTTTAACGAATCTCTTGTCTTAGATGGCAGTAATACTTGGAACAGGAAGTAGAATGTCTTCACTGGTTCACACACAATAACTCTGTCAAAAGAAGAGTTTGCCATCTATATTTCACTTATTTTATCTGTCTCGGGTGGTACCCAGGTGGTACCCCCCACCCCTGTTACACTTAACTGAGCCTTTATTCAATCCAGCGTTGTGTCTGGTAGGAATCCCTACTAGTGTGGTTACTAGTGTAATCAACCACACTAGTAGGGATTCCTACATATTAGACTCTAGAGACACATTTTTTTCTTTGTTTTATATGGTTTAGGGTGCATCGGTCACAACTGGCATCCTTATAGCAGCATAGGATCATTTTACTTTATCAATCTTTGGGCCTGCTGGCCTGCACAGGCTCCTGACCTAATTAATCCACCTTTACTTAATTTCACTGAAATTAGTGGAAGCTGAGGAACCAACATCTACCCTCCTATTAACACAGGGTATCTCTCCAATTGCACCCTAATTCCAGCCAAAAGGGGGGCCAATTACCATTGGGCTCACCCCACGGATATACCCGACAAAGGTATTAATTTAGCAGTGCCATTTCCCTTTCTACTATTCATATTTATATTAGGTCCCCACATAGGGATCCTACTGGGAGGCAACAGCTACTTTATTCACCATAGCGCGGACTCCCCTGTTCTTACACGGGAGAGGATCTGCCGACCACCACGGGGCAAGGTACTGGCAACACTCCATTTCCTTGCCTGTGGCTCTTTTCACCCTAATGGGTAAATATATATTTTATATACATTTTTTTCTGTTTAGTATATATTTTATAATAATTAATATTATAAATATATATATTTTTTTTAACTAATATAAATTTACTAATTTTAATATTATTATAATTATCTTATTTAATATTATATATATATATATATATATGTATATATACACACCGACACGACACAACCCTCCAAACAGCAACAGACAACGGAATAAAAGCACCTTGCTTCAGGAAGGGAAAAAAATTGGATATACTTTTGCAATGGAAGGGCATTTCTCTCGGTCTATTTAAGCACTGTGCATAGCTCACTAAGTCTGACGGGCCTAGTTCCTATCTAACTGATTGCGCCGTGCCGAGTTCTGAGCATGCTCAGAGAGGTGCTGACCATAGTCTGCTTCACGTGCACATGCCCAGTCTGGCTGGCCCTTCATTTGCATGGGGTCACAGGTCATTTCAATGGAACACGCCCACGTCCTTCCCCCTTTGAATTACACCGATCCTTACGCCTCGGAATTTACATTGCACCGGTGCAAATTTGGCCCGAAAATACTACGAGGATACGGTACTTGCGCCTCGAAATTAAGCCGGTCTAACTTAAAGGAGTTGCACTCCGCCGGTCCAAAAATGCGCCGATGTACGTGAATCTGGCCCTAGCTTTTTACTTGTATCTGTAAACCTCAGACATGAAATTTGAACAAAGCATATCCCACTAAAGTGTGTACTTATCTAAATCCAAAACAATAAGTGTGGTGCCTCTCTGAACTCTCTTTCTCTACTATCTGCATTAGTCACTCCTAATAGATTGAACCTCAGCCTCCTGGAATATGAACCGATGGCCCCCCAGCACACAGCAGATCACTACAGAGGAGGGGGGGGGGGTGTCGCTTCCCTTCAATCAGATATCAGATTTCACAGAGCTCTGTACTCTGCAGTGTCTGAACCCTGCTTTCTGTTGCTCAGAGATGCTGTGCAAAATGTGTGTTTTGAAAGACTGTGGTAGATTGAGAGCTGCAGAGAAAAAGGCACAACCTAATGAGGAGGATTTGTCTCATCTCTAATTCTATCTAAGAATGGTCACTTCAATGGGTAAATGTAAGAGTTTACAACTACTTTAAATTCCTGTTACTTTATTCAGTGTTTAAATAAAATATACACTTTTTTTTTTCTTTTTTTACCCATGTAATAATGTAAGGTCTCATGTATTGGATTCTGATTTTAAAACAAATGTATAACATTTATAACTGGTTAACTTAACTCTTTGACTAAAATGCATATAGCTGCTAAATTCCTTGAAAAACTGGTAAAAAGCATGAAGGGGGTAAAGTATAGAGCTTTCTTATGAATCATCGCTTTAATAATTAACTGAATTCTTACTGTATTCATGAGGTTACCAACAGTGAACGTGATCATTTTAAATGCTGTCCTCTATTCAGCCATTGAGAGTTCTTGAGGTTTGAACACAGCATGGTAACATAAAATGACCTGTTTAGATGAAAAGTGTCAGGACATCAGTCTTGGTAACTTCAAATGAAAGATTCAGATAATCCTACAATGACATAATATGAAGAGTAATACCACGGTTAAGAATCAGCATGGTGTTGATAATGTTAGGAGAAAGGGCATATGCCAGCTGGGCACATAACTAAGGACAGAGTAAACAGTTAAATAATTGTAGCTAGCGGCATTTGCGCTCAGTGTGTGCTGATTACCATGCAGCAGTTTGCAGTTTTTAGAAGCACTGCAAGACTTTGGGATACATGAGGTACTAGCCAAACTTCAGAGACAAGTGAAAAAGATTTTAACATTAGCTAGGCAGGTATCCAAACAGATGGCATGACTAATTGAAAGGAAATGTAAAAGATATTTTTAAATAATAATAGTACCGTACTTAAAATAGAACTAAACCCTAATCGGATGACATTTTATAAACTTGTATATTAAACAATTGCCATGTTTTTTTTCCTTCTTCCTAAAATACTGTAATCTCCGTTATCCTTCTTTATATCTCAGGGATTCTGATCTACTCCAAACTTTTCCACTTCCTGTCATCATGCACATACTGCAGCAACAATGAAACATTTGTGCTCTAGACTGGATTTCTGATAATAGAAGACTGTGCTTATGGAATGTGTGTATGGCCAATATTAGTCTAGATCAGAGGTGCATGTGACAGGTTGACAGTGCAGGAGTACAATAGGGAAACAGCTGTCAAAACAGGACATACCTGTGTAAAAACCTTCATTGAACGTACCAAGGCTGAACTAGCTGAAACGCGTCAAAACACTGACTTTACCATGGTGTTTTAATCACAGGAAAGAAGTTATTACAGGTTGTTGATAAGTGCCAGCTTTTGCATTTAAATAAAATCTGCATGTTGCAAAATATTTGAAATAACTGTTTTAATTACATTAGCAAGTTAAGGCTCCTTTTACACGTGCAGAACGTATGTCCGTATTTCATCCATCCATTTTTGGATGAAATACTGTACAGACATACATGTATCCCTATGGCATAGCGGGTGTCAGCGGTTGAGCATCTGCTAACACCCAATCTTATTGGTCCCCGCTATGGACCGATTCTGTAGACCAAGCAAAATCCTATTTTTACCATCTGTCTGTGGATCGGATCGGGTAAACACAATGTGCAGGGACTACCGTGTCATCTGACGGGTCAGCAGGGATCAACGGAGCAATACCCACTGAGCAAGCAATTGAGAAATGTACAGATCCTCACGGGTTTCATACGTGTGAAAGGGGCCTATAGCTTTTTTTGGATTTTGGTGACTGGGGTTAAAAAGCTCTGGGTAGAACAGTAACAAATTAACAGTGTTGTCAGTGGTTGCTGGTCACTGCTTCTATAGGGACACAACCAAAAAAGGAAGGCAAGCTTTTACTGCAAGCCTGTAGCTTCCTTGAGAATTGCTCCAAAAATAGCTTCTGCACTGGCAGTGCATACTATTAAACCAATAATGCTGAAGTGTATACAGAACCCATGCATGCTTCAGCTATTAATATATTAACCTAAATATACAAAGCTTCTAGTATTAATGCACATGAGGTTACAGTGTCTTTACTTCTGCCATGTTCTTATACAAAAATCCCCAATACACATATATATATATATATATATATATATATATATATACAGTACAGACCAAAAGTTTGGACACACCTTCTCATTCAAAGAGTTGTCTTTATTTTCATGACTATGACAATTGTAGAGTCACACAGGAGGCATCAAAACTATAAATTAACACATGTGGAATTATATACATAACAAAAAAGTGTGAAACAACTGAAAATATGTCATATTCTAGGTTCTTCAAAGTAGCCACCTTTTGCAGCAGACACATCTCTAGAACCTCATGAATAAGTATTATTACGAAACATGTCGGGGCATAGTTACAATTTGAACATCTGAAACGTTTAAACTAACGTGGGGACGCCGCTCTGCATGCTACTAGATGCTGGTGACCAGCAGTCGTGAGTGTGTTTTTTTTTTTTACCAACCAGGGGAACAAGTACAGCGCAGGTGGAACATTGAGAGACATCTGGTTATTTACATAGGTCCGCCGCGACCATTGTTCATCAGCTGCTTGAATATGGAGGAAGTTCTGCTTTGTGTTTGATTCACGGCTTTGATTTATTTCACTTTTGTGAGTGCAACCTTTGTGGATTTTTGTGGTGTGTCATTAAACTGGTTTTACGTTATCACACTATCATATGCTTTCTTTATTTCTGCTCTTCATTTACCACGTCACTGAAATTGGAATTCGACCTGACCGGTCAAGGAGTACACTTCATGCTTTTGAGCCTGAACACGAGAGTGTCAGGCAACTTGTTCTGGTACGTAGTCAATTGAACTGGTGGAGGATTCACTTTGCACATCGGGTGTGGTGGAAGAATACTGTGAAGATTCTGATTTGAGTTCTGTTTGATCTCATCTTATATGAACTTTATTTGCTTGAATCACTTTATTTACCCACGGGTTTATTTTCATTTGTTTTACATTATATTTATTTTTCACGTATGTGGATCATCCACATATGAGCGCTGTTCATATATATATTTGTTATTTAAACCACATTGTTTGGATACACTGTATATGCTTTTCACTGATACTTTCTTTTTAAAACAGCAGCTGTGAACTTGTTCATTATATGTGTATATATTTTATATATATAGTTCTGTTACCTTAGCGCAGCGGTGGAAGTCAATAGGGCGCTTTTGTGACTACCATTTGTTTTATACATCTCTAGAACTGTTAAGAGAAGACTGTGTGAATCAGGCCTTGGTCATGGTAGAATATCTGCTAGGAAACCACTGCTAAAGAAAGGCAACAAGCAGAAGAGACTTGTTTGGGCTAAAGAACACAAGGAATGGACATTAGACCAGTGGAAATCTGTGCCTTGGTCTGATAAGTCCGAACTTGAGATCTTTGGTTCCAACCACCGTGTCTTTGTGCGACGCAGAAAAGGTGAACAGATGGACTCTACATGCCTGGTTCCCACCGTGAAGCATGGAGGAGGAGATGTGATGGTGTGGGGGTGCTTTGCTGGTGACACTGTTGGGGATTTATTCAAAATTGAAGGCATACTGAACCAGCATGGCTACCACAGAATCTTGCAGAGGCATGCTATTCCATCCGGTTTGCGTTAAGTTGGACCATCATTTATTTTTCAACAGGACAATGACCCCAAACACACCTCCAGGCTGTGTAAGGGCTATTTGACCAAGAAGGAGAGCGGTGGGCTGCTGCGTCAGATGACCTGGCCTCCACAGTCACCGGACCTGAACCCAATCGAGATGGTTTGGGGTGAGCTGGACCACAGAGTTAAGGCAAAAGGGCCAACAAGTGCTAAGCATCTCTGGGAACTCCTTCAAGACTGTTGGAAGACCATTTCAGGTGACAACCTCTTGAAGCTCATCAAGAGAATGCCAAGAGTGTGCAAAGCAGTAATCAAAGCAAAAGGTGACTACTTTGAAGAACCTAGAATATGACATATTTTCAGTTGTTTCACACTTTTTAGTTATGTATTAAAATTCCACATGTGTTAATTCATAGTTTTGATGCCTTCAGTGTGAATCTACAATTTTTATAGTCATGAAAATAAAGAAAAATCTTTGAATGAGAAGGTGTGTCCAAACTTTTGGTCTGTACTATATATATATATACTGTATGTATTGTAGCAGGGAGTCCCAAAAATAGTCAGGAAAAGTCCTGTTTGGGGTTTATATATCTTACAGGGTCCTCTCATACTAGGGTTTCCCCCTGTCCAGAATTCACCCTGACAGTTCAGGTTTATAATCATGCATTTCAGACTGATCATGTGCATCACCGGGTGGTCTTGCTCTCAGCTATATAAGAGCTGTCAGAGCGAGAGAAGCATCACTCGGCGGGGGCCTCCTATCAAGGCACATCTGTAGCAGCTTTTTTGTTTTGGTCCTGTCGGAGCGAGATGGATTTACATCGCTGGACTTTTTTCTTTTTTTTTTTCTTTTTTAATAAAGGACTTGTCCCAAGGTGGCTCTTGTTTTTTTGTATTTTTTTTTCTCATTTTTGACACTTTTTTGTAAAATGGTAGTGGTACCATGTTGTTACCAATTCACAAAGAGGGGGCCGGGATCTGAGGGTCCCCTTGTTAAAGGGGGCTTCCAGATTCTGATAAGTCCCCCGCCTGCAGACCCCCACAACCAAGGGGCAAGGGTTGTGGGGGTGAGGCCCTTGTCCCCATTAACATGGGGACAAGGTGCTTTGGGATCCAGACCCCAAAGCATCCTCCCCATGTTGAGGAAATGTGGCCTGGTACAGTTTGGGAGGGGGGTGCTTGTTCATCCCACCTCTTTTCCTACAGCCTGCCAGGTTGGGTGCTCGGATAAGAGTCTGGTATGGATTTTTGGGGGGACCCCTACACAATTTTTTTTTATTTTGCCACGGGTTCCCCTTTAAATCCATACTAGACCTGAAGGGTCAGGTATGGATTTTGAGAGGGATCCCTACGCCATTTTTTTTCCGCTTGATATTCATACGAGACCCAAAGGGTATTTAATGAGTTTTATCTGTATTGCCGAGAACCGACAATTCATTCCAGCCGCGATCAGTTTTAAATAACTTTTTTTCCTTTAGAAATTTAATTTTGCTGCAGGGACTGTTCTAAACACAAAAAAATGTGCCACTTTTCAGGCATACTATAGACACCCCTCAGGCATGAAATTTAAAGGAATTTCACTTTTATTGTTTCACTTTAAACATTATTAAAATTGCTGCTCCCGAAAAAACATCAGTTTTTAAAACTTTTTTTTGCATTGATACATGTCTCCTGGGGCAGGACCCAGGTCCCCAAGCCTTTAAAATTAGCACTTTCTATTAGAACATTCATATATACTCAACCATTGGCTTAGTAGGAATATTTTGTCACAAATGCATGTGTAACTGATTTATTTAAACTAGAACTACTTTTGAATAAATGATCTATTAGCATTAGGAGTATATCATTCTTAAATTCATATCACAGTCCATCCCCTGGTTACAATATAAGATTTTAATTAAAATCTATTTCACCTAAGGAATTTTAATTGATTCTTGAGAAATGTATTGTAACTGAAGTTTTTTTCTTCCTTTAGACGAAAGAGCTCAGTTATATCAGCTCTTGTATTTTCATCTGGATAAATGTCCTTTAATACTGTGTTAAGCCAATTTCTAAAAATACTTACTGATTATCTTCTAACAATGGATCAAAGGAAATATAATTAAGATCCTTTGTCATTCTTTTTCCATGAGCATGAACCTTAATATTTATCTTTTATTCAGCTCTTATTTTATTAAACCTTTTCTAAACCTTTTCTAAAAAAGAGTAAAGAACAAAAGGAAAGGTTAAAAGTTTAGGGTAATGAAAATCTCTGTTTACAATGTGAAAATGCAAAAACGCTCTACCTTAGTTCTATGCTAAAAGTCACATTCCATTACTTTCTAGGACTAAATAAAAATGTTAAGCATGTCTAAGGGTGTGTTTTAAATATATTTTTATTCAGCTTGACATAAAATATCAATTGCTTGTTTTACATTATTCCTCTATATAATATTGTTTCACTTCATGTTGTGTTCAAAGAGTTGATTGAGTTTTAAAGGGCCACTGGGGTTTTCCTATTTTGTGCACATATTGCAGTTAAAGCATTTGTCAGGGCAAAAAGAAAAAAAAAAGAACCATACTTTTTAAAGACATTGCAATTTCAGCAAAATGCATCTTGATCTACCAGAAATGCATTCAGCTTCTAAAGCTGGATACACACTATACAACTTTTGTTGTTCGATTTCCTTTAGATTTACCTTTCACTATGTAGTGGAAGGGCCTGCCTGATTGCATACAAAGTGAAAGTGTTGAGGTTTGACCTCATATTATAAGGTTTTGGTAAATCTAAAAGAAAAAAATCTAAGGAAAATTGTAAAGTATGTATCCAGCTTCCTTTTTCATTTTATTTTTAAATAACAAACATGTCATACGTACCTCCACTGCGCAGTTTGTTTTGCACAGAGTGGTCTTGATCCTTGACTTCTGGGGTCTCCTGGAGGTGCATAGGATGCATTAAGTTGAAAAAACATGAGGGTTTACAACCCCTTTAAGTCTTGTTATAATAATTTTTATTCAATTTTATTGCACACATACATTATATAAAACCCAATTTTTGGTAAAATGTAAAAGATGAAGAACAGTAAGTGACCTTATCATCCCCTCCCTCCTCATCAGTGGAGCAAACTTGGTATGCTTCAGCTGGGGGATCATGACTGCTAGTTTCTTGTCCTTCTGTGGGACCCCCTCTCTCTAGGCTCACGTTACTTCCTTCCTCAATCTGTGAACCAACATCGGAGCCTTCAAATTGCTGCGCATCCTCCATCAGCATGTAACGACACTATGGTCAAATAATTCTTGTGACTTCTCCATGCGTGATAGTGGATCTATGGAAGAAGTAAGGGCTCTTTCACACAGAGCACCCGTTCAGGTCCGCCTGCCAGTTTTTTTGAGGACCTGAACGGGCGCTCTGTGATCCTCTATGGAGCCGCGGATTTCAGCGGTGACATGCCCGCTGACATCCGACCCACTCTGATCCACCAAAGTATGACGGAGGAAAAAACTACTTTTCCATCCGTCTGGCGGATCAGGGGCGTGGCCTGAGCATGCAACTGTGAGGACGTATTTGCTCAGAGCTCCGGTGCCGGCACCGCTATTACCTGCTATAATTCACTTTTTGGTGTTTCATCCAACCCGATCGCCATGGTGAGGAAGTCGGGGAAACCTGCCTCTAAGTCGGGATTGCAATCCAGGTCCATAAAACGGTACCTGGCCGTGGACACTGAGGACCGGGAGCTCTTGGACGGACTAGGCCGCTCCCCACGTGCTATGGACAGAGCCCAGACATCACTCCCCAGCTTCGTCTGCCTACTCAGAAGCGGAGGGCAGTCTATCCCGCCGTTTGGGGGTCTCCACTCTGGTCGACGGCTTACTGACCAAATTGAACCTATCATCCATGTTCCTGAGTCTCGAGCGGTCCATAAAAAAGGAGATCTCGGCTGTCCGAGGGGACCTGTCTCAAGTGCTGGAGCGAGTGGAGGAGTCGGAACAACGCCTGGATCGCCATGCGTCGGCCATTGGAAGTCTACAGGCCTCCACTAGAGCTCTTGCTATTGCACACAGGATGGCTCTGTACAAGATCGAGGACCAGGAGAACCGGGCCAGGAGGAACAATATTCGTATTAGGGGCCTGCCTGAAGCAACTGGTGATGATGACCTCCTCCTGTCCGTCCGAGGCATTTTTAATGGCATGTTGGGCCTACCAGCAGACAACCAACTTCGGATTGACAGAGTACACAGGGCCTTGCACCCTCGTAATCTCTCATCTGACAGTCCCCGTGATGTGATTTGCAGGGTCCACTATTATGATGAGAAGGAGCGCATTATGCGGAAAGCCCGCGAATCACCCTGCCTGGACTTTGACGGCGCCTCCCTGTCTTTCTACCCGGATCTCACCAAGGAGACCTTGGATCGCCGCAGGGCTCTGAAGCCGCTGACCGAGGCTCTCCGTGCTGCTTCTATCCAGTATCGCTGGGGGTACCCGGCGGCATTGATTGCTCGCCGGGACGGCAAATCGGCGATCCTTCGCTTTCCCGAAGACCTGGTACACTTCTGCAAGGATATCGACATCGCCCCTCCTGACCTCCCCGGCTGGCAGGATGCTATTCCCATGCGGCCCTTGGTCCCAGATCCCCAGTGGAAACAGGTGGGCCGCAGACGCCGCTCTGGGGCTCCCGAGACTTCAACCATCACAGAGTGATCCTGTCCCAGGGTATGAAGTTTTTACCTACTCTTTGACCCCGGCCCCAGTTTGCTGGTCACCCTCATTTCTGTTTGCCACCACTCCGAGTCACCTGGTGGAATGGGGCCCTTCACCAGTTGATCCCACGGATGGATCTCTCTTTCTAATTTTTCGGCTCTGAGTATGCCTTGATGTACTTTGTTTGGTTGATTCACCTAATGTTATGCACTGTTTGTTATGCAGGTTGTGCTCACCATGTGTACTAGGTTTTAACCTGTTTTTCACTTGCCAACGGTGCCGCCGCTGGGGTTGCATGGTGACAGTCACGGTGTTACAGATGCCTGTCATCTGCTCCCTTTTGCGGCTCTGCCCCTTGCCGGGGATGGATGGCGCGGCTGCGCGCTCTTGCGTCCCTGCTCCATTGGAGGCGAAGGGCGCGGGAGTAGCGGGCTGCTCGTCCATCCCCTTGTCGCACGGCATTCAGTTGCGTGCAATTAATGTTTCTCCCCCCTGGGAAGTTTGTACTTGTATCTAGTTATTAATGTTATTTTCTTCTCTCCCTTGATTCTTCTCTGCTCCATCTCTTTCTCCTCCCTTCTCCCTCCCCCCTCCCTATGTGGTTTCTCCGTCGCAATGTAGACTTGAGCCTCCCCTGTTGTCTCCGATGGCTTCCCTGAACCTGATCTCCCTGAACGTCCGGGGTCTACACGCCCCAGGTACGAGACACAACTTGTATAGAGAGATGGATCGCTTGCAGGGGGACGTTATTCTCTTGCAGGAGACCCATCTCACCCACACCACTTCGGTGCAGCTTTTTTCTCCACAGTACCCGTCCTGGTACTATAGTCTTTCTGACATACATAAGGCCAAAGGGGTGGCCATTGGTTTCCGTAGGGGAACCTCTTTTGAATTAGAGTCTATGTTAAGTGATAGCCGAGGTCGCTTCCTGTTCCTGCGGGGTAAATTGGGTTGTATGCCCTGCAACATTGCCACACTGTATGCCCCCAACCGAGAACAGGTAGCTTTCCTGTCCACTACCCTTAGTAAACTTCAGGACTTTGCCCGTGGGTGTATTCTCCTCGCGGGAGATTTCAATGTCCCGCTTGAACCGTCCATGGACACGTCCCTGGGCTGTTCTTGCATCTCACAGAGGCGTTTGCAATTCCTGCGTAAGCGTTTGCATGCGGCCCAGTTGATGGATATCTGGAGGATTCTACACCCACGGGAGAGAGACTACACTCATTTTTCCCACCTTCATTGATCTTACTCCAGGATTGATTTTTTCCTTATTGATCATCACCACCTTGGCCTGCCCAAGCAGGCGTCCATCGCTACCTCCCCCATTTCTGACCACGCCCCGGTGATCCTCACGCTGTCCCTCCTGTCCCTACCGGTTAGACCCTCCAACTGGAAGCTGAATGATCAATTACTTGCTGATGAAATTGACTTGAAGCTTCTGATGGAGGGATTGTCCGAGTACTTTGTGGATAATGCTATACCAGGGAGTACCCTGGGGGTGGTGTGGGAAGCCCACAAGGCTTTCACCCGGGGGAAGCTCATTGAACTTGGGTCTAGACGGAGGAAAGAGCGAACTACTCAACAATCTGATTTAATCTGTGTCATTGAATCTCTTGAGCGGCACCACAAGGCCAGCCAGTCGCGTTCGGTTTTCGAAGCCCTGACCCAGAGGAGAGAGGAATTAAAGGCCCTCTTTCACTTGGAGCAGAAGCAAGCATTTCGTATCGTTGCACAGCGTTTCCATGAATGGGGTAACAAGCCGGGCCGACTGCTGGCTCGCTCCCTGAAACAGAAAAAGTCGGCCACTTTTGTGGCTAAAATAAAAGCCTCATCTGGCTTGATGGTACATGAAACATCAAGTATAGCCAAAGAGTTTCGCTCTTTCTACCAAGCTTTATACCACGTTCAGAGCTCAGTTGGGGATGCGGATGCTAAGACCTGACTCATTCAGGACTATCTCTCTCGAGCTAAGCTACCCAAAATTCCCACGGAATCCCTATCTGCCTTGGAGAGTGACCTGACGGTCGTTGAAATGCGGGCCGCACTGAAGGCTATGGCCTCCGGCAAGGCTCCCGGTCCTGACGGCCTCACTGTGCAGTATTACCACTCCTTTGCAGACCTCCTTCTCCCGTGATTGACTGAATACGTCAACAAGGTAGCGGGAGGTGGCGCTCTCCGCCCTGAAATCTTGCACGCCCACATCACTATTATCCCTAAACCTGGAAAAGACCCCTCTAGCTGTAGTAGTTATAGACCTATCTCCCTATTAAACATTGACACTAAACTCTACGCAAAGGTGATCGCAAATAGGCTGCTCCCGCTCCTTCCCCAATGGGTCTCACCAGAACAAACGGGTTTCATCCCGGGGCGGGAAGCCCGTGACAACTCCCTTCGCACCCTCTCCCTGATTTCATTTGCGCGACGGTCCTCCCAGCCCACCCTTCTATTGTCCACAGATGCTGAAAAAGCGTTTGATAGGGTGGACTGGGGCTACATGTTTACTACCCTCTCCCATTTCGGCATAGGCCCCGCTCTTCTGTCCCGAATCTCCGCCTTATTTGCTACACCCACGGCACAGATCCGTGTTAATGGCTCCCTTAGTGAAGCGTTCTCGCTCCACAATGGGATGCGTCAAGGGTGTCCCCTATCGCCCATTTTATTTGCCCTGTCCCTAGAGCCCTTCCTTGCCACTGTCAGACATAATCCAGATATACGTGGTATCACTGTAGGCCCCACAGAACACAAGTATGCTGCATATGCAGACGATATTTTGTTTTACATTCAACAGCCCACCGTGTCTTTACCTAACCTGATGTCCGCCTTCTCTGCGTTTAACACCCTATCCAACTTCAAAATTAACATGTCTAAATCCGAGATCTTTAACCTTTCAGTCCCAGCTAAGGCAGTTACCCCTTTAAAGAGATCAAGTTCCCTCAAATACCTGGGTATCCATCTCACACCCAAGCTTTCCTCTTTGTTCCGAGCCAATTATGTACCCCTGCTTAATACAATTAGAGCTGACCTACAAACGTGGACCCAAATGGCACATTCCTGGATTGGACGACTGAATGTGATCAAGATGAACATACTTCCCAGGATATTGTTCCTCCTCCAGATGATCCCCTATAGGATTCCTGTGGGTTTTTTCAATATAGTGAATTCACTTTTGTGTAAATATGTGTGGAACAGGAGGCGTCCCAGGCTAGCTAGGTCTGTTCTTATTAGAGCTAAAAGTAATGGAGGCCTCGCCCTCCCTGATGTAAAGGGTTACTTCCATGCCGTGGTACTGGCTAGACTTTCTGACTGGAAATATCATAAGCATTCTAAACTGTGGGTGTCCTTGGAGGAGGAATTGTACGGCTCAGACCTTTTCACCCAACTGTGGTTACCCAGGAAATGCAGATCAGTGTCAATGTCTGCATCACCCCTTATTCTCTCCACGTTTATGGTTTGGGACTCCCTCTGCAAGACCCATAAGTGGATGCCCAACTCTCCTCTGATGCCCTTGTCGGGACATAATTATTTCCTGCCGGGGAACATGACCACCTCGGGCAGACCGTGGTCCCTGGGGAACGCTACTCTATTGCATCATGTAATTACCCAGTCGGGTGTTGCCCCTTTAGCTACCATAATGGGCTCGTCACCTTGCACCCCTCTGGACTACTGGAAATACCTCCAATTGACTGCTTTTGTTCGCTCTCTACCTCGCCCTCTACGCACTCTGTCGGATATGTCTGTGGTGGAGAGAGCCCTTTCAGAGGACCAGCCGACCCAGAGACCCCTCTCCTATTTTTATAAGGCTTTACAGTCCCTCTCTACTGCGGATAGGCCCCATTTCATTCACGGTTTGGAAAGAGACCTCAACACGGTGTTTACTGATGCTCAGGTTTCTATGATTCTGAGCTTGGCCCACACCTCCTCTAATTTCATCGAGATCAGCCGAGGTCAATTACAAACTGTTGTCCAGATGGCACCTCACTCCGATGGTACTGCATAACATCTTTCCCCTGACATCACCACTGTGTTGGCGCGGGTGTGGGGAGAGAGCCACTCGCGCTCATATTTGGTGGTTCTGCCCACGCATCTGTCCATTCTGGAATTCAGTCCTTTATTGGATGAAAGAGATCCAGGGTTTTGAAACCCCGAGTGATCCCAAGGTTGTGTTATTACAATGCACAAAGGAATCAGTCAGCTCATATAAAAAGTCAATGACACCACACCTGCTTAATGCAGCGAAATCCCTGATCCCTTTACTGTGGAAGCAACCCTCAATCCCCTCCTTACGTCAGTGGCTGGTTGCGGTGGATCGCACTTACTACTTAGAGGACCTCACGTTCTCTCTTCGGAACAAATCTGACCTCTCACGGAAAATATGGGCTGACTGGTTTATCTTTAAATATAGTTCTACCTATGCTGAACTCATGGCTTTGAATGTATAATGTCTTGCATTATGTTGTACAGCGATGGCATTTGCCATTTGTTATATGTTATTGTTAACGGAGAGACCCCCCCTCACTTCTTTCTAACCCGTCCTTTCTCCTGTCTCTTCTCTTCTTGTTTTTCTCTTCCTTTCCCTCTATCTCTGCTCCTCCCTTCTTTTTTTTGTGACATACGTCGTAAGAATTATTTAATACGGGAAGCTACAGCTTGTTATACTATGTAATAAGATATGTCGGTTCTATTTGATAATAAAAGTCGTAGCTTGTTTATCACTGCCCTCCTTATTGTCACCTGCACTTTGTTCTTGTTCATTTTTTCTCTGTTGTTTTTGTTTTTGTTTTTCTCTTTGTCTTTATGAAAAACCTAATAAACACTTATAAAACAAAAAAAAGTCTGGCGGATCGGAACTGATGAACACAGACAGGCGATCCTTGTTCATCCGATCCCCCCATAGGGAGAGCGGAGAGAAGACAGGGTGGTCCCTGCACAGTGTGCGGGGACCGCCCTGTCATCCGCCGGCTCAGCGGGGATCAACGGAGCGATCCCCGCTGAGCAAACGGAGGTGCACGGGGCGGATAATTACTGATCTGCCCCGTATGAAAGAGCCCTAACTGTGGACAGGGAGTCGGTGGAATAGACCTCTTTGGCAGCTGGATTGGAAGGCAAACTAGTATGAGCCTTGGTGACAGAGAAAGAGGAGTATAAGCATGGCTTAGTTATCCACTCCACCAACACTTCTGCATGTTGTGGCTCAATAACACAGCCAGCAGCAGAAAAAAAATGACAAGCGTGACCCGCCTGCAGAGGATGCACCATGTCCACCACCACCACTTTTAACTGTAGACACAGGCGGCTTGCCCTCTTTTAGTGGTCTTTGAGCATCTGCCTCTCCTTGGTGGCCTTCCGGACATAATAGGGATTTTTTTTTCTAATACTGACTGCACTGTATTATATACTGTACACAAACAAATATACTGTATATGTTGTTTCAAGGAATATATTTCTTAAAAAACAATTAGTTGTGTAAGCAACTACAGGTAATTATTTAACATTGCATTACCAAACTTTTGATTACATCTTTTCATGGTTTATATCAGTATACATGTACAAGGTAATCATGATTTCATTACATTAATTCATGTTACTTCAATATCTAATTAGGAATAATTGATTATGTACTTTAAATCATGCTAGTGTCACATATTGTAATATAATAGCTAAATCTCTTTAACTGGATTCATTGACATGAGATTAGTATTGATATTACAATATTACTGCAATGTTTTGTTCATTTATATTGGAGAATTTGAAGGTTGGGCTTTTACCTGACAATCACAGCTTTGTTTTCTGTTCCACCTTCCATATTTTAAATTTGGGTTAAAACGGTTAGCTCTATTTAAATATGACAAATTGATTTTAAAATGAGCATAGGTTTCCATGCTCCCTGGGCTTTCAACTGTTTATTTTGCGTTATTATTATTTTGATACTATTATTATTATTACCTGAATGCTTTATTATTTTAGGGTTAACATTAAAATGTAATAAAAACAACAAAGTTGTGTTTAGCCTAAAAAATTAAATATCAAAAAACTGCTGCAATCAAAAATCCTTGAATAGTGAGGAATACACTGAAGTATACTGCGTTAAACGCACTGAAATATACTGCGTTAAATGTGCACTAACACACTGAAATATACTGTGTAAAACGTGCAGTAACACACTGAAGTATACTGCAGGAAACCTGCCCTAACAAAATAAACTGACACAAAGTAAAGATTAATGGTCAAACTACACTCACACAGCACTATCACTAGATTCACACTAAACTTATATTCTGCACTGACAATAGAATAACAATAGCACAATATAACATACTTACTCACTAGTAGCACTGAACAGAGCCCTGTTCTATCTCTCTCCACACCAATATCACACTGCAAATAACCACAATGGGGAAAATATTTTTATAGTCTGGGGTGGGACTAAGAGCAACGAGAGCCTGATTGGGCAGAGTCATCATTACTTTTTTTTTCAGTACCCAAAAAGTATTTATTTGTAAAAACATCTGGTTTATAATTTTCTAATGCATAATTACATTTAGAAAAATTCCCAACAAACAATACTTGCAAAGTAATTTGATGGAGAGTGAAATAACTTCTACTACAATAATTATACTCCTTGTTAAACATATGTGAGTCCATTCTGTAGTTTTCTTTGATAATTTAAGTAGCATGGGGCAATGTTGGCTAAGGCTTCTGAAATTATTACACAGATGTTGAAATAAATACACGGTATGTTCTGTTGTAAAAGTTTTTATTGAATATAACAATGTTACAGGTACAGAAAGATGAGCGAGCACAATGAAATATAATAGTGCGGACACAGCCGCCTTCAAATATGCACATGTAAGTCAGTAGTAATGCACAGAGTCATCATTACTTTATCCAATCATGAAACACAAAAACGATGCGCAGTAGGTCAGCATTTATTTCATAATGAATACAGAGCAATAAAATGGCTACTCACAAAACCGGAGTAATGAATGGCCTTAATGTAGCTGTAAGTCAGGGGTCACCATGGTTGTTCTCCAGTAGAGTCCTTGTTCAAGGGCTGTAAGCCGCGGATGTCATACGGACGTGGAGACCAGGAAGAACAAGCAGATGCGGCGTGCGTTCCACTTTGGAGTGTAGCGACGTTGCACCGGAAGTGACGCGGGAGT
Source organism: Rana kukunoris (assembly GCA_029574335.1). Classification (NCBI taxonomy): domain Eukaryota; kingdom Metazoa; phylum Chordata; class Amphibia; order Anura; family Ranidae; genus Rana; species Rana kukunoris. The sequence continues at coordinate 348,822,298 of CM056053.1, read as the reverse complement.
CCCGGCCAGCCAATCGGATTACACGGTTCACAGCGTCAGCTGTTTTGTCAGATCCATCTAGATCTGCTTGTTCTTCCTGGTCTCCACGTCCGTATTACATTCAGTGCTGTCGCACTTTGAATGAAAATTGCGACGTGGCTCCCAAACAAAATTGGCGTCCTTTTTTTCTCACAAATAGAGCTTTCTTTTGGTGGTATTTGATCACCTCTGCGGTTTTTATTTTTTGTGCTATAAACAAAAGAAAGCGAACATTTTGAAAAAAAGCACAATATTTTTTACTTTTTGATTTAATAAATATCATATTTTTTTTTTTTTTTTACTTTTTTTCCCCCTTAGTTTAGACCGATACGTATTCTTCTACATATTTTTGGTAAAAAAAATTGCAATAGGCGTATTTGATCGGTTTGCGCAAAAGTTCTAGCGTCTACAAAATAGGAAATAGAATTATGGAAATGTTTTTTCTTTTACTAGTAATGGTGGCGATCTGCGTTTTTTTTATTGTGACCGTGACATTGCGGCGGACACATCGGACATTTTTGACACGTTTTTGGGGCCATTCACATTTACACAGCGATTAGTGCTATAAAAGTGCACTGATTACTGTGTAAATGAGACTGGCAGGGAAGGGGTTAACACTAGGGGGCGCTGAAGGGGTTAAATATGTTCCCTAATTCATGTTCTAACTGTTAGGGAGAGGGGGACTCACAAGGGGAGGAAATCGATGTGTGTTCCTCTGTACTGGGAACACACATCAGTCTCCTCACCGCTGACAGGCATGGATCTGTTTGTTTACACACACAGATCCATGCTTCTGCCGTGATTGCGCCGTGGTCGCGTGCGCCCCCTAGCGGCCCGAAAAAGACAAGGACGTCATATGACGTCCAGTCTGAAGGAGGAAGGGTCCCCACCGATGTCATTTTACTATGGCACATGGGCATTCACTACAATTAGAAGAGAAGCGGTTTAACCGTAAACTGCGTAGAGTGTTCTTTAATGTCAGAGTGGTAAGGATGTGGAATTCTCTTTCATAAGCAGTGGTATCATCAGGCAGCATCGATAATTTTGAAAAACTATTCAGTGGTAACGACCACAATATACAGGGATATACAATGTACTATTATCTAAAATGCACACACACACAGGTTGAACTGGATTGACTTGTGTCTTTTTTTCAACTTCACCAACTATGGGCCAGATTCAGCAACACTTGCGCTGGAGTATTTCGATATGCGCCGCGTAACTGTGAAGATGCGCCGTCGTTTCTATGTGCCCGTACCCACCAAACTAGATGCGCCCAATAACGGGCCATTTGCGACCGGCGGAACGTTCCGACGCCAGAGTATCGTCAGCGCTTAATTTCGCTTGGCGCATCAGTCGCGCCTATTGATTTCCCCTGCAAATATGCAAATGAGGGATTTTTCTCAATTCACGAACGGATTAGCACCATACGCTGGCTACATGCGTCGCGCGTATCTCGTCCGTCCGGCGCAAAGTTATTTCTACAAAAGGCTGCTTTATCTTTACTCCAGATGGCCACAGGTCAGCAGGAGAGCAGCTACAGCAGCGTTACCGACGATAAGAGCTAGCTGACCAACCACACTTGCAGGACAACACCTCTGTCCATGCTTGTCTGTCAAATTTTACAGCCATGGAGGAAGACATCATAGGTCTTCATAGCCGAGATGACGGCTGACAGATCCTGGCCATTAAAGTTCAGCTTTCTCCTGTGTGTTTGCCGGGAATGGGAGCAGCCATCTCAGAACAAAAGTAACATCACTGCGGGGAGGGGGAGCAGGATATACTTTAGTGCCGGAATGGCGCTTCTACGGGCGCATTTAAACGCCCAACGGAAGGCATTGCGCTGACGTTTCCCGTGAAGTGGTGCCGACGGAAGTTGTGAGCATGCGCACAAAGGGGGCGAGTGGAGCCTCACTCACTGCGCATGCTCCGTGGTTGATGCGCTGAACGTAAGCCTCTGCGCTGGGCTCCGCCCATCATTTACATATGATCACACCCACTTCCCCTTGCGTCGGGTTACGCCAGCGCATTATCGTTACTCTGGCGCAAGTTTACCGCGCAACTGCTATGTGAATAACAGTACTTGCGCTGAAAGGGTCATCAGAGTAACGTAAATGAGAAGCGTTACTCTGGAGCAAAGATGCTCTCATCTAACTGAATCTGGCCCTATGACTTTGACCAAACTAAGCATCTCTTTTAATGGAAATAAACTCTTCCTTAATCTTGGAATGATGCAGAACTCCTGTATCTGGGCATAATTCTGACTCATAAAATAGGGTCCCTGGCAACCTATAATTTGAACACCTTTATCGTAAAACTTACCAAGAAGTTTCTCATAGTAAACTCTCATGGTCAGGTAAATTGGCATCTTTTAAAATGACGATCCTCCCTCAGATTTTGTACCTGTTCAGAACTCTTACCATTTCTTTTAAACCCTATTTTTTCAGTCAATCACCCCTTTGCTCAAAAAATATCTCTGGAAAAATAAACGACTAGCTGTTTATATGCATAACTGGTTAAACACGGGAACACTATCGGCATGGGCCTACTACCTAGAAGTAAATTTAGAACAGCGTAAACTTGATGAGCTAGGCACTGGGGTGGATTTGATTTCAGACCATGAAATGGGAAATACCTATGTTCTCTTCTACTATATAGCTATATACCATATACAGTATACAGCTATACATAGATATACAGTATATAGACTGTATGCACTAAACCTAGGCAAGTTACCATTAACAGTTGAAGAATCTATACTACCACGGAGAGCCCTCTATGGCCTCCAAATGGGTAGCACCACCACCAGTAATATATAGTTGTCTATTTTTGTACTTGTCTCACTCATACTGTATTTATTGACCCATAGTTGGTGAAGACTTGGTATTACAACAGTGAATGATATTTGGTTCACCCATCTGTCCAGATGCCTAGATGAATTGGTATTAACTTACTTAACACTGAATATTATTCTTACATTAGAATTACTACCTTTCTTTCCAAGAATCCCCAGTGATTTCCTTACACTCTAAAGCATGGCAATTCTATTGACCCCTTACACCAACCAAGAAAGACATCCCCCTTTTCTACACTTAATTCAATAAATCTCCCCTCTCTTAAATGAGAGAAAGATCTAGATAAAATTATTTCTACTTTTCAATAAAATGGATGCAAGCCTTCCAATACACAGTATATATCACTAGTGTTACTCACGAATATTCGCATTGCGAATATTCGCTACGAATATTGCATATTCGAGTATTCGCGAATAACTCGAATATTGCGGCGAATATTCGCTATGGCGAATATTCATATTTTTTCAAATTTATTTTTAACACAGATCACATCCTAGTGATCTCCATCGACGTCTAAAAGCATTGCTGGTATGATTAGAGAGAGACCCTGGGCCGAGTAGCTGATGCGACTCTTTTATGTTGCCGAAAATTCGCATTGCAAATTTTCGGAAACATAAAAGAATCGCATCAGCTACTCGGCCCTTCGTTTGCATCAGAGCCAATCAGAATAACTTGAATATTCGGCAAAAGGAATATTGCGCGATATTCCTTTTGCCGAATATTCGAGTTATTCTGATTGGCTCTGATGCAAAAGAAGGGCGGAGAAGCAAATCGCGCAATATTCCTTTTGCCGAATATTCGAGTTATTCTGATTGGCTCTGATGCTGCATCAGAGCCAATCAGAATAACTCGAATATTCGGCAAAAGGAATATTGCGCGATATTCCTTTTGCCGAATATTCGAGTTATTCTGATTGGCTCTGATGCAAAAGAAGGGCGGAGAAGAAAATCGCGCAATATTCCTTTTGCCGAATATTCGAGTTATTCTGATTGGCTCTGATGCTGCATCAGAGCCAATCAGAATAACTCGAATATTCGGCAAAAGGAATATTGCGCGATTTTCTTCTCCGCCCTTCTTTTGCATCAGAGCCAATCAGAATAACTCGAATATTCGGCAAAAGGAATATTGCGCGATATTCCTTTTGCCGAATATTCGAGTTATTCTGATTGGCTCTGATGCAAAAGAAGAGCGGAGAAGAAAATCGCGCAATATTCCTTTTGCCGAATATTCGAGTTATTCTGATTGGCTCTGATGCAAAAGAAGGGCGGAGAAGATAATCGCGCAATAGGAATATTGCGCGATTATCTTCTCCGCCCTTCTTTTGCCCCCTTATTCTCCTTTCTTTTAAGTAGAGTTAGTGTAGAGTAAGTGTTTAGTGCATATTAGTTTAGTAATACAGGAAATGATCTCCGTTTATGAGAATTTCGCAATCATTTTCGCATTAGCGAAATTTCGCAAACATTTTTTTGGATAAAATATCACGAATATTCGATATTAGCGAATATTCGCGAATATTCTTCTATATATTCGCGCAATATCGCAAAATCGAATATGGCGTATTCTGCTCAACACTATATATCACTTATCACATTGCGTGAATCACTTGGAACTCTCATAAAATATATCATTATGGTGACATCTTATTCTGTATCAAATGGCCCAATACTCTTCCTAAAATTCTTCCTTGTGCTGGCATGGATGTGGCCAGACAGAAAATGTAATGCACACATTATAGTAATGTAAAAACATAACCAGTTTCTGGCGAATAACTTTTCAGCATATTTCTGATATTATGGGCATTCTGGTCTTTCCTAACCCATTTTTGGTGATTCTTAATCTGGAGATTCACTAACTTCTAACCAAGTACCACACCTTTGTCACCCATATTCTACCAACAGCAATAATTACCATCACAAGACACTGGATACAACATCTGGTGCCTAGCCCATCTGAAACCTTTTCTATAATAAAAACTCACCATTCATAAAGAATGATAGCCTTTAGATCTAATGCCTCCATTGCCTTTGATGCTTTAGGGCAGTGATGGCGAACCTTGGCACCCCAGATGTTTTGGAACTACATTTCCCATGATGCTCATGCATTCTGCAGTATAGTGGAGCATCATGGGAAATGTAGTTTCAAAACATCTGGAGTGCCAAGGTTCGCCATCACTGCTCTAGGGAAACCCTGGAGTGACTGGAGTAGTGGTCAATGTCTATTTTTATGTCATCTGTGCTTTTTTATCACCAATAAATTTGCAGAACTTGTTACTCCCTCTTTTATTTAACTTATTTACCTGTCTACCTTTCTTAAGGCATTATGCTGTTCTACAATGGTGCAATGACAATTTTTTCTTTGAATTATTTTCTTTTCAAACCTAATAAAAATGTATTGAAAAAAAAAAGAAAAGAAAAATAATTAAAAATGATGAAAAGTAAAAGAACAAGATAAGAACAGGAAATAACGGGGGGAAAAAACAATTATTTCAGAGATTTTGACTATTCATTGTATTAAAAGAAATACTGTTATTACAGAAAGTACAAATTTTATTTAGCAGCAGTGTGTTCTGTGTATTACACTAAGATATGTTCCTGATACCAGCATGTTTTTAATTAGTAATTTTTAAAGCAAAAAAACAAAAACAAATGAAAACATAAAAAATGTTAACCCCCCGTAAAGAAAAACTGGAAAAAAAAATAGCTAAGGAACAAAGTTGAAAGCTCATTATAATAGCTTGATTAGAAGTTAAAACATAAAAAGTTGAACAAGCCTAAGTTCTGTGGTAAAAAGCTAAAAAACATAGCAGTAATAAAGTGTTAAAAAATGCAATTTAATGATGAACATTAAAAGCTATTATAGCTAGGGCTAAAGCAGCAATCCTAATTACAGTTAGGAAGTGTGCAAGGAGTGTGCAGAAGAGCATTCACATAGGGAAGGGGAGAAGTATAATTTTATTATTAGAAAGCTCAGCGTCTTTCTAATAGACAAGTGTTTATTAGATAATAATTTTATACCTCTACTTGAGAAATAAAACATAATTTTTTAAATATGCAAACTAAACTAAACTTTTTCAACAACTATTGTGATGATTTGTTTCAACAGTCATCCTACAGTATATCACTGATGCAAGTATAATACAAAACAGACCCCCAGTATTGTTCCTCTACAGTTTTGCAGATGTAATGCTCATTAGCTCTATTTATATATTCTTTTAATTTAGTTGCATGCTTATACAATATTAACTAGATATATTGTGAGTTTACAAATGTGTTAACAATATCTTAATAGTATTTGTAATGGTTTAGAGTAATGGAATGCAATAACCCATTATGGACCATTAACACACTAGAGCACAATTAGGCAGTAAATGCACATCCATGTTTTTCATAATGTACAAACGATAGTCATGCTGCAATCAATTTGTTTTATACATTTTAGTCGGATTTACTTGCACATTTCTCATATGATCAACATGGTTGGGAAATGTTAAACTATACAATAATATTTAAAATAATAAGCATACAACATTTCATTTATTAAAGCTTTAAAGCCAGCTCCCAACTGCTTTGCATTCGTATGGGAACTATTATTTTTAACCCAGCCAGCTGAACAGTAATCGTTTCTTTTGTAGTCAGCTGTATAACTGCTGATCATTGGGTCTCATAGAAAAATTTTGATTGGGCCCCTCGGCCTTTATCTGTGGAACCTGACCCTGTCAAATGGAACAATGCTGTCTTTGATCTTAACATAAAATAAACCTTAATCAAGGACAGTCAGCATTGTCAACATAGTCAATACAGTACTAGAGACTAGTGATGTCGATATAAATAGCTAGGGATGAGAAGCAGTTCAGAGAATGAAAGTAGAAACCTTTTTTTTCAGCTAATTACTCTGTCCTTACTAGCTAACAATTTTTCTCAACCATCATCGTATCCTTTTAGGAGTATAGGATCTTAGGGCTTTGGTGTATAAGATAAGCCCTCTCACAACTATCAAAGCCACAGCAAGCAAGTGTTGAAAGAGTTAGTTTAGTAGTTTGTAAAATAAAATGTAGTGGCAATAATAAAAATAAACATATTGGGCCAGATTCAGGTAGATGCGCGCATATTTTATCCGGCGTAGCGCAGCGCATATACATTACGCTGACGCGAACTAGTGAGTCAAGTCCAGTATTCACCAAGCGCATGTTCGTTACTTTGCGGCGGAGTAACGGAAAAGCGCTGGTGCAACCCGACGCAAGTGGAAGTGGGTGTGATCATATGTAAATGATGTGCGGAGCCCAGCGCAGTGACTTACGTTCATCGCATCATCCACGGAGCATGCGCAGTGAGGGAGGGCTCCCCTCGCTCCCCTGTGCGCATGCTCACAACTTCCGTCGGCACCACTTCATGGGAAAGCCAGCGCAATGTCTTCCGTTGCGCATATAAAAGCGGCCGTAGATGCGCCTTTCCGGCGCAAAAGTATATCCGGATTCCCCCACCCCAGGGAAGTAACTTTTGCTGTATGATGGCTGCTCCCGTTCCCCCCAAAGAGAGGAGAAACCTCAATTTTAATGCCCAGGAGCTCACCCTAGTGATCTCCGCTATGGAGACGTACAACGACTTTCTCCATGGCAGGAAAAGTCGGAAGACCAGCCAGGATAGGAAGCAGGGCATCCTGGAGAGCATTGCTGGCAGGGTCAATGCTTTGGGCTACTCCACCCGGACTGCTGCCGATATCGGCAAGAAAATTAATGACTTGAGGCAGAAAGTCCGGGGCAAGGTGGCCACCATCAGGAGGCATGAGAGGGGCACGGGTGGTGGACCCCCATGTGCGGTCAGCCTGACCACGGAGGAGGAGGTGGTCGTCCGCTGCCTGGAGAGGGAGCAGTTGGAGGGGGTCCCGGGATATGATTCCGTGAAGGAAGGCTCCAGGACAGGTAAGTGATTTGTATCCCCTATTTGGTGTGTTGCATGTGGGGGGGGTACATGTGCCAAGTGTGTGGGACCACCCAACATGTGTCTGCTTTGTGTCATCCACAGATGACGGAGCTGGGACATCATCTGTCGGCGGCCAGTCCACCCCAACCCCCAACGGCATCCTGAGCCCGACCCCCTGGGTGGTGAACACCATGAGATGGAGGAGAGTGCCCACACCTCGCCTGATGAGGTGGTTGAGGAGGAGCCTGGCTTTACAGATCAGGACTTTGTTTTTATTTTGGAGGAGTCCTCCCCTTCTGCAGGTCCCTCTGTAATCCCCTCCCCCATTCTAGGAAGCCCCTCAAGGGCGACTCCATCCCCCCGGGGACAACCATCTCCTGGCCCCAGGAAGGCGACCCGGAAGACCAGGGGGGTGTCTGATTTGGTCCATGACCAAATGGCCCGGGACCAGGCAAGGTAGACCCAGCAGATGGTGGAGATTGATGAGCATCTATACCGAGTGGCTGACAGCCTGGGCTCCGTGTCCCAGCTGACCAACACTGTGCAGGACGTCAGCTGCAACTGCGCTGCAGTAGTGACCAGTCTTTGGGAGGTGCAGGCTGATGTTCGGCACCTCACTGCAGCCGTCCATGCCAACACTGCTGCCATCCAGGAACAGGGGAGACAGAGGCAGCGTGACCAGCGGCATAATGTCACCCGCCAGCTGAGGATGCAGGCCCAGACCAACCACTATCTGAGCCGGATTGCCGTGGCCTTGGAGGGCATGCAGCCAACACCTGCCAGGAGTGGCCCACCCGGGGATCAGCCACCTCCAGATGCCCCCCACCCCCATCCACTCCCTCCAGGCAGCTGAGGAGTCAGAGAGGGCCCACAAGAAAGAGCCCCCTCAGCCCAGATGAGGGCATTTTTTTTTATATATATATATATATTTTTGGCTCAGGTTATGAGTATTTATTCTTTATTATTTGCTCCGGTTAGGATTTTTTATTTTTATTTTTGCTCAGGTTATGAGTTGTTATTTTTATTTTTGCTCAGGTTATGAGTTTTTATTTTTATTTCGGTTTTTGCTCAGGTTATGAGCTTTTTCTTTTAAGTTTAACTGCACACGGTCAGGAGTGCAGGGGACAGTGTGAATGGTGTGTGAATGTGAGGGGGTGGCACTCCTGCCAGTAAGGGGTGTCACCCTCGGCCGTTGGGGAGAAGTTATCCCCACGGCTGTGTGAATGACGTGTGAATGGTGTATGAATGGACAGCGATATCATTGGGGCCTTGACGCCGGCGTTGCTGCTCCCAAGTCCTGCATGTTGGACTTGGGCTAATCCAATGCGATGTGGATGTGGTGTGTGTGATCTAGGGACATCAGTGGTGTGCATGCGTGCATTGTCCGTGTGATCAATGTTTTTGTTTTGTGTCCAAAGATGCCTATGGCGAGGACCCTCCTGACTGCTCTTCCATCAGCAGACTGGGTGTCCTCTGGCAGGTGGGGACTGTGTGGGTCAGGGGTCAGGTCATCACGTATGTCAATCTGCAGGCCTTTTCTCATAGCAAAGTTGTGCAGAATGCAACATGCACCGATGATCTGACACACGAAGGTAGGGGAATACAATAGGGCCCCCCCAGACTTATCCAGGCAGCGGAAACGGGACTTCAGGAGCCCAAATGTTTGCTCCACCACTGCATGAGTTTTGATATGTGCTTCATTGTATCTTCTCTCTCCTCTGGTTTGGGGGTTCCGGAAAGGAGTCATTAGATGGGGTCCCAGTGCATATGCAGAGTCACCTGTAAGGGAAAAGACAGGAGGATGTTAGTCATGCATGTGCCCCTTGTGATGTCAGCATCATGGGGGGGGACAGTCATGCCTGCCACCCATGTCACTCACCAACCAGCCAGCTGTCCCCATACATGTTCTGTTCGAATTCCATTGGGATGGGGCTCTGATTGTATATGAAGCTGTCATGGCTGGATCCGGGGTGTTTGGCACGGACATGCCATATGAGGCGTTGGGCATCAGCTATCACTTGTATGTTGATGGAATGCCAATGCTTCCGATTGCGGTATATGTGCTCTGTGGCACTGGGGGGCTGGAGTGGCACATGTGTGCAATCAATGGCCCCGATGGTGCGTGGGAATCTGGCAATGCTGTAGAAATCCTGCATTGCCTTCAGCGGCAGGTCCTCAGTGGTGGGTCTGATGAAGTGGTTGGACATGCGTCTGAGGATTGCAGGGATATCCTGGTGCACACATCTGCTCATGGAGGATTGTGACATCCCAGCCACCACTCCACTTGTACGCTGGAATGATCCACTTGCAAGGAAATGAAGTTTTGCCAGTACCTTCACCAGTGGCTGCACTGCTTGTGAGCGGTGTGTTGAGCTGGTGATGTCATCCTGCAGGGTTGTGGTTAGTTCAAGTATTGCATCAGGGCTGAATCTGAAGAGGCGATACACCTCCTCATCCCCCATGCCAAAGAGGCTCATGCGCGTGCGGTATATCCTCTCACGTGCCCGCCTCCTCCGTTCCGGGGGACCCATTAGTAGTGCTAGGACCACGGCTGCCCCTGGCATGTTGGCACACAGAGGTGTTTTTCTTGCAAGTGTGGTTGGTCAATGGTCAGCTTGCTATTTTCGTCGGTAACGCTGCTGCTGTAGCTGCTCTCCTGCTGACCTGTGGCCGTCTGGACTAAAGATAAAGCAGCTATTTGTAGGAATACCTTTGCGACAGATGGACTACATACGCGCGGCGGATGTAGTCAGCGTCTGGTGCTAATCCATTTGCGAATCGGGAAATCTCCCTCATTTGCATATTTGCATGGCAAATCAATAGGCGCGACGGATGCGACAAGCGAAAATATGCGCTTACGATACTCTGGCGAGGGAAAGTTAAGCCGATCGGAAAAAGCCCGTTTTCTGTCGCATCTAGTTTGGTGGGTACGGCCGCATAGATACTACGGCGCATCTTGACAGTTACGCGGCGCATGTCGATATACTCCAGCGCAAGTCTTGCTGAATCTGGCCTATTATATTTTACATTATTACATAGTTGTTAGTAGGCCTTGCTACCATCATGGATTTGCAATGAATCCTGGTCTTTAAAATAAGTCAGCTGGCTTAAAAGGGTCCTGGGGGGGGGGGGGGTTGTATAAGTCAGCCTCCTCACTAAAAAAGAGTGATGCCACAGCAACCATTTTAACAACGTGCTTTAGCTGTGATAGTGGTAGGCACTGGTAGGTCTTTTAATGTGAATGTAAACTTCTAATAATGTCTCACAGGTATCAAAATGTTGTGTGTCTTAGAGAATAGGGGTTGGGGTGAAGGAAGGGTTTTTAAGCTAAGTTCATCCTTTGTTACATCTTAATGCAGCTGATGTAATGCAGGCTCTTTTAACCCACCCTTTCCACATGCACTACAGTGATAACAGGCTGCTTGTGTTTTCTCGTTGGAAATTTTTCCTAAAGGTTACTGATGGCAATAACCTCAAAAGTGTTCCTTCTTTTGTTAGTTAAAGTGGTTGTAAACCCTTTACAACCACTTTAACCTAAAGGTAAGCCTAGATTAAGGCTTACATGTAGGTGCTTGAAATATCTCCTAAACATCCACGGTTCAGGAGATATTTACTATAATCACGAGCAATGCTGTCTACGGCGCATGGGCTGTAGACAGCGGAAATGCGCCGTAGACCTAGGCGCAGGCGCACTGTAGTGTGCCGTTCCTCATTGAGGCCATGCCGTTACTGCTGACTCTCGGGCGCATACGCGGAAATAACCGTTGAAAGAGGATGGCTGCGGGGGCTTCGATCAGAGGTGAGTATTACATAATGAGCTAATATGCCATGCATACTAGCTCATTATGCCTTTGTCTTGCAGGTGGTGCTTTTTTTCCCCCTGGGTTTACTTCCTCTTTAACCACTTCAATACAGTGCACTTAAACCCCCTTCTTACCCAGACCAATTTTCAGCTTTCGGTGCTCTCACACTTTGAATGACAATTACTCAGTCATGCAACACTGTACCCAAATAAAAATTGCTTATTTTTTTCACACAAATAGAGCTTTCTTTTGGTGGTATTTAATCACTCGTGGGTTTTTTATTTTTTGCGCTATAAATAAAAAAAGACGTTAGATTTTGTGAAAAAATTACATTTTCTTTGTTTCTGTCATAACGCGCCGTGCACTTTGGGGGTGTTGCCATGCGTGATCAGCCATGACTTCATTACGGCCGATCACGTGGTTAACAGCGCATCCGCGCCGCTGTTCACCCCTGTCAGTAACGAGCGGTGTCTCTGTGACATGCCGCTACCGACAGTATAGGGATGCGCGCACACGATCGCGCACATTTCCTATTCAAATGACGGAACGTCATATGACGTGCAGTCAGGATATGAGTCCTTAGTTTTTCTTTTTTTTCTCCTTTAAATGTTTTTATTTTGTATTGTTTTTCTCCCCATCTCCGTGCCTGTGCTCCACTTTGCATTGCTTGTTTTTGGATCAGTATTTAGGATTTATACTTCAGCATATTAATAGTTATGTTTTGCCATTAATTCATGTCTAAGGTTTCTCAATCTAAATATTCTATTTTAACACATAACGTTCAGGGGTTTAATTCACCCCTGAAAAGGAATAAGGCATTTCACTACTATCACAGACAGAAGGCAGATATCCTGCTGTTACAAGAGACCCATTTTTCCAAGGACTCTGCTCCTAATTTTCTCAGTGCTCATTATCCGCAAGTTTTTCTGTCATCAGGAACAGAAAAAAAGAGAGGAGTGGCTATATGCTTCTCACGCCATGTACCCATTGTCTCTACTTCGGTCGTTAAAGATGACATGGGTAGATATATTTTGGTGAAGGGCCATATTAATGACCAACCGGTCTCGTTCATTTCATATTATGCTCCCAATACTAATCAATTGGAATTTTTCTATACTATGCTCTCGAGACTACTCCCTTTAGTGCAGGGTCAACTGATTTTGGGTGGCGATAGCAATTTACCTTTGGACCAAGCGCTAGATAAATCCTCTCCTGACAGACCTCATTTGAAACACGTGCCTAAAAATAGTATTAAATTGGCAAGATTGCTTCATAGTAATGATCTGATTGATGCTTGGCGGGAGAATAACCCCTCCGCTAGGGATTATACCCACTACTCGCATATACATGGCACCTATTCGCGCATTGACCATATTTTAATGACTTCAGCATTGACTCCCTTTTTGGATTCGGCCTCGATTCTTACAACGCCGTGGTCAGATCATGATCCGGTTCTAATTTCCCTTTCAAATTTGTGGAAAAGACCTGGCCCTTCCCCTTGGAGGCTGAATGCATCTTTACTAAGCGACCCTATTGTAGTAGTAGAAGTTGAACAGGAAATTCACACTTTTTTTAATGAAAACCTGCCCCAAGACACGTCACCAATTATTAACTGGGTGGCCCACAAATCTTCCATTCGAGGTAAACTAATTCAAATAGCATCTAGGATTAATGAAATTAGGAACACGACGATTTCAGATAAGGAAAGGGCTTTAACTGATCTTTTATCTGCACAGAAGAAATCACCACAGATAGATATTAGACCTGAGATTGACGAGGCTAGGTTGTCACTAAACTTAGTTCTTACCACTCGAGCGGAAAAAAGTCTGAGATGGAATAATCATAAATTCTACACGATGGGGGATAAACCTACTAGACTATTGGCCAGAAAACTGAACCCTCGCTCTTTCACTCCTGCTTTACCCAAGCTCAGAATCAGTAATGGTTATCCAACCCAAAACCCTAAACTCATTTTGAATGAGTTTAGTAACTTTTACTCGAAGTTGTATAGCAAACCAATGGCTTTTGACCGACAGGTGACGGACCATTTTCTTGACCAAATTACTTTGCCGAAATTAACGCAGGAACATTCAGATTTGATGGATAGAGAATTTTCTGTAGACGAGGTAGAATTGGCGATAAAACATTTAAATCCCTCTAAAGCCCCAGGTCCTGATGGATTTTCTGGACACTATTATCATAAGTTCAGGGATGTCTTGGTCCCCCATCTATGTAAATTCTTTAATGCTATTAGACGAGGTGATTCCCTTCCTTCTCAAGAAAATAAAGCGTATATTCATGTTATCCCGAAATCAGGAAAAGACCTGGGACTCTGTGCCAACTACCGCCCTATTTCTTTAATCAACATAGACTTGAAAATTTTGACAAAGATCTTAGCTACGAGGCTTAATTCTTTTATTGCACGATATGTTCATCCGGAACAGGCTGGGTTTGTCCCTGGACGGCAGACTACTGACCAAATAAGAAGGGTAATAGATATTATATCTGCTGTCCATTCTGACGGATTCGAAGGGGCCACGGAAGGGAATGCTTTTGTCATTGGATATGCACAAAGCATTCGATTCCTTATCTTGGGATTATTTATTCCATATTTTATATAAGTTTGGTTTTAAATCACATTTTTTAACTATTCTTCGTACGTTGTATGACTCCCCTTCAGCTTCCTTGAAAATAGGAGGTTACTCCTCCGATCCCATCTCAATCCATAGGGGTACACGACAGGGCTGTCCTTTATCGCCAATTCTCTTTGTCCTGGCCATAGAACCTTTGGCAATCAAAATTCATTCCTCCCCAGATATTTTAGGTATTGTATGTGGCACCAGTGAACACAAATGTGTCCTTTTTGCAGACGACATCCTGATGCTGATTTCTTCCCCGATAACTTCTCTTCCCAATTTAAATATAATTCTAGCATTATTTTCCACTATTTCGGGCCTAACTGTTAATCAGGAAAAATCTCAGGCTTTGAATATTTCGTTCGATAAAGCCACGATTTCCACTCTTAAACAATCATTCTCTTTTAATTGGAATACTGATTCCCTCCCATATTTGGGGATCAATATTACACCATCCGTATGCACGCTATACTCCCGGAATTTCCCTGCTCTATTTAAGAAACTTAAAGCCGAATTAAATAAATGGTTATTTCATCCACCGTCTTGGTTAGGTAGATTATATTCTGTTAAGATGAATATACTCTCGAAATTATTATACTATTTCCGCTCACTTCCAGTGGCGTTAGTTCGGTCGGACCTAATAGCTTTTCAGTCCAGGGTCATTTCTTACATATGGGAAAATAAGAGACCTAGAATAAACATTCTTCATTCTTCACTACCTGGCCCTATTTGGATGGAACTGGAAAGTCATGCATGTCGTGGTATTCCCTTATCACACTTGCTTTGGTTGTCTCCCAGTGATAGGCCACCGATCATGTGCCCAACTTTGTCACTTTCTCTTGATACCTGGGATAGACTATCCAGAACATTCAAATTCAGGTCTTCTCACTCCCCGTTGGCTCCTATTTTCGGTAATAAGAAATTTGCTCCGGGGCTTGTCCCCGACGCCTTCGAATGGTGGAAAAATAAGGGCCTAATGCGCATAGCTGACGTCTGTGATGATAAGGGAATGCTCCATTTTAAATACCTAAAAGAACGTTTCCACATACCGGTTTCAGAGAGACATAACTATGATCTAATAAAATGCTTTTTAGATGATTTGCCATGTGATTCTAAGTTAACTTCAATGTCTGATATGGAAGGTTTATGCCGTAGATTTGATAAGATGCAGGGTTATATTTCGATTATATATTCTATTTTGACAGTTTCTACAGAAAAGTTGAATTACATGGTAAAATGGGAGGAAGATTTACAGGAAACTATTGAGACTTCAGAATGGCGCAAATTGGCATGTGGTGCGTCACGTTCTCTTATGAACACTTCGATAGTTGAGGCAAATTATAAAATACTTTTGAGGTGGTACATGGTTCCCTCTAGACTGGCATCCTTTGTACCTGATGCTTCTCCTCTTTGCTTCCGTGGATGCGGACAGGAGGGAACCTTGTATCATATATGGTGGGATTGCCCGAAAGTACGACGTTATTGGTTTAGAGTGTATAATTTTTGTTATACCCTTACCCATGTTAAATTACACAAATCTCCAAAACTATCGCTGCTGGGTAGTGATGTTATAAATGCCTCTAAATCCCAGAAGTGCCTTATAAAATTTATATTCATTTCTGCTAGACTGGTAATAGCTAGATCGTGGAGATCGGCCCTGCTCCCATTTGACCAACTTAAAAACAAGCTCACATGGTTCATGATTAACGAACGTATGACTGCTATCCTTCAGGATAGAATGGAATTATTCAATGCAGTCTGGGATCCTTGGATCAATCATATATCTAGTGATCCTAGATCTCCTCCGATCTAACTATTAGGTTTTATTTTAGAAGGCACGGAGATCCCTCCCCTCACGTACCTCTCCCCCCCTTTTTTTTTTCTTCTTTCTCTCACGTCTATCCCGCTGCCACTCCTGGTGTTCTATGTGTTGGGGGTGATGCTGATTTCTGAAGTTAGTTTATGATTATCCATATTTATTGTAATAGATACTGTTCTACTCTTCTTAATTTTTTTATTTTTGTTTGGTGGGATCTACGATGCCATTGAGATGGTTGAATTTTGTCAATGTCTTCTAAATCAGTTTGCCTACAGGTGTATATACTGAAATACGGGTTTTATTATTAGTTATACAATTTGTTTATAGATTACCATCTTGTTCGTAATAATTGAAAATGCATTCTTCTTGTGTTTTCTACTGCTTCCACCGACTTAATTGTATTACTTTTTTTGTTCCATTCTGTAATGTGATATCTACAACTAAATACTTAATAAACATATTGAAACAGGATATTGGAGTCCTCCGCCCGCCGTCATTTGACGGTGGGCGGTGGACAAGTGGTTAAATGTATGTAAAATACATTTATTGATTTCTATCAGTATCAACTTCAGGGGTTATTTGGTAGTACTGTGTTATCCAGGTCTGATTCTTTTTACTAAAAGTCAGGTTCTCAGGTACAAATCCCCCCCCTCCCGCACCAAAAGCCCCTCTATGATATGATACATGCAGTAGTGCATACATGCAGTAGTGATACATGTAGTCATCAATCATGTGATTCAAGCTCTGCCTCGGAGTGCTGTCTGCAGATAGGCTTAAGATATTGGTTATTTAGAAAGGATCCTGCAATCATCAGGAATTTCGGCAAAGGCATTTTTGCACAGTATCTCCTCAAAGTGTCACATTTTGGTTTCTTTCTTGTATGTTTAGGGTCATTGTCCTGCTGGAAGGTGAACCTCTTCCCCAGTCTCAAGTCTTTTATAGACTAACAAGTTTTTTTTTCTAAGATTGCCCTGTGTTTGGCTCCATCCATCTTCCCATCAACTCTGATCAGCTTGCCTGTCCATGCTGAAAAAAGAATCCCCACAACATGATGCTGTCACCACCATATTTCACAGTGGGGATGGTCTGCTCAGGGTGATGTGCAGTGTCAGTTTTTCACCACACATAGAATTTTGCTTTTAGGCCAAAAGGTATAATTTTGGTCACATCTGACCAGAGCACTTTCTTCTACATGTTTGATGTGTCCCCCACATGGCATCTCACAAACTGCTAATGGGACAACTAATAGTTGTCCTGTGGACAGATTCTCCGACCTGAGCTGGGTATCTTTGCAGCCCATCCGGAGTTAGCATTGTCCTCTTAGCTGCTTCTCTGATTAATGCTCTCCTTGCCTGGCTTGTCAGTTTAGGTGGACAGTTATGTCTTGGTAAGTTTGCTTTTGTTCCACACTCTTTGCATTTTCGGATGATGGATTGAACAGTGCTTCGTGAGATGTTCAAAGCTGGGATTTTTCTTATAACCTAAGCTTGCTTTAAACTTCTCCACAACTTTATTCCTGAGCTGGCTGGTGTGTTCCTTGGCCTTCATTATTCTGTTTGTTCCCTAAGGTTCTCTAACAAACCTCTGAGGGCTTCACAGAACAGCTGAGCTTAAATTACAAACAGGTGCACTCTATTTACTAATTAGGAGACTTCTTAAAGCGGAGTTCTAGTCCCCAAAAAAAATTTTTTAAAGACTGCTCTGTAATTGTCAAAACATGTAAATTAACATTTCTAAAATGTTATATTTATTGCACTTTTACTTTCTTGAAAAATCTTTTTTTACTCACAGATCTCGGAAAGCAGGCAGGTTCTATTTTGGATGTGGGCATCTGAAGCCCTCCTGTGTTCATTTCCTGGAGTTCTGTACATGTGCAGTAATGCCTCAGCGAGACCGTCCTTCTTACTGACCCCTTGCCATAGCAATGTCGGCGTCGGCCTGTTGTAGCAGGTGCTGTCAAGTGCCCTCCGCTGCCCCCCTATTCATCCACCCATCCCCCCATCAGTGAAATGGTGACAGGGCGGGCTGAAGCTCAGAATAACTCAGGAAGCGGTGTGATAGGGAGGAGGCGAGCTTTCAGAAACGGCGTCGGCCAGTTGAAGCAGGTGCTGACAGGGGGGCCTCCGCTGCCCCCCATCCATCCACCCCCCATCAGTGAAATGGTGACAGGGCGGGCTGCAGCTCAGCAGAACTCGGGCAGCGGTGTGACAGGGAGGAGGCGAGCTTTCAGAATGTTTCCCCTGCTTGCCCCCCTCCTCCCTTTCTCCTGTCAGAGCGTGGTTCTCCCATTTTCTGGAATTAGGTGATTTGCAGGGATTCCTGAGATACATGACGCTAATATCCAAGGAACCCTTGCAAATCGCCTAATGACGTAATCGCCTAGGCTATTAGGGACAGAAGACAAGAAGAGATACGATTAAAAAGGTATTTCCAGGCTAAAAAAAAAATGTAAATGCCAATGTGAAAAAGATGAACTAAGGAGGTCGTATACAGAGAAAGTTTAAAAAATGGGTGGAACTCCACTTTAAGGCAATTGGTTCCATTCAGCCAAGGTGTCCTCGGCACTTTCAGAGTGCTTACGATACAGTAAGGTAGTCAGTTGAGGCAGACAGATTAGCTTCAGGAGCCCACAACGGCACACGTCTCCTAGGAGTAGGAACGTGCGTGCTATAGCTCCAGGCAGGTGTAGGAGGTAGGCAGGCAGGTTCTCCCAGCCCAGCTCAGCCCGCTCTCTTGCCCCTGACCCGTTTTTGCCACCTGACTTCTCACCTAACACAGTGAATCAGCTCCCCGATTCCCTGACTCTTCGGCCTCCCCTGGTTCCAGGTAAGAGCCACCCCCTTGAAACTGCTGACAGCCGTCCTTTTCAGGACAGCCCCAGCAAACATCGATTGTCACACAGCTCCCCCCTGGCTCTTCTCCGCTCTTTTTCTCCATCCCCTGTGCCCCCACACCACCATCCCCATTAGAGGCACCCTCCTGATACCTCCCCACAGCAATCCCGCCATCTCCGCGCTATTTTTTGGACACCCGCGCCAGCCTGCACTGAATCGCGGGGCCGTGATTTAGGAAAGTCCGTGGCTTCACTTGCGCCCTAATGCCACGCCGCTCCTCTAACCCGTGAATCTCCTCCAAACCTCCGGGAAACCCCCCCATTCCCCTGAAGGACAGTCATTCTTCCATGCTTCTTCCTTCTAGCCCCCCCGCATCACTGACCCACCTACTGTCAGCCCTTGGCTGCATCCTGCGATCTGATCAGGCAGCCATCCTGCTTCACCTAACATACATTCACCTCTCATCCACTCCCCCCTCTCGTCTTAACATCAACAGAAGCTTGATCCAGGGGTCACCCGATGGCCTCTTACAGGGTCAGGGAGGAATTTTTTTGCCCCTACCGGAGCTTATTGGCCCAGCACGGTCAGGTTTTTTTTTGCCTTCCTCTGGACCAAGCCTTAGTGAGAGGAATTAACCTATTCCTCTCACCACCGCCCCTGAAAATCTTCCCCCCATCACCCCCGGTGTCTGGCGATCATGGCATATCGGCAATATTCTGCCAAAACCATTTGGAGTCTGAGGCAATTTGCCGCAATACTACCAGCCACCACCAAAAAAAACGTAAGAACTGAGCGATTACTGAGAATCGATCAGCGATTTTTCAGCCATCTACCCCAGTCCAAGCACATATCATGTGCTTTGATCAACGCAAGATCGGCAGTAAAACACTGACTGGAAATCTGTGACTTTATTCTACAAAGCGATCTAGACTGCCTCTTTATTACAGAGAGCTGGCTTACAGTCGACTGTAACACCATTCTAGGAGAAGTGGTGCCAGAGAACTACCGTATTATAATGGAAAACAGAATAGGGCAAAGAGGAGGAGGGCTGGCGGTGATCCACAAGACGCACCTTGCGATCACAAAACCAGTTCTTCAAAACCCTCTTCCATTCATGGAAACCCTTACTCTGCAATTGCAAACAAATTCAAAGGAGACGGTCCACATTCTTCTCTGCTATAGGCCACCTGGCCCAAAATCGCAGTTGCTACCATCATTGACGGACTTCTTCTCCACTTACACCCTCAACAGCAAACATCTTTTGCTGCTCGGGGATTTCAACTTCTGGGCCAACTCCTCACAGGATCCCGTTGCCGACGCCTGTATTGACCACATGGAAGGTTTAGGGTTACAGCAACTAGTATGTTGGCCCACACATGCCTCAGGTCATACACTCGATCTTATTTTCAGACAAGATCTGGAAATAAAAATTTTGGAAAATGAACCTTTGCCATGGACAGACCACCATGCAATTAAATTCATTATTTCCATAATCCCTCCTGCAAAAAAAACATCTAGACCAGTGACAACACACTGGACTAGATGTCAGAAGAAGCTCCACTCGGAACTCTTCAAAACCACATTAAGGAAAAAAATAGAAACAACTCAGCCGCATCAAACGACTGTAGAAACACTGGATGCCATAAATTCAGCCCTACTATAGTCAGCCAACTTAGTGGCGCCGAAACGTAAAACCCGCATCCGGAAAAACAACTGCAGCTGGTTTAACAACCAGCTGTCGTTACTGAAGCAAGAACGCAGAAGGGCGGAAGCCGCCTGGAAAATAAGTTCTTCAGACGTAAACCTCTCCATCTACAAAGCAACAACAAGAAAATATCACAAAGAAATTTTCCAAGCCAAGAAAACCGACCACGCAAACTCTTCAAGATGGTCACTCAGACCATGAAACCAGGATGTCTTGAAGCCCCAAATTCAGACACACAAGAATTTTGCAATGAATTATCGGATTACTTCATTAACCACTTAAGGACCCTGCACTGTATATATACGTCCTCTTTTTAAAGATGGATATCTCGGTAACGGCAGCAGCTGCTGCCACAACCGAGATATCCATCTCTTCAGTGCAGGGTCCTGTGTACAATAACGGTGGTCTCCGCGGCGGATTCGCCGCGAGATCGCCGTTATCGGTGACCGGAGAGGTGCCCCCCCCCTCCCACCGCTTTCCCGTGCTCTCCGCCGCTTACCGTTGCCGTCGGTAGCGGCGGAGGCGATCGGGTCTGTGCGGCTCCTCTGCTGGGATACGAGTGAGGGAAAAATCGCCCCCACCCGTTCCCCATAGCAGCGCTGGGCGGAAGTGACGTCAAAACGTCATTTCCGCCCACTGTCTTAAAGAGACATTTTCTTTTTAAGGCTATTTAAAAAATTTCATTTTCCTTTTTTTTTTTTTTTTTTTTTTTTTTAAGCCTAAATATGAGATCTGAGGTCTTTTTGACCCCAGATCTCATATTTAAGAGGACCTGTCATGCTGTTTTCTATTACAAGGGATGTTTACATTTCTTGTAATAGGAATAAAAGTGATCAATTATTATATTGTTTTTTTTTTCAGTTTAAAACATGTTAAAATAAATACAAATAAATAGGAAAACAAAAAAAAATTTTTTTAAAGCGCCCCGTCCCGACGAGCTCGCGCGCAAGAAGCGAACGCATACGCGAGTAGCGCCCGCCGGTGTTCAAACCACACAAGTGAGGTATCGCCGCGATCGTTAGAGCGAGAGCAATAATTCTAGCCCTAGACCTCCTCTGTATCTAAAAAAATGCAACCTATAGAATTTTTTAAACGTCGCCTATGGAGATTTTTAAGGGTAAAAGTTTGACGCCATGCTACGAGCGGGCGCAATTTCTAAACGTGACATGTTGGGTGTCATTTTACTCGGCGTAACATTATCTTTCACAATATATAAAAAAATTGGACCAAATTTATTGTTGTCTTATTTTTTAATTCAAAAAAGTGTATTTTTTCCAAAAAAAGTGCGCTTGTAAGACCGCTGCGCAAATACGGTGTGACAAATAGTATTGCAATGACCACTATTTTATTCTCTAGGGTGTTAGAAAAAAAAATATATAATGTTTGGGGGTTTTACGTGATTTTCTAGCAGAAAAAACTGTTTCAGTCTTGCAAACACCAAAACTGAAAAACACCCAAGGTCCTTAAGTGGTTAATAAAATCGAGGCAATCCGTGAAAGCATTCAGCAAAACATTTCCCCCCTCAGTCCCCCCCGCGGTTTCTCACACAACACCCATAGTAATTCACCTCTATCAGGTACGTTTCGACACTGTAGACCACAAACTTTTATTGACACGGCTAGCTGAAGTAGCCAGAGTCGCAGAAGGCGATTTATTTTGGTTCTCCTCTTTTCTGGAAAACCGATCGCAAACAGTGAAGCTAGGACCCTTGTCGTGCGGAGTCCCACAAGGATCGCCTCTGTCACCGGTGCTGTTTAACATCTATCTTCGCCCTCTGTTTGAGATCATTAGCAGCCAAAAACTGCTTTACCACTCATATGCAGACGACACGCAACTGTATTTCCGCATTGGCAACAAAAAGAATCACCGAGGTGGTGATTCTTTTTGTTGCCTATGCGGAAATACAGTCTAGAGACATGCCTCTCTTTGATAGAAGACTGGATGACAAAGAGTTATCTTAAACTCAACGGAGCGAAAACAGAACTTCTCCTGTTTCACGCCAAGCATAGGAATCAACCTGCAACAGCATGGACACCCCCGCCCATTCTGGGCAAAATCATCACCCCTAGCGCCAAAGTCAAAAGTCTAGGGGTCATCTTTGACTCCTATATGACAATGGACGCACAAATAGGGGCAGTAGTCAGCGGATCTCACCATCTGCTGCGCCTACTACACAGACTTACTCCTTTCATCCCCAAAGAAGACTTAGCGGTCGTGGTGGGAGCACTTGTTAACTCTTGTTAACTCTTAAGTCTTTCAGAATACGGCCGCCATACTTGTGACTGGGAAAAAACCATGGGAATCAATCTCACCTTCACTGAGAACCCTTCATTGGTTACCAGTAAAAGACAGAATTGCTTTTAAAGCTCTCTGTCTTACGCATAGATGTATTTATGGGAATGCTCCCCATTATTTATGCGACAGAATAAAAGCACACAATCCCAATCGCGTTTTGCGATCCACCAATCAAAACCTGCTCCAGATTCCGAAAGCCCACTACAAGTCCAAAGGAGAAAGAAGATTCGCGCTCCAAGGTCCCAGACTATGGAACGCTTTACCAAACAGCATTCGGTTGGAGGAGGATCACTTGGCATTCAGGAGAAAGATCAAGACCCATCTCTTTTGATATCAAAGAAGACAGGAACAACAAGCGCCCAGAGGCAATTTAGTTTGCATGTGCCGCGCTATATACGTTTTCATTCATTCATTCATTTTAGGGGTATCAGAGTTTTTGGTTGTTACATGACAAAATGTGGAAAATTTCAAGGGGCATGAATACTTTTTTAAGGCACTGTATATCCCCAAGTAAATGGGGCTGCACTGCAACCATACGGTGAAGCTCTGTTCACATAATTTTCTGAGCATAGATCACTTTTTAGAGGGGCATCAGTCCTTGCCACTATTATGAAAAAAGCCCTAAACGGCATACGTACAGACATACATATATATACACACACACACACACACACACCCAAAGCCTTTTTAAATACTGCAGTCCTATATCTGCACTCGCAACGGGTACTGCTCTGCTGGGTACTGTCCTGTAGGGGGAGGTGGAGAGCTCAGGACTAAGGAAGCTACCTACCACTTTTCACTGCTCTCACAGCAGCAGCACCCCTGATGAGCTCAGACTGCTGTAGTAGTTCCCCTTTGACATTCTGTTATATGATTTACCAAATGGGGTACACTTAGCCCCATGTCCACTGACATAAATTGTTCCAGGATGTGATCCTTCATCATTTTAATTGTTTTGCCTATAAAGTAATGTCTGCATAGGCAATATATATATATATATATATATATATATATATATATATATATATATATGTAATCAATTTTTCAACCTCCCTGGCGGTATGATTATTTCAGATTTTAGGTGCTGAATATGGTACCATTATTTGCAAGGAAATTTGGCGTTTTATACTGTAGGCCTGTACATTTTTTGGAATAACTCACTTAAATCTGACCAAACAAGAGTCTAATAGGCATCCTGGGTATGACATTTAAAAAAAAAAAAAAATGATAAATTATAATATAATAAATAATTATAAAAAATAATAATATAATTATAATAAGAATTATTCAATAATGTAATCAACTTAAATCACTGAAATTTGCTCAGTTGCAGAATTGTCGCTGGCATTACTTTTATTTTTTTATGATGAATTTCCCCACAAATCGCTATCGCTCAATTCTGCAAGTGATTATAATTTATTATCGCTGTTTTATAGCTGCTCTAAAACCATTTTTGACATAAAGGGACACTTTTGGTTGCTATGGACAATCTACAGTTTGCAGGCAGAAAGAACAGTTTTTATTATATAAAAGAACATGCAGGGCACTGGGCAGACCAATAAAGACAAAGGGGGTGTGTATTTTTTACATACAGTACTGTAATCTATAAGATTACAGTATACTATATGTAATGTGTTTGTTTACCTTTTTGAATATGGCGGCGTTTCTCCGCCCCCAATGCGTCATAACATCGCAGGGAACGGAGATCGGCGGCACACAGAGGCACTGTGTGAATCGAGCGAGCACACAGCGTGGTGGCATTGCCGGATCCAGGGACAAGGTAAATAAACCTTGCCTGTGGATTCTGCGAGGCAAGGCCGAGTCTGACTCGGGGTTACCGATCGCAGCACAAAAATTTAACACCGAGTCACACTCGGGTATACCGCCAGGGGGGTTAATGCTCTAGGTAATTTTTCATAGACAGAATGGGGGTTATTTACGAAAGGCAAATCCACTTTGCGCTACAAGTGCAAACTACACTTGAAATTGCACTGAAAGTGCACTTGGAAATGCAGTCGCTGTAAATCTGAGGGAAAGATCTGAAATTAGGGGAAGCTCTGCTGATTTTATTATCCAATCATGTACAAGCTAAAATGCTGTTTTTTATTTTCCTTGCATATTCCCCACGGATCTACAGCGACTGCACTTCCAAGTGCACTTTCAGTGCAATTTCAAGTGCACTTTGCACTTGCAGTTTGCACTTGTAGTGCAAACTGGATTTCCCTTTAGTAAATAACCCCCAATGTTTATAATCTCCTAATCTAACTGTGTTTTCTTTTCTCATATTGCGACAAATACTGCCATTTATGAATTTATAATTACCCTGTGGACTTTTTTTTCGAAAACCAAGTCTTTATGACATTAATTTTAAACTCAATACAATCTGTTGTTTAATTGGTCTTACATTTATAACTTGTATGATGCAGTAGCACATGAGAAGCAGCTATCTTTCTATATTCTTGGCAGTCATTTATACTTTTTAACTGTTCATCCTCTTTAAAAGAATGTTATATTTACCTATTTCTCACAATAATTGATGAACTTACCATACTGTTAAACCCAATGGGCCAGATTCACAAAGCACTTAAGCCGGCGTTTCAGGAGATGCGCCTGCGTAATTGGAAATATGCGCCTGCGTATCTATGCGCCGTATCCCCAAAACGATATACGCATGAAATCTAGATTTTTACGAACGGCGTAATTTCGATAGAGCGGCGTATCGTGCGCTAGACACACCATTGATTTGCTAGGCGATTATGCAAATGAGGGAGTTACGGCCATCCACAAAAGTAAGTTTGTGCGGCGCAGGCTACGCACTGTGCGCATCAGCTGCACGTCCTGTCTAAAATTAGACCATATAAAAGCAGGTTTAAAATTAGACAATCCGTCTACATGTCAGCTAAAGCAACACTGTTAGGGACGAGCTGAGCAGCCACACTTGCAGGACAACAATCTGTATGTCAACATGCCAGGGGCATCCTTGCTCATAGCTATACTACTGACTTTTGATGAGCGCAGAAGGAGGAGGGCACAGAGGAGGTCACGGAGGAGGGCATGGGAGAGGATATACCGCACACGCATAGACCTTTTTGGCATGAGTGATTCTGAGGTGTATCGCATCTTCAGATTCACCCCTGCTGCCATCATGGAATTAACTACAACCCTGCAGGAGGACATCACCAGCCCAACACACCGCTCACATGCAGTGCAGGCACTGGTCAAGGTCCTGGCAACACTCCATTTCCTTGCCAGTGGCTCATTTCAAAGAACAAGTGGAGTGGTGGCTGGGATGGCACAATCCTCCATGAGCAGATGTGTGCACCAGGTTATCCCTGCAATTCTCAGACACATGGCCAACCAAATCATCAAACCAACCACTGAGGACGTGCGGCTGAAGGCAATGACAGATTTCAACAGAATTGCCAGATTCCCACGCACCGTGGGGGCCATTGATTGCACACATGTGGCACTCCAGCCCCCCCGTGAGACAGTGCACATATACCGCAATCGGAAGCATTGGCATTCCCTCAATGTACAGGTGATAGTGGATGCCCAAGGCCTCATATGGCACGTCCGTGCCAAACACCCTGGATCCAGCCATGACAGCTACATATACAATCATAGCCCCATCCTAATGGAATTCGAACAGAACATGTATGGGGACAGCTGGCTGGTTGGTGAGTGACATGGGTGGCAGGCATGACTGTTCCCCCCCCCCCCCATGATGCACACATCACAAGGGGCACATGCACTACTAACATCCTCCTGTCTTTTCCCTTCCAGGTGACTCTGCTTATGCACTGGGACCCCATCTCATGACTCCTTTCCGGAACCCCCAAACCCCAGGAGAGGAAAGATACAATGAAGCACACGCCAAAACCCGTGCAGTGGTGGAGAGCATCTTTGGCCTCCTGAAGTCACGTTTTCGATGCCTGGATAAGTCTGGGGGTACCCTGTTGTATTCCCCAAACTTTGTATGTCAGATCATTGGTGCATGTTGCATGCTGCACAACTTCGCAGTGAGAAAGGGCCTGGAGATTGACATAAGTGATGACCTGACCCCCGAACCAGACAATCCCCCCTCACCGAGGCTACCCTGTCTTCTGAGGGAAGAGCAGCCAGGAGACAGCCCACATTAGGCATCTTTGCACATTAAACACACACATTAATCATGGCACATGAGAATGCATGCATGCACACCACTGTGGTCCCTAGCACACACACCCCACATCCTCATCAAATTGGATTGGCACAAGCCCACCATGCAGGACTTGTGAGCAGCAATGCCACGCCACGGCTCCAATTATGTCACTGTACATTCATACACCATTCACACGGACCTGGGGATCACTTCTTCCTGGTCCTGGGGATCCCTTCTCCACCACAAATGAGGGTGACACCCCTTTTCCGGCAGGAATGTCACCCCACATTCAAAAATCAGGCAAAAAAAAAAATTCCCAGAAAAAGGGGAGAAAAAAATTACTGCAGCTGGCGGGACCCACACCTGGGGTGCCCATGGCCACGCCCCCGGCTCCTCAGGGTAGACTCATGGAGGGGGTAATCCGGGGAAGAAGGAGCAGCCCCTGGTCTCTGCCCACCTGGTGGCCTGCCCTCCAAGGCCACGGCTATTCTGGTCAGGCCAGCATTTATGCTTGCCGAATTGGCCTGGATAGCCTGGGTGAGGGCCCTCACATCCTGCCCAACGCCTGCTGTAGTAGTCTGCAGTTCGTTTAGGCAGTTTATAAGAGCACGGGAGTGGGAGTCCATGTCCCCAAGTGTATCCTTTATGGAGGACAGGCTCTCCTCCATCCGCCCCAAAGTCTGGCTGACCTGTCCCAGATGGAGGGTCTGAAGGGCATGGTACCTTCTGAGATTGGCGGGCAGAACCTCGGCCACCCCCCTGGTCTTCTGGGTCACCTTCCTGCCCCCAGATGAGGCTTGTGGACAGGGATAAGGGGAGCCCCTTGGGAGGGGAGCCCTGTTGGGGGAGGAGTGGGAGGGGCTACTCCTGATGGAGGCCTGGCTGCTGCCGGCCAAAGGGGAAGACTCCTTCAAAAATAACAAGTCATTCCCTGACATGACCTCCTTCTCCAACTCAAACTCCTCCTCCTCCTCCTCAACCCCCTCAGAGGACTCCGGCCTTGTCTGGGGGTCTTCATCAGGCTGTTGTCCCGGGGATGGTGCAGTCAGGCCAGATGGCCCAGCATGCTCCTGCACATCTGTGAATGACACAAAACATTCACAGGTTGGAGGATCCACACACTTGCCACATATTCCCTTCCCCCCACACATGCTACACACCAGATAGAAAAAAAAATCTTACCTGTCCTCACAGCCTCCTGCCTGGAGTCAAAGCCAGGCAGCCCCTCCACTTGCTGCCTGTTGAAGGTCTGGGCCACCGCACGCTCCTTCACTGTCAGCCGAACAGGGCATGGTGGGCCCCCTCCAGTGCCCCTGGCATGGGCTGCAATCTTTCCCAGCTTCTCACGGACCACACATCGGAGATCATTGATCTTCTTGGCGATCCCCTGGCGTGTCCGGGTCTCCCCCCCAAATGAGTTTACCTCGTCTGCGATGTTCTGCAATATCTCAGCCTTCCTGGCCGGGGTGGTGTTGGCACTCTCAGGGCCGTGCAGGAATCGCCCATATAGGAGAATGGCCCGGGCAATAATTTCTTTCTCCCGCAAAGAAAAATTTAACTTTCACTTCCTTTCACTCATATTCATACAACAACTCTCTCCCAAACAATCACCAAAAATCTATCAACAAAACAATCAACAAAAATCTAGCAACAAAACAATCACCAAAAATCTATCAACAAAACAATCAACCAAAATCTATCAACAAAACAATCAACCAAAATCTAGCAACAAAACAATCAACCAAAATCTAGCAACAAAACAGTCTCAAAAACAGTCACCAAAAAACAATGTCAACAATAATATACAAAACAGTCAACAAAGATCTCAAACACAAGTTACAAACCGACAAACGCGAACAAACAACAGAACAAAAGCACCTTGCTGTATAGGAAGGGATACAAATGGATGTACTTTTGCAAAGGAAGGGCGTTTGTCTCTGTCTATTTAAGCTCTCTGCGTAGCTCACTAAGTTGACCGGGCCTAGTTTTAATCTCACTGATTGCGCCGTGAAGAGTTGTGAGCATGCGCAGAGAGGTGCTGACCATGGTCTGCTTCATGTGCACATGCGCAATCTGGCCGGCCCTTCATTTGCATGGGGTCACGGCTCATTTAAATGGAACACGCCCACGTCCTTCCCAATTTGAATTACACCACCTTACGCCTCGGAAATTACGTTGCACCAGCACAAATTTGTGCGCAAATACTACGAGGATACGGTGCTTGTGCCTCCAAATTGAGACGGTGTAACGTAAAGGAGATGCGCTACGCCGGTCAATATATGCGCCAATGTACGTGAAGTTCTGTTTTGATAAAAAAAAAATCAAGTTCATAAATTGCTCTTAAGTTGTTCTCTTGTGAGACAGATTTCTTCCTCAGTAATTTTTGTTCTTTCTATCACCTGTTTAAACACTAATAGCTCTACATCCAGGGATGTCTGTCCTTTTGAGACTTATGATAGAGAACATTATCTGTCATCATAGTTTTGTAGAACTGCAAAGAAATATAGCAGTCATAATTCTAAATAGTGTTTGCAGTTAAAGAGAGTAACAATGTCTTATGTTTTCAAATCTATACTTGAAATATAAAATATAAGTGATAATGCATGAGCAAATGTATATCTGGTAATGGCAACTCTTTTTGCAATATTAACTATTTTATAGGTTTATCATAACCATAACTATATTTGATCCAAATTGTAAGAAAAAAAATTACACTGTGTTTTGTTGTAGTGTAAGATGCAATGAGAAATAGATCTTGAGATTTACAAACATGCAAATCAGCAATTCTGAGCGTCAGGATACAATTGGGAGCCATTTTTCGAGTTAATTTGGTATTCAAACCATCACAATATTACAAAAAAATTATACAGCAATCCCTTTTTGGGGATTACTTTAACCACTTGCTTACTGGGCACATATACCCCCCTCCTGCCCAGGTGAAATTTCAGCTTCCGGCACTGCGTCGCTTTAACTGACAAAACGCGATTGGCACTGCGCTGACAAGCCGTTCACCTCTGCAGCCAAGGGTTCGGATCCCGGTCTCGGTTGCATGTGAATTGAGTTTGGTGGTCTCAGCCCGGCTCCCGGTGGGTGTGCTATGCGAGGTAAGCCTGTGCTTAGTACGCCCACCCCCCTCCCACAAAAACCGCCACACTTACACACACTCTAAATTGGGTAAACATGCACGCACTTTGGCCACGCGGTCTCTAAAAAAGAGAGGCAAAGGACTAACTTCTCTCCTCTCACTCCCTTATAGGGAGTCCCTCTGCCCCGTTGGGCTTCAAAGCGGAGCAGGTAGGGCAGGCTATGTGGGAGGACCCCGCCATTGCCACCCGGGGGCATGGAGAAAGATGGCAGATTGCCTCTGGGGGAGGTCTGCCTACTCCCAACTCCTGCAGTCCGGCTCCTTTCTCGAGTACACGCACAAAAATACAATTTAGAAAAAAAAACTGACAATTGCGCGGTCGTGCGACGTGGCTCCCAAACAAAATTGAAGTCCTTTTTTCCCCACAAGTAGAGATTTCTTTTGGTGGTATTTGATCGCCTGTGTGGTTTTTATTTTTTGCGCTATAAACAAAAAAGAGCGACAATTTTGAAAAAAAATACATTTTTTACTTGTTGCTATAAAAAATATCCCAATTTTAAAAAAAAAAACTAATTTTTTTTCTCAGTTTAGGGCGATACGTATTCTTCTACATATTTTTGGTAAAAAAAAAAAAAAAATCGCAATAAGCGACTGGTTTGCGCAAAAGTTATAGCGCTTACAAAATAGGGGACAGAATTATGATTTTTTTATTATTTTATTTTTTAATAGAAATGGCGGCGATCTGCGATTTTTATTGGGACTGCAACATTATGGCGGACACATCGGACACTTTTGACACATTTTTGGCGCCATTCACATTTATACTGCGATCAGTGCTATAAATATGCACTAATTACTATATAAATGTGACTGGCATTGAAGGGGTTAACACTAGGGGGTGAATGTATTCCCTACATAGTGTTCTAACTGTGGGGGGAGGGGGGTGACTGGGAGAGGTGACCGATATGTGTCCCTATGTACAAGGGACACAGATCGGTCTCCTCTGGAGCGCGCGTGGTGAACGCCCAAAGGGGCGGCCGTCAAAAGATAATTAAATCCTACCGCATTTTAAAAAAATCTACCAAATTAGAAAAAACTACCGCATTTGAAAAAAATTTTTTTTTTTACATATAACCATTTTCCAAAATTCGAATTTCATATAGAATGAAATTGAATTGGAATAGGAACGATTAGAATAGAATAGAAAATATCACGTTGGAGGAAGTCCAGACAGCTATGGGTTGTAAGCAAGCGGGGAAGACCCCTGGGTTGGACGGGTTGCCAACTGAGTTTTATTTGGCGCACCTGGAACTACTGGCT